>CM022302.1:31774742-32498602 GCA_011799875.1 Thinopyrum elongatum | reverse complement strand
AAACTCTTCCTTGCATTTGGTGGGATCACTCAAATCACTTTTCTTATCACTCTCAAGTTGTGGAATTTTGGCTTGTGTACACACTCTCTCATATGTGGTGGAGTCTCTCAACTCTCTTTTCTTGTCACTCTCAAGTGGTGGGATTTTGTGATGTGTACACTCTCGTTCATATTTTGTGGGGCCACTCAACCCCCCTTTCTTGTCACTCTCAAGTTCTAGGATTTTGTGATATGGATTCTCTCTCACACATGGGGTTGGAAAGATTTTGTTCTCCATAGAAGTCATGGGTGGAGGAGAATAAGCTCCAGCTGAAACCATGCTTCTTCTATCTTGAATATGAATTGTTGGTGTAGTCACCATCGAGTATGAAGGGTGTGGTTGCTGCCATGAAGGAGTAGTGGGGCAGTATTGGAAATTCTGGGACCGACCATTACACATGTTCTTCTTCTCCACTCTCATAGCTCGACATACAACATCAGATATCATATCATAAGGAAACACCTCCACAAAATCAGATATCTCAGCATTCAGCCCATGTAAGAATCTCTCCATCTTTGCTTCATCACTCTCTTGGGTTTTTGTCCGGATCAACAACTTCTCCATCTCATTATATCACGGTGTTCTTGCTGAAAACCAGGTTGTAGGGAATATCTATAGTGATGTTCTCGCCATCAATAAAGTGATGATGTGCCATAGCCTGGCGATCTAAATAAACCTTGGGCAAGGGATAGTCATGCTGGCATATCTGGACGTTAAAGTGACTTGCCAAGCGAGTACCATAAATACCGCCATGAATTTTACCCTTGGACCTGTTAAGGTGAAGACGACGTGCCACAATAGCTCCTAAGCTATTAGTGTCATCACCGTGTAGTGCACGACGTAAAATAGCGAAATCGGGGCCACTAAGTGCGGCAACCTTCTCTCTAGCAAGTAAACACTTCGTAATAAATAGAGCAAAATAATGCACAGAAGGAAACTGCAAGCTAGTGGCGGTGACACTCCACACCCCTCTCTCATCTCCCACTAATAGAGTACGATAAAAGTCCTCGAACTCGGCAGGCCTAGGCTCCCTTATTTCCCCGTCAGAAGGGATCAAGCATATGTCACAAAATTCAGTAAGTGGTATCTGAAGGGGTTCAGAATAAAGATTAAACTCCACCTCAGGAGGGTTATTCCTACTCAGAAAATGGAAACTTTGCACAAAGGAATTTGTGAGGAGATGATACTGTTCACACTCGGCTGCGATGAAGTCGGTGAGGCCGGCATTAGCAGCAAATTGTGCAAACTCTTGGCGGATTCTGGCTCCATCCATGAATGGGTTATGCGGCCATTCGCACGGCCACACCTCCGCCATTCTTCGGGTGCGGAGGTCATTGTCCGATGACTCCCCAATAACCCCCTTGGAGTTCTTCTTGGAAGCAAACTTCCTAAAGATACTCATCTTTCTCCTATGAATAAAATTCTGAAATTTTTAGTCCACAAAAATTTTCTCAACAAAACTTCACAAGATTGGTAGCAGCTACTCATAAGGATGCATAGAGGCCATATCAAGCATTCAAACTACTTAGTACTCTAAGAATTAAACATGCAAGCTCATCTACAACAGCACCAACAGTAGCTATTTATTCAAAATATAAACCACTAAAGCAAAAACTAATTGGACCAATGAAGGAGCACATACCAAGTAGCAATCCCCCAATACAGTTGCAGAAACGGAGCTTCGAGCAAAGAGATCAAAATCCGCGGGTTTGAGAGTAAGAACATGAGAGAGAGAGAGAGCAATGGTGATTTTTTTCTGGAGGTAGGTGGTGACATGGGCTAAAAAGATAAGTGAGGGGGCCCACATGGGGACCACAACCCACCAGGGTGCGCCTGGGTGTGCTGGCGCGCCCAGGTGGGTTGTGCCCACCTGGTGCACCCCCCTCTGAAGTTATTTGCACCAAAAATTCTTAAATATTCAGAAAAAATTCATATTAAATTTTCAGAGCATTCTGAGATCTTTTATTTTTGGGTCATTTTTTATTGCACGGAAAATTCAGAAAACAAACTAAGCATGGCATTTTATTTTATTTAACTAAGAAAAGCAGGAAGTAAAAGTAAAGGACAGAAGGTAGTGCTCACTAAATTCATCAACTTCATGCCTCTCAAAAAAGATTCATTAATAAGGTTGATCAAGTCTTATTAACAACCACCTTCGATTAGCATGAAACCGAAGAACTTTCATAAAACACTAAGTTACCTCAACAGGGATATGAACGTCCCCAACAATAAGCATTTCATATTTCTTTTTGGTAGTAGGTAGAGGTAGTTGAAAACTTCCAATAGTGATTGTCCAAGATTTTTCAATAACATTAATACCATTAACTTGGAATTGTCTCTTCAGAAAGTGCACTGTATGCTCATTACCATTGATATGAAAAGTGACCTTGCTTTTATTGCAGTCAATAACAGCCCTTGCAGTATTCAAGAAAGGTCTACCAAGGATAATCAACATGTTGTCGTCCTCGGGCATCTCAAGTATAACAAAGTCAGTTAAGATAGTAACATTAACAACAACAACGGGCACATCCTCACAAATACCGATAGGTATGCCAATTGATTTGTCAGCCATTTGCAAAGATATTTCAGTAGGTGTGAGTTTATTCATGTCAAGTCTTTTATATAGAGAGAAAGGCATAACACTAACACCAGCTCCTAAATCACACAAAGAGGCTTTCACATAATTTCTTTTGATGGAGCAAGGTATAGTTGGTATTCCCGGATCTCCAAGTTTTTTAGGTACTCCATCCTTAAAAGTATAATTAGCAAGCATGGTGGAGATTTCAGCTTTCGGTATTTTTCTCTTGTTGGCGATGATGTCTTTCATGTATTTTGCATAAGGAGGCATTTTTAAGATATCAGTCAAGCGTGTACGCAAAAAGACTGGCCTAAGCATTTCAGCAAAGCGTACAAATTCTTCATCATCTTTCTTCTTAGTTGATTTAGGTGGAAAGGGCATAGGTTTTTGAACCCAGGGTTCTCTTTCCTTACCATGTTTTCTAGAACCAAAGTCTCTTTTATCATATCTTTTATTCTTGACTTGTGGGTTATCAAGATCAACAGCTACTTCTATTTCAACATCATTGTCTGGTTCTTTATCATTTGTTGGAGTGTCTTCATGAACCTCATCATTATCTTTTTCATTATCAGAAGGTGAGTGTTCATTACCAGATTGAGTTTCAGCATCAGAAATAGGGACTTCATTATCATTAACAGGAGGTTTTTCTAATTCAGGTTCACTAGAGGCATGCAAAGTCCTACCATCTTTCTTCTTCCTTTTCTTTTTAGAAGGACTAGGTGCACCAGTGTTGACTCTTTGAGAGTCTTGTTCAATTCTTTTAGGGTGTCCCTCAGGATAGAGTGGTTCCTGAGTCATTCTACCTCCTCTAGTCATCACTCTAACAGCGTGATCATTGATATTATTTTTCATTTCATCTAACAACTCTCTTTGAGATTTAGCAACTTGTTCTAATTGAGTTTGAACCATAGAGGCATGTTTTCCTACACCTCTAACATCATTGGTAATTCTAAATAGCAAGTCACTCAAGCGAGCTATCATATCAGAATTGTATTTCAATTGTTTCATAACATTTGCATTGAAGTGATCTTGCTTTCTAATGTAATTATCAAACTCATATAAGCATTGACTAGGATGTTTGTTATAAGGAATATCACCTTCATAGAACTTTAGTAAAGAATTTACCTCAATCACCTTTGGTGGTGGTGGTGTTTCAAGCTCATGTATTTCTTCAATAGGAGGTAAATTTTTAACATCCTCTGCTTTAATACCTTTTTCCTTCATAGATTTCTTTGCCACTTGCATATCTTCAGGACTGAGATATAAGATACCCCTCTTCTTCGGAGTAGGTTTAAGTGGTGGTTCAGGAAGGATCCAATCATCATAATTTTTCAATATGTTATTCAATAATTCTTTAGCTTGTTCAACAGTTCGTTCCCTGAAAACACAACCAGCATAACTATCTAGGAAATCCCTAGAAGCATCGGTTAGTCCATTATTGAAGATATCAAGTATTTCATTTTTCTTAAGAGGATGATCAGGCAAAGCACTAAGCAATTGGAGAAGCCTCCCACAAGCTTACGGGAGACTCTCTTCTTCAATTTGCACAAAGTTAAATATTTCCTGTAAGGCAGCTTGTTTCTTATGAGCAGGAAAATATTTTTCAAAGAAGTAATAAACCATATCCTGGGGACTTTGCACACAACCAGGAGCAAGAGTATTATACCAAGTCTTAGCATCACCCTTCAATGAGAACGGAAATAATTTGAGAATATAATAATAGCGAATTTTCTCATCATGAGCAGAAAGGGTGGCTATGTCATTCAATTTAGTAAGGTGTGCCACAACAGTTTCAGTTTCATAACCATGGAAAGGATCAGATTCAACCAAAGTAATCAACTCTGGGTCGACAAAGAATTCATAATCCTTATCATCAACAAAGATAGGTGAAGTACCAAACTTAGGATCATATTTCATTCTAGCATTCAAAGATTTTTCTTTCAGTTTGCATAATAATTTCTTAAGATCATCCCTATCATTGCAAGCAAGAAATTCTCTAGTTGTCTCCTCATCCATAACATAGCCTTCTGGTATCTAAGGCAATTCAAATCTAGGAGAACTAGATCTAATAGGTGTTTCAAGATTTTCAGTTTCAAGCACTTCATCAGTTTCAACAATTTCATCAGTTTCAGCATTCTCAAAAGCTTTAGTTCTAGCAAGTTGTTCATCAAGAAATTCACCTTGTGGCACATTATCATCGAGCAGGGTACTAGCATCATCATGAGTATCATTCATAGCAGAAGTAGCATCATTAGTAACTTGTGACATATCAAAGTTAATAGCATGTGGTGGTGTTGCAAGTCTACTTATAACAGAAGGTGAATCAAGTGCAGAGCTAGATGGCAGTTCCTTACCTCCCCTCATCTTAGAGGGAAAAATCTTAGTCTTAGCATCCTTCCAATTCTTCATAGTGATAATTTGATAATAATCCCAAGTGACTCAACCAAAATAGCTATGCTCCCCGGCAACGGCGCCAGAAAAAGGTCTTGATAACCCACAAGTATAGGGGATCGCAACAGTTTTTCAGGGTAGAGTATTCAACCCAAATTTATTGATTCGACACAAGGGGAGCCAAAGAATATTTGCAAGTATTAGCAGTTGAGTTGTCAATTCAACCACACCTAGAGATTAATTATCTGCAGCAAAGTGATCAGTAGCAAAGTAATATGATAGTTTTGATAGTAGTAGCAATAGCAATAGTAACAGTAACAGTGATAGCAATGATTTTGTAGCAAGTGTAACAGTAATGATAGCAGTAGTAACTTAGCAAGAACAATATGAGAGAAATTCGTAGGCATTGGATCGGTGAATTCGTTGGATGATATTCATCATATAACAGTCATAACCTAGGGCGATACGGCACTAGCTCCAGTTCATAAATATAATGTAGGCATGTCTTCCGTAAATAGTCATACGTGCTTATGGATAGAACTTGCATGACATCTTTTGTCCTACCCTCCTGTGGTAGCGGGGTCCATATGGAAACTAAGGGATATTAAGGACTCCTTTTAATAGAGAACCGGAACAAAGCATTAACACATAGTGAATACATGAACTCCTCAAACTACGGTCATCACCGGGAAGTGTCCCGACTTCTGTCACTCCAGGGTTGCCGGATCATAACACGTAGTAGGTGACTATAACTTGCAAGATCGGATCTAGAACATAGATATAATGGTGATAACATAAACAGTTCAGATTTGAAATCATGGCACCCAGGCCCAAAGTAACAAGCATTAAGCATGGCAAAGTCATAGCAACATCAATCCAAAAACATAATGGATACTAGGGATCAAGCCCTAACAAAACTAACTCGATTACATGATGAATCTCATCCAACTCCTCACCGACCAGTGAGCCTACGAAGGAATTACTCACTCCTAGTGGGGAGCATCATGGAATTGGCGATGGAGAAGGGTTGGTGATGACGAAGATCGAAGATCCCCCTCTCCAGAGCCCCAAACGGACTCCAGATCTGGCCTCCCAAAGAAGAACATGAGGTGGCGGCGCCTCCGTCTCGCGAAACGCGATAATTCTTTCTCCTTGATTTTTTTCTTTGAAAATGTGATTTTATAGTGTTAGGGTTAAGGTCTACGGGGCCACCAGGTGGGGACAACTCACCTGGCTGCGCCAGGAGGGGAACACGTCCTGGTGGGTTGTGCCCACCCAGGTGCCCCCCTCCAGTGGTTCTTAGCTCCAGAAATTCTCTTTTATTGTATAAAAAATCCTCGCAAAGTTTCGTTCCAATCCAAGAACTTTTATTTCTGCACAAAAAACAACAACATGGTAGTTCTGCTGAAAACAGCGTCAGTCTGGGTTAGTTTCGCTGAAATCATGCAAATTAGAGTCCAAAACAGGAGGAAAAGTGTTAGGAAAAGTAGATACGACGGAGACATATCATGCAGCAAGGTTACCTCGCCTCTGTTCAACACCACCAATAGCGGTACCATCAACACGGCCACCTGCAGCTCTCCCATGACCATTGTGGCGATCTTCGTTGCCAAGGCAACGTCGATTGTTGGCGACTAGTGAGGCAGTGGGGATGTGTAGGTGTTGATCGCCATTGCCTGCAACAGGAAGACGACCTCCAAACATCCTTTGCAAAGCTGCATCTATAGTTTCTTCAACCAAATCAGCAAGTGCAGCTCGAGTCTTTGGGAACTCTTCTTCCATAATATTTCCTCCATGTACACTCGATTTGGAGCTTGCCATGTTAATCCTTGGGAAGAAAGTGGAAAAAAAAATTATATGCGAAAAACACTCAGCTCACCTTCTTGCTTACCCAAATTCTAATGATTCCTTGGCAGCTGTGCGGTGGTAGAAATTCAGGAGTGGACGGGCGAATGAAAGGATGGAAGCTGACGGTTTGTAGGTGGATCTGGGTGGGGTAAACTGAGGAAGGCTAGTGCTGAGATCCAATCGATGCAAACCAAATGAATAAGAAAAATTTGTAGATCCTTGCACCACATTTGAGCTGCAACACTTGCCACTTACAACGTCGGACATTTCTCACAAACTGAATATGATTACACACTTGCGCAACACTTTCTCTTCTCTTTTTTTTTGCTCTTTTTTTTTGCAACACAATAGATCCAACAACAAGACTCAAAGAAAAACAGCAGCAACTTTGGATATAACTTGGTGCAAACATAAAGAGGAAAGCAAACAACTAGATCTCAGCAAACAAAGGCTTGGATTTTTTTGTCGCTTTTTGGCTTTGGACTCTAGGATGCGGAAAACCAAACTAAAAAGGATAGATCTAGCAACAAAGATACAGATCCTACCGTGTAAACCACGCTTTGATACCTGATGATGCGACACCGTCTTCGGAGAAGAGGGTGTTCAAGGGGATGTCTGATCTTCACGGCGTAGGATCGATAATGGATGGGGATAACTAGCTGCAAGCAGTCAAAAAATTGAAAATAAGAGATTATGACCTGACGAGGAGCATGCTCACCGAAGCCTGCAATCCAAACATTCGCCGACCCACAACCCGCAATACTACCCCACACAACAACGCTCAAGTCGTGGAGCACGGGATAGGTGCAATCCGCAAGGAAAACCACGAACTCTAACCCACACAACACGATCTAGTTGTGGAGCGCGAATTAGGAGCAATTTCTCAAGGAATCACGAGAATAAGGATAACAAGAGCTCTCCAATCTTAGGAGGAGTTTATGTCCTTGGTCTTTGATAGAAATGGCAAAAGTCCCCAACAAAGGGAAGAGCTAGCCTATTTATAATAGGGACAACCCCCCTGGATAGGTATGAATACAAACTAGCTTTGGGAACCATCTTTGGTGTGAAAGAGAACCAGCTTTGGTTTGACTAAATGGCTTACAGACTTAATGAGGTAGCTTCTGGAAAACTCTCGTTGGAGGTGGTTGGCAGTTCCCTGCCAAACATTGTTCACTGGAGTCGAACAATGTTTCCTTCAGCAGCAAACTCAAGTTCTGGGAACCTTTCGCAAGTTGGGATATCCAAACTCGTGCAAAACATTGTTTTGTCAGAATTGGAACAATGTTTCTTCAGCAGACAACTCATTTCTTCATGAACTCTTAACTTTTTTCTTCACCATAGAACATTGTTTTGCATGGACTAAAATGTGTTTGGCCTTCTTCGATATTGCATCTGAGTTCAGCCAACAACAAAGGAGATGAAAGTAAAGCCACGTGTACAAGATTATAGTACAAACTTAAGTTAGCATTCACCTGGCAATGTGTTTGTTTGACACGAAATATTATGACTTCTCCTTTGATGACCAAGGATGTATAAATGGTTTTCATGTCCTCATCATCCTCCCCCTCTTGAAAAGGAGTCAACCTCGACTCTAAGGGTTCAATGGTTTTCATGTCCTTATCATTGAGGCGGCGAAAAAGTATTTTTGGTGTTCCCTCTGGTATAGGGGGAATATTTGAGGATTTATCATGGAAGAATTAGGGTTGGAAGGTGTCCGGGGGGGGGGGCACACGCCCTGGGAGCACCACCCCCTAGGGCGCACACCTACGGCTTGTGGGCTCCTCGTGGGCCTTCTGGCCTCCTCTCCAAGTCTCGTGGGTTTCTTCTGGTCCAAGAAAAATCACCGTAAAGTTTTATTCCATTTGGACTCCGTTTGATATTTCTTTTCTGTAAAAGTCAAAAATAAGGAAAAAAACAGAAACTGGCACTGGGCTCTAGGTTAATAAATTAGTTCCAAAAATAATATAAAATAGCATATTAATGCATATAAAACATCCAAAACAGATAATATAATAGCAGGGAACAATAAAAAATTATAGATACGTTGGACACGTATCATGCACTTTTATTTATCTTTTATACCTATCTCTATCAAATCTCATCCTTGCAAATAACCGTGAAGGGATTGACAAGCCCTTTATCACGTTGGGTGCAAGTATTTGTTTGTTTGTGTAGGTGCTATCATTGGAGTCTTGTGTGTTCCTCCTACTGGATTGATACCTTGGTTCTCAAACTGAGGGAAATACTTATCTCTACTTTGCAACATCACACTGTCCTCTTAAGGAAAAAACCAATGCAAGCTCAAGAAGTAGCAGTAAGAATTTCTGGTGCCGTTGCCGGGGAGGTTCTACATCAAGCCTACCAAGTACCCATCATAAACTCTCATCTCTTGCATTACATTATTCACCATTTGCCTCTCGTTTTCCTCTCCCCCACTTCTAAAACATTTTCAGAGAAACACAAAAATATTTGCCTTTTTATTTGCCTTCTTTTCGTTCATCTTTTCGTTTGCTTTTTGTTTGCTTGTGTGCTAGATTGCTTGCTTTGACACGATGTCTCAAGAAAATACCAAGTTGTGTGATTTTTCCAACAGTAATAATAATGATTTTATTAGTACCCCGATTGCTCCCACCATTAGTACGGAATCTTATGAAATTAATGCCGCTTTGTTGAATCTTGTTATGAAAGAACAATTTTCCGGTAGTCCTAATGAAGATGCTGCATCCCATCTAAATACTTTCGTTGAATTGTGTGATATGCAAAAGAAAAAAGATGTGGATAATGATATTGTTAAATTGAAGCTATTTCCGTTCTCACTACGATATCATGCTAAAACTTGGTTTTCATCTTTGCCTAAAAATAGTATTGATTCATGGAATAAGTGTAAAGATGCTTTTATTTCCAAGTATTTTCCTCCCGCTAAGATCATCTCCCTTAGGAACGATATAATGAATTTTAAGCAACTAGATCATGAACATGTTGCACAATCTTGGGAGAGGATGAAATTAATGATAAGAAATTGCCCTACTCATGGTTTCAGTTTATGGATGATCATACAAAAAAATTATGCTGAATTGAATTTTGCATCTAGAAATCTTTTGGATTCTGTCATGGGTGGTAGTTTTATGGAAATCACATTAGGAGAAGCTACTAAACTCCTAGATAATATTATGGCAAATTACTCTCAATGGCATACCGATAGATCTACTAGTAAAAAAGTGCATGCGATTGAAGAAATTAATACTTTGAGTGGAAAGGTGGATGAACTTATGAAATCGATTGCTAGCAAGAGTGCCACTATTGATCCTAATGATATGCCTTTTTCTACTCTGATTGAGAATAATAATTAATCTCTGGATGTGAATTTTTTTGGTAGGAACAATTTTCGTAATAACGCGTATAGAGGCAATTTTAACCCTAGGCCGTTACCTAGTAATTCCTCTAACAATTATGGTAATTACTACAACAATTCTTATGGAAATTATAATAATATACCATGTGATCTTGAGAATAATATTAAAGATTCATTAACTCCCAAAAGATTTTCAATGCTATGGTAGAAGAAAAATTGCTCAGGATTGATGATTTGGATAGAAACCTTGATAGAATTTCTCATGAGATTGATTCGTTTAAGATTAGATCTATGCCACCCAAGCTTGATATTAATGAGTCTCTGAAAGCTATTCAAATTTCTATTAATGAAAGTAGGGAGAGAACCGCCACGATGCGTGCTAAGAGAGAATGGCTAGAAATATTTTGTTCTTCTTGTTTTTGCGACAACCATGATCAGGATCTTAAAGTAATTGATGTGACTCCTATTGAATCTTTGTTTGCTAATATAAAACTTGATAAAGAAGGGAATGAATATGAGTCAACTTTAGCTATAAGGCATCCCAATAATTTGGAGCGTGAAGATCTAAATGAAAAAATTGATAAAAGTGGGATTGGCGAGGTCAAAACTTTAACTAGTGATGAGCCCACTCTTTTGGATTTCAACGACTTTAATTATGATAATTGTTCTTTGATTGCTTGTATTTCCTTGTTGCTTATAATCAAAATAAAGCTTTTACTAAACATATCGTTGATGCTATGATGAAATCTTTTGAAGAAAAACTTGAGTTGGAAGTTTTAATCCCTAGAAAGCTTTATGATGAATGGGAACCTACTATTAAGATTATGAGTGAAATGATTTTTGTGATTTGGGTGCTAGCATGTCCACTATTCCAAAAACTTTATGTGGTGTGCTAGGTTTCCATAAACTTGATGATTGTTCTTTAAATTTGTTCTTAGCGGATTCCACTATTAAGAAACCTATGGGAAGGATTAACGATATTCTTATTGTTTCAAATAGGAATTATGTGCTCGTAGATTTTATTGTGCTTGATATAGATTGCAATCCTTCATGCCCTATTATTCTTGGTAGACCTTTCCTTAGAACGATTGGTGCAATTATTGATATGAAAGAAGGAAACATTAGATTTCAATTTCCATTAAGGAAGGGCATGGAACACTTTCCAAGAAAGAAAATTAAGTTGCCATATGAATCTATTATGAGGGCTACTTATGGATTGAATACCAAAGATGATAATACCTATATCTATGCAATATCCCTAGCTAGGGGCGTAAAACAATAGCGCTTGTTGGGAGGCAAGCCAATTTTATTTTATGTTTTTTGTTTTTGCTTATGTTCTTGAATAAATATGCAATATTACCTCTGTAATAATTGTGTTTTAATGTTTTAATTAGTGTTTGAGCCAAGTAAGACCTTAGGGATGCTTTGGTAGATCGTTGATTTGATTTTGCTGAAAAATAGAAACTTTTGCATCCAGTAGAAGAATTGTTAAAATTCACTGGAACATGGAAAAACTCTGAATGTTTTACAAAAGATTGATATATGAATTGCCTCTGTTTTCCTAATGTTCCAGAAGTTTTGAAGTTACAGAAGTATGACTATAATTTTGGTCTTTACAAACTGTTCTGTTTTTGATAGATTCTATTTTTGATGTGTTGTTTGCTTATTTTGATGAATCTATGGGTAGTATCAGGGGGTATGAGCCATGGAGAAGTTAGAATATAGTAGATATAATGCAAATATAAAATTGGAATGAGTTCACAACAGTACATAAAAGTGGATGTTTGTTTTACCATACTAACGGATCTCACGAGTTTTTTTGGTTGAGTTTTGTGTTGTGAAGTTTTCAAGTTTTGGGTGAAGTTTCGATTTACTACAGAATATGGAGTGGCAAGAGCCTAAGCTTGGGATGCCCAAGGCACCCCAAAGTAATATTCAAGGACAACCAAGCATCTAAGCTTGGGGATGCCCCGGATGGCATCCCCTCTTTTGTCTTCAATCAATCGGTAAAATTACTTGAGGCTATATTTTTATTCACCACATGATATGTGTTTTGCTTGGAGCGTCTTGTATTATATGAATTTTTAATTTTTTATTTGCCACAATCATCCTTGCTGTACACACCTTTTGAGAGGGACACACATTAATCGTGAATTTATTGGAATACTCTATGTGCTTCACTTATATCTTTTGAGCTAGGTAGTTGTTCTAGTGCTTCACTTATATCTTTTTAGAGCGCGGTGGTGGTTTTATTTTGAAGAAATTGATGAACTCTCATTCTTCACTTATATTATTTTGAGAGTCTTATAAATAGTATGGTAATTTGCTTAGGTTATGAATTTAGTCCTAATATGACGGGTATTCAAGAGGGATATAATAAAAACTTTCATGAAGAGCATCGAATATATGAGAAGTTTGATTCCTTGCATTTGTTTTGAGATATAAAGATGGTGATATTAGAGTCATGCTAGTGAGTAATCGCGGATTAGTAAGAATATTTGTGTTAAGGTTTATGATTCCCGAAGCATGCACGTATGGTCTCTCGTTATGTGATGAATTTGGAGCATGATTTACTTTTGATTTTCTTCCTTATGAGTGGCGGTCGGGGACGAGCGATGGTCTTTTCCTACCAATCTATCCCCCTAGGAACATGCATATTAGTACTTTGCTTCGATGGCTAATAAACTTTTGTAATAAGAATGTGAGTTCTTTATGACTAATGTTGAGTCCATGGATTATACGCACTCTCACCCTTCCACCATTGATAGCCTCTTCGGTACCATGCATTGCCCTTTCTCACCTTGAGAGTTGGTGCAAACTTCACTGGTGCATCCAAATCCCGTGATATGACACGCTCTTTCACACATAAGCCACCTTATATCTTCCTCAAAACAGCCACCATACCTACCTATCATGGCATTTCCATAGCCATTCCGAGATATATTGCCATGCAACTTCCACCGTTCTGTTTTATTATGACACGCACCATCATTGTCATATTGCTTTGCATGATCATATAGTTGGCATAGTATTTGTAGCTTGGCCACCATTCATATTTTTTATACATGTCATGCTGGATCATTGCACATCCTGGTACACCGCCGAAGGCATTCATATAGAGCCATATTTTTGTTCTAGTATCGAGTTGTAATTCTTGAGTTGTAAGTAAATAAAAGTGTGATGATCATCATTATTAGAGCATTGTCCCATGTTAGGAAAGGATGATGGAGACTATGATTCCCCCACAAGTCGGCATGAGACTCTGGACATAAAATAAAAAGAGGCCAAAGAGCCCAAAATATATAAAAAAAGAGGCCAAAGAGCCCAAAAAAAAGAGATAAAAAAACTAAAAATGAGAGAAAAAGATAGAAGGGACAATGTTACTATCCTTTTCCACACTTGTGCTTCAAAGTAGCACCATGTTCTTCATGATAGAGAGTCTCATATTTTGTCACTTTCATATATTACTAGTGGGAATTTTTCATTATAGAACTTGGCTTGTATATTCCAATGATGGGCTTCCTCAAATTGCCCTAGGTATTCGTGAGCAAGCAAGTTGGATGCACACCCACTTAGTTTTCTTTTGAGCTTTCATACACTTATAGCTCTAGTGCATCCGTTGCATGGCAATCCCTACTCCTTGCATTGACATCATTTTTTTACTGTAAATAGTAGGAGAACCTCCTACTATGAAATAATCTATTATATATTAAAAGTACTTGATGGGTTAACAAGAAAAGGATAAATAAATAAGAAAATCTAACAAAAATTAGAAACATCTGTCCTTTAATTTTATATTTCAAAAAACCACAACCGTTAGATCCACTTTACACCGGAAGAAATTACCACCAATACCATTCTCTCTAAATTACCCACCAATGCCATTACGTAAAACCTTATGGCCCTAAATAATTTTCCTAAATATTTTCCTCACGTCTAGCTAACAGAATCATGTGTCCATGTCAAAAAAACAAAATCTCCTATCGGTCTAGCTAAATAAAATCACGTGTCCAGGTGAAACAAAAAGAAGCACCCATCCTCACACGTCCAGGTCAAAAGATTCACGTTTCCAGGTCAAAAAAGAAAAAAAAAAGGCCGTCCGTCTAGCTATAGCAAATCGAGTGTCCAGGTCAAAAAAAAATCTCTAGTCCATCTTTTTTTGAAGGAAAATCTCTCGTCCATCTAGCTCAGGGAAATCATGTGCCAGGTCAAAGAAAATAAATCACACATCTACTTTTTTGCATACGTACATCTAGCAGGTCCATACGTACATGTATTCCATTCTCTTTCTAGCTGGCCGGGAGCGAATCTATCAGGTAGCTTGGGTAGGTTTACATAGCGTGGTTAGCTTTGCATGGTAGGAACCAATCAGCTTTGACGCCTCTTGTGAACGTGTGTGTTGAGGCCAGCTCAATCCATAGTGCGTCTCGGCTGCACATAATGTACAAAACTTTATCTGCACCACCATTAACAATGTAGAATAAGAGGTCAATACCTATCATACTATCGTAGCTTCGTGCATACTCTAATATGAAAGAATCATATCACCATGCATGTACGAATTGTAGCATATGAATGTGAATTCTGCTTAAATAATGGTTTGTTAAATATAGAGAGAGCTAGGCCAAATTTTCACTAATCGTGGTGATGAAAAAGAGGAAATCAAACAAATCACATGCTCAAAATTCACCGGATCTAAATGGTTCCTCTTGAAATTAACCAGAACAGATAACTCTGCAGAAAGATAAATTGATTTCTCCTCCTAACATGGGTATATCATCTATTACCAGCTAGCGATTATCGGCCATATCTGTCTATTCACATACCATTGGGCCAGGAGACGACTTGGTTTTCCACATGACTTTGAGCGCAGCATAAGAAAGGAAAAATCACCTGCAAAAAAACTAAGAGAGGAAAAATCAACCTAAGGAAGGTCAAAGTAATAAAGATATATGGAGCATGCATATGATGTAGCACGCACGTGGACAGGGTGCCGTTCTAAACAGTGGCTCGAGAACCAGTTGTATATACGCAGTGATATCGAAGAAGACATGCTAGGATCGTGAACAGGAGCATCTACACTTACGCCTGGAAGTACAAGCTATATCAATGTTGGCAGAGTTCACCCTAGAATGATAAAGGTTAGTCTCAAGTAGTAACATTCTCATGCCCCTTGATCATAATGCAGACATATCGCGGTCCAAACTTTTTTATATTGAGGCATAGTGCATGAAATTTTTAATCTTCCTCTTTGTAACATTCCCATAATTCAATGCAAGTTCATTATTTAATTATCATACGAATATATGAGACATAAATTTGTATGTAGTTAATCACCAAAACTTCATTATAATTGCATCTATTGACCTACCTCCATCACGGTAATTGCCAAAAAAAGAACCATATTCTTCTGTCTGTTGTAGTACATGAGCAGTAATGGATTGTTACTCTGTGAATGTAACACTCAATTTTGACTACAAATTTTTTGGAGTCATATGTTCTAAAGTCTACACATATAATAGAATCCAAGTGAATGTTGTAAATCTTTAGAGTGCAAGACTACACGAAACACAATAATTTAACAATATCCACGATGCAAAATCTCTTTCAAATATCTAATAGAATTAAACTCTGAAAAAAATACATTGCTAGATTTGGAAAATTTCAATAAATGTTACTAATTTTATGTTAATTCTTATTCATTAGGATCTAATTTACTATTTACAATATTTATGTACTAGAAACAATGAACGATAATCAAGATATTTATATCAATTCTAGAATATTGGTAATCCCACAATATATAAGAAGTTTAATGACAAAATATGACTGGTGGTTAAAATACATTACCCGCGCATTGAGCGGGCCACCTAGCTAGTTAATATAATAAGAGAGTGTATTTACATTTTTTAGTTACAATCCATCCTCCCTTTGGGGGGAAGGACAACAGAAATATCTAGTGAAGGGAGGAGAGCAGCAAAGGAATGAAAATCCTGTGTTTTTCCTTGACCCTATAGGTAAGGAGGGAAAAGTCTATTTTGAATCTGTGTAGCCAAGACGGCCGAGAAGGAATGATTCCTCGAAAGTGTTTGTTGTTGCGTTCTTTCCAAACACTCCAAGCTGCCAATAAGAATGCTTCCATAAAAAGTGGTTGGCCTCATGCTGCTTTGGCGAGGGATATATTGTGGAGTCTGGATCCCCCCTGTGGCCACACAAGACCCAAACTAGTCCAGCATTGTGCACTGAAGATGCATTCAAAGAATAAATGTTCCAATGTCTCTTCCGTGTGTTGCTCACATAGAATGCAGTCATGGTTCTCTCCAATATTGTAGTGTTGCCGTTTGAGCATATTCCTTGTGTTAAGGCGGTCTGAGAGTAGGAGCCATTCAAATACTTTAATCTTCATTATTGATTTATATTTCCATACCTACTTAAAGGCTTGATGGGTGTGTATGTCTCGAAAGCAGAAGGTATAGTACTTGTGAGTGGAGAATTCCTTGTCTCCTCAAATATATGTCCATATATCCTTGTGTGAGTGCTCATTAGAGAGAGTAACATCAGCTATTTCAATTTGTAGCTGCCTGACTTCAGCATGGGCTTGTGGGGAGAGTGGTAGATGAAACGTTTCCCCGAGAGATGTGATGGCCAAGAAATTTCTAACCGAGATGTCTTTGTTACTTGTGTATGAGAATGCTCGTGGGTATGCTTCGGCTAAAATGTTTCCTCTCCAATTTTCTTTCCAAAACAGAACATTTGTACCATTTGCCACTTGTACCTTTGTGATTCCTCTATACATTGGCATGAGCTTTGTCACGTCTCTCCACCAGAATGATACACACGGGTTTATTGCATGTGGAATTTGCTCCTTGTAGTATGTGTTTGAGATAAGTTGCACCCAAGGCACATCCCAATCATTGTAAAACTTGTGTAAGTATTTGAATAACAAGGCATCTCCCTGGATCCTAAGGTCGATGATTCCAAGACCTCCACTTTCTTTTGGTCTACACACCATATCCCAAGAAGCTAAAGAGTTACTCTTGTCACCCTACTCAGTTTTCTTGGTCCATAGACATCTCCTCCGTATCTTGTCCAATAGTTCAATGATTTTGGTCGGCAGACGCAGAGTACAAAGTGTTGATAATCCCCAAGTGCAAGGAATCATTGTAGCAATTTCCAAAGATGGAAGTGATAAGTATGGAGTGTCGAACCCACAAGGAGTTAAAGGTAAGATCAATATTCTCGTCCTATCTGCCATCGATACAACTCCACGTACACCGAGCGTTTGCTTTCATCTAGAAATGAGAAATAGAACTACGTTGTGGGTATGAAGAGGATAGCTTTGCATGATATGGGAGAGCTAAAATATAAAAATAGGTGTTGTTAACACAAAGTTAGAATATATTATAATATATTACAAATAGCGAGTGTGGAATAATGATGGAACGGTGTGCGGAATTGTCCTAGACAATCGTTAGCAAGATCGGTAATCATTATTGCAATTTTATATGAGGGAGAGGCATAAGCTAACGTACTTTCTCTACTTGGATCATACGCACTTATGATTGAAACTCTAGCAAGCATCCGCAACTACTAAACATCATTAAGGTAAAACCCAACCATAGCATTAAAGTATCAAGCCCTCTTTACTCCCATACGCAAACAACCCCCTTACTCGGGTTTAAGCTTCTGTCACTCTAGCAACCCACTATAAGCGAATCATGAACATATTGCAAACCCTACAGCAGGAATCCCTCATGTGTGCGCGGTATGGAGGGCACCATAGGACAGCACCAAAATAAAACATACAACTCAAACCAATCTAGATCATCAATCAACCCAAAAGACAAAAGAAATCTACTCAAAACATCATAGGATGGCACCACATCATCGGATCATAATATGTGGCATAAAGCATCATGTTCTAGTACGGGATTACAGCTGGGTGCAGGAGAGTGGACCGCTTAAAAGAGAAGAGGAATGTGATGTTGATGAAGACGATCACCGCGGTGATGGTTCCCCCGGCGGCACTCCAGCGCCACCGAGAGAGTCTCCCCCTTGTGCTTCTTCCTCCATGGCCTCCCCCCTAGATGGGGAGAGGTTCTCCCTCTGGTCCTTGGCCTCCATCGTGATGATGGCCCCCTCCGGCTTCCTCCTCCATGGCCTCCGATGATGATTGCCCCTCTGGCAGGGTGCCGAAGAGGGCCTAGATTGATTCTTCATGGCTACACAGGCTTGCGGCGGTGAAACTTCCGATCTAGGGTTCTTTTCGGAGGTTTGGGTATTTATAAGAATTTTTGGCGTCGGTCTCACGTCAATGTTGGAAATATGCCCTAGAGGCAATAATAAAATGGTTATTATTATATTTCCTTGTTCATGATAATTGTCTGTTATTCATGCTATAATTGTGTTATCCGGAAATCGTAATACATGTGTGAATACATAGACCACAACATGTCCCTAGTAAGCCTCTAGTTGACTAGCTCGTTGATCAATAGATGGTTACGGTTTCCTGACCATGGACATTGGATGTCATTGATAACGGGATCACATCATTAGGAGAATGATGTGATGGACAAGACCCAATCCTAAGCCTAGCACTAGATCGTGTAGTTCGTTTGCTAAAGCTTTTCCAATGTCAAGTAACTTTTCCTTAGACCATGAGATTGTGCAAATCCCGGATACCGTAGGAGTGCTTTGGGTGTACCAAACGTCACAACGTAACTGGGTGGCTATAAAGGTGCACTACGGGTATCTCCGAAAGTGTCTGTTGGGTTGGCACGAATCGAGACTGGGATTTGTCACTCCGTGTGACGGAGAGGTACCTCTGGGCCCACTCGGTAGGACATCATCATAATGAGCTCAATGTGATCAAGGAGTTGTTCACAGGATGATGTGTTACGAAAACGAGTAAAGAGACTTGCCGGTAACGAGATTGAACAAGGTATCGGTATACCGACGATCGAATCTCGGGCAAGTATCGTACCGATAGACAAAGGGAATTGCGTACGGGATTGATTGAATCCTCGACATCGTGGTTCATCCGATGAGATCATCGAGGAGCATGTGGGAGCCAACATGGGTATCCAGATCCCGCTGTTGGTTATTGACCGAAGAGTCGTCTCGGTCATGTCTGCGTGTCTCCCGAACCCGTAGGGTCTACACACTTAAGGTTCGGTGACGCTAGGGTTGTAGAGATATTAGTATGCGGTAACCCGAAAGTTGTTCGGAGTCCCGGATGAGATCCCGGACGTCACGAGGAGTTCCGGAATGGTCCGGAGGTAAAGAATTGTATATAGGAAGTCCAGTTTCGGCCACCGGGAAGGTTTCGGGGGTAATCGGTATTGTACCGGGACCACCGGGTGGGGCCACCTATCCCGGAGGGCCCCATGGGCTGAAGTGGGAAGGGAACCAGCCCCTGGTGGGCTGGTGCGCCCCCCTATGGGCCTCCCCTGCGCCTAGGGTTGGGAACCCTAGGGGTGGGGGGCGCCTCCACCTGGCTTGGGGGGCAAGCCACCCCCTTGGCCGCCGCCCCTCCCCTCAGATTGGATCTGAGGGGGCCGGCCCCCTCTCCCCTTCCCCCTATAAATAGTGGAGGGGTGGGAGGGAGGACACACCCCAGCCCCTGGCGCCTCCCTCTCCTCCCGTGACACCTCTCCCTCTCGTTGGTGCTTGGTGAAGCCCTGCCGAGATCCCGCTGCTTCCACCACCACGCCGTCGTGCTGCTGGATCCTCATCAACCTCTCCTTCCCCTTGCTGGATCAAGAAGGAGGAGACGTCTCTCCCAACCGTACGTGTGTTGAACACGGAGGTGCCGTCCGTTCGGCGCTCGGTCATCGGTGATTTGGATCACGACGAGTACGACTCCATCAACCCCGTTCTCTTGAACGCTTCCGCTCGCGATCTACAAGGGTATGTAGATGCACTCCCCTCTCTTGTTGCTAGATGACTCCATAGATTGATCTTGGTGATGCGTAGAAAATTTTAAAATTCTGCTACGATCCCCAACAGTGGCATCATGAGCTAGGTCTATGCGTAGTATCTTGCACGAGTAGAACACAAAGTAGTTGTGGGCGTCGATTTGTCAATCTTCTTGCCGTTACTAGTCTTATCTTGATTCGGCGGCACTGTGGGATGAAGCGGCCCGGACCGACCTTACACGTACGCTTACGTGAGACAGGTTCCACCGACTGACATGCACTAGTTGCATAAGGTGGCTAGCGGGTGTCTGTCTCTCCCACTTTAGTCGGATCGGATTCGATGAACAGGGTCCTTATGAAGGGTAAATAGAAATTGGCATATCACGTTGTGGTTTTGGCGTAGGTAAGAAACGTTCTTGCTAGAAACCTATAGCAGCCACATAAAAACTTGCAACAACAATTAGAGGACGTCTAACTTGTTTTTGCAGCAAGTGCTTTGTGATGTGATATGGCCAAAGGATGTGATATATGAGATGATCATGTTCTTGTAATAGGAATCACGACTTGCATGTCGATGAGTATGACAACCGGCAGGAGCCATAGGAGTTGTCTTAATTTATTATATGACCTGCGTGTCATTGAAATTCGCCATGTAATTACTTTACTTTATTGCTAACCGTTAGCCGTAGTAGTAGAAGTAATAGTTGGCGAGACAACTTCATGAAGACACGATGATGGAGATCATGATGATGGAGATCATGGTGTCATGCCGGTGACGATGATGATCATGGAGCCCCGAAGATGGAGATCAAAAGGAGCGAAGTGATAATGGCCATATCATGTCACTATTTTGATTGCATGTGATGTTTATCATGTTTTTGCATCTTATTTGCTTAAAACGACGGTAGCATATAAGATGATCCCTCACTAAAATTTCAAGAAAGTGTTCCCCCTAACTATGCACCGTTGCGAAGGTTCGTTGTTTCGAAGCACTACGTGTTGATCGGGTGTGATAGATTCTAACGTTCGAATACAACGGGTGTAAGCCAGATTTACACAGCAATACACTTAGGTTGACTTGACGAGCCTAGCATGTACAGACATGGCCTCGGAACACAAGAGACCGAAAGGTCGGACATGAGTCGTATAGAAGATACGATCAACATAGAGATGTTCACCGTTGATGACTAGTCCATCTCACGTGATGATCGGACACGGCCTAGTCGATTCGGATCATGTATCACTTAGATGACGAGAGGGATGTCTATCTGAGTGGGAGTTCATTACATAATTTGATTAGATGAACTTAATTGTCATGAACTTAGTCTAAATGTTACATATCTACCTTGTAGATCAAATGGCCAACGCTAATGTTACCCTCAACTTCAACGTGTTCCTAGAGAAAAACAAGCTGAAAGACGATGGTAGCAACTATGCGGACTGGGTCCGTAACCTGAGGATTATCCTCATAGCTGCCAAGAAATCATATGTCCTTGAAGCGCCGTTAGGTGGCCCACCTGCTCTCCCAGCACTGCCAGACGATTTGAACGTTTGGCAGACACGCACCGATGATTACTCCTTCGTTCAGTGCGGCATGCTCTTCAGCTTAGAACCGGGGCTCCAAAAGCGTTTTGAGCATCACGGAGCATATGAGATGTTCGAAGAGCTGAAAATGGTTTTCCAAGCTCATGCCCGGATCGAGAGATATGAAGTCTCCGATAAGTTCTACAGCTGTAAGATGGAGGAAAATAGTTCTGTCAGCGAGCACATACTCAAAATGTCTGGGTTACACAGCCGCTTGTCTCAGCTGGGGATTAATCTCCCGGATGACGCGGTCATTGACAGAATCCTCCAGTCGCTTCCACCTAGCTACAAGAGCTTTGTGATGAACTTCAACATGCAGGGGATGGAAAAGACCATTCCTGAGGTATATGCGATGCTGAAGTCAGCGGAGGCAGAGATCAGAAAGGAACATCAAGTGTTGATGGTGAATAAAACCACTAAGTTCAAGAAGGGCAAGGGTAAGAAGAACTTCAAGAAGGACGGCAAGGGAGTTGCCGCGCCCGGTAAGCCAGCTGCCGGGAAGAAGTCAAAGAATGGACCCAAGCCTGAGACTGAGTGCTTTTATTGCAAGGGAACCGGTCACTGGAAGCGGAATTGCCCCAAGTACTTAGCAGATAAGAAGGCCGGCAATACCAAAGGTATATGTGATATACATGTAATTGATGTGTACCTTACCAGCACTCGTAGTAGTTCCTGTGTATTTGATACCGGTGCGGTTGCTCATATTTGTAACTCAAAGCAGGAACTGCGGAATCAGCGTAGACTGGCAAAGGACGAGGTGACGATGCGCGTCGGGAATGGTTCCAAGGTCGATGTGATCGCCGTCGGCACGCTACCTCTGCATCTACCTACGGGATTAGTTTTAAACCTCAATAATTGTTATTTAGTGCCAGCTTTGAGCATGAACATTGTATCTGGATCTCGCTTAATGCGAGATGGCTACTCATTTAAATCTGAGAATAATGGTTGTTCTATTTATATGAGAGATATGTTTTATGGTCATGCCCCGCTGGTGAATGGTTTATTTTTATTGAATCTCGAACGTGATGTTACACATGTTTATAATGTGAATGCCAAGAAATGCAAGGTTGATAACGATAGTCCCACATACTTGTGGCACTGCCGCCTTGGTCATATCGGTGTTAAACGCATGAAGAAACTCCATGCAGATGGACTTTTGGAGTCTCTTGATTATGAATCATTTGACAGATGCGAACCATGCCTCTTGGGCAAGATGACCAAGACTCCGTTCTCCGGAACAATGGAGCGAGCAACCAACTTATTGGAGATCATACATACTGTTGTGTGTGGTCCAATGAGTGTTGAGGCTCGCGGTGGTTATCGTTATGTTCTCACCCTCACCGATGATTTGAGTAGATATGGGTATGTCTACTTGATGAAGCACAAGTCTGAGACCTTTGAAAAGTTCAAGGAATTTCAGAATGAGGTTGAGAATCAACGTGACAAGAAAATAAAGTTCTTACGATCAGATCGTGGAGGAGAATATTTGAGTCATGAATTTGGCACGCACTTAAGGAAATGTGGAATTGTTTCACAACTCACGCCGCCTGGAACACCTCAGCGTAACGGTGTGTCCGAACGTCGTAATCGCACTCTATTGGATATGGTGCGATCTATGATGTCTCTTACTGATCTACCGCTATCTTTTTGGGGTTATGCTTTAGAGACTGCCGCATTCACTTTAAATAGGGCACCGTCAAAATCCGTTGAGACGACACCCTATGAATTATGGTTTGGGAAGAAACCTAAGCTGTCGTTTCTGAAAGTTTGGGGATGCGATGCTTATGTGAAGAAACTTCAACCAGAGAAGCTCGAACCCAAGTCGGAAAAATGCGTATTCATAGGATACCCTAAGGAAACTATTGGGTATACCTTCTACCTAAGATCCGAGGGCAAGATCTTTGTTGCCAGGAATGGATCCTTTCTAGAGAAAGAGTTTCTCTCAAAAGAAGTAAGTGGGAGGAAAGTGGAGCTTGATGAGATGACCCTCGAACCGGAGAGTAGCGGCAGCACAGGAAAATGTTTCTGTGGAGCCTGCACCGGCTAGAGAGGAGTTAATGATAATGATCATGATCAGCTACCACTGAACTTCGAAGGTCACAAGGACACGTTCCGCACCAGAGTGGTACGGCAATCCTGTCCTGGAAATCATGTTGTTAGACAACAGTGAACCTTCGAACTATGAAAATCGATGGCGTGCCCGGATTCCGACAAATGGCTTGAAGCCATGAAATCCGAGATAGGATCCATGTATGAAAACGAAGTATGGACTTTGACTGACTTGCCCGATGACCGGCAAGCCTGAAAATAAATGGATCTTTAAGAAGAAGACTGACGCGGATGGTAATGTGACCATCTATAAGGCTCGGCTGTCGCTAAGGGTTATCGACAAGTTCAAGGGGTTGACTACGATGAGACTTTCTCACCCGTAGCGAAGCGAAATCCGTCAGAATCATGTTAGCAATTGCCGCATACTATGATTATGAGATATGGCAAATGGACGTCAAAACGGCATTCCTTAATGGTTTTCTTAAGGAAGAGTTGATATGATGCAACCGGAAGGTTTTGTCGACCCTGAGAATGCTGACAAGGTATGCAAGCTCCAGCGCTCAATCTATGGGCTGGTGCAAGCATCGCGGAGTTGGAACATTCGCTTTGATGAGATGATCAAGCGTTTGGGTTCACACAGACTTATGGAGAAGCCTGTGTTTACAAGAAAGTGAGTGGGAGCTCTGTAGCATTTCTCATATTATATGTGGATGACATACTGCTGATGGGAAATGATATAGAATTCTTGGAAAGTATAAAGGCCTACTTGAATAAGTGTTTTTCAATGAAGGACCTTGGAGAAGCTGCTTATATATTAGGCATCAAGATCTATAGGGATAGATCGAGACGCCTCATAGGTCTTTCGCAAAGCACATACCTTGATAAGATATTGAAGAAGTTCAATATGGATCAGTCCAAGAAGGGGTTCTTGCCTGTATTCAAGGTGTGAGATTGAGCACGGCTCAATGCCCGACCACGGCAGAAGATATAGAAGAGATGAGTGTCATCCCCTATGCCTCAGCCATAGGGTCTATTATGTATGCCATGCTGTGTACCAGACCTGATGTAAACCTTGCAGTAAGTTTGGTAGGTAGGTACCAAAGTAATCCTGGCAAGGAACACTGGACAGCGGTCAAGAACATCCTGAAGTACCTGAAAAGGACTAAGGATATGTTTCTCGTATATGGAGTGGACGAAGAGCTCGTCGTAAAGGGTACGTCGACTAGCTTCGACACAGATCCGGATGACTCCAAGTCACAAACCGGATACGTGTATATTTTGAATGGTGGAGCGGTAGTGCTGGTGCAGTTGCAAGCAAGCGTCGTGGCGGGATCACATGCGAAGCGGAGTACATAGCAGCCTCGGAGGCAGCACACGAAGCAGTATGGATGAAGGAATTCATCACCGACCTAGGAGTCATTCCAAATGCGTCGGGTCCAATGGCTCTCTTCTGTGATAACACTGGAGCTATTGCCCTTGCCAAGGAGCCCAGGTTTCACAAGAAGACCAGGCATATCAAGCGTCGCTTCAACTCCATACGTGAACATGTTCAAGATGGAGACATAGATATTTGTAAAGTGCACACGGATTGAATGTAGCGATCCGTTGACTAAACCTCTTCCACGAGCAAAACATGATCAACACCAGAACTCTATGGGTGTTCGATTCATCACAATGTAACTAGATTATGACTCTAGTGCAAGTGGGAGACTATTGGAAATATGCCCTAGAGGCAATAATAAAATGGTATTATTATATTTCCTTGTTCATGATAATTGTCTGTTATTCATGCTATAATTGTGTTATCCGGAATCGTAATACATGTGTAATACATAGACCACAACATGTCCCTAGTAAGCCTCTAGTTGACTAGCTCGTTGATCAATAGATGGTTACGGTTTCCTGACCATGGACATTGGATGTCATGATAACGGGATCCATCATTAGGAATGATGTGATGGACAAGACCCAATCCTAAGCCTAGCACTAGATCGTGTAGTTCGTTTGCTAAAGCTTTTCCAATGTCAAGTAACTTTCCTTAGACCATGAGATTGGGCAACTCCCGGATACCGTAGGAGTGCTTTGGGTGTACCAAACGTCACAACGTAACTGGGTGGCTATAAAGGTGCACTACGGGTATCTCCAAAAGTGTCTGTTGGGTTGGCACGAATCGAGAATGGGATTTGTCACTCGTGTGACGGAGAGGTACCTCTGGGCCCACTCGGTAGGACATCATCATAATGAGCTCAATGTGATCAAGGAGTTGTTCACGGATGATGTGTTACGGAAACGAGTAAAGAGACTTGCGGTAACGAGATTGAACAAGGTATCGGTATACCGACGATCGAATCTCGGGCAAGTATCGTACCGATAGACAAAGGGAATTGCGTACGGGATTGATTGACCTCGACATCGTGGTTCATCCGATGAATCATCGAGGAGCATGTGGGAGCCAACATGGGTATCCAGATCCCGCTGTTGGTTATTGACCGGAGAGTCGTCTCGGTCATGTCTGCGTGTCTCCCGAACCCGTAGTGCTACACACTTAAGGTTCGGTGACGCTAGGGTTGTAGAGATATTAGTATGCGGTAACCCGAAAGTTGTTCGGAGTCCCGGATGAGATCCCGGACGTCACGAGGAGTTCCGGAATGGTCCGGAGGTAAAGAATTGTATATAGGAAGTCCAGTTTCGGCCACCGGGAAGGTTTCGGGGGTAATCGGTATTGTACCGGGACCACCGGAAGGGTCCCGGGGGTCCACCGGTGGGGCCACCTATCCCGGAGGGCCCCATGGGCTGAAGTGGGAAGGGAACCAGCCCCTGGTGGGCTGGTGCGCCCCCTATGGCCTCCCCTGCGCCTAGGGTTGGGAACCCTAGGGGTGGGGGGCGCCTCCACCTGGCTTGGGGGGCAAGCCACCCCCTTGGCCGCCGCCCCTCCCCTCAGATTGGATCTGAGGGGGCCGGCCCCCTCTCCCCTTCCCCCTATAATAG
This sequence comes from Thinopyrum elongatum, assembly GCA_011799875.1. Taxonomy (NCBI): domain Eukaryota; kingdom Viridiplantae; phylum Streptophyta; class Magnoliopsida; order Poales; family Poaceae; genus Thinopyrum; species Thinopyrum elongatum. Next base: position 32,471,856 of record CM022302.1, on the reverse strand, counting down.
TGGAGGGGTGGGAGGGAGGACACACCCCAGCCCCTGCGCCTCCCTCCCCCCTGACACCTCTCCCCTCGTTGGTGCTTGTGAAGCCCTGCCGAGATCCCGCTGCTTCCACCACCACGCCGTCGTGCTGCTGGATCCTCATCAACCTCTCCTTCCCCCTTGCTGGATCAAGAAGGAGGAGACGTCTCTCCCAACCGTACGTGTGTTGAACACGGAGGTGCCGTCCGTTCGGGCTCGGTCACGGTGATTTGGATCACGACGAGTACGACTCCATCAACCCCGTTCTCTTGAACGCTTCCCGCTCGCGATCTACAAGGATTGTAGATGCACTCCCCTCCTCTCGTTGCTAGATGACTCCATAGATTATCTTGGTGATGCGTAGAAAATTTTAAAATTCTGCACAATCCCCAACAGTCAAGGGGGTGCCCGAGGGGCCCACAAGCCAGGAGCACCCTCCCTGGGGGGTAGGGCATGCCCCTAGGCTTGTGGCCTCCTCGTCACTTCCTGCCCCAGCTCCGGTGCTTCGGGGGTCTCTTTTGGTCCATAAAAAATCACCGTAAATTTTTAGCCCATTCCGAGAACTTTTATTTCTGCACAAAAAATGACACCACGGTTGTTCTGCTGAAAACGGCGTCAGTCCGGATTATTCTAATCAATCATACCAAAACCATATAAAATTGTTATAAAGATGGCATGAATACTTCATAATATTAAGATACATTGGAGATGTATCAGCATCCCAAGCTTAATTCTCTGCTCGTCCTCGGTAGGTAATGATAAAAGAATAATTTATGAAGTGTGAATGCTAGCATAGTGCATAAATTTAATCAATGATAGTTCCAAACACTTTTTCTAGCATCATTATATATCATAAACAGTAGCTCATCTCATAAAACTTTTCATGATCAAGTAACAAGCTATTCACATGTTAAAGTATAGACCATAAATTTCTTGAAAACTAACAAACTATGTTCTCCTTCACCAAACAATTGCAATTCATCTTACTTTCAAGAAGGGTCTATGTAAGAGCTTTGATTTAGCAAATTCCACATACTCAACTATCATATAATCTTCCATGATTGCTAACACTCAAATCATATTTTAGAACAAATAGCATCCGTCGAACACACAGAAAGTAGGGGCTTAATGTTTCGCCTCCCAACTTATTAACATATAGATAATTGTTAACAATAATATTCATGATCAAATTATTTGATGGTCATATATGCTTGGATCTTTCCCCACCACATGATGCTTGCCAACTAAAGAATAATGAGGTTGACATAACAAGGAATACTATTGACTCTTGCATAAAAGTAAATACATGAAAGTAAAAGATGGTTCATGCGCCTTTAATTGTGGATGTGCAAAGCCTTAATGCAAAGGAACGTCACTGTATTGCCCTTGTGATAGCAACTTTATTATGCAGTCCGTCGCTTTTATTCTTTACCACACAAGTTCGTACGACGCTTATTTTCAGTTACATAAAAGATCATACATATTTAGGAGCAATTTTTATTGCTTTTTGCACCGATGACAACTTACTTGAAGGATCTTATTCAATCCATAGGTTGATATGGTGGACACTCAAGGCAAGAAATGGGGTTTAAGGGTTTTTGGATCACAAGTAGTATCTCTACTTAGTACAAATTTTTGGCTAGCAAAGATCCTAAGCAAGCACACATGTTGGAGGATCCATAACATATAAGTTCTATACAAATTACCCAAACATACTCATTATGTTGTCTTCCTTGCCAACTTCAACTAATTTGCTCAAGTTTGAAAATAATTAATGGGGCTCACAATCATAGAAGATGTCCAAGATAGTATATTTATATGTGAATCTCTCTTCCTTCAATATTCTTTCATGAATTGTTCAAGTGACCAATGTGTGTTTGCTAACTTTCAATAATTTTACCACCTATACTTCTTATATGTGAAGTCATTACTCCCCTGGGATAAGCATATGAACATATATAATTTCAGATTTATGATATTCAATTCATTCGACCATTTACTCGTAGGATATAAGTGAAGCACGAGAGTAAATGACAAAACTACTCCAAAAAGATATAAGTGAGGATCAATGCGTAGTCAATTAGTTAAATATATAGTGAGGGCTCTCTCTCATTCAACATTTCAGATCCATGATTTATTCAACAGCTAGTAAAATGAAAATACGCTCCAAGCAAAACAATATCATGTGATGAATAAAATATAGCTCCAAGTAAGATATACCGATAGTGTTGAAGACGAAAGAGGGATGCCTTCCGGGCACTCGCTTGTATCTTTCTTGAATTTTATCTGGGGGTGCCTTGGGCATCCCCAAGCTTAGGGTCTTGTTACTCCTTATTCCCCTCTATCGATATCTCACCCAAAACTTGAAAACTTTAATCACACAAAACTTAACGAAACTTTGTGAGATGGGTTAGTATAGTAAAAACAATCATTCACTTGGGTACTGTCAAAGAAAAGATTCATAATTTTTTCCACATAATGCTACTGTACTCTATATTTCCACAATTTATATTAAGAAATATAAGGCATAGAAACTAGAAGACAAGCAAACTATGCATCGAAAACAGAATCTGTCAAAAACATAAGAGTCTGTAAGATCTGAATTATGCTCATACTGCTGTTACTCCAAAAATTCTGAACAATTAGGACAACATAAAAAAATTGTATATCAATTGTCTTTAAAAAATTCAGAGTTTTTCCACGTTCCATGAATTTTAACAATTGTGTTACTGGACGCAAAACTTCTATTTTCACAGAATCAAATCAACTATCAACCACACTATCCCAAGGCTTTACTTGGCACTTTATTGAAACAAAAACTATAAAACTTGATTTATACAGATCTTAATCATGTGAACACACAAAAACAGTAAGGATAAATATTAGGTTGTCTCTAAACAAGAACTTTTCTTTAAAGCTTTTTAGCTAAGCAGTGATATTTTAATGATACTCTTCCAATCCATTTCGATGATAATTTTATTCATACTCTAAAAGATATAAGTGAATTCATAGAGCATTCTACAATTAATATAGATTGACCATATCCAAGTCAAAATATATAAGTGAAGCACACGAAGCATTCTATAAAGCCATACTCAAAAGATTTAAGTGAAGCACAAAGGGTTTTCTATAAAGCCATACTCAAAGATTTAAGTGAAGCACAAAGAGCAATCTATAGCCATACTCAAAAGATTTAAGTGAAGCGCATGAAGCATTCTATAATCATTGAAGGACTACTCATACTAGAATCGTGCATAAAGGAAAAGAAAACCACAAAGACGCATATCATGTGAACAAAAAAAACCCGAGGTATACCGATAATTGTTGAAGAATAAAGATGGGATACCTTCCGGGGCATCCCCAAGCTTAGATGCTTGAGTTCCTCTTGAAATATTTACTTGGGGTGCCTTGGCATCCCCAAGCTTGAAATCTGTCTCTCCGTATTCTTCTTATATCGATACCTCCTCGATCTTTGAACACTTCATCCACACAAAACTTACAAAAATCCTTGTGAGATCCGTTTTCTAATAAGGCAAATAACTACCTTTAGGTACTGTTGTAAACTCATTCCAATTAATATTAGCATTATATCTACTGTATTCCAACTTCACTATGGTTCATACCCCCCGATCAACCCATAGATTCATCAAAATAACGAACAACACAATAGAAAACAGAATCTCTCAAAATAGAATAGTCTGTAGATATCTGAATATTTACCATACTTATCTAACTCCAAAAATTCTGAAAAAATAGGAAAAAAATAAAAAAAATTCATAGCAGTACTGTGTAAAAATTTCAGAATCTTTTGACGTTCGAGTAAAAAATGTAAATTCATGCACTACAACAAAGTTTCTGTTTTGCACCGCACATAGCAAACAAGTAATCTAATCATTCTAAAGCCAAATCTTGGCACATTATTTTTATAACAACATATATATACAAGGGGATAATTATTTTTGAGAAACTTCCATGAAAAAATTCTACATTGTTTCCATGAGCATGAACACAAGTGTTCAAGGTCGACCCTCACTTCTCCAATGCATAACCTTCCAATCACTTCTCTTTTTTTGAAAAAGTTTTTAGGCATAAGAGGCAAGTTTTTTTTTGTATTTTTCATTTTTTTTAAAAATTGTTTGTTTCACCCCACACAAAGAAAACAAAAACAAAAGAGAAAACAAAATCCTTAGTGAAGAAAGCAAACAAGCACACACGAGAATATCAACCACGCGCTATTGCTCCCCGGCAACGCGCCGAAAAGAGCTTGATAATCCCCAAGTGCAAGGAATCATCGTAGCAATTTCCAAGATGGAAGTGATAATTATGGAGTGTCGAACCCACTAGGAGCTAAAGGTAAGATCAATATTCTCTCAAGTCCTATCTGCCACCGATACAGTCTACGTACACCGAGCGTTTGCTTTCATCTAGGAACGAGAAATAAAACTACGTTGTGGGTATGAAGAGGATAGTCTTTGCATGATATCGGAGAGGTAAAATATAAAAATAGGTGTTGTTAACAAAGTTAGAATATTATAATATATTACAAATAGCGAGTGTGTGAATAAAGGATGGAACGGTGTGCGCGAATTGTCATAGGAAATCATTAACAGATCGGCAATCATTATTGCAATTTTATATGAGGAGAGGCATAAGGTAACATAGTTTCTCTACTGGATCAATGCAATTATGTTGGAACTCTAGCAAGCATCTGCAACTACTAAAGATCATTAAGTAAAAGCCAACCATAGCATTAAAGTAGCAAGCACTCTTTACTCCCATACGCAAACAACCCCCTTACTCGGGTTTAAGCTTCTGTCACTCTAGCAACCCACTCTAAGCGAATCATGAACATATTGCAAACCCTACAGCGGGAATCCCTCACATGTGCGCGGCACGGAGGGCACCATAGGACAGCACCAAAATAAAACATACAACTCAAACCAATCTAGATCATCAATCAACCCAAAAGACAAAAGAAATCTACCCAAACATCATAGGATTGCAACACATAATTGGATCATAATATGTGTTATAAAGCACCATGTTCAATAGGGGATTACAGCGGGGTGCGGGAGAGTGGACCGCTTAAAAGAGATGAGGAAGGTGATGAAGAAGGTGATGTTGATGAAGACGATCTCCGCGGCAATGGTTCCCCCGGTGGCACTCCCCGCCACCAAGACAGAGGGGGAGAGATCTCCCCCTTGTGCTTCATCCTCCATGGCCTCCCCCCTAGATGGGGAGAGGTTCTCCCTCTATCCTTGGCCTCCATGCTGATGATGGCCCCCTCGGCTTCCTCCTCCATGGCCTCCGGTGATGATGGCCCCTCCGGCAGGGTGCCGAGAGGGCCTAGATTGATTTTTCATGGCTACAGAGGCTTGCGGCGGTGGAACTTCTGATCTAGGGTCTTTTCGGAGGTTTGGGTTTTTATAAGTTTTTGGCATCGGTCTCACGTCAAGGGGGTGCTTGAGGGGCCCACAAGCCAGGAGCACCCTACCTGGGGGGTAGGGCGCCCCCCTAGGCTGTGGCTTCCTCGGTCACTTCCTGGCCCAACTCCGGTGCTTTGGGGGTCTCTTTTGGTACATAAAAAATCACCGTAAATTTTCAGCCCATTCCAAGAACTTTATTTCTGCACAAAAACGACACTACGGTAGTTCTGCTAAACAGCATCATTCCGGTTTAGTTCTAATCAAATCATACCAAAACCATATATAATTGTTATAAACATGGCATGGATACTTCATAAATTATAGATACGTTGGAGACGTATCAAGGGCAAAGATGACCAGGGGGTAATCACTGAATTAAGTAAAGATAGTTTGCCACCGTACGAGATCATATTGAGTGTGGCCGAGAGTCCTCATTCCACCATGCAAACTAGAAGCGTGAGTTCTTGGACTGTGGGTCGGTAGTGCCCAAATGCAGTCCAAGGTAAGTAAAAGGCATTTTTCTGGTCACACAACCAAAGATGTTGGCCAACTGGACACACCTGTCTTCATCACAGTTGAAAGGAATAAGAGTCGATTTTGTGGAAATTGATTTTAAGTCCAATGGAGGTGGCATAGTCTGTCAGAATGTCTTTGATGACCATCGCTTGTAGTGGACACGCTGGAAGAATTAAGATGGTGTCGTCTGCATATTGAATGACTGGATATTCCTTTTGAGTTGGTGAGGGAATGGGAGTTGAATTGATTCCGTGCAAACGCATTGCTGATGGCTGTCTTGGAGGAGTCTGCCGCTAGAACAAAGATGACTGGAGACAGCGGGTCGCCTTGTCGCACACCACACTTACAGGGAATTGTAGTCCTGGGGTTCCATTAAGAAGAACAGTGGATTTTTCAGAGGAGAAAATACACCTTATTCAATCTATCCATTTTTCATTAAAGCCCATGGTTTTCATAATTTCAATCATCGCCTCATGTTCATATGTCAATGCTTTGGCAAAATCCAGTTTAGAAGCACTATTTCCCTCTTTGAAGATTGGCATTGATAAATATATTCATATGCCCAAGCAAGACAATCCTGGATGGATCTGCCTTTAAGGAAACCATATTGGTTTGCGGTGGATGATTTTCAAAATGACTTTTTGGACACGGTTGGCCAAAATATTGGTGATAACTTTTAAACATCAGTTGAGGAGAGTTATGGCCTATAATCATTGACTGTGGCAGGAGAGTTTGTTTTTGGGATCAGAGTAATGAATCCATCATTAATGCTTTCCAAGTTAAGATTGCCTTCATGGAACTGGTTGCACAAACTATAGAAGTCTTCTTTAATGATTGGCTAGCATCTCTTTAAGAAACCCCTGTGAGACCATCCGGTCTAGGTGCCGATCGGCCGGCATCTCCTTGATACACGATCGATCTCACCATTGGAAATAGGAAGAGTAAGCTCATCAAGTCCTTCACACCTTTTATGATTCGAAAAAGGTCAAATTTCATATTCTAGGTGTTGTCGTGCCCATTCTATCTTTGAAAGTTTCAAATATAATGGATCTTTCCCCGCATGACTTCAATGGTGACACGTCTGTAGTGTTTAGAGAGCAATATTATTCCGTCTGTATTTTGAATTTTCATCTCCAAATTTGACCCACCGAATAGTGCACCGCTTCTTCCAGTATATTTGCTGGTATTTAGAAGTCGCAGTATATGAGCTTTCAGAATTTTTGAAGTTAATTTCGGTATCAAGAGGGCTCATTTATTTTCCAGTTCATCTAGTTCGTTGAGTACTTGTTGGAATTCTCAATGCCACAGTGAGTTTAGATATTCCTGTGCTCCAATGCTTAAGATCTCGGTGAAGATTCTTCAGTTTGCGACAAAGAAAGTTGAAGTGTTTGTGGTCTGACCTATTGCCCATGAATTTGCCACACCTCCATGAAACCAGGATGTTGTATCCAGTATGATTGAAATCAAAATAATTTAGACCTGGAATAGTGGTTTCAATGCTCACAACACAAGGATGTGATTTGAACTGGTTTACTCAGGGTGTTTTACCAAGTTTTAGGATATGAGATAGTCCAATTGGTGCTAGTAAAAAACCAGTCGAGTTGTTCTAGGAGTGGATCCAATGCTATTACTCCAGGTGAAGAATCTTCCTTTATTTGGCAATTCAATGAGACTTTGAGCCCTTGAAATCATTAAAGGTAATCATATCATTCATACTGCCCCAGGTTTATTATGGTTCTCAGGTGATCGGATGAAATTAAAACGCCCACAAAGAGCCAATCCTCCTGAGAAGGATATCAAGTGCCAATACCAGTGAATAAAGTTGTCTCTTTGTTCTCCTTGACATGGCCATAAATATTAACAATAATCCAAGTCTGTGCAGATTGCGTGGAATGAAAAGAGTGACGAGTGTGCAAAATCTTCAGAGAACGGTGGTTCACAGAGAATATAGAGCTGTTCCAAATCGTGGCAATACCACCCGAGGCCCCCGTGAAGCAACAAAAGCAAATGATCGAAACGGCGAGGACACATGACTTATAAAAGATAAATCAAAAGAGGTCTTTTTAGTTTTTGCAAGCAAATGACTGCACATCCACTAGACGTGATGCATTTGAGAGCGCTAGCTACTTATCGTCTGAATTTAAAACACGGACATTCCAGCAAGTACGTTCCAGTTCACCAAAGGAGGCATTAACCAAAAAATAAGTAAATAATTAAGATGAAGCTGAGGGATCCTCCTCCTCTAGTGGAGCCAGGAGAGCTTCTTCAGTGAGCTCCGCCGCCGGGATAGCGCACAAGTTGGTGCCAATCTGCTGAATCATCCTGACAGTCATCGGTGGAGGAATGTGCTCTTCAGTACCGTCTCTGATTCGGATAGCAGTGGGGACGGTTTGTTGTTTACCTTGGAAACCTTCATCTGGTGTCAGAGATCGGATGAATGCAGAAACCACATATTTGTTAGAGCGAGCACTTCTACGGAGGGAAACTGAACTCTCTGGTACTACTATTGTAGAATTGCCTAAGTTGTCGGTAGTGGGCAGATCAGCATCTCAATGTCATCAGGCACAGCTATGACAGTGTCAGACAACCCTGTTGGGCTTTCTCAACACAAGAGCACCAATGAGTGATGGAGCGAGCAGTGAAGAGGTTGAATTTCGGATGTGGTGATAGAAGGCTCATGGTCAGTCAGGCAGAGGTCCCAGCTAGTGGCCGCAGGATATCTTCAATCATAACAGAGGATGCGGCATTGTGGTGTGATCGTCTATTGGCATAAGTAACAACAGCAACCATCATGCTCAGTGAGAGTGAAATTGAGGACCACACTCATACTGAAAGCCATAGTTGGAGCTCCAAGGGCCATAGAGCAATAATCGGCATGACAATAGCTCTACGATAGGTGTTGAACCTGAACATAGGTATACAGTCCCTTAGAATCATAGCTGAGAAAGTTGCCCTGAGAGGCCATATCAAAGTGCAAACCAACGGCCGACGCCGTGAGGGAGATCTCCAAAGTATTGGCGATCTGAGGATGACTGCAGAACTGATCGGAGCAGAGTTTGCAGAGCTAGAGGCCTCCTGTGGCCAAACGGGTTCATGACAGCAAGTGGTACCAGGACATAGGAATCAGAGACTCTAGCACTAGAGTCAGAACACCTTGCACGGATATGAGTCATTCCATGCAGATCAGGGCTGTCCGGAAGATTGTTGGTGGCACAATACCATGGTTCACCTGAGCCCTTCCCCATCAACCATTCCTGGAAATTATAGAGAGCCCGTGGTGCTCTGGGGGGGAGGCACACACACCCATTCTGGGTGAAATTCCACATCATTACCTCATCAACAACAACATTTCCTCATTCCCCTCTTGGTTGGCATTTCCCGCAGCATTATGTAGCATCCAGTTATGCAATTGACGTTGATAGAGTTGTTCTGCAGTAAGCCCATCACCATGTAGAGGATGGGAATGCCGTCTGTCGGAGGTGGGTCTTCTCCCCCGGTGGAACCTAGGCAGGTGGGCGTTCCAATCACTGATGCGAAGCATGGTAACCGGCCACAGTCCAGCAATGCCGAGGGCCACCCAACTGCCTCATGAAAAAACTTTTAGGCACTAGGCACATATGAATTACCCAGCTTTAATGAGAACAAACTTTCTATCTCCTCTTGGTTGTTCCAATCAACAAGACTACCAGATTTATCCACTACTTTATCATGTAAATTGAGTCTGATAATCATAAGGAAATCCTATATAAAGCAGCCAGACCTCTGGACCATAGTGGTGAGTCTCATATTTAAAGCAGCATCATGGCGGACAAATGAAATGACCATGTTTTCATCAGCTTCAACTCATCAAGTTCAAAAGTTGTTCGAACTCCGCATCATAAACCGTAGAATCCACAAATCCGAAGATGCCATTCCAAGAGGGTGGTCATCTACTTCAGTAGGGAAACTGGATTCATGAAGCAAACCTTCCACGGTGTGGCGCAGCTCAGCCTTGTGGTGGTGGGGAATGAACCGATTCGCCTCCGCAATGACAGGAAATCATGGCGAAGGGGAGGCACTGGATTGACCACCATGTCATCCCGCACCTTCCTATCCGACGGCCCCAGCCGATTGTCATGCCTGGGGGGGTAGGGGACGATGTTGAGGGGAAGTTCACCATTGTTGTGGAGAGAGGTGTAGCATAGGGCGGTGCAGAGTGCGAGAAGGAAGGCGTATCGGCAGCCTGGGGAGAGGACTTGGTCACCTAGACTCCTCGATTAACGGCACCAACTTTAGCAAGCAGCCTCCATGTGTCCCAAAGAGACCCACGGATGGATCATCGACGACCATTGTGGGATGAATGGCAGGGGGTCATTATGAGGGTTGCCATTAATAAATTGTCTCAGAATCCCGGAAAGGACTGAATAAAGATCATCCAGAACCATATTACCAATGCTCTGACTAGATCAGCTTGTGTTTGGGAAGGAAAGAATCTTTTTGAAAGTAAATCACAATATTAGAATCAAAAATACCATTTTCCGATCCAGTCGATAAGGAAGAAATTGTTGATATTTGGTATGATACCTGTGGAGACGAGCTGCGCAATCCGGGGTTTTTTGGGCCTCCACCTCATGCGTGTCACATATGGGGAGTTGCAAGACCATTTAAGATGGCCCAAGAGTCCACATGTATCACAAAAGAATGGGTCGGGCATGCAAAGAAGAAATGGGCAGAAGAGCCGCATGAATAATAATCTGACGCATCCTTGGAGTGGGCTTGGACTTGTAGTGTGCGGTGCATGGTCGATCGAAGCAAAAGGGCAAGTAGGGTCCCGGGCTATTAATAGCCAAGTAATTATGTCATCACATATGGAACAATAGTTAATTTGTCATAAGAAAATTAGCGGCAGGACTGAGGGCAATCTTCAAAGGATGCAATCTTGTCTTCCAAGATGCCCGCCCATGATGATCGAGAATTGATGCAAATGAAGCGTGGGATCAGATTCCATGCATCATATTTGAACTGAGAGCCCTCAAAACGCCAGTTACTACTTATGATATGCTTATACATCATAAAGTTGATATTAAAACTTCCAAGCGCCAAAGAAGTAGTAATGAATGCTGGTTGGAAACAACCTGATCCTGACCACTAATGAGACAATTGAAACTGCCAAAGGCAGGTTAGCGGGCATTGAATGCTCAAATCCAGAGATTCCACCTTACCAATAAGATCATGTCTGGCCACCGAGCTGGTCGAGAAGCGGCCACCGACGAGGATTCCGGCTGGTCTCAGTGGGACAGGAGTCATTCAAAAATCCAAATTTTGAAAGAAACACCATGGAAGAATCCCAAAAACATTCCCATATTTGCAAACGGTAACTTTGATCTGATGGCCAGAGGTGAACGAGCCAAACCTCGGGATTAGTTTGATCGAGTGCAATTCAGGGATTCTCAGTAGGAGCTTGAACACCGGATGAAATATGCTGTAAGTGACGAAAAATCCGGCCAAAACTCTATCTTTACCAATAAACAACTCGATTTGAAGCCACAAAAAACGAAATCTTCTTCCATCCAAATAAAACAACATTTAGACCCAATGGGAGACCTCCAATGCAGCATTTAAGCCACAACACCGATTCTTCATTGAGAGGGAAGGAGGAGACGAAAATCTTACGACCAAGAAGAATTCCTTAGTTGATCCCGAGGAGGAGAAAGTGTATCGTGGATCCAAAGCGACGACGCACTGAGCCGCGACCGTCAAGCCGGGGGAGAAGTCCCAAGATAGACCCTCCATAGAATCCTATATCAGTAGACGCCCTGGGAGGTTGATGGTAGGGTGAGAGGAGAGACGAGAGCCATAGCGTGGAGACTTTGGTTAAGCTGACAGTTTATGTGGCTTAGATTTTGAAAGCTAGGTACATCGCAAACGAAACTGAGGTATAGTTTTTTGGGTTGCATTGAATCAATTGATGGGCATCTCCATAGCCTATTTATAGCCTCGTCAATGTGATACTTTCTCCTTTTTTTGTCTTCTTCACACAACTCCACCATCATATTCTATCCACCTATCAGTGCTATTATCCATGGCTCACGCTCATGTATTGCGTGAGAGTTGAAAAACTTGAGAAACTAAAAAGTATGAAACAATGTTGCTTAGCTTATTATGGGGTTGTGCATGATAAATACTTTGTGTGATGAAGATAGATAATGACAAGATTATATGATTTTGTAGGGATAACTTTCTTTAGTCCATTAATTTTTGAGAGACAGATTGTTATTTAGTACTTGAAGTATATTTTTTTATGTCAATATTAAACTTTTGTTTGAATCTTATGGATATGAATATCATGCCACAATAAAGAAAGATTACATGATAAACGTTAGGTGCATTCCACATCAAATTCGTTTTTTTATCATTTACCCACTCGAGGACGAGCAGGAATTAAGCTTGGGATGCAATAATTTTTTATTGTTCCTGCTATTATATTATCCACTTGGATGTTTTATATGCATTATTATGCTATTTTATATCATTTTTGTGGACTAACCTATTAACCTAGTGTCCGTGCCATTTGCTGTTTTTCCTTGTTTTTGTCTTTTACAGAAAATCAATACCAAACGGAGCCCAACGGAACGAACTTTTTGATGATTTTTCATGACCAAAAGACACCTGATGCTTCGAGAGGAGGCCAGGGACCCACGAGAGGGCCACAAGCTCACAGGGCTCGCATAATACCCAAATATTCCCGCTAATACCAGAGGGCACAACAAAAATACTTTTCCACCGCGCAAGCTCTGTTTTGTGAGATCCCATCTTGGGGGCCTTTTCTGGTACTCTGCGAAGGGGGATGCTATCACGGAGGCCTCTACACCACCTTGCTACCTTCCAATGATGTGTGAGTAGTTTCCACAGACCTACGGGTCCATAGCTACTAGCTAGATGGCCTTCTTCTCTCTTTGATCTTCAATACAATGTTCTCCTCGATGTTCTTGGAGTTCTTTCGATTAATCTTCTTTTGCGGTGCATTTGTTGAGATACATGAATTGTGGATTTATGATCCAGATTATCTATCAATATTATTTGAGTCTTCTCTGAACTCTTTTATGCATATTAAGATAGTTTGTATTTCTCTCCGATATATTGATTTGGTTTGGCCAACTAGATTGATCTATCTTCAATGGGAGATGTGCTTTGTTTTGGGTCACCAATCTGCGGTGTGTCCTCACCCAGTGACAAAGGGTAGCGAGGCATGTACTTTGGTATTTTTGCCATTAAGGATAAAAAGATGGGAGTTTTACCATATTGATTGGATCTATCCCTCTACATCATGTCATCTTGCTTAAGGCGTTACTCCGTTCTGGTTAACTTAATACACAGATGCATGTTGGATAGCAGTCGATGTTTGGAGTAATAGTAGTAGATTCAGGCAGGAGTCGGTCTACTGTCACGGACGTGATGGCCTATATTTATGATCATTGCCTTAGATATCGTCATAACTAGCGCTTTATTATCAATGTGCTCAACAGTAATTTGTTTTCCCCATTGTATGGTTCTTTCAAGAGAGAACCCTCTAGTGAAAACTATGGCCCCCGGGTCTATTTTTATCATATATTTCATATCTGTAAAAACCAAAAACCCAAAAATACCTTGCTGCGATTTATGTTATAGTTTTATTTAGTTTTGCACTTTATTTATCTTTTATACCTATCTCTATCAGATCTCATCCTTGCAAATAACCATGGAGGGTGAAATCATGTTGTTAGACAACAGTGAACCTTCGAACTATGAAGAAGCGATGGCGGGCCCGGATTCCGACAAATGGCTTGAAGCCATGAAATCCGAGATAGGATCCATGTATGAAAACGAAGTATGGACTTTGACTGACTTGCCCGATGACCGGCAAGCCATAGAAAATAAATGGATCTTTAAGAAGAAGACTGACGCGGATGGTAATGTGACCATCTATAAGGCTCGGCTTGTCGCTAAGGGTTATCGACAAGTTCAAGGGGTTGACTACGATGAGACTTGGCCTCATGCGCTAGGTCTATGCGTAGTATCTTGCACGAGTAGAACACAAAGTAGTTGTGTGGCGTCGATTTGTCAATCTTCTTGCCGTTACTAGTTTATCTTGATTCGGCGGCACGTGGGATGAAGCGGCCCGACCGACCTTACACGTACGCTTACGTGAGACAGGTTCCACCGACTGACATGCACTAGTTGCATAAGGTGGCTAGCGGGTGTCTGTCTCTCCCACTTTAGTCGGATCGGATTCGATGAACAGGGTCCTTATGAGGGTAAATGAAATTGGCATATCACGTTGTGGTTTTGGCGTAGGTAAGAAACGTTCTGCTAGAAACTATAGCAGCCACATAAAAACTTGCAACAACAATTAGAGGACGTCTAACTTGTTTTGCAGCAAGTGCTTTGTGATGTGATATGGCCAAAGGATGTGATATATGAGATGATCATGTTCTTGTAATAGGAATCACCGACTTGCTGTCGATGAGTATGACAAACCGGCAGGAGCCATAGGAGTTGTCTTAATTTATTATATGACCTGCGTGTCATTGAAATTCGCCATGTAATTACTTTACTTTATTGTAACCGTTAGCGTAGTAGTAGAAGTAATAGTTGGCGAGACAACTTCATGAAGACACGATGATGGGATCATGATGATGGAGATCATGGTGTCATGCCGGTGACGATGATGCATGGAGCCCCGAAGATGGGATCAAAAGGAGCGAAGTGATAATGGCCATATCATGTCACTATTTTGATTGCATGTGATGTTATCACTGTTTTTGCATCTTATTTGCTTAAAACGACGGTAGCATAAGATGATCCCTCACTAAATTTCAAGAAAGTGTTCCCCTAACTATGCACCGTTGCGCAAGGTTCGTTGTTCGAAGCACTACGTGTTGATCGGGTGTGATAGATTCAACGTTCGAATACAACGGGTGTAAGCCAGATTTACACAGCAATACACTTAGGTTGACTTGACGAGCCTAGCATGTACAGACATGGCCTCGGAACACAAGAGACCGAAAGTCGGACATGAGTCGTATAGAAGATACGATCAACATAGAGATGTTCACCGTTGATGACTAGTCCATCTACGTGATGATCGGACACGGCCTAGTCGATTCGGATCATGTATCACTTAGATGACGAGAGGGATGTCTATCTGAGTGGGGTTCATACATAATTTGATTAGATGAACTTAATTGTCATGAACTTAGTCTAAATGTACATATCTACCTTGTAGATCAAATGGCCAACGTAATGTTACCTCAAATCAACGTGTTCCTAGAGAAAAACAAGTGAAAGACGATGGTAGCAACATTGCGGACTGGGTCCGTAACCTGAGGATTATCCTCATAGCTGCAAGAAATCATATGTCTTGAAGCGCCGTTTGGTGGCCCACCTGCTCTCCCAGCCTGCCAGGGGGGTCCACCGGGTGGGGCCACCTATCCCGGAGGGCCCCATGGGCTGAAGTGGGAAGGGAACCAGCCCCTGGTGGGCTGGTGCGCCCCCCTATGGGCCTCCCCTGCGCCTAGGGTTGGGAACCCTAGGGGTGGGGGGCGCCTCCACCTGGCTTGGGGGGCAAGCCACCCCCTTGGCCGCCGCCCCTCCCCTCAGATTGGATCTGAGGGGGCCGGCCCCCTCTCCCCTTCCCCCTATAAATAGTGGAGGGGTGGGAGGGAGGACACACCCCAGCCCCTGGCGCCTCCCTCTCCTCCCGTGACACCTCTCCCTCTCGTTGGTGCTTGGTGAAGCCCTGCCGAGATCCCGCTGCTTCCACCACCACGCCGTCGTGCTGCTGGATCCTCATCAACCTCTCCTTCCCCCTTGCTGGATCAAGAAGGAGGAGACGTCTCTCCCAACCGTACGTGTGTTGAACACGGAGGTGCCGTCCGTTCGGTGCTCGGTCATCGGTGATTTGGATCACGACGAGTACGACTCCATCAACCCCGTTCTCTTGAACGCTTCCGCTCGCGATCTACAAAGGTATGTAGATGCACTCCCCTCTCTCTCGTTGCTAGATGACTCCATAGATTGATCTTGGTGATGCGTAGAAAATTTTAAAATTCTGCTACAATCCCCAACAGTCAAGGGGGTGCCCGAGGGGCCCACAAGCCAGGAGCACCCTCCCTGGGGGGTAGGGCATGCCCCTAGGCTTGTGGCCTCCTCGGTCACTTCCTGCCCCAGCTCCGGTGCTTCGGGGGTCTCTTTTGGTCCATAAAAAATCACCGTAAATTTTTAGCCCATTCCGAGAACTTTTATTTCTGCACAAAAAATGACACCACGGTTGTTCTGCTGAAAACGGCGTCAGTCCGGATTAGTTCTAATCAAATCATACCAAAACCATATAAAATTGTTATAAAGATGGCATGAATACTTCATAAATTATAGATACATTGGAGATGTATCAGCATCCCCAAGCTTAATTCTTGCTCGTCCTCGAGTAGGTAAATGATAAAAGAAATAATTTATGAAGTGTGAATGCTAGCATAGTGCATAAATTTAATCAATGATAGTTCCAAACACTTTTTCTAGCATCATTATATATCATAAACAGTAGCTCATCTCATAAAACTTTTCATGATCAAGTAACAAGCTATTCACATGTTAAAGTATAGACCATAAAGTTTCTTGAAAACTAACAAACTATGTTCTCCTTCACCAAACAATTGCAATTCATCTTACTTTCAAGAAGGGTCTATGTAAGAGCTTTGATTTAGCAAATTCCACATACTCAACTATCATATAATCTTCCATGATTGCTAACACTCAAATCATATTTTTAGAACAAATAGCATCCGTCGAACACACAGAAAGATAGGGGCTTAATGTTTCGCCTCCCAACTTATTTAACATATAGATAATTGTTAACAATAATAATTCATGATCAAATATATTTGATGGTCATATATGCTTGGATCTTTCCCCACCACATGATGCTTGCCAACTAAAGAATAATTGAGGTTGACATAACAAGGAATACTATTGACTCTTGCATAAAAGTAAATACATGAAAGTAAAAGATTGTCATGCGCCTTTTAATTGTGGATGTGCAAAGCCTTAATGCAAAGGAACGTCACATTGTATTGCCCTTTGTGATAGCAACTTTTATTATGCAGTCCGTCGCTTTTATTTCTTTACCATCACAAGTTCGTACGACGCTTATTTTCAGTTACAATAAAAGATCATACATATTTAGGAGCAATTTTTATTGCTTTTTGCACCGATGACAACTTACTTGAAGGATCTTATTCAATCCATAGGTTGATATGGTGGACACTCAAGGCAAGAAATGGGGTTTAAGGGTTTTTGGATGCACAAGTAGTATCTCTACTTAGTACAAATTTTTGGCTAGCAAAAGATCCTAAGCAAGCACACATGTTGGAGGATCCATAACAATATAAGTTCTATACAAATATACCCAAACATAACTCATTATGTTGTCTTCCTTGTCCAACTTCAACTAATTTGCTCAAGTTTGAAAATAATTAATGGGGCTCACAATCATAGAAGATGTCCAAGATAGTATATTTATATGTGAAATCTCTCTTCCTTCAATATTCTTTCATGAATTGTTCAAGTGACCAATGTGGTGTTTGCTAACTTTCAATAAATTTTACCACCTATACTTCTTATATGTGAAGTCATTACTCCCCATGGGATAAGCATATGAAACATATATAATTTCAGATTTATGATATTCAATTCATTCGACCATTTACTCGTAGGATATAAGTGAAGCACGAGAGTAAATGACAAAACTACTCCAAAAAGATATAAGTGAGGATCAATGCGTAGTCAATTAGTTAAATAGATATGTGAGGGCTCTCTCTCATTCAACATTTCAGATCCAATGATTTTATTCAAACAGCTAGTAAAATGAAAATACGCTCCAAGCAAAACACATATCATGTGATGAATAAAAATATAGCTCCAAGTAAGATATACCGATAGTGTTGAAGACGAAAGAGGGGATGCCTTCCGGGGCATCGCTTGTATCTTTCTTGAATTTTATCTTGGGGTGCCTTGGGCATCCCCAAGCTTAGGGTCTTGTTACTCCTTATTCCCCTCATATCGATATCTCACCCAAAACTTGAAAACTTTAATCACACAAAACTTAACGAAACTTTGTGAGATGGGTTAGTATAGTAAAACAAATCATTCACTTGGGTACTGTCAAAGAAAAGATTCATAATTTTTTCCACATAATGCCTACTGTACTCTATAATTTCCACAATTTATATTAAGAAATATAAGGCATAGAAACTAGAAGACAAGCAAACTATGCATCGAAAACAGAATCTGTCAAAAACATAAGAGTCTGTAAAGATCTGAATTATGCTCATACTGCTGTTACTCCAAAAATTCTGAACAATTAGGACAACATAAAAAAATTGTATATCAATTGTCTTTAAAAAAATTCAGAGTTTTTCCACGTTCCAGTGAATTTTAACAATTGTGTTACTGGACGCAAAACTTTCTATTTTTGCACAGAATCAAATCAACTATCAACCACACTATCCCAAAGGCTTTACTTGGCACTTTATTGAAACAAAAACTATAAAACTTGATTTATACAGTATCTTAATCATGTGAACACACAAAAACAGTAAGGATAAATATTAGGTTGTCTCTAAACAAGAACTTTTCTTTAAAGCTTTTTAGCTAAGCAGTGATATTTTAATGATACTCTTCCAATCCAATTTCGATGATAATTTTATTCATACTCTAAAAGATATAAGTGAAGTTCATAGAGCATTCTACAATTAATATAGATTGACCAATATCCAAGGTCAAAATATATAAGTGAAGCACACGAAGCATTCTATAAAGCCATACTCAAAAGATTTAAGTGAAGCACAAAGGGTTTTCTATAAAGCCATACTCAAAAGATTTAAGTGAAGCACAAAGAGCAATCTATAAAGCCATACTCAAAAGATTTAAGTGAAGCGCATGAAGCATTCTATAAATCATTGAAGGACTACTCATACTAGAATCGTGCATAAAGGAAAAGAAAACCACAAAAGACGCATATCATGTGAACAAAAAAAAACCCGAGGTATACCGATAATTGTTGAAGAATAAAGATGGGATACCTTCCGGGGCATCCCCAAGCTTAGATGCTTGAGTCTCCTTGAAATATTTACTTGGGGTGCCTTGGGCATCCCCAAGCTTGAAATCTTGTCTCTCCGTATTCTTCTTATATCGATACCTCCTCGATCTTTGAACACTTCATCCACACAAAACTTTAACAAAAATCCTTGTGAGATCCGTTAGTCTAATAAGGCAAATAACTACCTTTAGGTACTGTTGTAAACTCATTCCAATTTAATATTAGCATTATATCTACTGTATTCCAACTTCACTATGGTTCATACCCCCCGATACAACCCATAGATTCATCAAAATAAGCGAACAACACATAGAAAACAGAATCTCTCAAAAATAGAATAGTCTGTAGATATCTGAATATTTACCATACTTATCTAACTCCAAAAATTCTGAAAAAATAGGAAAAAATAAAAAAAATTCATAGCAGTACTGTGTAAAAATTTCAGAATCTTTTGACGTTCGAGTAAAAAATGTAAATTCATGCACTACAAACAAAGTTTCTGTTTTTGCACCGCACATAGCAAACAAGTAATCTAATCATTCTAAAGCCAAATCTTGGCACATTATTTTTATAATACAACAGATATATACAAGGGGATAATTATTTTTGAGAAACTTCCATGAAAAATTCTACATTGTTTCCATGAGCATGAACACAAGTGTTCAAGGTCGACCCTCACTTCTCCAATGCATAACCTTCCAATCACTTCTCTTTTTTTGAAAAAGTTTTTAGGCATAAGAGGCAAGTTTTTTTTTTGTATTTTTCATTTTTTTTAAAAATTGTTTGTTTCACCCACAACTAAAGAAAACAAAAACAAAAGAGAAAACAAAATCTACTTAGTGAAGAAAGCAAACAAGCACACACGAGAATATCAACCACGCGCTATTGCTCCCCGGCAACGGCGCCAGAAAAGAGCTTGATAATCCCCAAGTGCAAGGAATCATCGTAGCAATTTCCGAAGATGGAAGTGATAATTATGGAGTGTCGAACCCACTAGGAGCTAAAGGTAAGATCAATATTCTCTCAAGTCCTATCTGCCACCGATACAAGTCTACGTACACCGAGCGTTTGCTTTCATCTAGGAACGAGAAATAAAACTACGTTGTGGGTATGAAGAGGATAGCTTTGCATGATATCGGAGAGGTAAAATATAAAAATAGGTGTTGTTAACATAAAGTTAGAATATATTATAATATATTACAAATAGCGAGTGTGGAATAAAGATGGAACGGTGTGCGGAATTGTCATAGGAAATCATTAACAAGATCGGCAATCATTATTGCAATTTTATATGAGGGAGAGGCATAAGGTAACATAGTTTCTCTACTTGGATCATATGCAATTATGATTGGAACTCTAGCAAGCATCTGCAACTACTAAAGATCATTAAGGTAAAAGCCAACCATAGCATTAAAGTAGCAAGCACTCTTTACTCCCATACGCAAACAACCCCCTTACTCGGGTTTAAGCTTCTGTCACTCTAGCAACCCACTCTAAGCGAATCATGAACATATTGCAAACCCTACAGCGGGAATCCCTCACATGTGCGCGGCACGGAGGGCACCATAGGACAGCACCAAAATAAAACATACAACTCAAACCAATCTAGATCATCAATCAACCCAAAAGACAAAAGAAATCTACCCAAAACATCATAGGATTGCAACACATAATTGGATCATAATATGTGGTATAAAGCACCATGTTCAAGTAGGGGATTACAGCGGGGTGCGGGAGAGTGGACCGCTTAAAAGAGATGAGGAAGGTGATGAAGAAGGTGATGTTGATGAAGACGATCTCCGCGGCAATGGTTCCCCCGGTGGCACTCCAGCGCCACCAAGACAGAGGGGGAGAGAGTCTCCCCCTTGTGCTTCATCCTCCATGGCCTCCCCCCTAGATGGGGAGAGGTTCTCCCTCTGATCCTTGGCCTCCATGCTGATGATGGCCCCCTCTGGCTTCCTCCTCCATGGCCTCCGGTGATGATGGCCCCCTCCGGCAGGGTGCCGGAGAGGGCCTAGATTGATTTTTCATGGCTACAGAGGCTTGCGGCGGTGGAACTTCTGATCTAGGGTTCTTTTCGGAGGTTTGGGTTTTTATAAGAATTTTTGGCATCGGTCTCACGTCAAGGGGGTGCTTGAGGGGCCCACAAGCCAGGAGCACCCTACCTGGGGGGTAGGGCGCCCCCCTAGGCTTGTGGCTTCCTCGGTCACTTCCTGGCCCAACTCCGGTGCTTTGGGGGTCTCTTTTGGTACATAAAAAATCACCGTAAATTTTCAGCCCATTCCAAGAACTTTTATTTCTGCACAAAAAACGACACTACGGTAGTTCTGCTGAAAACAGCATCAGTCCGGTTTAGTTCTAATCAAATCATACCAAAACCATATATAATTGTTATAAACATGGCATGGATACTTCATAAATTATAGATACGTTGGAGACGTATCAAGGGCAAAGATGACCAGGGAGGTAATCACTGAATTAAGTAAAGATAGTTTGCCACCGTACGAGATCATATTGAGTGTGGCCGAGAGTCCTCATTCCACCATGCAAACTAGAAGCGTGAGTTCTTGGACTGTGGGTCGGGTAGTGCCCAAATGCAGTCCAAGGTAAGTAAAAGGCATTTTTCTGGTCACACAACCAAAGATGTTGGCCAACTGGACACACCTGTCTTCATCACAGTTGAAAGGAATAAGAGTCGATTTGTGGAAATTGATTTTAAGTCCAATGGAGGTGGCATAGTCTGTCAGAATGTCTTTGATGACCATCGCTTGTAGTGGACACGCTGGAAGAATTAAGATGGTGTCGTCTGCATATTGAATGACTGGATATTCCTTTTGATTGGTGGAGGGGAATGGGAGTTGAATTTGATTCCGTGCAAACGCATTGCTGATGGCTGCTTGGAGGAGATCTGCCGCTAGAACAAAGATGACTGGAGACAGCGGGTCGCCTTGTCGCACACCACACTTACAGTGGAATTGTAGTCCTGGGGTTCCATTAAGAAGAACAGTGGATTTTTCAGAGGAGAAAATACACCTTATTCAATCTATCCATTTTTCATTAAAGCCCATGGTTTTCATAATTTCAATCATCGCCTCATGTTCAATAGTGTCAAATGCTTTGGCAAAATCCAGTTTGAGAAGCACTATTTCCCTCTTTGAAGATTGGCATTGATAAATATATTCATATGCCCAAGCAAGACAATCCTGGATGGATCTGCCTTTAAGGAAACCATATTGGTTGCGGTGGATGATTTTCAAAATGACTTTTTGGACACGGTTGGCCAAAATATTGGTGATAACTTTTAAACATCAGTTGAGGAGAGTTATTGGCCTATAATCATTGACTGTGGCAGGAGAGTTTGTTTTTGGGATCAGAGTAATGAATCCATCATTAATGCTTTCCAAGTTAAGATTGCCTTCATGGAACTGGTTGCACAAACTATAGAAGTCTTCTTTAATGATTGGCTAGCATCTCTTTAAGAAAACCCCTGTGAGACCATCCGGTCTAGGTGCCCGATCGGCCGGCATCTCCTTGATGACACGATCGATCTCACCATTGGAAATAGGAAGAGTAAGCTCATCAAGTCCTTCACACCTTTTAATGATTCGAAAAAGGTCAAATTTCATATTCTGAGGTGTTGTCGTGCCCATTCTATCTTTGAAAGTTTCAAATATAATGGATTCTTTCCCCGCATGATCTTCAATGGTGACACCGTCTGTAGTGGTTAGAGAGGCAATATTATTCCGTCTGTATTTTGAATTTTCATCTCCAAATTTGACCCACCGAATAGTGCACCGCTTCTTCCAGTATATTTGCTGGTATTTTAGAAGTCGCAGTATATGAGCTTTCAGAATTTTTTGAAGTTAATTTCAGGTATCAAGAGGGCTCATTTATTTTCCAGTTCATCTAGTTCGTTGAGTACTTTGTTGGAATTCTCAATTGCCACAGTGAGTTTAGATATTCCTGTGCTCCAATGCTTAAGATCTCGGTGAAGATTCTTCAGTTTGCGACAAAGAAAAGTTGAAGTGTTTGTGGTCTTGACCTATTTTGCCCATGAATTTGCCACTACCTCCATGAAACCAGGATGTTGTATCCAGTATGATTGAAATCAAAATAATTTAGACCTGGGAATAGTGGTTTCAATGCTCACAACACAAGGAGTGTGATTTGATACTGGTTTACTCAGGGGTTTTACCAAGGTTTTAGGATATGAGATAGTCCAATTGGTGCTAGTAAAAAACCAGTCGAGTTGTTCTAGGAGTGGATCCAATTGCATATTACTCCAGGTGAAGAATCTTCCTTTATTTGGCAATTCAATGAGACTTTGAGCCCTTATGAAATCATTAAAGGTAATCATATCATTCATACTGCCCCCAGGTTTATTATGGTTCTCAGGTGATCGGATGAAATTAAAATCGCCCACAAAGAGCCAATCCTCCTGAGAATGAATATCAAGTGCCAATAACCAGTGAATAAAGTTGTCTCTTTGTTCTCCTTGACATGGCCCATAAATATTAACAATAATCCAAGTCTGTGCAGATTGCGTGGAATGAAAATGAGTGACGAGTGCAAAATCTTCAGAGAACGGTGTATCAGCAGAGAATATAGAGCTGTTCCAAATCGTGGCAATACCACCCGAGGCCCCCCGTGAAGCAACAAAAGCAAATTGATCGAAACGGCGAGGACAACATGACTTAATAAAAGATAAATCAAAAGAGGTCTTTTTAGTTTCTTGCAAGCAAATGACTGCACATCCACTAGACGTGATAGCATTTGAGAGCGCTAGCTACTTATCGTCTGAATTTAAAACACGGACATTCCAGCAAAGTACGTTCCAGTTCACCAAAGGAGGCATTTAACCAAAAAAGATAAGTAAGATAATTAAGATGAAGCTGAGGGATCCTCCTCCTCTAGTGGAGCCAGGAGAGCTTCTTCAGTGAGCTCCGCCGCCGGGATAGCGCACAAGTTGGTGCCAATCTGCTGAATCATCCTGACAGTCATCGGTGGAGGAATGTGCTCTTCAGTACCGTCTCTGATTCTGATAGCAGTGGGGACGGTTTGTTGTTTAACCTTGGAAACCTTCATCTTGGTGTCAGAGATCGGATGAATGCAGAAACCATCATATTTGTTAGAGCGAGCACTTCTACGGAGGGAAACTGAACTCTCTGGTACTACTATTGTAGAATTGCCTAAGTTGTCGGTAGTGGGCAGATCAGGCATCTCAATGTCATCAGGCACAGCTATGACAGTGTCAGACAGACCCTGTTGGGCTTTCTCAACAGCAAGAGCACCAATGAGTGATGGAGCAGAGCAGTGAAGAGGTTGAATTTCGGATGTGGTGATAGAAGGCTCATGGTCAGTCAGGCAGAGGTCCCAGCTAGTGGCAGCAGGGATATCTTCAATCATAACAGAGGATGCGGCATTGTGTGTGATCGTCTTATTGGCATAAGTAACAAACAGCAAACCATCATGCTCAGTGAGAGTGAAATTGAGGACCACACTATCATACTGAAAGCCATAGTTGGAGCTCCAAGGGCCATATGAGGCAATAATCGGCATGACAATAGCTCTACGATAGGTGTTGAACCTGAACATAGGTATACAGTCCCTTAGAATCATAGCTGGAGTAAAGTTGCCCTGAGAGGCCATATCAAAGTGCAAACCAACGGCCGACGCCGTGAGGGAGATCTCCAAAGTATTGGCGATCTGAGGACTGACTGCAGAACTGATCGGAGCAGAGTTTGCAGAGCTAGAGGCCTCCTGTGGCCAAAACTGGTTCATGACAGCAAGTGGTACCAGGACATAGGAATCAGAGACTCTAGCACTAGAGTCAGAACTACCTTGCACGGATATTGAGTCATTCCATGCAGATGCAGGGCTGTCCGGAAGATTGTTGGGTGGCACAATACCATGGTTCACCTGAAGCCCTTCCCCAGTCAACCATTCCTGGAAATTATAGAGAGCCCGTGGTGCTCTGGGGGGAGGAGGCCACACACCCCATTCTGGGTGAAATTCCACATCATTACCTTCATCAACAACAACATTTTCCTCATTCCCCTCTTGGTTGGCATTTCCCGCAGCATTATGTAGCATCCAGTTATGCAATTGACGTTGATAGAGTTGTTCTGCAGTAAGCCCATCACCATGTAGAGGATGGGGAATGCCGTCTGTCGGAGGTGGGTCTTCTCCCGCCGGTGGAACCTCAGGCAGGTGGGCGTTCCAATCACTGATGCGAAGCATGGTAACGGCCACAGTCCAGCAATGCCGAGGGCCACCCAACTGCCTCATGAAAAAACTTTTAGGCACTAGGCACATATGAATTACCCGAGCTTTAATGAGAACAAACTTTCTATCTCCTCTTGGGTTGTTCCAATCAACAAGACTACCAGATTTATCCACTACTTTATCAATGTAATATTGAGTCTGATAATCATAAGGAAATCCTATATAAAGCAGCCAGACCTCTGGACCATAGGTGGTGAGTCTCATATTTAAAGCAGCATCATGCGGGACAAATGAAATGACCATGTGTTCATCAGCTTCAAACTCATCAAGTTCAAAAGTTGTTCGAACTACCGCATCATAAACCGTAGAATCCACAAATCCGAAGATGCCAATTCCAAGAGGGTGGTCATCTACTTCAGTAGGGAAGAACTGAGATTCATGAAGCAAACCTTCCACGGTGTGGCGCAGCTCAGCCTTGTGGTGGTGGGGAATGAACCGATTCGCCTCGGCAATGGACAGGAAATCATGGCGAAGGGGAGGCACTGGATTGACCACCATGTCATCCCGCACCTTCCTATCCGACGGCCCCAGCTCGATTGTCATGCCTTGGGGGAGGTAGGGGACGATGTTGAGGGGGAAGTTCACCATTGTTGTGGAGAGAGGTGTAGCATAGGGCGGTGCAGAGTGCGAGAAGGAAGGCGTATCGGCAGCCTGGGGAGAGGACTTGGTCACCTAGACTCCTCGATTAACGTGCACCAACTTTAGCAAGCAGCCTCCATGTGTCCAAAGAGACCACAGGATGATCATCGAACGACCATTGTGGGATGAATGGCAGGGGGTCATTATGAGGGTTGCCATTAATAAATTGTCTCAGAATCCCGGAAAGGACTGAATAAAGATCATCCAGAACCATATTACCATGCTCTGACTAGATCAGCTTGTGTTTGGGAAGGAAAGAATCTTTTTTGAAAGGTAAATCACAATATTGAGAATCAAAAATACCATTTTCCGATCCAGTCGATAAGGAAGAATTGTTGATATTTGGTATGATACCTGTGGAGACAGAGCTGCGCAATCCGGGGTTTTTGGGCCTCCACCTCATGCGTGTCACATATGGGGAGTTGCAAGACCATTTAAGATGGCCCAAGAGTCCACATGTATCACAAAAAGAATGGGTCGGGCATGCAAAGAAGAAATGGGCAGAAGAGCCGCATGAATAATAATCTGACGCATCCTTTGGAGTGGGCTTTGGGACTTGTAGTGTGCAGGTGCATGGTCGATCGAAGCAAACAGGGCAGTAGGGTCCCGGGCTATTAATAGCCAAGTAATTACTGTCATCACATATGGAACAAATAGTTAATTTGTCATAAAGAAAATTCAGCGGCAGGACTGAGGGAATCTTCCAAAGGGATGCAATCTTGTCTTCCAAGATGCCCGCCCGATGATGATCGAGAATGTGATGCAAAATGAAGCGTGGGATCAGATTCCATGCATCATATTTGAACTGAGAGCCCTCAAAACGCCAGTTACTACTTATGGAATATGGCTTATACTATCCATTAAAGTTGATATTAAAACTTCCAAGCGCCAAAGAAGTAGGTAATGAATGCTGGTTGGAAACAACCTGATCCTGACCACTAATGAGACAATTGAAACTGCCAAGAGGCAGGTTAGCGGGCATTGAATGCTCAAATTCCAGAGATTCCACCTTACCAATAAGATCATGTCTGGCCACCGGAGCTGGTCGAGAAGCGGCCACCGACGAGGATTCCGGCTGGTCATCAGTGGGACAGGAGTCATTCAAAAATCCAAATTTTGAAAGAACAGCCATGGAAGAATCCTCAAAAACATTCCCATACTTTGCAAACGGTAACTTTGATCTGATGGCCAGAGGTGAACGAGCCAAAACCTCGGGATTAGTTTGATCGAGGTGCCAATTCAAGGGATTCTCAGTAGGAGCATGAACACCCGGATGAAAGATACTGAAGTGACAGGAAAAATCCGGCCAAACTCTATCTTTAAGCCCATAGACCAACTCGATTTGAAGCCACAAAAAACCGAAATCTTCTTCCATCCAAATAAAACACATTTAGACCCAATGGGAGACCTCCAATGCAGCATTGTAAAGCCACAACAACCGATTCTTCATTGAGAGGGAAGGAGGAAGACGAAAATCTTACGACCAAGAAGAATTCCTTAGTTGATCCCGAGGAGGAGAAGTGTATCGTGGATCCAAAGCGACGACGCACTTGAGCCGCGACCGCAAGGCCGGGGGAGAAGTCCCAATGGAGTAGACCCTCCATAGAATCCTATATCAGTAGACGCCATGGGAGGTTGATGGTAGGGTGGAGAGGAGAGACGAGAGCCATAGCGTGGAGACTTTTGGTTAAGCCTGACAGTTTATGTGCTTAGATTTTGAAAGCTAGGTACTATCCAAACGGGAAACTTGAGGATATAGTTTTTTTGGGTTGCATTGACATCAATTGATGGGCATCTCCATAGCCTATTTATTAGCCTCGTCAATGTGATACTTTCTCCTTTTTTGTCTTCTTCACACAACCTCCACCATCATATTCTATTCCACCTATAGTGCTATATATCCATGGCTCACGCTCATGTATTGCGTGAGAGTTGAAAAAGCTTGAGAACACTAAAAGTATGAAACAATTGCTTAGCTTATTATTGGGGTTGTGCATGATAAATACTTTGTGTGATGAAGATAGATAATGACAAGATTATATGATTTTGTAGGGATAACTTTCTTTAGCCATTATATTTTGAGAAGACATGATTGCTTTATTTAGTATGCTTGAAGTATTATTTTTTTTATGTCAATATTAAACTTTTGTTTTGAATCTTATGGATATGAATATTCATGCCACAATAAAGAAAGATTACATGATAAACATGTTAGGTAGCATTCCACATCAAAAATTCTGTTTTTATCATTTACCCACTCGAGGACGAGCAGGAATTAAGCTTGGGGATGCAATAATTTTTTATTGTTCCATGCTATTATATTATCCATCTTGGATGTTTTATATGCATTATTATGCTATTTTATATCATTTTTTGGGACTAACCTATTAACCTAGTGTCCAGTGCCAGTTGCTGTTTTTTCCTTGTTTTTGTCTTTTACAGAAAATCAATACCAAACGGAGCCCAAACGGAACGAAACTTTTTGATGATTTTTCATGGACCAAAAGACACCCATGATGCTTCGAGAGGAGGCCAGAGGAGCCACGAGAGGGCCACAAGCTCACAGGGCTCCATAATACCCAAATATTCCCCGTATACCAGAGGGCACAACAAAAATACTTTTCCACCGCCGCAAGCTTCTGTTTTTGTGAGATCCCATCTTGGGGCCTTTTCTGGTACTCTGCCGAAGGGGGATTCGATCACGGAGGCCTCTACACCAACCTTGCTACCCTTCCAATGATGTGTGAGTAGTTTACCACAGACCTACGGGTCCATAGCTACTAGCTAGATGGCTTCTTCTCTCTCTTTGATCTTCAATACAATGTTCTCCTCGATGTTCTTGGAGTTCTATTCGATGTAATCTTCTTTTGCGGTGCATTTGTTGAGATACAATGAATTGTGGATTTATGATCAGATTATCTATCAATATTATTTGAGTCTTCTCTGAACTCTTTTATGCATAATTAAGATAGCTTTGTATTTCTCTCCGATATATTGATTTGGTTTGGCCAACTAGATTGATCTATCTTGCAATGGGAGATGTGCTTTGTTTTGGGTTCAATCTTGCGGTGTCCTCACCCAGTGACAGAAGGGGTAGCGAGGCATGTATTTGTATTTTTGCCATTAAGGATAAAAAGATGGGAGTTTTACCATATTGATTGGATCTATCCCTCTACATCATGTCATCTTGCTTAAGGCGTTACTCCGTTCTTGTTAACTTAATACACTAGATGCATGTTGGATAGCAGTCGATGTGTGGAGTAATAGTAGTAGATGCAGGCAGGAGTCGGTCTACTTGTCACGGACGTGATGCCTATATTTATGATCATTGCCTTAGATATCGTCATAACTATGCGCTTTATTATCAATTGCTCAACAGTAATTTGTTTACCCATTGTATGTGTTCTTTCAAGAGAGAAGCCTCTAGTGAAAACTATGGCCCCCGGGTCTATTTTTATCATATTATTTTCATATCTGTAAAACCAAAAACCCAAAAATACCTTGCTGCAATTTATGTACTTTTATTTAGTTTTGCACTTTTATTTATCTTTTATACCTATCTCTATCAGATCTCATCCTTGCAAATAACCATGGAGGGATTGACAACCCCTTTATCGCGTTGGGTGCAAGTATTTGGTTGGTTGTGTAGGTGCTATCATTGGATATTTGTGTGTTCCTCCTACTGGATTGATACCTTGGTTCTCAAACTAGGGGAAATACTTATCTCTACTTTGCTGCATCACCCTTTCCTCTTCAAGGGAAAAACCAACGCAAGCTCAAGAAGTAGCAGCGAGCGACACCGAGCAGGACCACACCAAGGAGGAGGAGAGTGACGACAAAGAGAGTGACGAGGAGGGGAGCAAAGAGGAGGAGAGCTTCGAGGAAGGGGACAAAGCCGAGTCCTCGCCGTCGTCTGACGGTCCCAAGGAGCCCCGTACCAAGGCACAACATGATCCGAGTGGCCGGGCTGGAGGCGCACCACAGCCGACTACTTCCGGTTGCACGACGCGCAGTTCGAAGCACGGACGACCAGAGGTAGAGAGCTCCGCCGAGAAGGAACCCAAGCAGGTTGCCACCAAGCCCCAGAAGGCTGATGTGCCACGCATCAAGGTGGCGGTGCTGGTGGCTTCAATGTAAGTGCCTTCTCAAGCTTCCTTCTATTAATCTTTTCACCCGGGTGACGACCGAATGACTTTGTGATTTGCAGTAATGAGATGTCGATGACCTCGTTGGACCCAAGTGCCCCAAAGTAGGGTCAGACAGAAGGCGATGCTACTGACACCTCCACCTCCAAAGGTATTGATTCATGGAGTGGCTTATCTTTTTGAGTTTAGTCCGACTGAACGTTGGGCCGACCCTTCATCTCGTGTGTCCATGCAGCGCCGACTGAGATCATCGAGTTGGATGACGACGAGAAGATCGACCCGCCGAACCCGAAGGCCAAAAAGAGGGTGGTGGCAGAAGCCGGTGTGGTTATGAAGGAGGCCTCCCCAGTCGGAAGGGTCGTGCTTCTCCCGCCAAGGCTGCCACGAGGCCCACGGGTCCCAGCCCTTTGGCTCAGTCCAGCTCTGCACTGTTGGCCACACCGCCTGCGCCTCAGCCCTTGCCCGTGCAACACTTGGTCCCAGTCACTGCCTTCACATTGCACAGGGTCCAGAGGACCAGGTGGGGATGAGCAAGGAGGCTCTGATCCAGGTGCGGGTGATGAATGAGCGGCTAAAGGAGGTGTATCACGCCAGTGAAGCGCTGCAGACCAACGTCCAAGTAAGTACCATCATAAGTATAATTTCCAGTCGGAGTCTTTGAGTTTTGAGTTTTCTTCTTCATGCTCCGAATGAACGGTTGTGTTCCTATCAGTGGGTTTGCGTGGGGCACACCCACTGGGTTTTTTCTTTCCAGTGGGGGCACGCTGAGTGCATCCACTGGGTGTAGTCCCCGAGACTGCCATCAAGTGGAAATAGTCAGCGTGAGTCTTAGAAATTAGGTGTTTTCTTTGCCATTTTCACTCGGATTTAGCCAAGGTGTTTCCGAGTCTCATCGGCTCCAGTGGGGGCACACTGAGTGCACCCGCTGCATGTAGTCCCCGAGGCCGCCGTCAACGGGAAGCAGTTGGCAGGGGTCTTAGAGTATCTGGTGTCTCTGCCCTGAGGCCGACTGCCAACCGCTATTGCTGTGTTGTTTTTCTATGGATCATCCGAGTGGATGTCCTTTAGTGGGGGCATGCTAAGTGCACACAATGGGTGTAGTCCCCGAGATTGTCATCAATTGTGGGCAATCGGTGACAGTCTTTAGAACTATGTGTAGTACGTGGCACTCGGGGTGAGCTCCCCCACTCGGCAGACCGAGTGGGTGGCTTGGTAGTATGAAGGCTTGTCTGCCTTGCGGTCGATGATGAAGACCAGTATGTTGTTGTCATCGATCTTCTTCATTGCCAAATCAGTGGTAAGTGGGTATTAGTGGATCTTCTTCATTGCGGACTCAGTGGCACTGGTCGAGCTTGTTCCTTCCCTGGGGAAGTGTTTTAGCTTTTTCCATCCGACTGACTGTCTTGTTTTCCTGTAATAGAGGGTCTGCAAGCTGGGATCTCACTACGCCACCCTGGAGAAGGAGCTATTGCAGCTCCGAGTGGACCTTGACACCAAGAAGCACAAGTGTGACCGTCTGGAGAAGGAGAAGAAAACCCTGGGAGGTTAGTTATTCCCTCTGACTGCACATAGTATCTTGCTTTCTCCCTTGATCCGAGTCAATCAGCCTCGACAATTGTTCATAGCGAGAATGCTCAACTCGTAAAGAGGCTCAGGACTTCTATTTCTTTAGAAACCATGAAGCAGGCCCTAGAGGACAAGGACAAGCAGCTGTCGCTAGTGCAGAAGGAGGCCAGGACCAAAACCAAGACCGCCGATGAGAAGTTGGTTACAATCGGCAAGCTCAAGCAGGAGAATAAGGCGCTGAAGGCCGCCACCGAGGAGGCGAAGAAGGAGATCTCTGAGCTCAAGAAGAACTATGCCGGGTGGGAGACGAAGTACAACGCCCAGGCGAGTGCTTTCGGGCGGGAGAAGAAGTCCTTGGAAAAGAAGGTCGCTTAGCTCCTCGAGAAGAAAACCGGACTCGAGTAGTACATTGATGACTTCTCCATGAAGATGAACGAGAAGCTTGCTGGTAAGTCTTTCGTCCGAGTGAAGCTCATTTGCTCTCGGGTTCATTCGATTGTCAATTTTTGTGTTGTTTTCTTCTCGGCAGAGTATTGCCCCAATGAGGAGTTGGAGACCAAGAGGATCAAAAGGGATTTGAACCCCATGAGGCAGCTCATCAATGACAAGGCTGCCCTTGCCATCCTCCGACTGGATGACCGCCTCGACAACGCCATGGGCTATATCACTCGGCTGAGGGGTGCCATGGGAAGAATCGATAAGGAGCTGCATCCTGAAGGGAACGTCCAGATGGATTTGGAGTCCAGGATGGCACAGCTGAATGAGATCCCCACCCGAGTGCAGTCCTGGAAGAAGTCAATGGCCCATTGCGGCGCAGATGTGACCTTGTCACTCGTCCGCGTCCAATTCAAGGATGTGGATGAGGAAAAGCTGAAGACTCTCAGAGTGGTCAACAAGAAGAACCTCAAGTTTGAGGACTTCATGGAGACATTCGTCGAGGCCACCACAATGATCGCCGACGACATCGACCTGGACACTTTTGTCAAGCCGGCTAGCCCACACAATGATGCGTGAAAAAAATCCTTTAATTGAATTTGCCCCAGAATGCCGGATGGTTGCTGTAACCATTAAACTTTGACGAGCTTCGAGCTCGTATATTTTGCGTTTGCTTCTGAACACTCAAAGAGATCGAAGTTTACAATCGGAAGACTGAATCTTTTATTTGCTGATGTGCTTTTGACTTAGGCAAAATGACTTAGGCAAAATCTGGTTTGTAGCTAAGCCCCCGAGTGTGGAGCATGTCCGCACTCGGATAGTTTTTAACTTAGGCAAAATCTGGTTCGCAGCTCGGATTGTTTTTAACTTAGCCAAAATCTGGTTCACAACTAAGCCCCCGAGTGTGGAGTATGTCCGCATTCGGAAAGTTTTTAACTTAGGCGAAATCTGGTTCGCAGCTAAGCCCCCGAGTGTGGAGCATGTCCGCACTCGATAGTTTTTAACTTAGGTAAAATCTGGTTCGCAGCTAAGCCCCCGAGTATGGAGCATGTCCACACTCGGAAAGTTTTTAACTTAGGTGAAATCTGGTTCGCATCTAAGCCACCGAGTGTGGAGCATGTCCGCACTCAGATAGTTTTTAACTTAGGAAAAATTTGGTTTGTGCTACTTGTGAGCTGCGTTGGGATTTCCTCGAAGAGGAGAGGATGAGGAAGTACAGTAGATGTAAGTATTTCCCTCAGTTAAGAACCAAGGTTATCAATCCAATAGGAGAAATATGCAACACCTCGTGAACAGTACCTACACACAAAATAACAAATACTTGCACCCAGCGCAAACAAGGGGTTGTCAATCGCTTGGCAGTTAATTGCAAGGATAAAATCTCGTAGTGATAGATAAAAAATAAAAAAATAATGTTAAATAAATTGCAGCAACGTATTTTTGGATTTTAATATATGATAAAGATAGACCGGGGTACATAGTTTTCACTAGAGGCTTCTCTCTCGAACAAAAAGCGTATGGTGGGTAAACAAACTACTGTTGGGCAAGTTGTAGAAAAGCGCATAGTTATGATGATATCCAAAGCAATGATCATGTATATAGGCATCACGTCCGAGGCAAGTAGACCGACTCCTGCCTGCATCTAGTATTATTACTCCATAAATCGACCACTATCCAGCATGCATCTAGAGTATTAAGTTCATAAAGAATGGAGTAACACCTTAAGCAAGATGACATGGTGTAGACAAAGTAAACTCAAGCAATATGAATAAACCCACCCCATTGTTTTATACTTAATGGCAACAATACAAATGTGTGTCTTGTCCCTTTTTGTCACTAGGATATAGAGCACCGCAAGATTGAACCCATCACAAAGCACCTCTCCCATTGCAAGATAAATCAATCTAGTTGGCCAAACCAAACAGATAGATCAGAGAGAAATATAAAGCTATAACAATCATGCATAAAAGAGTTCATAAAAGAGCTTCTGATCATAAACCCACAATTCATCGAATCCCAACAAACACACCGCAAAAGAAGATTACATCGAATAGTTCTCCAAGAACATCGAGGAGAACATTGTATTGTATATCAACGAGAGAGAAGAAGCCATCTAGCTACTAGCCATGGACCCATAGGTCTATGGTAAACTACTCACACATCATTGGAAGGGCAACAAGGTTGATGTAGAAGCCCACCATGGTCGATTCCCCCTCAGGCAGAGTACGGAAAATGCCTCCAGATGGGATCTCGCAAGAATAGAGGCTTGCGGCAGCGGAAAAAGAATTTTGGGTGGCTCTCTATTGGTTTCTTGATTTTAGAGAATTTATAGAGGCGGAATTAGGTCAGGAGGAGAAACGAGGGGCCCACAAGGTACCTAGGCGCGCCTGCCCCTGGGTGCGCCTAAGTGCCTTGTGGCCCACTCCTTTGCCTTCTGGTCTTCTCCTGAAGCTTCCAGGGTCTCTTATGTCCAGAAAAATTATCAAAAAATTTCGTGGCATTTGGACTTCGTTTGGTGCTGATTTCCCAGAAAACCAAAAACAGGCAAAAAACAGCAACTGGCACTTGGCACTAAGTTAATAGGTTAGTCCAAAAAAATGATATATAATTGCATATAAAACAACCCACATTGATACTATAATAGCATGGAACAATAAAAAATTGTAGATACGTTGGAGACATATCAAGCCTCCCCAAGCTTAATTCCTGCTCGTCCTCTAGTAGGTAAATGATAAAAACAGAATTTTTGATGTGGAATGCTACATAACATGTTCATCATGTAATATTTATTTTATGGCATGAATATTTAGATCTGAATGATTCAAAGCAATTCTCTATAATTTGACAAAAAGACATCAATACTCAGGCATCCCAACAAACAATCATGTCTTTCAAAATATCAATGCTAAAGAACGCTATCCCTACAAAATCATATAGCCTTGTCATGCTCCATCTTCTTAACACAAAGTATTTATCATGCACAACCCCGGTTACAAGCCAAGAAATTGGTTCTTACTTTTTAATGCACTTCAGCTTTTTTAACCCCCACACAAAGACATGAGTGCAAGCCATGGATATAACACTATGGGTGGAATAGAATATGGTGGTAGAGATTGATATGGAGAAGACAAAAAAGGAGAAAGTCTCACATCGACGAGGCTAATCAATGGGCTATGGAGATGCCCATCAATTGATGTCAATGCAAGGAGTAGGGATTGCCATGCAACAGATGCACTAAGAGCTATAAGTGTATGAAAGCTCAAAAAGAAAACTAAGTGGGTCTGCATCCAATTTGCTTGCTCATGAAGACCTCGGGCATTTGAGGAAGCCCATCACTGGAATATACAATCCATGTTCTATAATGAAAAAATTCCCACTAGTTATATGAAAGTGACTACATAGGAGACTCTCTATATGAAAAACATGGTGCTACTTTGAAGCACAAGTGTGGAAAAAATAGTAACATTGCCCTTTCTCTCTTTTTCTCTCTTTTTTTTGTTGGGCTCTTTTTGGCCTCTCTTTTTTCTGCGCTCTTTTTGTCCTCTTTTTTTCCTCACTGGGACAATGCTCTAATAATGAATAATGATGATCATTACACTCCTATTTACTTACAACTAAAAATTACAACTCGATACTAGAACAAAATATGATACTATATGAATGCCTCTGGCAGTGTACCAGGATGTGCAATGATCTAGCGTAACATGTATAAAAAATGATGAACGGTGGCTGAGCCAGAAATACTATGTCAGCTATATGATCATGCAAAGCAATATGACAATGATGATGTGTATCATAAAAACAGAACGGTGGAAGTTGCATAGCAATATATCTCGGAATGGCTATGGAAATGCCATAATAGATAGGTATGGTGGCTATTTTGAGGAAGATATAAAGAGGATTATGTGTGATAGAGCGTATCATATCACGGGGTTTGGATGAACCAGCGAAGTTTGCATCACATCTCGAGGTGAGAAAGGGCAATGCACGGTACCGTCGAGGCTAGCAAATTGCGGAAAGGTGAGAGTGCGTATAATCCATGGACTCATATTAGTCATAAAGAACTCACATACTTATTGCGAAAGTTTATTAGCCGTCGAAGCAAAGTACTACTATGCATGCCCCTAGGGGGATATCTTGGTAGGGAAAGACCATCGCTCATCCCCGACCGCCACTCATAATGAAGACAATCAATAATAAATCATGCTACAACTTCTTAGCATAACGAGAGATTATACGTGCATGCTTTGGGAATCACAAACATTAACACCAATATTCTTACTAAACCACAATCATTCTCTAGTACCTTCAACATATTACCATCTTATATCGCAAAACTATTGCAAGGAATCAAACTTATCATATTCAGTGATCTTCATGAAAGTTTTTATTATATCCCTCTTGAATACCTATCATATTAGGACCAATTTCATAACTTGTGCATATTGCCATTACAATTATCAAACTCTCAACATGATATAAGTGAAGCAAGGGAGTGCAACTATTTCTTTAAAATATAACCACCATCGTGCTCTAAAAGATATAAGTGAAGTACTAGAGCAAATGCCTAATTCAAAAGATATAAGTGAAGCATATAGAGTATTCTAACAAATCACGAATAATGTGTGTCCCTCTCAAAAAGGTGTGTCCAGAAAAGATCATTGTGGCACACTAAAAATCAAATAAAGCAAAGTCTCGTATAATACACGACGCTCTAATCAAAACTCATATCATATGATGAATAAAAATATAGATCCAAGTAATTTACTGATGGTTGGTAGACAAAAGAGGGGCTACCATCCGGGGCATCCCCAAGCTTAAACGATTGGGTCTCCTTGAATATTACCTTGGGGTGCCTTGGGCATCCCCAAGCTTAGGCTCTTGCCACTCTCAATTCCTTCATCCATCGTGATCTCACTTAAAACTTGAAAACTTCACCACACAAAACTCAACAAAAAACACGTGAGATCCGTCAGTATAACAAGCGAATCATAAACTTTAGGTACTATTGTAAACCCATTCATATTTTATTATTGCATATTACCAATTGTATTCTAACTTCACCATGACTTATACCCCCGATACAATCCATAGATTCATCAAAACAAGCAAACAATGCAACAAAAACATAATCTATCAAAAACAGAACAATCTGTAATGATCTGGACAATGACCATACTTATATAACTCCAAAAATTCTGAAATTTAGGACAACGTGAGAAATTTGTATATCAATCATGTGTAAAAATTCCAGAATTTTATCACAGTCCAGTGAATCTAAACAATTCTGCTACTGGGCTCAAAAATTTCAGTTTTTTCACAGAATCAAATCAACTATCATCCAAATCATCCCAAAGGCTTTACTTGGCACAAACACTAATTTAAACACAAAAACACAATTATAACATTAGCATAATGGTGTGCACACAAAAAAATTAGAAAAATATTGGGTTGTCTCCCAACAAGCTCTTTCTTTATAGCCATTAAGATAGGCTTGGGATATTAATGATGCTCACATAAAAGACAAGAATTGAAGCACAAAGAGACCATCATAAAACATGTGACCAACACATTTAAGTCTAACATACTTCCTATGCATAGGAATTTTATAGGAAAATAAATTATCAACACAAGCAATTTCTAGCATATGCAAATATGAAGAAGGAAGCATTGATCATTTCAACGCAAAGAGAGGTGATTTAGTAACATGAAATTTCTACAACTATATTCTCCTCTCTCATAATAATTACATGTAAGATCATACTTAAATTCAACAATATACCAAATCATGTTTACAAGTATAGGTTCAAGACCGAATGCATAATTTGATTCACAGGTAGATATATTGAAGAACTACAAAAGCACCAAATAAAGAATGATGAACCACAGTCGTATTAAAGACGGTAAAGAGAGAGGTGAAATACATTCCGGATGCTGGAGAAGGTGAAGCGGAATGCCCATATTATTCCCTCCTCCATGCCTAATGCACGCACGACTCTAGGCCAACCCCTTGTGATGGCCGCCCGCCCATCCTTCACTGTCTTTATTAGGACTTCTCGATACTCTTTGTAGTCTTGATGAAATACTTTAACCTTCATTGCATGTCCATGAATCATGAACTTTGTGAGGTAATCTTGATTAAACTGCCTCGGGAACCACTGCAAACGAAAAAGATTCGGACATTGTTGTCTAACAAGTCCTTATGGGCGGTAAAAAGAGAAGACTATGGAGTTTGTAGTTGCCATCCTATAGCTCATTGTTATGTTGGGTAGAGCATAAACAAATAGATTAATTACCATCGTTCGTCTCTTTCTCCTAATAATCCTTATCAGTTTTCTCACTTGATGTTGGTTCATGAATATCTCATTGCACCATACGCAAAAAGATCCAGGCGTGGATCTGTACCGGGGACATATGCATCTACAATCAATAAGTCAATATTAGAAGCTAAACTGCAATTGGAGAATGGTGTAATATAATACTCCCTTCATTCCACAATGTAGTGCCTATAAATATTTTGACAATTCAAATTTTATTAACTTTGACCAAATTTGTAGAGAAAAACATATACATCTAGAATAACAAATACATTTCATTATATACTTCACAAGATGCACTTTCATATTGTATACATTTTGGTGTTGTAGATATAAATAGTTTTCATTATAAATTTGGTCAAAGTTTGCAAAGTTTGATTTTAAAAAAATATTAATATTCACTAAATTATGGAATCGAGGGAGTATAAGCCGAGGGATGAAACTAACGTCGATGGTAAATGTCAGCCACTCCCATTGTTGTCATGTGCAAGTACATGGAAAGACTTGTTAAGTATAACATGCTTAACATCAACCAAATATAGCCATGGTAAATAACATCATCTTCAAATGGTAGCTTCGATGTGTTGGTTTAAGGATGCTATTCAAGTAGATAAAAAAAGAAAGGGAATATTAATTACAGCAGGCTTAACAGCGACCAAATATTGTAATTCAAACTGGTATTGTTGAAAACACATAGAATGTAGCTCATGCTTAAACATCACACTAGATAATTGTGTAAAACTGAAATAAAGGGCACGCGTTAACTACAACAAGCATAAACCCGAGATAGAAATTTGCCTTTTGACGAGTTGGTTACTCCTCAAAATCATTAAAAATATATTTAATAATAGGAGAAAATATACAATTAAACTTCAATAGGAATATATACCTTGCAGCATTTCAGAAGGCAGGCCAGCTGGGCTCAAACGAGGCACAGATGAACATTGACGAACATGATCTAGAAGAGGTGTCACTGTGCCAACGGTGCTGCCCGCCTCGCTAATTCACTACTGTCTGAATGCAGGAAATTGCACCACTTGCCCTTGCTAGTACTAGTCGCTCCCAGCTCCGGCAATGTTGGCCAGTACCCTACCTAGTCATCGCGTACTAATCACCTCATCATGGTGATAGGTCACACAAGAAGGATTTGTAGTCTCGCTTCTTTGAATAAAGTAGTGGTACATGCAGCAGCAGCAGCAGGAAGCGTGCGTGCCAATTTGTGTTGCTTCTCTTTAATACTAGGTAGGTGATAATGGTCAGATCCATATATAAATCAGTCAAAAGATGCTATCAAAATATCGTTACTATGGTAAATTCCTAACCATGGCTATCTGTTGTTGAAGTAGAAATCTGGACCATGAATGATCATGAGACCCGTTCCTCTTCCCTGCCACCACGCTCACGACATGACAGCAGCTGATCGCTCTACGTTTTGTGCTTATTGTCCGACTGGGCCGATTAATCTGTTTAACCAAAACACTGGAGCATACGTGCTGCGCACGGGCACACGTGAGCTATCTTGATGAACTATGGGTTGGTCATATGCATGGTTTTGTTTCGTTGCTGCACCGTACCCTTTAATGGGCAGCTAGCAAGTAAAGGCTAAGATCGCACAATGACGTACCCCCTCTATACTGTAAATAAATTGACGTTTTAGTCATTTGTTTTTACTCAAAATTTAAAACTTTGACTACTGATATTATTGGTCAAAATTGATGATCAGAGCTCAATCACAAAATACGAAGGGGCCACGTAAATAGGGACAGAGGAAGTACCTTCTGTGGGATATAACACGTATTTTGTTGGTAAAGTGAGAACCTAGAAATACCGGAGAGCATTATATATTTAGGGCTTGTTCGGTTAGGCAGTGCTTGAAGAGGTTTGAAAGGGATTGGAGGGGATTAAATCCCTTGCAAGTCAAAATCCCCCTCAAACCTCTTCAATCCCCTTCAATCCCTTTGGCAAGGGGATTAACCGAACAGGGCCTTAGGAGGAAGTACTTCAGAACAAATGTATAAATAGACCAAAAATGATCATAAGCCTTGTTTCCCTTCATTGCCATCATGCTGACAACACGACGATGAACTCATAAAAAACTGTAGAATAAATGGTATATGTTTTACGTCATATTTAATTTATTAGTGAAATTCGTGGTTAAAGTTAGATACATAAATTTTAAGAAGTCCTTATAACCCAAAGAAGGGCTCTTTATTTATATGTTAACATCCAATACATAGTAGTATTGTGATTGCAGACTCCCAAAAGTGGAGGTTAATTGGCTTCCAAGGCCAATCTAGCTACTAGATCGGATGAATTGATGGCATACTCGTCTTTTTTCATTGCTAGCCTTTAATAGACAGTTGGGAGGTAATGGTCAATTCAAAGCATAAATTGATGATGCTTTCCAAATATCGCGGCAATATTCGGCGCTAGCTCCTGCTGAGAGTACTTGACTGGTACAGCCAAAAGAGGACAATTACATGGAGTACCCCGTACATTTCTAGACCGTACACTGAAGATAGAATAACGATCAATGGAAAAATAAAATGTCATGTCATGTAATAATTAGGTACTGTTAACTAGTGACGGACAAGAAAAGACGATCTTTGATTATTGATTTGTTCTTAGCACCAACAGCTTCTAGTTCGCTAGATACTACGGATGTGACTTCATACCAGTCCATAGGGATCGTTTCTCTCCCTCACCATCGCACTCACAACATGACACTTGGTCGCTTGAGTTATGAATATCACTAACAACAAGATGCAAATTATCGTGGCCACCATAATTACGTCATGTGATGCTACTGAGTTCATTTGTTTGACCAAAACACTTGAGTTCATGTGTGCTGCGTGAGAGCACATGAATCTTCATCATAGGTTGGTGACATAGTTTCTTTTGTTGCCACACCCTTTAATGGGCAGGTGGGACGTAAAGGTTAATATCAAATTAAGTAGTGCCACATATTTACAATGTATGACAATACCCCGCAACCAAACATTCGGTTACACATAGGCACACGTCTGGATATTCCAATGTCTCCAACTGAGATTTGATCACTCTTTAATTTATTATACTACTTGCTATTTTCAAATATATGAAGCTACCAGGTATTTTTTTTATATGATCCATTTGATTAAAAAAATACGAGTTATATGCAACATAAATGTGCTA
The DNA here is from genome assembly GCA_011799875.1 of Thinopyrum elongatum. Classification (NCBI taxonomy): domain Eukaryota; kingdom Viridiplantae; phylum Streptophyta; class Magnoliopsida; order Poales; family Poaceae; genus Thinopyrum; species Thinopyrum elongatum. The sequence goes on along the minus strand of CM022302.1, from coordinate 32,430,224 downwards.
GAATATAAAGTTCTTTCTAATAAGAAACAAATAATATCCTTTTCCTCCCTCTATTCATATGGCATCCACATGTTTACGTGTTTTGAGATCCAATTTTGTTCATCATTCAACAAAGCGTCGGTCCAGTGTCACAAAAGTTAAACCATTCACTTCTTTTTCAGAAAGTGTTTCTAATGATATAAAAAATACCTTATTGGTCAAAATTGGTGATCTGATTTCGATCACAAAATACGAGGACCCATGGGAGTAAGTGCCTTTTGTGGAATATAACATGTATTTTGTTGCTAAAGTAAGGAACTAAAAATACGTGAGGGCCTTATATATTTAGAAGGAAGTACATATTACTTCAGAACAGATGTATTAATAGACGAAAAATGATCAGAAGACTCATTTGTCCCCGCAAAAAAGTAAGACTTGTTTCTCTTCCTAATCATCACGCTCGCAACATGACAGTTAAGTCATAAAAATTACAAAAATTAATGGTATATGTTTTTCAGAATATAACTCATATTTTATTTATTAGTAAAAATTAGGCACCATTAGAGAAAGCAAAGCTATGATGGGAGGGACTGAGAAATAATGTTTCTGCAAAAAAAAGTTATCAGAAACAAATCATGTCAAGTATGTATTAAGACATTTTAGTTATGCATAATAAACAAAGTATATGCACAATAACGTAAACACTATCAAAATGAACAATTTATAATGAGACTGGGTGAGAGAATTATTTGAGAAATATAAGAATAATTATAGTTGCATCAATTTAGATTGATGATCGAGTGGTATAGGCAAATATAGTAATTAAGAAGGATAAGGGCGGAAGAATATGGAGGAACATGTTTGTCCACATAGGCAAAACTAAAAGGAAAGAAAAACTTTGTTTCCTATGAAAACTATGTACAAAAGTTATATGGAGATTAGTGGGCATTTTATATGAAATTCAAACTACAAGTGGAAAGAGCAATTAAAATAAATGACATTTGAGTTCTATTTGGTAACATTGAATATGTAGCGGGATAAGAAAATGGTGAATGGAACATGTCTCAAACATATGGATGTGCATGTGTTGCTTATGTTTACAGCGAAATAAGAAACGTGCATTAGATGTATCATCATGAATCTTCTTGTTAGCATAAGTAAAAAGTTTGACATTAGTAGCATGGAGTTGGCTGGGCATTCATGAATTGTCTACTCACTAAATATCAAATTCATGGTGATTGGAAACGGTCGTGAAGTGGCAAATATGAGAAGATCCGAAGACCATATGCACGTATGCATATCACAAAGGACAAGCATGGCACCATGTATTAATCTCAAGGTAGCATGCATACATATCATGTAGAGGGCACCTGCTGTCAGGTATCGATCTCTTTGTGCTATGTGTGTATCATAACATACAAGAAAATAGAAGGAACACGGTGTTGTGGTAGCAAAAACAATGTCAGAAGCACAAATCATGTCAGATATGTAATAGATCATTTTAGTGATGAAATGTGTATCTAATTAAGAGCACGGCAAGAACTGAAAATGATATTTAAATGCACAATACCAAAATAACACAATACTCAATAAATCTAGCCACACAAATGTGATGGTTACCCGGCTAGTTTTCTAAAAAGTTAACACCTAATACATAGTACAGATTGCTCGTCTTTTTCTTTGCTATCATTTAATATATACAGTTAGGAGGTAGTTCAAAGCATAAATTGATGATGCTTACAAAATATCGTGACAATGCTCAGCGCTTTCTCTTGCTCGAGTATATGTCTAGACATGGCCATCTATTGCATATGTACTGTTGAAGATGGAGCAACAACCAATGAAAAAATATGAAATATGCTTTCATGTAGTAATAATTAATTACTGTTAACAAGTATTAACTCTGTACCAAAATATAAGACGTTTGTGTAGGCTAGTTTAGTAGTAACGGTCAAGAGCAGATGGTCTATCATTAACCAACAGCCGCTAGCTGGCTAGCTTTTCCTCCGTCCTGGTTTTTGTCCTCTCCTATTTGACTAGAAAAATACAAATTATATGTCACAAAATAATACATTATTAGATAGTTTGATTTTTATGGATAATTTATATTTTGCTACTAAAATTCATGATCAAAGTTTAACACAAATTACAAGGAGAACTAATAAGCTCGGACGGACAAAGTACTGCAACAGATTCGGAGATGGAGTACAAAGGATCATGAGACACGTTCCTCTCCCTCGCCATCTGTCTCCCAACACGACAATTTATCGCTCGAGTTATGCTTACCAACAAGGAGCAAATGATGGTGGCCACCTTAATCACGTCATTCGACTGAGCTCACTTAATTGTTTGACCATAATAATCAAGTACATGCGTGTTGCATAAGTGCACATATATTATCTTCACACACAAGTTTCTCTTGTTGGTACACCCTTTAATTAATGGGCAGGTAGCAAGTAAAGGTTGAGATCAAATTAAATCATGATGACATATATTTCCAAAGTACGGCCGGCTACCCTCCTCTACCAACACACAGTTACCTAGCTTGGAACAGGAGGATCCAGCTGCTAGTAGTACGTGAGATCCGAAGCTAGCCGCTCTCCTCTTTAATAGGCGGGCAGGTGGGAGATAATGGTCAGCTCAAACCATAATTGACCATGTTTCCATGTGTATCAATCATGATTTCATTTAGCCGCCGGTCCGTGGGGTTCACACAAGAAACAGTACAGGTTAGTCATTCACAATCAGCGTCTGTTTGTCTGTTTCAATTATAAATGACTTTGACTGTGTCGGCATGCGAGGACTTTTTGCCGTAGCTTCTGATCTGATGTGTACGAACATATGATGCGCCTGCCGCGCCACCGTCCATATATTTTGAAACGGAGGGAGTACACATAAATTCACGATGTAGACTCAGAGGGCTCGGCCAGAAATCACACCGGTATGCATCTCCCTCGGTCTAGTCTAGTGGGGGAAGCGAAGGCGGGGATACCGCAGTGTGGTTGCGCGTCGCTATGACCGTTAGTTTTGTTTGACTGTAGACATCGAATAAGGTCGCTAAGTAAGACGATACAGATTAGTATTCTGGACATAATTAAGTACAACCCTATCCCTCCTTAATCGATGGATGTTTTCTTGTAAAGCAATGCAAGACCGTCGGTCACTTAAGAGATGTATAGTGTCAAGCCGATGTGTTCCGACTGGGCTTGTCGGCTTCGTTTTAATTTCCTTGCCGTGCAACCCCCCTCACCACACCCAGGCTTGGTCCCGTGGGCGTCACACTCGCTGCATTGATATTCACAGGGAAAACTTGTGTTGACACCGCCATGGACGAACATGCAACCATGTCCCACCTTGCACGACAATCATCTAGAATATGACTAGTCAGCAAATGAAACAGAAGCACAACCTGGATGCAATCACTTGTTGGTGAACTCCACAGTAAGCATATATGTGCGTACTTTCCTGTGTGTTGTCACCAAAAAAAATTAATCCAGATGCCAGTAGGGGTCCGCTAGAACCGGTTAACCTGAAATACCGAACCAAAATATTTTGAATATTTTTTTCCTATATCAAATAATATGGTGCGTATCCCAGCATATATAATCACAGCCGTTCATACATGGGTCTAATCTGTAACTCATGTCTCGTAGCTCTAGCATTTTCGATACCAACGGGTCTGGCATATCGGCCAAAAACCTTGCTTATGACCACCTTGGCGCCACATATATGTATGTCAGCCATAATATTCATGTGGTAATACGTACATACATGTGCAGCCATATCACCTTGTAATACAACACGCCCTAAGTGCAGCATAATATTCATCATTCAACTAAAGTAAATATTTTTCATATAATTCAACCGATCAGGATAAGTGGTGTAAAGTTTCTGATGCTCTATGGACTAAGAGCACTTGATGTAATTTTTTCGTTTCCTCGGATTTTCTTAATCTTACAATTCTTGTACCTACTCCGTAGATAGATTTTATATGATTTCTGATAATGAGTTAGTCACATATAATAGCCGTTGGCATGGTAGGTAGGCTCTATGCCAGGCCAAGGACTACACACGTACATAAAAGCATGCTTTCATTTGCAGTGAAGTTAATCACAACATACCCCACAAAAAATCACTAGTAACTTGACGCTTAAACTGCATAACATTTCATCGCTCCTCAACACTCCTTGCTCCTCCCACTTTTTTTTTTGTTGATCACCAGGAGGAGAGGATCCACACCTATATTTTCATTCAAACGAGAAATGTAGCTAGTGCAGGGCGAGCCGTGTCCGCGTCTATATGTAGACACGCCACAGACCGGTGGCTACTTTCTGGACAGGATGTCTAAACCAGACAACCCACAGGATAATATGATAGACAATGTTCCACACAATTACATATTACATATGACATATTGATCAACAGCTCATATGTGTGGTTCTCTTTGTTACCATGATGCCCACTGCCATGACAAACAGCTAGGTCACAGCTTAGTTATGCTTATCAAGAAACTATGCAATGCCATGATGAATTGATGTATGTACACAGTCGCAGTCTGTTTCAACTCTAAATGACAGATTTGATGGCGCATATATACATCTTCGGCATGCAAGGAATTTTCTCGGTAGCATCTGGTTTGACGTGTATGAACACATGATGCCCACCGTGTCACCATCCTTGTATTTTAAGACGGAGAGGGAGTTAGCTCCAACTGTATGTATGTATTCCTTTGCCGTGCATCCCCCCTTGCCACACACATCCTGGCCTGGTCATGTGAGCATCACAGTTGTTGCATTTATATTGACAGAGAAAACTTGTCTTGACACCGCCATGGACGAACATGTGACCGTGTCCACCTTATACGACAATCGTCTAGAACATGTCTGTGTCCACCTTGTGCAACAATTGTCTAAAATATATGACTGTGTCCAACTTGTACGCGTCTAAAATATGACTAGTTACCATCAGCGAATGACCGCGTCCCCCTTGTTGGTGAATTCCACATTAAGCAGATGTGCAAACTTTCCTGTGTGTTGTGACCTAGGTTCTTTTTAGTCCAGACGCCAGTAGGGGTCAGGGCAGAACCGGCAACCTGAAATACCAAACCAAAATATTTCAAAAAAAAAAAAACAACATTGAACAACTGTGTGTCCCAGCATATATAATCACACATATTTCTACGTGGATATTTTTTTTTTTTGGTTCGAAAAGGGGAGTACCCCGGATTCATATGTGGATCTAATTTGTAACTCATTTCTCGTAGGTCTAGCATTTTCGATACCGAGGGTTCGGTGTATCGGTCAAAACCTTGCTTATGACTACCATATGTACGTACATACATAAAAGTACGGCCACACCATATGGTAATACAACACATCCTAAGTGGTGTAAATTCATCATTCAACTAAAATAAATATTTTCATATGATACAGACCGATCAAGATAAGTGGTGTAAATTTTCTAGTGCTCTATGGACTAAGAGCATTTTAATGTAATTTTCTTGTTTTCCTCAGATTTTCTTGATCTTGCAATTCCTGTGTCTTCTCCACACATAGATTTATACGATTTTTAATAATTAGTTCATCACAAATAAGAGGCGTTGGTATGCTAGGTAGGCTCTATGCCAGGCCAAGGACTACACAGGTACGTAAAATCAAGCTTTCAATTGCAGTGAAGTTAATCACTAGCGATTTGATCTTAACCTTTACTTGCTCCTTGGCACCACTCGCTCCTCCGGAATTTTTTTGTTGTATCGATCACCAGGAGGAGAGTATCCGCACCTATATTTTCATTCAAACGATAAATGTAGCTAGTGCAGGGAGAGGCATGCCCGCGGCTACTTTTTGGACTGGGTCTTTAAACCTGACAGCTTAAATGACACGATCATTGACGTTGTTCCACACAATTACATATTACATATTTATCAACCGCACATATAATGTAGTTCACTTCCTTACCATCACGCCCACTGCCATGACAAATAGCTAGGTCACGGTTTAGTTATGCTTAATGCAGTGTCGTGATACCCCCTTCTTTAAAATATAATACGCGCACTCGTGCGTATTCGAGAAAAAAAAATGCAGTGTCGTGATGAATTGATACATGTACACAGTCGCAGTCTTTTTGAACTCTAAAGGACAGACGTGATGGAACATATATGCATCTTTGGCATGCGAGGAATTTTCTCCACGCATTTGGCTTAACGTGTATGAACACATGATGCCCACTGTGATCACCATCCTTATATTCTAAGACGGATGGAATTATCCCTGTATGTACGCTCCAACTGGTCGAGGGCTCGACCAGAAATTGCACTTGTGTATATCTTCTCGATCCAGTGACAAAACTAGGGTGTCTAGCACTATGGCATGTTAAGTACAATCTCAACACGTCCATAATTGATGGATAGGATCAGCCACTTGCCTAATGGTGAAGGATATTTTGTGAACAACCATTGGCCACTGAATAAATCTAGTGTCAAACCCATGCCTTCCGACTCAGCTGGGTAGCTCGTCGACAAAGTCTTCATGGGTGTCACACTCACTGCATTTATCTTCACAGAGAAAACTCGTGTTGACACCGCGATGGACGAACATGTGACCATGTCTACCTTCTACAATCATCTAAAAGGTGACCAGTTACCATCAGCAGATGTAACAGGAGAAATAATCTGGATACAATAAATCCCTGTTGGTGAACTCCACGTTAAATAGATTTACTGAAATATTGTAATCAAAATTTGAATTTTATTTATGTTTCTACCTAATAACATCCATATATAATATGGTAAAACATGACACACGAAAAAAGTACATCCATAATATTCATATGGTAATACCACACTTTCCTGAAAAGGAGGATACCTCCTTGCCTCTCACTAGTAGAAAACAGGGCTTTGGTTCTGGCCAGGTGAGAGCAACAGTCCCGGTCATGCTATGAACCGGGACTAATGCGAGCATCAGTCCCGGTTCGAGGGCCAGGACGCCGGCTGGGCCTCGGCGGGCATCAGTCCCGATTCGGCTAGGACCTTTAGTCCCGGTTCTAGACACCAACCGGGACTTACCAGCCAGCGAGCTACCGGCCCATCATCTCAGCGGCACGAAGATCCTTCATTCCATACAACCCACGGACAGTGGCATAGCTAGGGGGTGGCCAGGGTGGTCCATGGACCACCCTGAGATTTCCCTATAGCCTATATATTATAGTAAAAAATAAGTAAAATCCAATAGAAATAATTAAATAAAAATGAAAGTTCTACTATTGGACCACCCTGGATTATTGAGCTGGCTACGCTACTGCCCACGGAGCTACCCCACCATCTCAGCGGAAAAACAGCGTGGCTTCCATGGACTAGTTCGGCCTGATATCACGGCTCCTCGCTACCCCATGGATGATATCACGGGGAGGGAACATTGTGAACTACATGCAAAATGCATTAACATAACCTTGAAGGTGGCGGTCGGCTATGCCTTACCTCGTGGACCTGATGAAACTTTCCATTGCGCTCCGATTCCAGATGGCTATGTTGTTGTCGGGGTGGATGAAGTTACCAACGGATTTGAGCAGCTGGAGATTGACTACCCTACAGGTGAAGGGGAGAATCATCTGGGAGATGCTGTAAGGACTACCATTCTATGGAGAATGGAACAAATCGTGCTTCCACACTGGACATCGCGTCAGCCATCTCCACCGCCTCAGCCGTCTGAACCGCCTCAGCAGACTCCGCGGCCTGAGCCTTCTCCGCCGCCTCAGCCGTCTGAACCGCCTCAGCAGACTCCGCTGCCTGAGCCTTCTCCGCCGCGTCAGCAGACTCTGCTGCCTCAGCCGTCTCCGCCGCGTCAGCAGACTCCGTTGCCTCAGTCGTCTCCACCGCGTCAACAGACTCCGCTGCCTCAGCCGTCTCTTCCGCGTCAGCAGACTCTGCTGCCTCAGCCCCGGCGGAAGAGAACGGCCGTCGCTCCGGCGGCTAGTAGTACAACTGCGAAGAAATCCAGAGCAAATACAAGCGTCAAGAAGGCTCCTCCCAAGTTAGCATACGAACTGAGTGATGACGAACTCAACAAGGTTGTGGCTGCCGATGTGAAACCCCAGTTTGCACCGAAACGTCCAGATCCAAAGGAGAAAATAGATCCAGTAAAAGCAAACCGCACTCTGGATAACCTTGCGCGACCACCACCGCCTCCACTGCTATTACACTATGACCACTGTACTGTAAAGACTTTTGATGAAGTGAAGCGGTCGGGAAGTAGCAGTGGTGCAAGAAGTGGGAAAACAATTCCCCAGCTCGGCGAACTGAAAGACCAATCGTGCCCCCCGCTCGCTCAAGGTGTTTCCTGATATCACTAATGATCCGGGGGTAGCGGATCCTGGTTGCACTCTTGGTGAATACTTAGGCGAGGAGGCAGATTTCCCCTGTAGGAGATATGCCCTAGAGGCAATAATAAATGTTATTGATTATCTCCCTGTTCATAATTATGTTTATGTTCCATGCTATAACTGCTATGGTTCTCGAGTCTACAATAACCACGAGGCTCGGAGGAAGACTCATATGCATGTGTGGAATAATAAACGGTAAAATGTATTCCTAGTCTGGCCTCTAAGACTAGCTCAAGTGTTGCATGATGGTTCTATTTTCCTGATCATGGGCATGTCTATGCCAGCAACTTTGAGGGCACAATGTTAGAAAAACATTTGTGTTGAATCGACCCGAATTGATATTATGCTATGAGATACATTCGTCACAAGTTAATGGTTAATAACACAGAGATGGTTAATGTTTGCATCATAAACTTCGGGGTTTGTTAAACATCATCCGTAAATGGGTGGCTATTACGGCGGCTTACGGGTTCATGGAAAAGTATGTCAAGTAACTTGATAGCTCAAGATTGGGATTTGCTCCTCCGACGATGGAGAGATATCTCTAGGCCCTCTCGGTGTCACGGTATCCATCATCGTCTGGCCAGACACAATGTGATTTGATCACAGGGATGCCGGAACACGGGAACGAGAAAAGAGAACAATACCGGTAACAAGGTAACTGGCTTAGTGGACAAGTTATTGATCCCGGGAATGCCAACATGTCTCACCTCGGGTATTTGTAACATATCGCGAAGCAACAGGAATAGCACACGGCAACTGGAGGTTCACTCGAATATTCATTCGTGTGGGTATAGGGGTCAATATGGGTGTCCACGGCTCCGATGCTAATCATTGATCGGAAAGTGTTCCGGTCATGTCTATACTTCACCGAACCTAGAGGGTCACATGCTTAAGGGTCATCTATCTGCTGAATACTACACAAGGAGTCCGAGAGAAAGTCAACGGAAAAGTTCCGGAGATAACACCGAAAAAGTTTCGGTAAAACCGAAAAGTTGTTTCGGATAAAACCATTGATCCAAAAAGGTTTCGGCAAGCACCGGGAATGTTTTGGAGGTTGCCATATTGGTTTGGTAATTTCTGGAATTTTTTCGGAGAAAGAACCGAAAAAAAGTTTCGGAGCTGCCGGAATTGTTTACCGGGTAAACGAAGATGGTTTTAAATTAAACCACCATACCGGAAATGTTCCGGAGCACGTCCAGATAATTTTAGAGGGTGCCGGAAATGTTCTGGGACCTTCCAGAATTTTTCAGAAGTAATAGTCGCGGAAAACATCTTGTCCCAGTATGAGGGGACAAGATCCCACGTTACGTGGGGGCTGTTTTGGGCTGTTTTTGGGGGCGCCCCCTTTAGGGGGCAGCCCCCTTGTGGCTGGACAAAGTGTTGGGGGGGGGGCATGGTGGGGGGCAGCCCCCACAAATGGTGGAGAGTGTTGGGAGGAAGGTGGGGCCCCATGGGGGAACACCATGGACAAGGGAACATGTTTTCTCCATGTTTGGTGGGAACATGTTTTCCTTGTTTGGTGGGTGCATGTTTTGTGGGCTGATTTTCAGCCCCCCCCCCCCTCACCCCTTCCACCACTATATAAGGAGGAGGAGAGGTGCTCTCCAACTCCACTCCAACTCTCTCACACAAGCCATGCATGATCTGGCATTCTCTCTCCCTCCCACGAAATAGTTTCGTAGTGCCGAAAGGCTGTCTGGGTTCCGGAGGGAACTAGTTCTGGACGGCGAAGCCCTGCCGGATAGATGACACCGTATGTGTGCAACCCCGTAGAGAGGTCGTAGTTTCATCCTTTTGCCCGAGGGGCTGTTCGAGTGTCCTCCTGAAGGTCTGTCCGAGTAACCGTCCGAGTTTCGAGGGTCCTCCCGAAGGGCTATCAGCGACACTGTCCGAGGGGCTGTCCGACCGCCTCCCGGAGGGCTGTCCGAGGGGCAGATGAGGGAGTACATCCTCGCGGTCAGGAGGTTGTAAAATCCTAGATGCGGGGATCTGCACCGCCGATCGTCATCGACTCTACTTCCGCTGCGCTACGAATCGGTAACGAAAATGATCAAACCTTGTATGCAGTCTCCATAGTGGTCCTGGGCTGGTGCGTAGGTCGGAAATTTTTTGTTTTCTACTGCGTTACCCTACAGTGGCATCATGAGCCATGCTATGCGTAGATGCAGGTAGCGATCTAGAATACATAGAGATGTATGGGTGTTGCACAATATAATTAGGTAGTAGATGAGTTCTATTACTGAAAATTATTTGTGCGGGTATCTGTTACCCGATGTTCTTGTTACTTCCCTGAATTTGCGTAGTTCTGATCTTGACGGCATGGTGGAATCTCACAAAGTTCTGGCAATCCGCGATCCTTTCATGCTGCTCCTGAGTATGCTGATTGACAGATCAACGAAGTGCTAACAGTTCTTTGGGTTCCACCATAGTTAAAGAAAGATGGATGTTTCGCAGACGAAAGAGCAATGTAGATATGATCTGCAAGGGGGTCATGCGTATGACGAAGTTCAGTATGGGGCTCGAGATTTTATTATCTCGTGTTTCATACACCCCGCATTGTTAAACTAGCGACTTGGATAATCATGCTTGATGATGAACGTTGGTAGCTTCGGTTTGTTTCGAAACCTTAGAAGCCACGTAAAACAAATTTTTGCATGAACCGATTAGAGGCGTCTAACTTGGTTTTGCAGGATGGTTTGCATGTGCATGTGATGTGGTATAGCAGTGCTCATAATAATTTGATTATGTATGAGATGACTATATAATGTAAATTCATTAACATGACCTACGTGTCATGATTCGGCATGATGGCTGGAGCCATATGATTGCACTTTAAAGACCTGCGTGTCAACCTTGTGTAATGCATTTATTTTATTAGCTATAGAGATAGCAATATTATCTGGTGCATCGACAAGGTGGTGGCAATCTTCGTGAAGGTGAACACCGACGCGAATGCCGAAGACGAAGAAATGAAAGACTTCTCCGTCAGAAAGGGCTATACCATATCATGCTATTATGAATTGCCTGAGATGTTTATCCCTTATGATGCACCCTTCTTGATTGCGCGGTAGTCGCTTTTATTAGGGCGATCTCTCACAAAAATATCAAGTAGTTAGTGTTCTCCCAAGTGTAGCACCGTCACGGCACCTAACTTTTCAGGGCATCACATGGATACGTGGGTGCGAACGATTAGGGAAGTGTGAGGCGGGTGAGTTGAGACCTCGCAGCAAGATCACTTGGTTGTCTTGACGTTCTGGAGGAGCGTCCTAAGCTCGGAACATGCCCATCGAAAGATGAACAAGAGTCACATAGAGATGTGATTGGCAAGTTGGCCTACCGATTGCAATTCTCGTCACTTGATATGGATACATCCTTGGCGTTGAATTGTAATATGGATCTTGAATCGCTCACAATCAATTATGAGAGATATTGATTTGAGTGGGAGTGCACTATAGAATTAACTTGTTTAATTCTCAGTGCAATTAATTTTGAACACTGTCTAAGTGTGATTTGCATAATAGTTATAGAATAATGGCTCGCGTTTCCACCTTCCCTATTAAAATTGAATAGCTGTTAAATATCTGGTTAAAAATTTACGGTTGGTAACGTAATGTGAGGATTGTCCTCAAGAGTTCCGAGAAGGAGTTTGTCCTATCGCATACTTTCGGTATTCTCTCACTTATGCTATGGATCATGTGACTCTCGTCCTTCGATCCAAAAGCTAGAATTCTGTTTCAGTCAAGTGCAATATGTTTGCTTTCATGAGACCCGAACTTCGAAAGTTTGGATAGTTATGTGATATTCATGGAATCTGAAAATCATTTTCAGAGACAGACAAAGGCTAAAAGATATGAGATATCCAAAACAATGTTTGTTGGCAAACTATTAGTAAAGGTGTTTACTATGCATTAGATTAATAAGAGAGGGATCCAGAAGAATGCCTGTCATATGATGAAAGGTGAATAAAACAACAACTTAAAGAGAAAGGAAGTGTCTGAAGGGTGTTAGTGAAACTTTCACGCCTAGGAAGTCCCGGGCTAACGCCACTCTTAAGTTGGGTGCTTCTTCTGAGAGTAGGAGAAATACTAAAAGTTAAACTGTTAGGAGTATAATGGCAATAAGAAAGAAGACTGGAATATCCAGCTCATGTATGAATGTCATACAAGTTTTTGATGTATAGGAGGCTGGTCAAAGATATAGTTCTTGGGAATTATGGTTAAATATGTTAATCACTAATTCTTGGGTATTGTGAGTTAATCACAAAGATACCCGCTCGATTGCATTCTGTTGCGAATCAATGTAAGAACTACTATGGCCTGAAAGACTAGCCAGGAATGAGGTTTTGATACACGCTGGGAACATAGTAATAGTTACTATACCTTCCATCGGTGTATTCCCTATGTATTCATAATTCATTTTAGAGTTTCATAGACTCTAGCCCTTTGCATAAGGTATCTTGCAAAAAGGTTGTTCATAAGAGAACTTTTTATGTTCGATGTTATGAATAACATAAGGGCCATACTTTCATTGAGAATGAGATGTATGTTATGAATAATGATAATAATATATTACCTCTGGATTTACTTTCATAATTCATTTTAGAGTTTTACAAACTCTAGCCCATTGCACAATGTTGTTGCAAAAGGGTTGTTCATAAAAGAACAATTGTTGTTCAGTATTATGAATAACATAAAGGGCCATGCTTCCATCCAAGATGGGATGTATGTTATGAATATTAATGGTAATATGATACATCCATAACACTGACACTAAATGTCACAAGACTAACAGAATACCACACACGTGTGGCACTGCATTTGGTCACATTGGAGAAACCCGCATGGAAAAATTCCATTATGATGGATTTTTGAAGTCGCTTGATTTTGAATCATCTGATAGTTGCAACTTTCCTCCGAAAAGTGAAGTGACTCAAATACCGTTCACAGGCCATAAGGAACTAGCAACAAACTTATTGGTGATCATACATTTTGATGTGTGTAGTTCAATAAATGTTGTTGCAAGTAGTGGATTTATCTATCTTCAGAAATGACTCAAGTAGATATAAGGATATTTACTTGATGAGATGTAAGTCTGGATCTTTTGAAATCATTCGAAAGGTTTTTTGAAAAAATGAAGTAGAAGTTATTGTAACAAGAAAATTATGTTTCTACAATTCGATTGCAGAAAGGAATATTTGAGTTACAAGTTTAGCGAATGTCTGATGAGTTGTGAAAGGGATTTCATAACTTGCACCTCCCGGAACACCACTGCAAGTGGAAAGTCCGTGAAGATGTAATTGAACCATTTATGACATGGTAAGATCAAAGATGACATAAATAAATTTGTCATTATCCCTTTTAAAAGTGATGCTTTAGAGACTGCGGTTTTTACATTGAAAAGAGCTCCATCATGTCTGTTGAAATGATGCCATGGTATGGTACGCCCAACCATGTTATATCTTTTCTTAAACATTTGGAATATGGGGCTTGTGTAAAAGGTTACAAACCTATTCCAAATCAGACAAGTGCTACTTTGTAGGTTATCCCAAGCAATTGGGTATTCCTCCCTCACTATACCGAGCCAAATAGGTTTGCCGCAAAGAACGGTATGCTTTTTGAAGAAAATGGTTCTTTAAAAAAGGTGAGTGGGAGAACAGTGCAACTCGACGAGATAACAGTATCTTCGTCATCAGTTCAAAGGAAAGAGACCTTGGAAGTAATTCCAGAGTTTCCTGCTACGACTGATACAGAAGTCTCTACAATAATATGTATGGACTTCGGTCGAACTTGCAGCTGAACCACGTGGGCAAGGCTCGTGCAAACCTCTCAGGTGCGCAAACGAGATATTGTTGTTAGACAATAGTATACCTACGATACACAAGGAAGCGTTGATGGGCCCTGACTCCGGAATTGGCTAAATGCCAATACAATCCGAGATAGTTTCCATATAAGTGATTCAAGATTAAAATTTTGATACACCTTTCGGAAGACTTAGAGTCTAATGAATAATTTATGGAACTAAAAACTGATACGGATAAAAATGTTTTATCCATAAAGCTCGACTTGTTGCAATAACAAGTTCAAGGAGTTGACTATGATGAGGTTGTTTCACCGTAGCGATGCTTAAAGTCAGTTCGGGTTGAACTAGCAATTAATACATATTTCAATCATGAGATATGAAACAAAGGATGACAAAAGGATTTCCATCCGATGGAAATGAAACCAAGGACTTGCATGTGTTACAGTACAAGGTATTTTGTCAGTCCAGAGGATGCTAGTAAGTATGCAAACTTCAGAGTTCCAGCAATGGACAGAAGAGAGCAAAATGGAGTTGGAATCTTCGTGTTTTGATGAAATGGTCAAAAGGGTTTGACTTCATCAATGGGTAACGAAGATGCTTGTGATTCAAGAAAGTAAGTGAGAGCATAATAATATTTCTAAAAACCTTGTGTGCTTGACACATTGTTAATTGAAAATAAATTTCTTGACACGAATTAGGACTTCAATTGAAAATAGATTTCCGATGAAGTGCTTGGGCTATATAGCCTTGATATTAGGCTTGATGATCTATGGAGATAGATCTACCTAATGGGGCTAAGCAAAAGATACATATTGACAAGATGTTAAAATCTTTTAGCATTAAAAATGCCAAGGAGTGATTCTTGCCGAAGTCACATGGAAAGAGTTTTTGCAAGACTCGGTGTCCCAAAACACTGGTGAGAAAAATACATGATGGAAATTCCACACACTCTTGTGTTTGGATTAATCATGTATTCCATGGTATGTAAAACAACCAGATATGTCCAATACTCCCAAAGTTGTTACGAGTATAGATACCAAAGTGATCAACAGTACTGATCATGGGACAACAGTGAAAAAGGGTCATTGAGTACTATAGTAGCACTGATGACATGTTTTCTTGCAAGCGGAGATCATGAAGAGTTCGTTGTAAAAGGTTACATCGATACGGTCTTCATCCTTGCTCCAAGCGATTTTCGATTTAAGTTAAGGGTTTTGTGCAATACACAATATGGTGGCACGGTAGTTGGAAATTGTTCCAAACAAGTTACTGTGGTGAATTCTATAATAGAGGCGAAGTATGTTGCCGCTTTTAAAGCGAAAAACAAGATGTTGAATCATATAGTTCATTCATGAACTTAGTATGGTTCCAAGAAGGCTTTGGTCAATGGGACACTATTGAAGATAGTTGCTCCATATCTCAGTCTGAGGAATCAAGGTTTGACCTGTGATTCACATATATACAAAGCCGAGTCCACACAAAATATGCATTTTGTGAAAGCGTGAAAATGCGAGGATATGCAAAGATACACACGGAGCTGAAGTCGTTAGATCCGTTGGGCATCAGGCTATACCACATGCGAAGCATATTTTACACCAATGTGCCATAGGTGTAAAGTGCATTAGCATTAACTAGATTATTGACTCCAGTGCAAGTGGGAGTCTGTAGGAGATATGCCCTAGAGGCAATAATAAATGTTATTGATTATCTCCCTGATCATAATTATGTTTATGTTCCATGCTATAATTGCTATGGTTCTCGAGTCTACAATAACCACGAGGCTCGGAGGAAGGCTCATATGCATGTGTGGAATAATAAACGGTAAAATGTATTCCTAGTCTGGCCTCTAAGACTAGCTCAAGTGTTGCATGATGGTTCTGTTTTCCTGATCATGGGCATGTCTATGCCAGCAACTTTGAGGGCACAATGTTAGAAAAACATTTGTGTTGAATCGACCCGAATTGATGTTATGCTATGAGATACATTCGTCACAAGTTAATGGTTAATAACACAAAGATGGTTAATGTTTGCATAATTCCTTAGACCATGAGAGTATCGAGTTTCTTCATACTTGCTTCATGAACTTCGGGGTTTGTTAAACGTCATCCGTAAATGGGTGGCTATTACGGCGGCTTACGGGTTCATGGAAAAGTATGTCAAGTAACTTGATAGCTCAAGGTTGGGATTTGCTCCTCCGACGATGGAGAGATATCTCTGGGCCCTCTCGGTGTCACGGTATCCATCATCGTCTGGCCAGACACAATGTGATTTGATCACAAGGATGCCGGAACACGGGAACGAGAAAAGAGAACAATACCGGTAACGAGGTAACTGGCTTAGTGGACAAGTTGTTGATCCACGGGGATGCCAACATGTCTCACCTTAGGTATTTGTAACATATCGCGAAGCAACAGGAATAGCACACGGCAACTGGAGGTTCACTCGAATATTCATTCGTGTGGGTATAGGGGTCAATATGGGTGTCCACGGCTCCGATGCTGATCATTGATCGGAAAGTGTTCCGGTCATGTCTATACTTCACCGAACCTATAGGGTCACACGCTTAAGGGTCATCTATCTGCTGAATACTAGACAAGGAGTCCGAGAGAAAGTCAACGGAAAAGTTCCGGAGAGAACACCGAAAAAGTTTCGGTAAAAACGAAAAGTTGTTTCGGGTAAAACCATTGATCCAAAAAGGTTTCGACAAGCACCGGGAATGTTTTGGAGGTTGCCAGATTGGTCTGGTAATTTCTGGAATTTTTCCGGAGAAAAACCGAAAAAAAGTTTTGGAGCTGCCGGAATTGTTTACCGGGTAAACGAAGATGGTTTTAAATTAAACCACCATACCGGAAATGTTCTGGAGCACGTCCAGATAATTTTAGAGGGTGCTGGAAATGTTCTGGGACCTTCCGGAATTTTTCAGAAGTAATAGTCGCGGAAAACATCTTGTCCCAGCGTGAGGCGACAAGATCCCACGTTACGTGGGGGCTGTTTTGGGCTGTTTTTTGGGGCGCCCCCTTTAGGGGGCAGCCCCCTTGTGGCTGGACAAAGTGTTGGGGGGGCCCCCCATGGTGGGGGGCAGCCCCCACAAATGGTGGAGAGTGTTGGGAGGAAGGTGGGGCCCCATGGGGGAACACCATGGACAAGGGAACATGTTTTCTCCATGTTTGGTGGGAACTTGTTTGTTTGGTGGACAAGTGCCGAAAGGCTGTCTGGGTTCCGGTGGGAACTAGTTCTGGATGGCAAAGACCTGCCGGATAGATGACACCGTATGTGTGCAACCCCGTAGAGAGGTCGTAGTTTCGTCCTTTTGCCCGAGGGGTTGTTCGATTGTCCTCCTGAAGGGCTGTCCGAGTAACCGTCCGAGTTTCGAGGGTCCTCCCGAAGGGCTGTCGGTGACACTGTCCGAGGGACTGTCTGACGGCCTCCCGGAGGGCTGTTCGAGGGGCAGATGAGGGAATACATCCTCGCGGTCGGGAGGTTGTACATCGACTCTACTTCCGCTGCGCTACGAGTCGGTAACGAAAATGATCAAACCTTGTATGCAGTCTCCATTGTGGTCCTGGGCTGGTGCGTAGGTCGGAAAATTTTTGTTTTCTGCTGCGTTACCCTACATCCCCATGGCTGAGTTAGGCTTTAGATACGAGCACGGGAAGCCTCTCGTCAGACCTGAGCAGCTCCCGCATCTACCAACACAAATGCAAAGATTGCATCAGTGGTACATGAAAGCCTGCAAGGAAGGGAGCGACAGTATCTACATGGAAATTAAAGATGAGCATTGCTTCAATGGAGTTGAGGCGTTGTACATTGAATTTGAAGATTATTTCAGTTATACAATCAAGACGCCCTCGACAAAACTATCGTCAGTTGCTATTGTCTATAAGTATTATTTCTGTAATTAAGTCTCTAGCTCAGCTCGTTCATTGCATGTATAATTATCCTCACTATATTATGTAGATTGAAGATCATCGAATGTAAAAGAGGACAAATCTATGACATTGGGTTCATTAACCGAAATACCGTTAATGAATATACGGTACAAAAAAAACCCGAGGATACAGCGAAAAACTTGCTAAATGCGTTAATTCGACAACAAAACAGAAGGGAAATACTATACTTCAAGTGAGTGTTACTGTCTTGTGCACATTCTGTTTCGCTTACTCGAGGTTAAGTGTAATTGATGAGTTATGCGTGCGCAGGTTCCACTTTATTCTGCTAGTCATTCAGCTTGACGCGGGAGTAGTAATTGTCTTGGACTCGAGACATAAAGAGCCTAAGGAGTGGGCGGACATGATTCAAATGCTCCAGAAGTAAGTTCAATCATTATCGCACTATATCGGCAACTTTCGTTCAATTCCTAATATCAAGTAATCATTTTCTTTGCCGGGCAGGGTTTGGAAAAAAGTTCACCAAGGAAGCTAGGGGTGAATGGAAAAAGGAGCTGCGATTTCAACACCCCAAAGTAAGTAGTACTAGCTAGTTCCGCGCATCTCTCATTGATTCTAGTTTCAATACCATTATCATGCTTGATTATCATTTTGATTGAACTCTATTCTCGTAAAGTGCTTGTGGCAGGCACCCGGTAATAATTTATGTGGATACTACGTTTGCGAGTTCATTCGCCACACGACGTCTGAGTAGGGCAGATCTTCACAACAATTTGAAGTACATAAACAATATTCACAATTTTATTTTATTACCATCAATTGTGTTGATTTTCATTCATATATATATTGACCCCCTTCTTTAAATTATATCGGGCGGAAGCGGGACGAACTCCTACCAAATGATCGCATACGAGAAATTCAAGAGGAATTGGCGGGATTCTTTCTTGAGCATGACATACCTACAGACGGAGAATACCATCGGGATTTGCAATGCGATTTTGGTAATTACATATTAGGGATCGTAAGAGATGTTACATTGTATATATGCATGAGCGTGTACTATATATAGTAGCGTCGAATAGATATACGAAAACTTGTTGTTCGACCAAGCACGGATAAAGAGAGGTCACTTCTCTCTATATATTCATGACGATATTGTGTAATGGTTTCTTCATTGCTATATGTAGTAGCTAGCGTCGAGTTGAATGAAAAACATAAATTAAAAAAAATCTAAATATAAAAGAATTGAATGGTAAACACAAAAAGAAAAGGAGGAAACACAATATGAAACCCCTAAACCCCTCCTTTAAAAAAAACCCAGCGCCTGGCAGCTGCTGACGCGTGGCTGCCTTTTAGTCCCGGTAGGTGTTACCAACCGGGACTAAAGGTCCTCCTGCCTGGGCGCCCCACAACGACCACGTGGAGCTCCTTTAGTCCCGGTTCGTAACACAACCGGGACTAAAAATGAGGGCTTTTAGTCCCGGTTACAGAATCGGGACTAAAGGCCCTTCAGAACCGGGACTGATGCCCTGTTTTCTACCAGTGTCTGCATCTGCGATCATGGATCATAATCTACGGGTCAAATGACATTAGACCCAAGAACGGGTGCAAACCTCAAATTAAACACTTTCAAGGAGTCGCTGCTCAAATATTGATGTTGTTGTGTCAAATCAAAAGATTAACATGGGGCTATCTCCTCCAAAGCAAAGTTTTGAGTCAAGACCTTCTAGAAGGAAACGTCATATGACATCAATGGTGCCTGATGTAGCCAAAAAGCATTGATCATGCGTTTTTACCCGCAGAAGATTCAAACTCCCTCTCTATTGACATGCTTACGGTTGCATCTTCTACCGGGTCCCAACATAAAAAAAAAAAACTTAGCCCTGCTCGTGGCGAAGGAGAATTTGCGAGAAGCGTGTTCAAGATGCCACCTCGTTACTTCTGGTCGCTGGTGCACCACCACCATATTGTGTTTCCCATTGTAGACGCCATCACTTCATACCATAGGGAGGCCGCTACTTGCCATAATGTAAGATCCATGTTCTAGTAACGGCTCACTCGGATCCACGAAGCCGGGTCAGACCGACTCTAGCTCCAGTCGGATCCATTCAAGGTCTCCCTTTGCACAACTCGACCGGCGGATGCCACAAAAACCTCGGTGGATGAATGCCCAAGATGCATCAGATGTCAGCCACCATAGTTGGCACTGCCACAAATCCATTGGAAATTACCACGGAAGAAGCCTTGTTGCCGCCGCAAAATTGCCCATAACATTCCTCATACAACTAGAAAATCCATAATTGTATAATGCAGTCCCATCACACTGTGGTGTAATTTTCTCATGCTCTATTGGTTAAGAGCATTTATGTAAAAAAAATATTTCCTTGCATTTTATTTTTTAGATTACCCTTATATTTCATTTTTCATTTACCAGAAAACGATAGAACAATCATTCTACAGTTAGTAAAATTAATATTTGTGCACATGAGCAAAAAAAAAGTAAATAGAACGATAAAGGTTCACTCATATTTTCTTGATCATAAAATTGTTACGACGGCATGTACAAATTTATATGATTTTCTTTTTTTCGGGTGAAAAAAAATCATATAATCAGTAATAAATTTATATGATTTCATAAATAAAATGCTTTGGTTCGGCTGGTGGGCTCTGTAAGCAGGGACAAGGCGTACACACGCACATATAATCAAGCTTTCACTTGCAGTGAAGTTAATCCGGGGTTCGCTCAAAAAAAAGTTAACCCGGGGCCAAATGACGGTTAACCTCTGAAACATTTCACCAAGCACACTGTAATCACTACAGCATATTTTAAATTTTTCACCGGGTGGTGGGTGGGTAGGGGCCGGGTGCACGGCAAACTGATCAGCCCCACATATCGTGTGGTCGCTTCTATGATAAATACGCCTTGATGAATCGATGGACTAGTGGTTTACTTTCCATCTACTCCCTCTATCCCAAAATAAGTGTCTTAATTCTAATACAACTTTATACTAAAGTTAGTATAAAGTTAAGACATTTATTTTGGGACAGAGGGAGTACGTTTTAATGGACATGTAGCAAGTAATGGTCATATTAAAGCTTAATGAGACTATGCTTATCAAGAAGCATGGTGATGTTGGTTCTTAGCAGCCGGGCTAAGTTCTGTATGTGTCTTGATCGATGAGTTGTTTCCTCACAATTGCTAGTTAATAATTTGTACATAGTTATGAGATATCAGATTATAAACGAGGCTTGTATTTAAAATATAATGCTTATTAATTCGATACAGAAAAGGGTATGTTCTTCTGTTATGTCCAATATGTTTACGTGTAGCCTGGATCTAATATACGAAGGCACCATAGGATAGCCAAGAAAATAGACTCAACGAAGCTGATAAGCTAGACACATGGTCACAAAAGGGGCGGACTAGACACCGTTGCCAGGGATGATCATACCGGCCGTGGCAGTGGCACAGTAGTCAAAATATTCTGAGGGCCTAAATGAGTTTTATCATCGATTGTTCTGTGTCGTGTACATGTGGATGAGCATCTATATTGTCATTCATTATGCAGCTACAGATCTTTTAAATCATATTTGAACTCAAGATCTCTTGACTCCAATACCATGTAGAACTGCACGCACCAGCCATTTCACCCAAAAACTCAAGCTGGTGGGGAAAGATGGGCTATGCATTTATACGTCAACAACAACGATGAGGAGCAGAGCAGCAAGGCGGCGACGCGGATGGGGACTTGCATAGGGAATAGAATGAGGTTGCCGCCGCTACTTGGAGACGGGATGAAGAGAGGTTGGTCTCACCTGGTGGCTTACTTGCCGGTGCGAGCGACGTGGTTGACATCGGTGCTGACTTGCTGGAATTGGAGGCATGGCCGACGCCACTACCTCGAGACGGGATGAAGAGAAGCTGCTGCAGCTTACAAACCGCCGCCACCGCCTTTGCTCATGAGTCACAAATACCACCGCGGCTGCCCTCAGTCACGAGCTAGTGGGTAACTCAGGATTGAGATTGAGGTGACGAGTTCGCTAGGTTAGGATGTATGAGTTGTTGTATGGGTTGATGTATGGGTTACACAACTGTGTCTAAGAGGGAGAGTGGGAGTTAGTTGGGCCGATGCGGCCAATCACGATGGGCTATTATGTGTTCATGTTGGGTACACGCTAAACCGCAATAACATTATTCCATTTAATGCCGAAATAGCGCGTTATATTGTGAATAGCGTCATAGCAAGCAAATTAGGTAAAACGTAACATGACACTTTTAGATAAGCTATAGCGATGCTATAATAGCGCGCTATTTTTCATTGATTTTTACCTTAAATAAAGAAGAAGTGAGGTTGATGCTAAAAGAAATAGGAGGGTGGTTTTTCTACACACAGAAGCTTGAGCGCTAAGGGCATCTCCAAAGGCAACCCGCAAAAATCCTCCCGCATCCGCCTGTAGACGGGGGGACAAGTCCGCGGACACGGATGCGGGAGGTAGTCATCCAACGCTAACCGCATACATTTTCACAACAAGTTAAATCAACCGGACGAAATTCGTTCAAACAAGTCCGAATTTCATATAAACATGACGAATTTTATATTAAAAAGCCGGATTTTTATATAAACAGGACGGATTTCAGTACATTTACATCAACGGTGCTAGTCTGGCTCTGAAAGTATAATTAATACCTAATCTAAATCACGGCCTGCGGATCCCTTTGTCTTCCTTATGTCCGGCAGCCCGATCACCGGACTGCCGGGAGCCCGAAGGTATATGCTTCAGCGCAAAGGGCGGCTCGCTTCCTCGCTGCTCACCAGAGTGGAACCCCCAGCTGAGGCTTCAGCGGGAGGGGAAGGCGGCGCCTCTGCTTTTGTGGACCCCATGTGGGCTCAACGGAGATCCTTGCAAGAGAAGAGCTGGGAAGACACCGGCTGTGTACGCCAGCGTCACCTCGACGGTGGCCTTCATGGGACCCAAGCGGCGGCGAACTCCCATCTACTTCTCCTCGATGATGCGGCGGACGAGGAGGCGCCGGTCACTGACTCGTCGCTCTTCGCGCATCCGGCTTCTGCCTCTGCCTGCATGGCGCGGTCGCAAGCACGGGAGGCGTGGTCGCATGCACGAGAGGCGCGGTCACTCGCACGGGAGGCGCGGTCGTTGATGGCAGCGATGACGCCCGTGCCGCCATGCCGGCGTGGAGCAACTCGCCACTCCTCGTTGAGTGGGCCTGGAGCGGTGAGTTGCTGAACCACGCGGCGGATTGGGGTGGCAGCTTGCTCCGTCGGGTGATGCGCGGGAGGTGGAGCAGCGAGCTGCCTCACTCGTATCCGACGGGCTCGGCGGGCCACCCAGCCGGCTTGTATGCCGGAGAACTGCTCTTCGGAAGCCATCGGAAGAGTGGTGAAGGAGGAACCCTGTGAGAAGGCGTGTTCAGCCGGGCATGCAGCGGGCAGCGCCCTCGGCCGGCGCGTCGCTTCAATTGCGGAGGCAGTGAGAGGTCGCGTCCGCCCTGAGCCGTCTTCAATGCGGAGCAGCGTGCTCTACAATGGCATGAATGCGGGCAGCTGGCGCCGGACGAGAGCACGTGTGGGAGGGGGATGGGTTTTTTGGCTGGCCAGGGCGGTCAGAAGCGGGCTTGGGAGCGCCGCACTCCCACAAACCCCCTCCCCCTCCACTTTTGTCTTCGGTTTACGAGAGAAATCGCGTTCGGACCGCTCCATGGACCGATACAGGTCGGCGTTCGATGGCTTTCGCTGTTGGTTTTGGACGCTGAATCCAAAAACCCCAGGAGCTAAGGCTAGTCATAGTGGGAGTAACTTAGCTAGTAACATAGCGCAATCTAAGAAAAATTTGCTTATGTGGCCAGTAGTTAATGAGAGGTGGTAACATAATATGTTACAGTAACATAACGCTTACCAAGACAAGATGAGTCTACAAGTTAATAAATGAAGCCATCTATGATACTACAATTATGTTACCTTGCATTATGAAGGTAGTAATTTAGACTAGTGTAATATACATGACACTAGTCTAAGTTACTCCCCACTATAACCAGCCTAATACACGTACGATGTGCAAAGCTAGCTAGCAGGCAAGCAAGCAGCTTAATTGATTCCGGCCGTACGCGTAGCTTGCCATGAACCTCGTGTACGTGCACCTGTGTGGATCGATCCTTCTTGGCGGAAATCCCTTACACTTAGCGAACGTGGACATAAAAACTGATCGGAAAGATTTTGTTGATTGCCCCAGGCACATCTCGTGCCTGTTGAAACTTTATTGCTTGGATGTCGTGGTGATTTACAGCGTGGGTTACATAGGTATATAAAGACGCTAATCTCCGCAAAATGCCAACCGCGGCCAACCTCCATGGAGGTGGGTATTTTGAAAAAATCAAAAAATATATTTTTAAAGTTTCAAAAAATTCTGAAAAAAATCATATGTGTTAACATGGATGTATTCTACATGTGTGTAAATTTTGAAGATGAAATACATTATGATGAGAGCTACACAAAAAAGACAAATCGCCGATGAACAGTTCACTATTAGAAATGCAGGAATTTCTCTTTTTTGTGTAGCTCTCACCATAATGTATTTTGTTATGAGATTTTATACACATGTAGAATACATCCATATGAATGTGTAGAATTTTTTAAAACTCCAAAATGTAATCATTGAATTTTTTTTAATATCCACCTCCATAGAGGTCGTCCGCCAAAAGCCTTGCTAACCTCCCCCTTACAAAACCTGGTTACTATTTCCTGTCCAACCCAAACTAGGACGTCGTGGTTAATTTCAATATCCACAGTCCGACATCGCGGTCCGGACGGTTGCGGGAGATTTACAGGACCGCCTTGGGATACCGTAAGTAGTCAGTTGGTTGTGTATAAAGGCCGTTGGCAGACGTGCTCTAGCTGGAAGGAGCAGGGATCACACACGCAGACATCCAAAGCTAGCTAGCCTTGCATTTGATTTCCAGTGAAGTCAGGTAGCTAGCTAGGCACCATGACGCTCAAGCTCTTGATGGAAGTGAGCCCGCAGGAGCTGCTGGAGTCCCTCGCCGAGCTCCAGAACCACGTGCTCGGCTACGTCAAGTCGACGTCGCTCAAGTGCGCCGTGGACCTCGGCATCCCAGCCGCCATCCATAAGCGCGGCGGCACCGCCACCCTGGCCGACATCGCCGCCGACGCCAAGGTGCACCCGGCCAAGGCCGCCGACCTCCGGCGCATGATGGCCCTGCTCAGCGCCTTGGGCATCTTCACCACCACCACCGCCGCCGCCGCCGCCGCCGGGGACGACGACGACGACACGGCCGCCGTGCACGTGCAGTACGGGCTGACCACGACGGGCCGCTTCCTCGTAGGCTGGCGCAACCTGTCCCCCGTCGCGCCCTTCTTCGTCAACCCTCTCATCGTCTCCTCCTTCTTCGACCTGCCTGCCTGGCTCACGAGCGAGCCGGCGCCGGCCGGCGCTGGCTCCCTCTTCGAGCAGGCGCACGGCTGCTCCCGGCAGGAGATGGCGGGCAGGGACGCCGGGTTCGGCAGCGTCCTGAGAGACGCCATGACCGCCGACAGCGAGCTCTTCCTGGAAGTCATTATTGTTGACAAGGGCCGCATCTTCCGCGGGGTGAGCTCCCTCGTCGACGTCGGTGCCGGCAACGGCGCCGGCACACGGGTGGTCGCCAAGGCGTTCCCGCGCATCAAGTGCACCGTGCTGGACGTTCCTCAGTCCGTCGGCCAGGCCGCCGCCGCCGGCGAAGACAACCTGCGTTTCGTCGCAGGTGACATGTTTGAGTCCATTCCACCGGCGGATGCTGTCCTGCTCAAGGTAGGTATATCGTGGTTACGTCAATCATAAATTGCATAGCCTGTCGTGCCGAAAATTCTACACCTACGAAGAGCCCTTGCCGTACGATTATATTGGTTGGTCAGAAAAGTGTTTCATTTCCTTTTCTCTTGACAAAACATAGCACTCGGGTCTTTTTATAGTGCAATCAATGTTTATATTTATTTTTCTTCTAAATTGTTCTCTGCTCTAGAATGTTTTGCATGATTGGGGCCACGACGATTGCGTCAAGATACTTCAACGTTGCAAGGAAGCCATCCCGGCCAGGAGTGCCGGAGGGAAGGTGATAATCATAGATATGGTAAGAGGGTCTCTGCTCGGCGATAAGAAGATCGCCGAGATGGAAGCCATGCAGGACATGTTCGCGATGTGCACCAACGGGGTCGAACGAGACGAGAGCGAGTGGAAGAGGATCTTTTCCGATGCTGGATTTGGCGACGATTACAAGATCATGCCGGTGTTGGGCCCCTTATCAGTAATTGAGATCTACCCATGAAAGCTCGGGGAACCAGACCATACTAATTAATGGACATGATATGTTGCACGTATATACCCGAACTCAAGCACGTTTGTTTGTATATATGTGCACATGAACTATGTGTGTTGTTAATAAGCAGGCTACCTTGTTAACATGCCTGTCTTGTCATTTTTATATCTTCAGCCCGTTAATTAAGAGTAGCAATTTCCGGAATTATTATTGTATTTTTATGAAACTATATATTATGTTGAGATCGATAGTTGGATATTTTTTTTCTCTCTGAGCAAGGTAAAAAATATATGATATATTGCGCGTATATCTAAACTCCAACACATTTGTTTGTATGTCGGCACCAACTATATGTATTTTGTTAATAAGCAGGCTACCTTGTTAACATGCCTATGCTGTCATTTTTATATCTTCTATTAGTTAAGTGTAACTATTTCCAAATTTTATTATTGTATTCTATATGCCATGTTGAGGTTGATGGTTGGAATTTATTTTTCTGAGCAATGTATATTTTGTATGACGTTTCAAATTTTGATGATTCTATTTTTCATGGGACATAGTTGTCGTGGCAATGACCACTACTTCTCTTTCTTTCAAGTGATTTGATGGATCTATAGTGGAAGTAGTCATGTGGCCGAACGAGACGAAGCCCGAAACATGTGAGAATTCATTTTTTTATTTAAAGTATTGCTGGCATACATTTATTCACACAACAAATGATTAAACACACTCTAAAAAACAAATCATTACAGTAGTTGGTTAAATTTTGAAATTATTGTTTTTGGAGCTCAGGCCGCATTGGGCCTAGGAGCATTATCAAATCAGTCTTTATAAAGCTATCCCAAAAATCGTCCCAGTCTAGGAGTCAATCCTCTTTTTTATATCCGTAGTGAGTCATATTCATCTAATTTTTGGTTCTCTTCGACCAAAATACTTTGCAAATAGGTATCTACGCCAACTAAAGCTCCCTCTACTATCATGGGCAGGCCATGGATTTTAAGTACGTGTATTTAAAATTAAGTAGAAGACAAAATAGTATGCATATAAATAAAAAATTACTCCTGCTTGTGCTATATATAAAAAAGGAAAAGAACCAAGAGAAGTAACCAAAATATAAGAAAACTTGCAACTATGTGGATTCAAATCCCAAATCGATGGATTTAACGCATTGTTCCTTACTTGTCGAGCTACTATATGCCAACTATGAAGGTATAACTGTTTATCTTTAATACACATTATGTATGAAATATATGAAATAATGAAGAGAAAGTAGCCGTAGCCGAGCGAGATGAAGCCCGGAACATGTGGCAATTCACATTTTATTTTAAAGTATATGTGGAATGGTACATTTATTCACAGGACACATGATTACACAGTAATTGATTAAGATTTTGATATATTATTTTTTGAGCTCAGGCCGAATTGGGCCTACACATTTTCTGTAATGTGCAGAACATTCATTTCACTATTTTTGTCTATGTCTTCGCCTTTTTCTGGTGGTTTATTTTTCTATTTTTGTGGTTATTTATTTTTCACAGGTTTTTATTCCTCCCCTAGTTTTGCGTTTTTTTTTCTTTCTGTTAGTTACTAACACATTTTATTGTGTATGTGGATATTTTTCTCAAATACACATGAACACTTTTTCAACATGAGATGAATATTTGTTCAAATGCATGTGCTTATAAAGTGTTAATGGTGTTTAAAAATGTTCATGAAATTTAAAGAAATACTCATGCTTTTAAAAAATATTTATTTAATTTTAGAAAATATTCACACACATTTAAATAAAAAGTTCATCTAAATTACTCACATTATAAAACATTGTTCTTGTTTGTATGGAATAACGTAAAACCCGACTAAAATGGCATAGCAGAGAAACAAACTACTAGAAAACCTGATGGGAGCGCTCGGTAACGGAATCGTCATCGCGGGCCGGCCCATGTGCACTGTGCATTGTTCCATCGTTGGTCGCATAGAGCGATAAATAAGAGCCCTGGTGTCCAAACGCTACCTCTGAAGTATGATTGGTGCTGTGATGACAGTCTGTTGCCGATGTTGATTTCTGCCCAGCACTAGAAGGCCTTCTTAATGGAGATTGCCCGCTGTGGTCAAAAGTTAAAACCTACATAATGTACTACTCCGTCTCATAATGTTAGACGTTTTTTGACACTACACTAACGTAAAAAAACGTCTTACATTATGGGACGGAGGGAGTAGTTTTAAATATGGAAATTGGAAATGCGAAGCAAATTATAAATGACTAAATTAGCTCCTTCTCTGCCGTCTGGCCAGCATGTTTGGTTACTGGAGTCACCAGATTTTTTTTACCATTGAACATTATGAATGAATAAACAAAGCTGACCACCCTTATCTAAAAAAAGGGGGAAAAAAAGAAGTCCTTCCTGTAGCAGTGCATGCTTGCATTGGGCGTCATTGGAGAAAAAATAGATCTACTCACGCTCGACGTCGATGCATCCTTGTTGGCCCACGCTCGACGTCGATGCATCCTTGTTGGCCCACGCTCGACGTCGAGTATTTTGTGGCGACGAAGTGATGGTGAATGATGACAACAATGAAGCACGCTGACTACCTCTGATCGATCTACTCATATTACAAAGCTAGCTTTCTGCTAGTTGATCTGATCCTCGCCGATCCTCCGTGTAGATGTTGCGACCAATGCTAAAACATACACATGTACACATCATGATGAAATGAGATGAGATCCTCTCCTATAACCATGTTCCCCGACACCGGCATGTCGGGATTGTTGGTGTCGACGACACGATATTCCTGTACCGCGTCAAATGGCCTCATGAAGATCATGTCGTTCCACCTCGTAAGCCAAGCAGCGCCATGAGCAATGTGTGGCGCGGCGTGGCATGGTGAAGATCAACAAGAAGGATGGGGCGGCGACCATGGTCATGTATATCTAAAACTTCTGCAATGCGCAGGCCTATGTGTCTACGTCGAGACCAGGGAGATGCCGAGTGCTTAGTAATATATACATTCCCAGCCGAGCATTTCGATACGACTTGGAATCCTAACGTTTATCATATGAATATCAGCTTATCATGCTATGCTCACTTGGAAATCAATAGTGTGAAAAAGAAAAAGGAAGAAAAAATATCTTTTTTTTCGAGAATCAAAAAATAAATGACTTAACGAGTCGCTCTAGTCTGAGCTTAGCCCAGCCCAGCCCATTTATATACTTCTGAGAAGCCACACGAGTCTTCTTCCTCTCCGTCACGCACCATTGATCACAGATGGAGGCCCTAGTGCAGCGGCCCACTCGGAGAACCGTTGAGCCGTTTGGTCCAGGCTTCGTCAATAGTCACATGCGTTCCTATTCGGTGCGTAGGTCGTTGTCTAGCGACCTAGCGCATACCCTCCAGCGCGCATGTCCACAGTACGGGCCGAGCTAGTCTGGTTTTTTCCCGCCCGGCTTTGGAAGGTTCTAGAACCTTTTGTGAACCGGTTTTTTCTTATTTTTCTTTGTTTTTCTTCTAATTTTTCATTCTTTTATCTTTCTCTTTTTTTCTTTTTCACTTTTTCATTTCTTTAAATTTTATTTTCATTTTCGTATTTGTTTCTTTTTTAAAGTTTGTTTTTTATTTTCAATTTATTTTCCTTTTTGCTTTCTTTTTAATTTTTTCATTTCCTTTTTATTTTTTGTGAACATTGTTTTCCTATTCATGAACTTTTTTTGAGATAGTGAACATTTTCTTAAATTGTGAACATTTTCTAATTTGTGGACTTCTTTTAAATTATTGCTAGCATTGTTTTTGAAACTTGTGAACATTGGCATTAATCAGTGAACTTTTTGAGTCAATGACTGTTTTTTGAATGGATGAACATTTTTCAACTTGTGGACTATTTTTGAATCGCCGAACATTTTTGGAATCGATGAATATTTTTTGAATTATTAATTTTTTTTAAAAATTCATGAACATTTTTGGTTTGATGAACATTTTTTTTGAAATGCATGTATTTTTATTTCATGATCATTTTTATTTTTGTGAACGTCTTTAAAAAATCATGAACATGTTTTGAATTCTACAAATTTTTGTTCAAATTCACGAACATTTTATCAATATGTGAATCATTTTTCAGAATAATGAAAAAAATTTAATCCATGAACATTTTATTATTTCTGGAAATTTTTCCAAAATTTAGAAAAAAGAAATCTTGAATTTTTGGAAATCTTAAACTAGGTTAAAGAAGAAAAAAAATAACCAATAAACCAAATAGAAAACACGCGACGTTCCACCCCACTCATGGGCCAGCCCAATAGGGCGCGCGGGTGGGAAGCACTCAACGGCCAGAATTATTGTCCATACAATCACTCATTCCTTCTCTCTTGGAATTGCTAACAAAAGGCTGAGACTAACTATAAAACCTAAGCCCATGCACCAAGATCCACATGTCTCTTAGACGCAAGACCCGCAAGCGTGAGTCGCCTGCCCGGCAAATTTTTACTCGGCCATTGGAAGCTGCGGAACCAACGGGCATAGTACTGATGTAAATAATTGTTTTAATTATTTTTGCATGAGGAAATACATTATATAGCCATTTTGTAAATAAATGATTTTTCACACATTTTAAGATTTTTTTTGTGCTCAGAGCATTATAAGTTAGAAAATTCTCGGTGTCTGAGCCTAGATGTAATGACAGTTGTTTTAGCTGGGCTCGTGCAAAGGGGAGTTCAGGATTCAACGAAATGAAGACAACCCAATGAACCACAGACCCACCCATCAAGATTTGTGTTGCCCCGGATGATATCGAAAAGGTTTGGGCCAAGACTATGAAATTTTGCAAAAGAAATCCTAAGTTTTATGTGCAAATTGCTTAGACACCTCCAAATCTCGAATTTGTTAAAGAATTTTTTTTTCTAAATTGATGACCAAAATAAAATTCAAAAACAAAAAATTAGAAATAATTGGATGGTCAATAAGAGGTTTCGGGTCCATTAGTCAAACGCAGCAACTACGTCTTAATCGATTGATCGTTTAATTTTTCAGATATTGCATGCATATAATCACTTCGACATTTTTTAACATTTGATTCGAGTTCTCAGTGCATTCTAAGTTAAAACTGTCTAATCAGAATTGACGTAGAGCCAGCGTTTTTCAACCAAAATTGGACCCAGAAGATGAAATTAAATGTATGTATTAATTTTTTAACGTATTTATAACTCATTGTTATTAAAGCACAATATTATATAGTGTAGTTAGTTAGAAAATGAACCAAATGACGATAATGTTAAATTTTGATAATAATATTTTTTATGATACATTTGTATTATCTTGTTTTCGAAAAACACATTCATAATGTCAAATTTGACCTATTATTCATGAAAAATATATTCATTTCTTTGGTACAATGCACCTTAAAATAGATATTTAAACCCAACCCATGTAAATGTGGCAAAATAAGAAAGCACAAATGACATGCTATCTCGAAATAATTTGTGTCTATATATGTTTGTTTGTATCTTTAAATATCCTGGTAGGGATATTTAATGCGCCCAGTTCTAAAATATTCATATAGTGGTTTCTAGATTATCATTAGGTATACGTAAAATAGGAAACTATAGTGCATACTAAAAGTTTACAAAGAGCTTGCCGTGACTCATTGGCTCATTAACATGTTTTTATCCATTTTCCCTTAGGATCAAGTATGTCTGATATATAATAGCGAGTTTAATAATCCATTGGTGTGTGCTCTGCGTCCAGGCCAGTGAGACGCTCAGGTGTTTTAGCCCTATATATATTTTTTCCTAGCCAAGTCATGTACGTAGGTGTACAATATATTGCGATTTCAGATATATTTTGTAACACCCCTGTGTAACTACCACTGTGATCAACTGCTAATATTGCCAAGTCATACCATTTGCAGTGCCAAGTCACATGGGTTAAAGATCCAATTCAAATTCAATTATGGAAATCAACTCAAATTCAAAAGTGCAAAATAAGTTTGCTCAAGCACCTTTGGAAAAATGTTCACTAATTAGCAAATATTCCAAGAACACACATAAAAATAACACCAGTAGCACTTGGACTAATTAAATGACTCAAACAATTTGAAACAGCATCAAAACAGCAATATTAAATTCATTTAAAATCATTTCGATTTCAAATGGAACCCAATTTGACTCAAACCAATTTTTGGTCAAGGCTAATATTGCATTGCAATATTTGGGTCAACTCCCATACTTTACAAAAATGCAAAAGAGCCCTAACTAATACAAAACAGAAAATAAATAAAGAAAATAGAAAACAGAAACAGAAAAATAAAAACGAGGCACTGCGCACTGGGCCTTAGTGCACAGTGCCCCGACCCCAGCCCACCAGGCCGCTCCCCTCTCTCTCCGTCGTCGTGTCGACGCGTCCCTGGCCGAGCGCGCGCTCGCCGCTGCAGCGCCGACACGGCGATGCCGCCGACACTACAGTGAGGAGGAGGGGATAAGACCGACGCCCCTCCACTCCTCCCTGGCCTCTCCGTCATTCTCCCCCTCTCCTCTCGCTCGCCCCGCCACCTTCCTCCTCAGATCCGAGAGCAGCCGAACGCAACCGCCGCCGCTCGACGCCGTGCTCGCGGCCACCGGCCTCGCCCCGCCTCGTCAAGGTGTCCCTCGTCTCCGCCGTCGTCTGCCCGATCGTCTGACGCACTCAGGTGGAGCTGAGGAGCCCCGTTGGCGCCGCGTGACGCCATCCCCTTTCGCCTCTGCTCCGACGATCTCCGTCGTCACCGGCGAACTCCGGCTGCTACTAAGCCTAACGAGGGCTTTTCTTAGCCGCACGGTGAGCCACTCTACCTCCCCCATCTCTCTGTTTAGCCTCGCACGCTCCCTAGCCTTAGTCTCACCGCCGCCCGAACGCGCCTCCGCATGAGCTCGCCGCCGGCTACCCTTCCGGTGACCAAATGGTCACCGGGCCGAGCCCTTTGCGCTCAGCGCATCGAGTAGGTTCCCATTAGCCTCGCCATTTGTTCACTTGCGCGTTGCTGCCCCGTTTGCGTCATCGTCCGAACCCCGGCGCCGCCCTCGCTCGACGCCGGCGATGATTCCGGCCGAGCCCGGCCCTGCCACCACCACCTGACAACGCGGCGTGGAGTACTCGTTCGAACGCAGCAAGAATCACGTGAAATGGCCCTCTATAGAGCAAATCCGAGCTCGCCGGAGCTTTCGGACACGTCCGGCGTTCGCCGGCGCGTCTCCGGCGCGGGCCGCCGACGTGGCCCGGTGGGGCCCAGCCTGGGTCGCTGATCGTGGGCCCTGCAGGCCCTAGTTGACTGGGTTGACCCAGTCAACGTGCTGACTGGGCAACTCCAGTCACTGACATGTGGGCCCCCGCGGCTAATTAACCTAATTAAACATTTAATTAAATAAAAACTAATTAGTTAACTAATGTCCCACTGACATATGGGGCCCACACCCCTAATCAACCCTGATAATTAGTTTAATTCACTATTAAAGTCACAGAGGCTGACATGTGGGTCCCACTGGACCCACATGTCAGGTTTGACAGGTCAGTCTGTAGGGTAACGCAGCAGAAAAAAAAAATTCCGACCTACGCACCAGCCCAGGACCACTATGGAGACTGCATACAAGGTTTGATCATTTTCGTTACCGACTCGTAGCGCAGCGGAAGTAGAGTCGATGACGATCGGCGGTGCAGATCCCCGCAGCTAGGATTTACAACCTCCCAACCGCGAGGATGTACTCCCTCATCTGCCCCTCGGACAGCCCTCCGGGAGGCGGTCGAACAGTCCCCCGGACGGTGTCGCGGACAGCCCTTCGGGAGGACCTTCGAAACACGGACGGTCACTCGGACAGCCCTTCGGGAGGACTCACAGAACTCGGACCGTCACTTTGGACAGCCCTTCGGGAGGCACTCACAAACAGCCCCTCGGGCACAAAGATCGAAACTACGACCTCTCTACAGAGTTGCACACATACGGTGTCACCTATCCGGCAGGGCTTCGCCGTCCAGAACTAGTTCCTGCCGGAACCCAGACAGCCTTTCGGCTCTACGAAACTCTTTTCGTGGGAGGGAGAGAGAAGCCAGATAACATCTTGGCATGTGTATGAGAGCAAGGGATGAGTGTGGAGGGCTGCCCCTCCACTTCTATTTATAGGAAATCCCAAGGGGTAGGGTGGTTTTACAAGAAAACCCAAAAAGCACATGGATGAAGTCCTTCCACAAGGACCCAAATGTGAAACCAAGGCACAAGAGGGGGCTCCAAGGAGGAGTCCCCATGTGGCCAGCCACACCTAGGAGGGGCCCCCCCATGGGAGCCCTCATCCATCCACATCACCTTCTAGAAGCCTTTAGCAAAAGCCCTAAAAGGTGGCTTTCCAAAAAATTCCAAAAAGCACTTTCACTATTCATGACGACATTTTTCAGCGTCCGTTCGAACTGAAAATATTTATGTGGGCTTAGAACATTTCCAGTACCCACTAAAATAATTTTCAACGCGTTCTGGAACAATTCCAGTTTAGTGATTTCATCTGCGAAAAGCATCTGAAGCGGTTCCGGCAGCCCCAGAACATTTCCGGTTTTTCTTCCAGAAAATTCCCAGAAGTTTCCAGAATGATTCTGGCATCCTCCAGTAATTATCAGGCATGTGCCGAAACCATTTTGACTTAATGGTATCCCCTGAAACAACTTTTCAGTTTCACCGGAACTCATCCGGTGACCTCTCTCTGCGGAACTTTTCCGCTGTCCGAAACTTTTCGGTGTCCGAAACTTTTTCGGTGATTTTCTCTCAGACTCCCTGTCTAGTATTCAGCAGATAGATGACCCTTAAGTGTGTGACCCTATAGGTTCGGTGAAGTATAGACATGACCTGGAACCCCTTCCGATCAATGATCAACATCGGAGCCGTGGACACCCATATTGACCCCTATACTCACACGAATGAATATTCGAGTGAACCTCCAGTTGCCGTGTGCTATTCCTGTTGCTTCGCGATATGTTACAAATACCCGAGGTGAGACATGTAGGCATTCCCGTGGATCAACAACTTGTCCACTATGCTAGTTACCTCGTTACCGGTATTGTTCTCTTTTCTCGTTACCGTGTTCCGGCATCCCCGTGATCAAATCACAAAGTGTCTGGCCAGACGATGATGGATACCGTAACACCGAGAGGGCCCAGAGATATCTCTCCATCGTCGGAGGAGCAAATCCCAATCTTGAGCTATCAAGTTACTTGACATACTTTCCCATGAACCCGTAAGCCGCCGTAATAGCCATCCATTTACGGATGACGTTTAACAAACCCCAAAGTTCATGAATCAAGCATGAAGAAACTCGATACTCTCATGGTCTGAGGAATTATGCAAACATTAACCATCTTTGTGTTATTAACCATAAACTTGTGACGAATGTATCTCATAGCATAACATCAATCGGGTCGATTCAACACAAATGTTCTGCTAACATTGTGCCCTCAAAATTGCTGGCATAGTCATGCCCATGATCAGGAAAACAGGATCATCATGCAATACTTGAGCCAGTCATAGAGGCTTGACTAGGAATACATTTTATCGTTTATTATTCCACACGTGCATATGAGTCTTCCTCCGAGCCTCGTTTTATTTGCAGACTCGAGAACCATAGCAGTTATAGCATGGAACATAAACCTAATTATGAACAGGGAGATAATCAATAACATTTATTATTGCCTCTAGGGCATATCTCCTACAGACTCCCACTTGCACTAGAGTCAATAATCTAGTTAATGCTAATGCACTTCACACCTGTGGCACACCGGTGTAAATATGCTTCGCTTGTGGTATAGACTGATGTCCAACGGATCTGACGACTTCAGCTCCGTGTGTATCTTTGCATATCCTCGCGTTTTCATGCTTTCACAAAATTCATATTTTGTGTGGACTTGGCTTTGTATGTATGCGAATCACAGGTCGAACCTGGGTTCCTCAGACTGAGTTATGCAGCAACTACTTGCAGTAGTGTCCCATTGACAAAAGCCATCTTGGAACCATACTAAGTTCATGAATGAACTATATGATTCAACATCTTCTTTGTCACTTTAAAGGCGGCAACATACTTCGCCTCTGTTATAGAATTCGCCACAGTAACTTGTTTGGAACATTTTCCAACTAACTGTGCCACCACAATGTGTGTTACACAAAACCCTTAATTTAAATTGAAAATCGCTTGGAGCATGGATGAAGACTGTATCGATGTAACCTTTTACAACGAACTCTTCATGATCTCCGCTTGCGAGAAAACATGTCATCGGTGCTACTATAGTACTCAATGACCCTTTTTCACTGTTGTCCCATGATCAGTACTTTTGATCACCTTGGTATCCATACTCGTAACAACTTTGGAGTATTGGACATATCTGGTTGTTTTACATACCATGGAATACATGATTAATCCAAACACGAAGGTGTGTGGAATCTCCATCATGTATTTTGCTCATCAGTGTTTTTGGGGCACCGAGTCTTGCGAAAACTCTTTCCATGTGACTTCGGCAAGAATCACTCCTTGGCGTTTTAAATGCTAAAAAGTTTTAGCATCTTGTCAATATGTTTTTTATTGCTTAGCCCCATTAGGTAAATCTATCTCCATAGATCATCATGCCTAATATAAAGGCTATTTAGCCCAAGCACTTCATCGAAAAACTATTTTCAAATGAAGTCCTAATTCGTGTCAAGAAATTTATTTCCAATTAACAATGTGTCAAGCACACAACGTTTTTAGAAATTTTATTATGCTCCCACTTACTTTCTTGAATCATAAGCATCTTCGTTACCCATTGATGAAGTCAAACCCCTTTGACTATTTCATCAAAACACGAAGATTCCAACTCCATTTTGCTCTCTTCTGTCCATTGCTGGAACTCTGAAGTTTGCATACTTACTAGCATCCTCTGGACTAACAAAATACCTTGGACTATAACACATGCAAGTCCTTGGTTTTATTTCCATCATATGGAAATCCTTTCATCATCCTTGTTTCATATCTCATGACTGAAATATGTATTAATTGCTAGTTCAACCCGAACCGACTTTAAGCATCGCTACGGTGAAACAATCTCATCGTAGTCAACTCCTTTAACTTGTATATTGCAACAAGTCGAGCTTTATGGATAAAACATTTTTATCCATATCAGTTTTAAGTTCCATAAATATTCGTCAGACTCTAAGTCTTCCGAAAGGTGTATCAAGGTTTTAATCTTGAATCACTTATATGGAAACTATCTCGGATTGTATTGGCATTTAGCCAATTCCGGAGTCAGGGCCCATCAACGCTTCCTTGTGTATCGTAGGTATACTGTTGTCTAACAACAATATCTCGTTTGCGCACCTGAGAGGTTTGCACGAGCCTTGCCTACGTGGTTCAGCTGCAAGTTCGACTGAAGTCCATACATTTTATTGTAGAGACTTCCGTATCAGTCGCAGTAGGAAACTCCGGAATCACTTCCAAGGTTCCTTTCCTTTGACCTGATGACGAAGATACTGGTTATCTCGTCGAGTTGCACTGTCCTCCCACTCACCTTTTGCAAGGACAATTCTCTTTAAAAGCATACCGTTTTGTGGCAAAAACCTTTGCCTCGGTATAGTGGTGGGGGAATACCCAATGACTTGGGATAACCTACAAAGTAGCACTTGTCTGATTTGGAATAGGTTTGTAACCTTTTACACAAGCCCCATATTCCAAATGTTAAGAAAAGATATAACATGGTTGGGCGTACCATACCATAGTGTCATTTCAACAGACCCGATGGAGCTCTTTTCAGTGTAAAAGCCGCAGTCTCTAAAGCATCACTCTTTAAAAGGGATAATGGCAAATTTATTTATGTCATCTTTGATCTTACCATGTCATAAATGGTTCGATTACATTTTCACGGACTTTCCACTTGCAGTGGTGTTCCGGGAGGTGCAAGTTATGAAACCCCTTTCACAACTCATCAGACATTCGCTAAACTTGTAACTCAAAAATTCCTTTCTGCAATCGAATTGTAGAAACATAATTTTCTTGTTACAATAACTTCTTCTTCATTTATGAAAACCTTTCGAATGATTTCAAAAGATCCAGACTTACGTCTCATCAAGTAAATATCCATATATCTACTTGAGTCATTTCTGAAGATAGATAAATCCACTACATGCAACAACATTTATTGAACTACACACATCAAAATGTATGATCATCAATAAGTTTGTTGCTCGTTCCTTATGGCCTGTGAACGGTATTTCAGTCACTTTACTTTTCGGAGGAAAGTTGCAAGTGTCAGATGATTCAAAATCAACCGACTTCAAAATCCATCATAAAGGAATTTCCATGCGGGTTTCTCCAATGTGACCAAATGCAGTGCCACACGTGTGTGGTATTCTGTTAGTCTTGCGACATTTAGTGTTAGTGTTATGGATGTATCATATTACCATCAATATTCATAACATACATCCCATCTTGGATGGAAGCATGGCCCTTCATGTTATTCATAATACTGAACAACAATTGTTGTTTTTATGAACAACTCCTATTGCAACAAACATTGTGCAATGGGCTAGAGTGTATGAAACTCTAAAATGAATTATGAAAGTAAACACAGAGGTAATATTTTATTATCATTATTCATAACATACGTTTCATTCATAATGAAAATATGGCCCTTATGTTATTCATAACACCGAACATCAAAAGTTCTCTTATGAACAACCTTCTTGCAAGATACCTTATGCAATGGGCTAGAGTTTGTGAAACTCTAAATGAATTATGAAAATAAATACAGATGGTAATACACCGATGGAAGGTATAGTAACATTTACTATGTTCCGTGTGTATACCTAAACCTCATTCCTGGCAAGTCTTTCAGGCCATAGTAGTTCTTACATCGAGTTGCAACAGAATGCAATCGAGCGGGTATCTTTGTGTTTTAACTCACAATACCCAAGAATCAGTGATTAACAATTTAATCATAATTCCCAAGGACTATATCTTTGACCAGCCTTCTATACATCAAAAACTTGTATGACATTCATACATGAGCTGGGTATTCCAGTCTTCTTTCTTATTGCCTTTATACTTCTAATAGTTTAACTTTTAGTATTTCTCCTACTCTCAGAAGAAGCACCCAACTTAAGAGTGGCGTTAGCCCCGGACTTCCTAGGCGTGAAAATTTCACTAACACCCTTCGGACACTTACTTTCTCTTTAAGTTGTTGTTTTATTCACCTTTCATCATATGATAGGCGTTCTTCTGGATCCCTCTCTTATCAGTCTAATGCATAGTAGACTTCTTTACTAATAGTTTGCAAACAAACATTGCTTTGGATATCTCATATCTTTTAGCCTTTGTCTGTCTCTGAAAATGATTTTCAGATTCCATGAATATCACATAACTATCCAAACTTTCGAAGTTCGGGTCTCATGGAAGCAAACATATTGCACTTGACTGAAACGGGATTCCAGCTTTTGGATCGAAGGACGAGAGTCATATGATCCATAGCATAAGCGAGAGAATACTGAAAGTATGCGATAGGACAAAGTCCTTCTCGGCACTCTTGAGGACAATCCTCACATTACGTTACCAACCATAAAGTTTTAACCAGATATTTAACAGCTATTCAAAATTAACAGGGAAGGTGGAAACGCGAGCCATAAATCTACAACTATTATGCAAATCACACTTAGACAGTGTTCATAATTAATTGCACTGAGAATTAAATAAGTCAATTCAAAAGTGCGCTCCCACTCAAATCAATATCTCTCATAATTGATTGTGAGTGATTCAAGATCCGAGTTTTGATTGTTTGCCACGATGGTAGCATCACAGATGACAAAAATCTCAACCGGTAGGCCAACTTGCCAATCACATCTCTATGTGACTCTTGTTCATCTTTCGATGCATGTGTTCCGAGCTCATGACTTTCATGCCTGAACGTCAAGACAACCAAGTGATCTTGCTGCGAGGTCTCAACTCACCCGCCTCACACTTCTCTAATCGTTCGTACCCATGGTAGCATGTGATACCCCGAAAAGTTAGGTGCCGTGACGGTGCTACACTTGGGAGAACACTAACTACTTGATATTTTTGTGAGAGATCACCCTAATAAAAGCGACTACCGCGCAATCAAGAAGGGTGCATCAAAAGGGATAAACATCTCAGGCAATTCATAATTAGCATGATATGGTATAGCCCTTTCTGACAGAGAAGTCTTGTATTTCTTCGTCTTCGGCATTCACGTCGGTGTTCACCTTCGCGAAGATTGCCACCACCTTGTCGATGCACCAGATAATATTGCTATCTTTATAGCTAATAAAATAATGCATTACAACAAGGTTGACACGCAGGTCATTTTAAGTGCAATCATATGGCTCCAGCCATCATGCCGAATCATGACACGCAGGTCATGTTAATAAATTTACATTATATAGTCATCTCATACATAATCAAATTATTATGAGCACTGCTATACCACATCACATGCACATGCAAACCCTCCTGCAAAACCAAGTTAGACGTCTCTAATCGGTTCATGCAAAAACTTGTTTTACGTGGCTTCTAAGGTTTCGAAACAAACCGAAGCTACCAACGTCCATCATCAAGTATGATAATCTAGGTCGCTAGATTAACAATGCGGGGTGTATGAAGCACGAGATAATAAAATCTCGAACCCCATACTAAACTTCGTCATACGCATGACCCCCGTGCAGATCATATCTGCATTGCCCTTTCGTCTGCGAAATTTCATCTTTCTTTTTAACTACGGTGGAATTCAATGAACTGTTAGCACTTCGTTGATCAATCAGGATCGCGGATTGCCAGAACCTTGAAACTCCACCATACTGTTATCAAGATCAGAAATATGCAAATTCCAGGGAAGCAACAATAACATCAGGTAACAGATTTCATCTGCTACCCGCACAAATAATTTTCAGTAATAGAACTCATCTACTACCTAATTATATTGTGCAACACCCATACATCTCTATGTATTCTAGATCGCAACCTGCATCTACGCATAGCACGGCTCATGATGCCACTGTAGGGTAACGCAGCAGAAAACAAAAATTTTCCGACCTACGCACCAGCCCAGGACCACTATGGAGACTGCATACAAGGTTTGATCATTTTCGTTACCGACTCGTAGCGCAGCGGAAGTAGAGTCGATGACGATCGGCGGTGCAGATCCCCCAAGCTAGGATTTACAACCTCCCAACCGCGAGGATGTACTCCCTCATCTGCCCCTCGGACAGCCCTCCGGGAGGCGGTCGAACAGTCCCCCGGACGGTGTCGCGGACAGCCCTTCGGGAGGACCTTCGAAACTCGGACGGTCACTCGGACAGCCCTTCGGGAGGACTCACAGAACTCGGACCGTCACTTTGGACAGCCCTTCGGGAGGCACTCACAAACAGCCCCTCGGGCACAAAGATCGAAACTACGACCTCTCTACAGAGTTGCACACATACGGTGTCACCTATCCGGCAGGGCTTCGCCGTCCAGAACTAGTTCCTGCCGGAACCCAGACAGCCTTTCGGCTCTACGAAACTCTTTTCGTGGGAGGGAGAGAGAAGCCAGATAACATCTTGGCATGTGTATGAGAGCAAGGGATGAGTGTGGAGGGCTGCCCCTCCACTTCTATTTATAGGAAATCCCAAGGGGTAGGGTGGTTTTACAAGAAAACCCAAAAAGCACATGGATGAAGTCCTTCCACAAGGACCCAAATGTGAAACCAAGGCACAAGAGGGGGCTCCAAGGAGGAGTCCCCATGTGGCCAGCCACACCTAGGAGGGGCCCCCCCATGGGAGCCCTCATCCATCCACATCACCTTCTAGAAGCCTTTAGCAAAAGCCCTAAAAGGTGGCTTTCCAAAAAATTCCAAAAAGCACTTTCACTATTCATGACGACATTTTTCAGCGTCCGTTCGAACTGAAAATATTTATGTGGGCTTAGAACATTTCCAGTACCCACTAAAATAATTTTCAACGCGTTCTGGAACAATTCCAGTTTAGTGATTTCATCTGCGAAAAGCATCTGAAGCGGTTCCGGCAGCCCCAGAACATTTCCGGTTTTTCTTCCAGAAAATTCCCAGAAGTTTCCAGAATGATTCTGGCATCCTCCAGTAATTATCAGGCATGTGCCGAAACCATTTTGACTTAATGGTATCCCCTGAAACAACTTTTCAGTTTCACCGGAACTCATCCGGTGACCTCTCTCTGCGGAACTTTTCCGCTGTCCGAAACTTTTCGGTGTCCGAAACTTTTTCGGTGATTTTCTCTCAGACTCCCTGTCTAGTATTCAGCAGATAGATGACCCTTAAGTGTGTGACCCTATAGGTTCGGTGAAGTATAGACATGACCTGGAACCCCTTCCGATCAATGATCAACATCGGAGCCGTGGACACCCATATTGACCCCTATACTCACACGAATGAATATTCGAGTGAACCTCCAGTTGCCGTGTGCTATTCCTGTTGCTTCGCGATATGTTACAAATACCCGAGGTGAGACATGTAGGCATTCCCGTGGATCAACAACTTGTCCACTATGCTAGTTACCTCGTTACCGGTATTGTTCTCTTTTCTCGTTACCGTGTTCCGGCATCCCCGTGATCAAATCACAAAGTGTCTGGCCAGACGATGATGGATACCGTAACACCGAGAGGGCCCAGAGATATCTCTCCATCGTCGGAGGAGCAAATCCTAATCTTGAGCTATCAAGTTACTTGACATACTTTCCCATGAACCCGTAAGCCGCCGTAATAGCCATCCATTTACGGATGACGTTTAACAAACCCCAAAGTTCATGAATCAAGCATGAAGAAACTCGATACTCTCATGGTCTGAGGAATTATGCAAACATTAACCATCTCTGTGTTATTA
Source organism: Thinopyrum elongatum (assembly GCA_011799875.1). Taxonomy (NCBI): domain Eukaryota; kingdom Viridiplantae; phylum Streptophyta; class Magnoliopsida; order Poales; family Poaceae; genus Thinopyrum; species Thinopyrum elongatum. The sequence goes on along the minus strand of CM022302.1, from coordinate 32,386,989 downwards.
ACCATAAACTTGTGACGAATGTATCTCATAGCATAACATCAATCGGGTCGATTCAACACAAATGTTCTGCTAACATTGTGCCCTCAAAATTGCTGGCATAGTCATGCCCATGATCAGGAAAACAGGATCATCATGCAATACTTGAGCCAGTCATAGAGGCTTGACTAGGAATACATTTTATCGTTTATTATTCCACACGTGCATATGAGTCTTCCTCCGAGCCTCGTTTTATTTGCAGACTCAAGAACCATAGCAGTTATAGCATGGAACATAAACCTAATTATGAACAGGGAGATAATCAATAACATTTATTATTGCCTCTAGGGCATATCTCCTACACAGCCGTCCTGTTGACTTGCTGATGTCAGCATGTCATCATGCTGATATCATAATTCTCTTTTCTATTAAATAAAATAAATCCAGAAAATCAATAAATCTTTAAAAATTGATAACTTTTAAACCGTAGCTCAGATCGAAAAAGTTAAAACATGAAAGTTGCTCAGAACGACGAGACGAGTCTAATCGTGCCGTCTGTTTCTTTAACGGAACCTCCTACGTAGGAGAACTCGTAACTCCGAGCCCGAATCCGGTAGATGAATAGTGCACACACACCGGTTAATAAATCCCCGGTTAATTCTAAAAATAACCAAAATGACTTAGAATCATACTTAGGCAACCTGCACTGCATCATAGCATCACACACACCGTGTTGCATCTGTTTGCATTATATTTACTTGTTTCCTTCCCCTCTTCTCTTTCGGTAGACCCCGACGTTGCCGTAGCTCCTGAGGCAGACGCCGCTCCGGAGTACGACTACGTCCTCGACGACCCTGCCCTTGCCGTCGAGCAGACAGGCAAGCACCCCCATTTTGAGCATTCCGATATCACCTATTCTCTTCCCTCTTATGCTTGCATTAGATGTTACTGCTGCTGTTACCATCCTATATCTGTTGCATAGCCTGTTTAATTGTAGCCTACTGTTGATACCTGCCTGTTATCCTAAACTGTTTAGATAGGATGGGTAGAGCCTGATCAGAGACCCACTTGTCCCGACTGCCCCGCTGGACTCTCAGAAGACCCGAGCAAGGGACTGAATATTAGAACCTGGCACCGCACGTCACTTCCCCTAAGATGCTCGACACTACTGGGTTACTATCGAGTGCCAAGGGTGATACCTCGTCAGCACTTATGATGATAACCTTGTAGGTTAGTTAACCGGTCGTGGTAAGCGAGGGTGATTCCTCCTACACCACCCCCGATACCGACGCCGTCGCACAATCTCTCAAGTGTGGACTTCGAGGGTGATTCCTCCTTCATTCACCTTGATGATAACATCGAGCGGGAATTCCATCGAGGGTGATTCCTCAGGGTTCCCATTTGTGTCAGACACACAGCTACCTTGGATACTATGACTTGACTTTGAACCATGGTACTAAAGACGGGTCGGCCCTGAGGGGTACCCGCGCGAGCATGAATGCGAAGTGATGTGGAGTCGGGTTGACCTGAGAGGTGCCCGCGAGATAACTACGAGGCGTGGCCGGGCATTCTTAGCCCTTGCCGCAAGTCCTCGAGACGGGGCGACGGGGTCACATCGATCGTGAGTCTCTGCTCGTTTCCGCGCGCTCCTAATCCACTACGGTTTGGATATTTGATCCGAGGGGCTTCTGGCCTGATAGCAGTAACCATCACGTGGGCATAGTATGGGCGTTCTGCGTCGTATACTTCAGCCAAAGCTTAATAGACGTCAGCAACTGAGTGGCACACGCTGGGTTGGACTGGGAACGCAACCGCGCTTGTATTAAGGGGTTGCTAGGTCTGCTCACCGGCGGTGTACGCAACGTGCAGGAGCGTCCGGGACAATGGCCCAAGACCCTTGGGGGCATAGGTTAGTCCGGCGTGCTGACCTCTCTGTTAAGTATTTGTTCGGGTTGCGGCGTGTTGCTTAGCCGAGGCCGGGCATGACCCAGAAAAGTGTGTCCGGCCGGAGTTAAGCGAGCTTGGTGGGTAAGTTGGTGCACCCCTGCAGGGAAGAAACTTCTATCGATAGCCTGTCCTACGGTAACGGACACTCGGAGTTGTATCCCGATCGGTACAACTAGAACATGACTTGAGATGAAATGGATAGTACGGCTCTGGGATTGCTTTCTCGCAGGGAGTCGAGGAAGAATCCCCGACCGAGGTTGATGACATTACTGCTATACTTTACATAATGTTGGTCTGCTCTCTTCTAATGCTGCGAGACCGTTGAAGATGCTGAAGATGCTAGTCTTCGATAGGACTAGGCTTTCCCCCTCTATTCTGACATTTCTGCAGCCCAGTCCACATATACAGCCCCCTTTGAAAATATTACATATGTAGTGTAGATCCTTGCTTGCTGAGTACTTCGGATGAGTACTCACGTTTGCTTTATTTTCCTTTTTCCCCCTTTATCCATTTGTCGCATCCAGACAACGGAGCCCCGGAGCCTGATGTCCCTGTCAACGACCACTACTACTACCAGCCCGGAGAGTACTACTACTACTACGAGGAGCCGTCTGACGATCAGGAGTAGGATCGGAGGGTCCAGGGCAGGAGGCCCACGCCTTTTTGATCATAGTTTTCATTTTACCCCGCCTCTGTGAAGGCTTATCTCTATGTTCTGTAATATATCTGTACCCAGATATCTAACGCTTCCGCTGACACTTGTATGCCATCGAGCTATGTATTCGAGCCCTCGAGGCCCTGGCTTGTAATATTAAGCTTGTACGAATTTATTTATGTTTTAGAGTTGTGTTGTGATATCTTCAAGTGAGTCCTTAGGCTTGATCGTGTGCATTTGCGTGTATGATTAGTGCACGATTAAGCCGGGATCGTCACAGGTTGGTATCAGAGCCGACTGCCTCTAGGAGTCCCCCTTTCCAACTCTTTGGCCGAAGTTGAGTCTAGTGGTCGAAAACTATTTTACTAACTTGGCTGTGTGGCTTACGGGCCCACGTCGCCAACTGGGTGGTATTAGGATCATTTATTCCTCATCTTTACTCTGGGACTCTGATTTCTCTTCTATTTGGGTTTAATAAAATTTATTAACACCGACACTTAGGATCTCGTAAATTCTATCCACCCGGAGAGCTGGATTCAGTGCGATTTCCCTGTCTTTGATCTGATTAGTCTGATAATCATTTCCTTTCCATTGTTTTGTTTAACCTTTCTCTCCGAGTTGTATTATACTCCGAGTTGTCATTCGATAAGACCGGATTCTGCATCAGAGTGCACACGGAGAGTAGGATCCAGCAAGTTGATCGATCTTCGGTGTTCTCTAAACTCGACTTGAGGTTGGGTTATCACCAGATCCGTGTCCGTGAAGAGGATATTCCAAAGACCGCATTCGTTACTCGTTATGGTTCTTACGAGTACACCGTCATGTCATTCGGCCTAACGAATGCTCTGGCTACGTTCTCCCGCTTAATGAATTACATATTCATGGACTACCTCGACAAGTTCGTCGTGGTATATCTGGACGATATCCTAGTATATTCGAAGAATAAGGAAGAACATGTCGAACATCTTCGCCTTGTTCTGGAGAGGCTTCGAGAGCACAAGTTATATGCCAAGTATTCCAAATGTGAATTCTGGCTTTCCGAAGTGACCTACCTTGGACATGTGATTTCCAAGGACGGTATTGCCGTTAACCCGGAGCGTGTTCAGGCTATCCTTGACTGGACTCCTCCGAAGAATGCCAAGCAAGTCCGAAGCTTCCTCGGTCTAGCCAGTTATTATCGCCGATTTATCGAGAACTTCTCTAAGATCGCCAAGCCCTTGACTAATCTGCTCCACAAAGGCGTTAAGTTTGAGTGGACAGACAAATGTCAGGAAAGTTTCCAGACCCTCAAGGACAAGCTTACCTCTGCTCCAGTGCTTGCTCCTCCTGATTCTCGCAAGGACTTTGTCATATACTGCGACGCCTCTCGTCAGGGATTAGGCTGTGTCCTAATGCAAGAACGAAGAGTGATTGCGTATGCTTCACGTCAATTGCGTCCGCATGAAGAAAATTATCCGGTGCATGATCTTGAACTCGCTGCAGTGATCTATGCATTAAAGTTATGGCGACATTACCTTCTGGGTAACCGGTGTGAGATTTATACCGATCACCAAAGTCTGCAGTATGTTATGCTATGAGATTCATTTGTCACAAGTTAATGGTTAATAACACAGAGATGGTTAATGTTTGCATGATTCCTCAGACCATGAGAGTATCGAGTTTCTTCGTGCTTGATTCATGAACTTTGGGGTTTGTTAAACGTCATCCGTAACTGGATGGCTATTACGGCGGCTTACGGGTTCATGGGAAAGTATGTCAAGTAACTTGATAGCTCAAGATTGGGATTTGCTCCTCCGACGATGGAGAGATATCTCTGGGCCCTCTCGGTGTTACGGTATCCATCATCGTCTGGCCAGACACTTTGTGATTTGATCACGGGGATGCCGGAACACGGTAACGAGAAAAGAGAACAATACCGGTAACGAGGTAACTAGCATAGTGGACAAGTTGTTGATCCACGGGAATGCCAACATGTCTCACCTCGGGTATTTGTAACATATCGCGAAGCAACAGGAATAGCACATGACAACTGGAGGTTCACTCGAATATTCATTCGTGTGGGTATAGGGGTCAATATGGGTGTCCACGGCTCCGATGTTGATCATTGATCGGAAGGGGTTCCGTGTCATGTCTATACTTCACCGAACCTATAGGGTCACACGCTTAAGGGTCATCTATCTGCTGAATACTAGACAGGGAGTCTGAGAGAAAATCACCGAAAAAGTTTCGGACACCGAAAAAGTTTCGGACAGCGGAAAAGTTCCGCAGAGAGAACACCGGATGAGTTTCGGTGAAACTGAAAAGTTGTTTTGGGGTATTCCATTAAGTCAAGTTGGTTTCGGCACATGCCTGATAATTCTTGGAGGGTGCCAGAATCATTCTGGAAACTTTTAGGAATTTTCTGAAAGAAAAACCGGAAATGTTCCGGAGCTGCCGGAACCGCTTCAGATGCTTTTCGCAGATGAAATCACTAAACTGGAATTGTTCCAGAACGTGTTGAAAATTATTTTAGTGGGTACTGGAAATGTTCTAAGCCCACATAAATATTTTCAGTTCGAACGGACGCTGAAAAATGTCGTCATGAATAGTGAAAGTGCTTTTTGGGTTACTTTTTGGAAAGCCATTATTTTGGGCTTTGTCCCAAGATATTTTTGGGGGTGACATGGATGGATGAGGCCCCCTTGGGGGGCCCCTACAAGGTGTTGGCCGGCCACAATGGGGCTCCTCCTTGGAGCCCCCACTTGTCTCTTGGTTTCACACTTGTGCCCTTGTGGAAGGACTCCATTCATGTGGTTTTTGGGTTTTTGTGAATAACTACCCTACCCCTTGGGATTTCCTATAAATAGAGGTGGAGGGGCAGCCCTCCACACTCACTCCTTCTCACATACAAGTGCCATTGCAATGATCTGGCTTCTCTCTCCCTCCCAGCGAAATAGTTTCGTAGAGCCGAAAGGCTGTCTGGGTTCCGGTGGGAACTAGTTCTGGACGGCGAAGCCCTGCCGGATAGATGACACCGTATGTGTGCAACTCTGTAGAGAGGTCGTAGTTTCGATCTTAGTGCCCGAGGGGCTGTTCGTGAGTGCCTCCCGAAGGGCTGTCCAAGTAACGGTCCAAGTTCTGTGAGTCCTCCTGAAGGGCTGTCCGAGTGACCGTTTGAGTTTCGAAGGTCCTCCCGAAGGGCTGTCCGCGACACCGTCCGGGGGACTATTCGACCGCCTCCCGGAGGGCTGTCCGAAGGGAAGACGAGGGTATACATCCTCGCGGTTGGGAGGTTGTAAATCCTAGCTGCGGGGATCTGCACCGCCGATCGTCATCGACTCTACTTCCGCTGCGCTACGAGTCGGTAACGAAAATGATCAAACCTTGTATGCAGTCTCCATAGTGGTCCTGGGCTGGTGCGTAGGTCGGAAATTTTTTGTTTTCTGCTGCGTTACCATACAGTGGCATCAAGAGCCGTGCTATGCGTAGATGCAGGTTGCGATCTAGAATACATAGTGATGTATGGGTGTTGCACAATATAATTAGGTAGTAGATGAGTTCTATTACTGAATATTATTTGTGCGGGTAGCAGATGAAATCTGTTACCCGATGTTCTTGTTGCTTCCCTGGAATTTGCATATTTCTGATCTTGATAACAGCATGGTGGAGTTTCAATGTTCTGGCAATCCGCGATCCTGATTGATCAACGAAGTGCTAACAGTTCATTGAATTCCACCGTAGTTAAAAAGAAAGATGAAATTTCGCAGACGAAAGGGCAATGCAGATTTGATCTGCACGGGGGTCATGCGTATGACAAAGTTTAGTATGGGGCTCGAGATTTTATTATCTCGGTTTTCATACACCCTGGAAAGTTAATCTAGCGACTTGAATTATCATACTTGATGATGGACGTTGGTAGCTTCGGTTTGTTTCGAAACCTTAGAAGCCACGTAAAACCAGTTTTTGCATGAGCCGATTAGAGGCGTCTAACTTGGTTTTGCAGGAGGGTTTGCATGTGCATGTGATGTGGTATAGCAGTGCTCATAATAATTTGATTATGTATGAGATGACTATATGATGTAAATTGATTAACATGACCTGCGTGTCATGATTTGGCATGATGGCTGGAGCCATATGATTGCACTTTAATGACCTGCGTGTCAACCTTAAGTATTGCATTTATTTTATTTGCTATGGAGATAGCAATATTATCTGGTGCATCGACAAGGTGGTGGCAATCTTCGCGAAGGTGAACACCGACGTGAGTGCCGGAGACGAAGAAATGAAAGACTTCTTCGTCAGGAAGGGCTATACCATATCATGCTATTATGAATTGCCTGAGATGTTTATCCCTTATGATGCACCCTTTTTGATTGCGCGGTAGTCGCTTTTTATTAGGGTGATCTCTCACAAAAATATCAAGTAGTTAGTGTTCTCCCAAGTGTAGCACCGCCACGGCACCTAACTTTTCGGGGTATCACGGGATCTCCCTGGGTGCGAACGATTAGGGATGTGTGAGACGGGTGAGTTGAGACCTCACAGCGAGATCACTTGGTTGTCTTGATGTTCTGAAAGGATCTCCCTGAGCTCGGAACACGCCCATCGAAAGATGAACAAGAGTCACATAGAGATGTGATCGGCAAGTTTGCCTACCGATTGAAGTTCGCGCCATCAGTGTTCATCTCGTTCAATGGCGTTGAATGGAAATGCGGATCTTGTATCACTCACAATCTATTATGAGAGATATTGATTTGAGTGGGAGCGCACTGTTGAATTAACTTGTTTAATTCTCAGTGCAATTAATTATGAACTCTGTCTAAGTGTGATTTGCATAATAGTTGTAGAATTATGGCTCGCGTTTCCACCTTCCCTATTAAAATTGAATAGCTGTTAAATATCTGGTTAAAACTTTACGGTTGGTAACGTAATGTGAGGATTGTCCTCAAGAGTGCTGAGAAGGACTTTGTCCTATCGCATACTTTCGGTATTCTCTCGCTTATGCTATGGATCATGTGACTGTCGTCCTTCGATCCAAAAGCTAGAATTCTGTTTCAGTCAAGTGCAATATGTTTGCTTCCATGAGACCCGAACTTCGAAAGTTTGGATAGTTATGTGATATTCATGGAATCTGAAAATCATTTTCAGAGACAGACAAAGGCTAAAAGATATGAGATATCCGAAGCAATGTTTGTTTGCAAACTATTAGTAAAGGAGTTTTACTATGCATTAGACTGATAAGAGAGGGATCCAGGAGAACGCCTTTCATATGATGAAAGGTGAATAAAAACTTAAAGAGAAAGGAAGTGTCCGAAGGGTGTTAGTGAAACTTTCACGCCTAGGAAGCCCAGGGCTAACGCCACTCTTAAGTTGGGTGCTTCTTCTGGAAGTAGGAGAAATACTAAAAGTTAAACTGTTAGAAGTATAATGGAAATAAGAAAGAAGACTGGAATATCCAGCTCATGTATGAATGTCATACAGGTTTTTGATGTATAGAAGGCTGGTCAAAGATATAGTTCTTGGGAATTATGATTAAATTGTTAATCATTGATTCTTGGGTATTGTGAGTTAATCACAAAGATACCCGCTCGATTTCTTTCTGTTGCAACTCGATGTAAGAACTACTATGGCCTGAAAGACTAGCCAGGAATGAGGTTTAGGTATACACAGGGAACATAGTAAATGTTACTATACCTTCCATCGGTGTATTACCGTCTGTATTTATTTTCATAATTCATTTTAGAGTTTCACACTCTAGCCCTTTGCATAAGGTATCTTGCAAGAAGGTTGTTCATAAGAGAACTTTTTATGTTCGGTGTTATGAATAACATAAGGGCCATACTTTCATTATGAATAAGATGTATGTTATGAATAATGATAATAATATATTACCTCTGGATTTACATTCATAATTCATTTTAGAGTTTCATACACTCTAGCCCATTGCACAATGTTTGTTGCAAAAGAGTTGTTCATAAGAACAACAATTGTTGTTTAGTATTATGAATGAACATGAAGGGCCATACTTCCATCCAAGATGGGATGTATGTTATGAATATTGATAGTAATATGATACATCCATAACACTGACGCTAAATGTCGTAAGACTAAGAGAATACCACACAAGTGTGGCACTGCATTTGGTCACATTGGAGAAACCCGCATGGATAAATTCCATTATGATGGATTTTAAAGTCGTTTGATTTTGAATCATCTGACACTTGCAACTTTGCTCCGAAAAGTAAAGTGACTGAAATACCGTTCACAGGCCATAAGGAACGAGCAAAGAACTTATTGGTGATCATACATTTTGATGTATGTAGTCCGATAAATGTTATTGCAAACAGTGGATTTATCTATCTTCAGAAATGACTCAAGTAGATATATGTATATTTACTTGATGAGACGTAAGTCTAGATCTTTTGAATTCATTCAAAAGGTTTTCAAGAATGAAGTAGAAGTTATTGTAACAAGAAAATTCTGTTTCTACAATTCGATTGCAGAAAGGAATATTTGAGTTACAAGTTTAGCGAATGTCTGATGAGTTTTGAAAAGAGTTTCATAACTTACACCTCCCGGAACACCACTGTGAGTGAAAAGTCCGTGAAGATGTAATCAAACCATTTATGACATGGTAAGATCAAAGATGACATAAATAAATTTGCCATTATCCCTTTTAAAAGGTGATGCTTTAGAGACTGCGGCTTTTACACTGAAAAGAGCTCCATCGGGTCTGTTGAAATGACACCATGGTATGGTACGCCCAACCATGTTATATCTTTTCTTAACATTTGGAATATGGGGCTTGTGTAAAAGGTTACAAACCTATTCCAAATCAGACAAGTGCTACTTTGTAGGTTATCCCAAGCAATTGGGTATTCCTCCCTCACTATACTGAGGCAAATAGGTTTGCCACAAAGAACGGTATGCTTTTTGAAGAAAATGGTTCTTTCAAAAAGGTGAGTGGGAGAATAATGCAACTCGACGAGATAACCAGTATCTCCGTCATCAGGTCAAAGGAAAGAGACCTTGGAAGTAATTCCAGTGTTTCCTACTGCGACTGATACGGAAGTCTCTACAATAAAATGTATGGACTTCGGTCAAACTTGCAGCTAAACCACGTAGGCAAGGCTCGTGCAAACCTCTTAGGTGCGCAGACGAGATATTGTTGTCAGACAACAGTATACCTACAATACACAAGGAAGCATTGATGGGCCCTGACTCCGGAATTGGCTGAATGCCAATACAACCCGAGTTAGTTTCCATATAAGTGATTCAAGATTAAAACCTTGATACACCTTTCGGAAGACTTAGAGTCTAACGAATATTTATGGAACTTAAAACTGATACGGATAAAAATGTTTTATCCATAAAGCTCGACTTGTTGAAATAACAAGTTCAAGGAGTTGACTGCGATGAGGTTGTTTCACCGTAGCGATGCTTAAAGTCGGTTTGGGTTGAACTAGCAATTAATACATATTTCAGTCGTGAGATATGAAACATGGATGACAATAGGATTTCCATATGATGGAAATGAAACCAAGGACTTGCATGTGTTACAGTCCAAGGTATTTTGTCATTCCAGAGGATGCTAGTGAGTGTGCAAACTTCAGAGTTCCAGCAATGGACAGAAGAGAGCATAATGGAGTTGGAATCTTCGTGTTTTGATGAAATGGTCAAAAGGGTTTGACTTCATCAATGGGTAACGAAGATGCTTGTGATTCAAGAAAGTAAGTGGGAGCATAATAAATTTCTAAAAAACGTTGTGTGCTTGACACATTGTTAATTGGAAATAAATTTCTTGACACGAATTAGGACTTCATTTGAAAATAGTTTTTCGATGAAGTGCTTGGGCTAAATAGCCTTTATATTAGGCATGATGATCTATGGAGATAGATTTACCTAATGGGGCTGAGCAAAGATACATATTGACAAGATGCTAAAACCTTTTAGCATTAAAAATGTCAAGGAGTGATTCTTGCCGAAGTCACATGGAAAGAGTTTTTGCAAGACTCGATGTCCCAAAACACAGATGAGCAAAATACATGATGGAGATTCCACACACTCTTGTGTTTGGATTAATCATGTATTCCATGGTATGTAAAAACAACCAGATATGTCCAATACTCCCAAAGTTGTTGCGAGTATAGATACCAAAGTGATCAAAAGTTCTGATCATGGGACAACAGTGAAAAAGGGTCTTTGAGTACTATAGTAGCACCGATGACATGTTTTCTCGCAAGCGGAGATCATGAAGAGTTCGTTGTAAAAGGTTACATCGATACAGTCTTCATCCATGCTCCAAGCGATTTTCGATTTAAATTGAGGGTTTTGTGTAACACACAATATGGTGGCACGGTAGTTGGAAATTGTTCCAAACAAGTTACTGTGGCGAATTCTATAACAGAGGCAAAGTATGTTGCCGCTTTTAAAAGCGACAAACAAGATGCTGAATCATATAGTTCTTTCATGAACTTAGTATGGTTCCAAGAAGGCTTTGGTCAATGGGACACTACTGTAGGTAGTTGCTCCATAACTCGGTCTGAGGAATCCAGGTTCGACATGTGATTCACATACATACGAAGCAAAGTCCACACAAAATATGAATTTTGTGAAAGCGTGAAAACGCGAGGATACGCAAAGATACACACGGAGCTGAAGTCGTCAGATCCGTTGGACATCAGGCTATACCAAATGCGAAGCATATTTACACCGGTGTGCCACAGGTGTAAAGTGCATTAGCATTAACTAGATTATTGACTCTAGTGCAAGTGGGAGTTTGTAGGAGAAATGCCCTAGAGGCAATAATAAATGTTATTGATTATCTCCCTGTTCATAATTAGGTTTATGTTCCATGCTATAACTGCTATGGTTCTCGAGTCTACAATAACCACGAGGCTCGGAGGAAGACTCATATGCACGTGTGGAATAATAAACGGTAAAATGTATTCCTAGTCTGGCCTCTGAGACTAGCTCAAGTGTTGCATGATGGTTCTGTTTTCCTGATCATGGGCATGACTATGCCGGCAACTTTGAGGGCACAATGTTAGAAGAACATTTGTGTTGAATCGACCCGATTGATGTTATGCTATGAGATTCATTTGTCACAAGTTAATGGTTAATAACACAGAGATGGTTAATGTTTGCATGATTCCTCAGACCATGAGAGTATCGAGTTTCTTCGTGCTTGATTCATGAACTTTGGGGTTTGTTAAACGTCATCCGTAACTGGATGGCTATTACGGCGGCTTACGGGTTCATGGGAAAGTATGTCAAGTAACTTGATAGCTCAAGATTGGGATTTGCTCCTCCGACGATGGAGAGATATCTCTGGGCCCTCTCGGTGTTACGGTATCCATCATCGTCTGGCCAGACACTTTGTGATTTGATCACGGGGATGCCGGAACATGGTAACGAGAAAAGAGAACAATACCGGTAACGAGGTAACTAGCATAGTGGACAAGTGTTGATCCACGGGAATGCCAACATGTCTCACCTCGGGTATTTGTAACATATCACGAAGCAACAGGAATAGCACACGGCAACTGGAGGTTCACTAGAATATTCATTCGTGTGGGTATAGGGGTCAATATGGGTGTCCACGGCTCCGATGTTGATCATTGATCGGAAGGGGTTCCGTGTCATGTCTATACTTCACCGAACCTATAGGGTCACACGCTTAAGGGTCATCTATCTGCTGAATACTAGACAGGGAGTCTGAGAGAAAATCACCGAAAAAGTTTCGGACACCGAAAAAGTTTCGGACAGCGGAAAAGTTCCGCAGAGAGAACACCGGATGAGTTTCGGTGAAACTGAAAAGTTGTTTTGGGGTATTCCATTAAGTCAAGTTGGTTTCGGCACATGCCTGATAATTCTTGGAGGGTGCCAGAATCATTCTGGAAACTTTTAGGAATTTTCTGAAAGAAAAACCGGAAATGTTCCGGAGCTGCCGGAACCGCTTCAGATGCTTTTCGCAGATGAAATCACTAAACTGGAATTGTTCCAGAACGTGTTGAAAATTATTTTAGTGGGTACTGGAAATGTTCTAAGCCCACATAAATATTTTCAGTTCGAACGGACGCTGAAAAATGTCGTCATGAATAGTGAAAGTGCTTTTTGGGTTACTTTTTGGAAAGCCATTATTTTGGGCTTTGTCCCAAGATATTTTTGGGTGTGACATGGATGGATGAGGCCCCCTTGGGGGGCCCCTACAAGGTGTTGGCCGGCCACAATGGGGCTCCTCCTTGGAGCCCCCACTTGTCTCTTGGTTTCACACTTGTGCCCTTGTGGAAGGACTCCATTCATGTGGTTTTTGGGTTTTTGTGAATAACTACCCTACCCCTTGGGATTTCCTATAAATAGAGGTGGAGGGGCAGCCCTCCACACTCACTCCTTCTCACATACAAGTGCCATTGCAATGATCTGGCTTCTCTCTCCCTCCCAGCGAAATAGTTTCGTAGAGCCGAAAGGCTGTCTGGGTTCCGGTGGGAACTAGTTCTGGACGGCGAAGCCCTGCCGGATAGATGACACCGTATGTGTGCAACTCTGTAGAGAGGTCGTAGTTTCGATCTTAGTGCCCGAGGGGCTGTTCGTGAGTGCCTCCCGAAGGGCTGTCCAAGTAACGGTCCAAGTTCTGTGAGTCCTCCCGAAGGGCTGTCCGAGTGACCGTTCGAGTTTCGAAGGTCCTCCCGAAGGGCTGTCCGCGACACCGTCCGGGGGACTATTCGACCGCCTCCCGGAGGGCTGTCCGAAGGGAAGACGAGGGTATACATCCTTGCGGTTGGGAGGTTGTAAATCCTAACTGCGGGGATCTGCACCGCCGATCGTCATCGACTCTACTTCCGCTGCGCTACGAGTCGGTAACGAAAATGATCAAACCTTGTATGCAGTCTCCATAGTGGTCCTGGGCTGGTGCGTAGGTCGGAAATTTTTTGTTTTCTGTTGCGTTACCATACAGTCGCGTGAAAGCAGAACATCAGAAGCCTGCTGGAATTCTGCAACCGCTCCCTATTCCTCTGTAGAAGTGGGATAAAGTGCAGATGGATTTCATTACTGGTCTTCCCAAGTCTCAGAAAGGTCACGACGCTATTCTTGTCGTCGTCGATCAACTTTCCAAGGTTGCTCATTTCCTACCTGTCAAGGAAACTATCACTGCTAGCCAGCTAGCAAAGCTGTATATCTCCAGAATCGTTTCACTCCACGGTATTCCGAAGGAGATCAGTTCGGACCGTGGCGGTCTTTTCACGTCCAAGTTCTGGGAAATTTTTCAAGAAGCTATGGGAACTCACATTACATGGAGTTCAGCTTATCATCCCCAATCCCAAGGCCAAGTTGAGCGTGTTAATCAAGTGCTTGAAGACATGCTTCGAGCCTGTGTTATATCCTTCGGTAAGAAATGGGAGGAATCTCTCCCGTATGCCGAGTTCTCTTATAACAACAGCTATCAAGCCAGCTTGAAAATGGCCCCCTTCGAAGTTCTCTATGGACGTAAATGTCGAACCCCTCTGAATTGGTCAGAAACTGGGGAACGACCTCTTGTTGGACCGGACATTATTCAGCATGCCGAAGAACAAGTCAGAATTGTCCGGGAGAATCTCAAAGCAGCTCAGGACCGCCAGAAGAGCAACTATGATCGCAAGCGATGGGGTCTGACTTATCAACCAGGTGATCAAGCTTACCTACGTGTCACTCCGATGAAGGGCACCCGTCGTTTCGGAATCAAGGGCAAGCTAGCTCCTCGCTATATCGGTCCTTTCCGCATTGTTGCCAGACGTGGACTGGTGGCATATAAATTGGAGTTGCCGCCACAATTCTCTCATATTCATGATGTGTTCCACGTGTCGCAACTTTGCAAATGCTTCAAGGAATCTCCGCACCGCGCAGTGGATCACGAGATGCTTCAGTTGCAAGAAGACTTATCTTATAAGGAGCATCTGATCCGCATCCTTGATGAAGATGAACGTCGAACTCGTCAGAAGACGACCAAGTTCCTGAAAGTGCAGTGGTCGAATCATACTGAAGATGAAGCCACTTGGGAACGCGAGGATCGTCTTCGGGAAGAATATCCCGACCTCTTTCCTTCTACCTCCTAAATTCTCGAGACGAGAATTTCTTTTAGAGGAGGAGAACTTGTAACACCCCTGTGTAACTACCACTGTGATCAACTGCTAATATTGCCAAGTCATACCATTTGCAGAGCCAAGTCACATGGGTTAAAGATCCAATTCAAATTCAATTATGGAAATCAACTCAAATTCAAAAGTGCAAAATAAGTTTGCTCAAGCACCTTTGAAAAAATGTTCACTAATTAGCAAATATTCCAAGAACACACATAAAAATAACACCAGTAGCACTTGGACTAATTAAATGACTCAAACAATTTGAAACAGCATCAAAACAGCAATATTAAATTCATTTAAAATCATTTCAATTTCAAATGGAACCCAATTTGGCTCAAACCAATTTTTGGTCAAGGCTAATATTGCATTGCAATATTTGGGTCAACTCCCATACTTTACAAAAATGCAAAAGAGCCCTAACTAATACAAAACAGAAAATAAATAAAGAAAATAGAAACAGAAACAGAAAAATAAAAACGAGGCACTGTGCACTGGGCCTTAGTGCACAGTGCTCCGACCCCAGCCCACCAGGCCGCTCCCCTCTCTATCCGTCATCGTGTCGACGCGTCCCTGGCCGAGCACGTGCTCGCCGCTGCGGCGCCGACACGGCGATGCCGCCGACACTATAGTGAGGAGGAGGGGATAAGACCGACGCCCCTCCACTCCTCCCGGGCCTCTCCGTCATTCTCCCCCTCTCCTCTCGCTCGCCCCGCCTCCTTCCTCCTCAGATCCGCGAGCAGCCGAACACAGCCGCCGCCGCTCGACGCCGTGCTCGCGGCCACCGGCGCCCGCCTCGTCAAGGTGTCCCTCGTCTCCGCCGTCGTCTGCCCGATCGTCTGACACACTCAGGTGGAGCTGAGGAGCCACGTTGGCGCCGCGCGACGCCATCCCCTTCCGCCTCTGCTCCGACGATCTCCGTCGTCACCGGCGAACTCCGGCAGCTACTAAGCCTAACGAGGGCTTTTCTTAGCCGCACGGTGAGCCACTCTACCTCCCCCGTCTCTCTGTTTGGCCTCGCACGCTCCCTAGCCTTAGTCTCACCGGCGCCCGAACGCACCTCCGCATGAGCTCGCCGCCGGCGCCCTTCCGGTGACCAAATGGTCACCGGGCCGAGCCCTTTGCGCTCAGCGCATCGAGTAGGTTCCCATTAGCCTCGCCATTTGTTCACTTGCGCGCTGCTGCCCCGTTTGCGTCATCGTCCGAACCCCGGCGCCGCCCTCGCTCGACGCCGGCGATGATTCCGGGCGAGCCCGGCCCTGCCACCACCACCTGACGACGTGGTGTGGAGTACTCGTTCGAACGCAGCAAGAATCACGTGAAATGGCCCTCTGTAGAGCAAATCCGAGCTCGCCGGCGCCGGCCGCCGATGTGGCCTGGTGGGGCCCAGCCTGCGTCGCTGACCATGGGCCCTGCAGGCCCTAGTTGACTGGGTTGACCCAGTCAACGTGCTGACTGGGCAACTCCAGTCACTGACATGTGGGCCCCCGCGGCTAATTAACCTAATTAAACATTTAATTAAATAAAAACTAATTAGTTAACTAATGTTCCACTGACATATGGGGCCCACAACCCTAATCAACCCTGGTAATTAGTTTAATTCACTGTTAAAGTCACAGAGGCTGACATGTGGGTCCCACTGGACCCACATGTCAGGTTTGACTGGTCAGCCGTCCTGTTGACTTGCTGATGTCAGCATGTCATCATGCTGACATCATAATTCTCTTTTCTGTTAAATAAAATAAATCCAGAAAATCAATAAATCTTTAAATATTGATAACTTTTAAACCGTAGCTCACATCGAAAAAGTTAAAACATGAAAGTTGCTCAGAACGACGAGACGAGTCTGATCGTGCCGTCTGTTTCTTCAACGGAACCTCCTACGTAGAAGAACTCGTAACTCCGAGCCCGAATCCGGTAGATGAATAGTGCACACACACCGGTTAATAAATCCCCGGTTAATTCTAAAAATAACCAAAATGACTTAGAATCATACTTAGGCAACCTGCACTGCATCATAGCATCACACGCACCGTGTTGCATCTGTTTGCATTATATTTACTTGTTTCCTCCCTCTCTTCTCTTTCGGTAGACCCCGACTTTGCCGTAGCTCCTGAGGCAGACGCCGCTCCGGAGTACGACTACGTCCCCGACGACCCTGCCCTTGCCGTCGAGCAGACAGGCAAGCACCCCCATTTTGAGCATTCCGATATCACCTATTCTCTTCCCTCTTATGCTTGCATTAGATGTTACTTCTGCTGTTACCATCCTATATCTGTTGCATAGCCTGTTTAATTGTAGCCTACTGTTGATACCTGCCTGTTATCCTAAACTGTTTAGATAGGATGGGTAGAGCCTGATCAGAGACCCACTTGTCCCGACTGCCCCGCTGGACTCTCAGAAGACCCGAGCAAGGGACTGAATATTAGAGGCTGGCACCGCACGTCACTTCCCCTAAGATGCTCGACACTACTGGGTTACTATCGAGTGCCAAGGGTGATACCTCGTCAGCACTTATGATGATAACCTTGTAGGTTAGTTAACCGGTCGTGGTAAGCGAGGGTGATTCCTCCTACACCACCCCCGATACCGACGCCGTCGCGCAATCTCTCAAGTGTGGACTTCGAGGGTGATTCCTCCTTTGTTCACCTTGATGATAACATCGAGCGGGAATTCCATCGAGGGTGATTCCTCAGGGTTCCCATTTGTGTCAGACACACAGCTACCTTGGATACTATGACTTGACTTTGAACCATGTTACTAAATACGGGTCGGCCCTGAGGGGTACCCGCGCGAGCATGAATACGAAGTGATGTGGAGTCGGGTTGACCTGAGAGGTGCCCGCGAGATAACTACGAGGCGTGGCCGGGCATTCTTAGCCCTTGCCGCAAGTCCTCGAGACGGGGCGACGGGGTCACAACGATCGTGAGTCTCTGCTCGTTTCCGCGCGCTCCTAATCCACTACGGTTTGGATATTTGATCCGAGGGGCTTCTGGCCTGATAGCACTAACCATCACGTGGGCATAGTATGGGCGTTCTGCGTCGTATACTTCAGCCGAAGCTTAATAGACGTCAGCAACTGAGCGGCACATGCTGGGTTGGACTGGGAACGCAACCGCGCTTGTATTAAGGGGTTGCTAGGTCTGCTCACCGGCGATGTGCGCAACGTGCAGGAGCGTCCGGGGCGATGGCCTAAGACCCCTGGGGGCATAGGTCAGTCCGGCGTGCTGACCTCTCTGTTAAGTATTTGGTCGGGTTGCGGCTAGTTGCTTAGTCGAGGCCGGGCATGACCCAGAAAAGTGTGTCCGGTCGGAGTTAAGCGAGCGTGGTGGGTAAGTTGGTGCACCCCTGCAGGGAAGAAACTTCTATCGATAGCTTGTCCTACGGTAACGGACACTCGGAGTTGTATCCCGATCGGTACAACTAGAACATGACTTGGGATGAAATGGATAGTACAGCTCTGGGATTGCTTTCTCGCAGGGAGTCGAGGAAGAATCCCCAGCCGAGGTTGATGACATTACTGCTATACTTTACATAATGTTGGTCTGCTCTCTTCTAATGCTGCGAGACCGTTGAAGATGCTGAAGATGCTAGTCTTCGATAGGACTAGGCTTTCCCCCTCTATTCTGGCATTTCTGCAGCCCAGTCCACATATACAGCCCCCTTTGAAAATATTGCATATGTAGTGTAGATCCTTGCTTGCTGAGTACTTCGGATGAGTACTCACGTTTGCTTTATTTTCCTTTTTCCCCCTTTATCCATTTATCGCATGCAGACGACGGAGCCCCGGAGCCTGATGTCCCTGTCAACGACCACTACTACTACCAGCCCGGAGAGTACTACTACTACTACGAGGAGCCGTCTGACGATCAGGAGTAGGATCGGAGGGTCCAGGGCAGGAGGCCCACGCCTTTTCGATCGTAGTTTTCATTTTACCCCTCCTCTGTGAAGGCTTATCTCTATGTTCTGTAATATATCTGTACCCACATATCTAACGCTTCCGCTGACACTTGTATGCCATCGAGCTATGTATTCGAGCCCTCGAGGCCCTGGCTTGTAATATTAAGCTTGTATGAATTTATTTATGTTTTAGAGTTGTGTTGTGATATCTTCAAGTGAGTCCTTAGGCTTGATCGTGTGCATTTGCGTGTATGATTAGTGCACCATTAAGCCGGGATCGTCACAGGTTGGTATCAGAGCCGACTGCCTCTAGGAGTCCCCCTTTCCAACTCTTTGGCCGAAGTTGAGTCTAGTGGTCGAAAACTATTTTACTAACTTGGCTGTGTGGCTTACGGGCCCACGTCGCCAACTGGGTGGTATTAGGATCATTTATTCCTCGTCTTTACTCTGGGACTCTGATTTCTCTTCTATTTGGGTTTAATAAAATTTACTAACACCGACACTTAGGATCTCGTAAATTCTATCCACCCGGAGAGCTGGATTCAGTGCGATTTCCCTGTCTTTGATCTGATTAGTCTGATAATCATTTCCTTTCCATTGTTTTGTTTAACCTTTCTCTCCGAGTTGTATTATACTCCGAGTTGTCATTCGATAAGACCAGATTCTGCATCAGAGTGCACACGGAGAGTAGGATCCAGCAAGTTGATCGATCTTCGGTGTTCTCTAAACTCGACTTGAGGTTGGGTTATCACCAGATCCGTGTCCGTGAAGAGGATATTCCAAAGACCGCATTCGTTACTCGTTATGGTTCTTACGAGTACACCGTCATGTCATTCGGCCTAACGAATGCTCCGGCTACGTTCTCCCGCTTAATGAATTACATATTCATGGACTACCTCGACAAGTTCGTCGTGGTATATCTGGACGATATCCTAGTATATTCGAAGAATAAGGAAGAACATGTCGAACATCTTCGCCTTGTTCTGGAGAGGCTTCGAGAGCACAAGTTATATGCCAAGTATTCCAAATGTGAATTCTGGCTTTCCGAAGTGACCTACCTTGGACATGTGATTTCCAAGGACGGTACTGCCGTTAACCCGGAGCGTGTTCAAGCTATCCTTGACTGGACTCCTCCGAAGAATGCCAAGCAAGTCCGAAGCTTCCTCGGTCTAGCCAGTTATTATCGCCAATTTATCGAGAACTTCTCTAAGATCGCCAAGCCCTTGACTAATCTGCTCCACAAAGGCGTTAAGTTTGAGTGGACAGACAAATGTCAGGAAAGTTTCCAGACCCTCAAGGACAAGCTTACCTCTGCTCCAGTGCTTGCTCCTCCTGATTCTCGCAAGGACTTTGTCATATACTGCGACGCCTCTCGTCAGGGATTAGGCTGTGTCCTAATGCAAGAACGAAGAGTGATTGCGTATGCTTCATGTCAATTGCGTCCGCATGAAGAAAATTATCCGGTGCATGATCTTGAACTCGCTGCAGTGATCTATGCATTAAAGTTATGGCGACATTACCTTCTGGGTAACCGGTGTGAGATTTATACCGATCACCAAAGTCTGAAGTATTTGTTCACTCAACCGGATCTTAATCTCCGTCAGCAGCGATGGTTAGAAACAATTACGGACTATGACTGCGGTATTTCATATACCCCGGGCAAGGCTAATGTAATGGCCGATGCCCTGAGCCGCAAGTCATATGGCAACAACCTCATGGTTAGGCGAGCTCAACCTCGTCTCTATGCAGAATTGAATCAGCTGAATCTGTGAATTGTTCCCCAAGGTTCTCTTAAAAACCTTGTGGTACAGCCAGACCTTCAAAAGGCTGTTAAGGAAGCGCAAGCCAAAGATGCTGAGATTGACCTAATGAAGAAAGAGCTTCATCTAGTTAAGTACCAGGATTTCTCAGCTGCTGAAGATGGAACACTATATTTCAGAGACCGCATTGTAGTACCTCGTTTCGAGCTGATGACCGACAAAGTCATGAAGGAGGCTCATGATACACCGCTATCTATCCATCCGGGTAGCACTAAGATGTATCGCGATCTACGACAAAGGTACTGGTTGTCTAGAATGAAGCAGGACATTGCTCGATACGTTGCTGAATGTGACGTATGTCGTCGCGTGAAAGCAGAACATCAGAAGCCTGCTGGAATTCTGCAACCGCTCCCTATTCCTCTGTGGAAGTGGGATAAAGTGCAGATGGATTTCATTACTGGTCTTCCCAAGTCTCAGAAAGGTCACGACGCTATTCTTGTCGTCGTCGATCAACTTTCCAAGGTTGCTCATTTCCTACCTGTCAAGGAAACTATCACTGCTAGCCAGCTAGCAAAGCTGTATATCTCCAGAATCATTTCACTCCACGGTATTTCGACGGAGATCAGTTCGGACCGTGGCGGTCTTTTCACGTCCAAGTTCTGGGAAATTTTTCAAGAAGCTATGGGAACTCACATTACATGGAGTTCAGCTTATCATCCCCAATCCCAAGGCCAAGTTGAGCACGTTAATCAAGTGCTTGAAGACATGCTTCGAGCCTGTGTTATATCCTTCGGTAAGAAATGGGAGGAATCTCTCCCATATGCCGAGTTCTCTTATAACAACAGCTATCAAGCCAGCTTGAAAATGGCCCCCTTCGAAGTTCTCTATGGACGTAAATGTCGAACCCCTCTGAATTGGTCAGAAACTGGGGAACGACCTCTTGTTGGACCGGACATTATTCAGCATGCCGAAGAACAAGTCAGAATTGTCCGGGAGAATCTCAAAGCAGCTCAGGACCGCCAGAAGAGCAACTATGATCGCAAGCGATGGGGTCTGACTTATCAACCAGGTGATCAAGCTTACCTACGTGTCACTCCTATGAAGGGCACCCGTCGTTTCGGAATCAAGGGCAAGCTAGCTCCTCGCTATATCGGTCCTTTCCGCATTGTTGCCAGACGTGGACTGGTGGCATATAAATTGGAGTTGCCGCCACAATTCTCTCATATTCATGATGTCTTCCACGTG
Source organism: Thinopyrum elongatum (assembly GCA_011799875.1). NCBI lineage: Eukaryota > Viridiplantae > Streptophyta > Magnoliopsida > Poales > Poaceae > Thinopyrum > Thinopyrum elongatum. Next base: position 32,365,414 of record CM022302.1, on the reverse strand, counting down.
TCGCAACTTTGCAAATGCTTCAAGGAATCTCCGCACCGCGCAGTGGATCACGAGATGCTTCAGTTGCAAGAAGACTTATCTTATAAGGAGCATCTGATCCGCATCCTTGATGAAGCTGAACGTCGAACTCGTCAGAAGACGACCAAGTTCCTGAAAGTGCAGTGGTCGAATCATACTGAAGATGAAGCCACTTGGGAACGCGAGGATCGTCTTCGGGAAGAATATCCCGACCTCTTTCCTTCTACCTCCTAAATTCTCGAGACGAGAATTTCTTTTAGAGCAGGAGAACTTGTAACACCCCTGTGTAACTACCACTGTGATCAACTGCTAATATTGCCAAGTCATACCATTTGCAGAGCCAAGTCACATGGGTTAAAGATCCAATTCAAATTCAATTATGGAAATCAACTCAAATTCAAAAGTGCAAAATAAGTTTGCTCAAGCACCTTTGAAAAAATGTTCACTAATTAGCAAATATTCCAAGAACACACATAAAAATAACACCAGTAGCACTTGGACTAATTAAATGACTCAAACAATTTGAAACAGCATCAAAACAGCAATATTAAATTCATTTAAAATCATTTCAATTTCAAATGGAACCCAATTTGGCTCAAACCAATTTTTGGTCAAGGCTAATATTGCATTGCAATATTTGGGTCAACTCCCATACTTTACAAAAATGCAAAAGAGCCCTAACTAATACAAAACAGAAAATAAATAAAGAAAATAGAAACAGAAACAGAAAAATAAAAACGAGGCACTGTGCACTGGGCCTTAGTGCACAGTGCCCCGACCCCAGCCCACCAGGCCGCTCCCCTCTCTCTCCGTCGTCGTGTCGACGCGTCCCTGGCCGAGCGCGCGCTCGTCGCTGCAGCGCCGACACGGCGATGCCGCCGACACTACAGTGAGGAGGAGGGGATAAGACCGACGCCCCTCCACTCCTCCCTGGCCTCTCCGTCATTCTCCCCCTCTCCTCTCGCTCGCCCCGCCTCCTTCCTCCTCAGATCCGAGAGCAGCCGAACACAGCCGCCGCCGCTCGAAGCCGTGCTCGCGGCCACCGGCCTCGCCCCGCCTCGTCAAGGTGTCCCTCGTCTCCGCCGTCGTCTGCCCGATCGTCTGACACACTCAGGTGGAGCTGAGGAGCCCCGTTGGCGCCGCGCGACGCCATCCCCTTCCGCCTCAGCTCCGACGATCTCCGTCGTCACCGGCGAACTCCGGCAGCTACTAAGCCTAACGAGGGCTTTTCTTAGCCGCACGGTGAGCCACTCTACCTCCCCCGTCTCTCTGTTTGGCCTCGCACGCTCCCTAGCCTTAGTCTCACCGGCGCCCGAACTCACCTCCGCGTGAGCTCGCCGCCGGCGCCCTTTCGGTGACCAAATGGTCACCGGGCCGAGACCTTTGCGCTCAACGCATCGAGTAGGTTCCCATTAGCCTCGCCATTTGTTCACTTGCGCGCTGCTGCCCCGTTTGCGTCATCGTCCGAACCCCGGCGCCGCCCTCGCTCGACGCCGGCGATGATTCCGGCCGAGCCCGGCCCTGCCACCACCACCTGACGACGTGGCGTGGAGTACTCGTTCGAACGCAGCAAGAATCACGTGAAATGGCCCTCTGTAGAGCAAATCCGAGCTCGCCGAGCTTTCGGACGCGTCCGGCGTTCGCCGGCGCGTCTCCTGCGCCGGCCGCCGATGTGGCCCGGTGGGGCCCACCTGGGTCGCTGACCATGGGCCCTGCAGGCCCCAGTTGACTGGGTTGACCCAGTCAACGTGCTGACTGGGCAACTCCAGTCACTGACATGTGGGCCCCCGCGGCTAATTAACCTAATTAAATATTTAATTAAATAAAAACTAATTAGTTAACTAATGTTCCACTGACATATGGGGCCCACAACCCTAATCAACCCTGGTAATTAGTTTAATTCACTGTTAAAGTCACAGAGGCTGACATGTGGGGTTTGACTGGTCAGCCGTCCTGTTGACTTGCTGATGTCAGCATGTCACCATGCTGACGTCATAATTCTCTTTTCTGTTAAATAAAATAAATCCAGAAAATTGATAAATCTTTAAAAATTGATAACTTTTAAACCGTAGCTCAGATCGAAAAAGTTAAAACATGAAAGTTGCTCAGAACGACGAGACGAGTTTGATCATGCCGTCTGTTTCTTTAACGGAACCTCCTACGTAGAAGAACTCGTAACTCCGAGCCCGAATCCGGTAGATGAATAGTGCACACACACCGGTTAATAAATCCCCGGTTAATTCTAAAAATAACCAAAATGACTTAGAATCATACTTAGGCAACCTGCACTGCATCATAGCATCACACGCACCGTGTTGCATCTGTTTGCATTATATTTACTTGTTTCCTCCCTCTCTTCTCTTTCGGTAGACCCCGACGTTGCCGTAGCTCCTGAGGCAGACGCCGCTCCGGAGTACGACTACGTCCCCGACGACCCTGCCCTTGCCGTCGAGCAGACAGGCAAGCACCCCCATTTTGAGCATTCCGATATCACCTATTCTCTTCCCTCTTATGCTTGCATTAGATGTTACTTCTGCTGTTACCATCCTATATCTATTGCATAGCCTGTTTAATTGTAGCCTACTGTTGATACCTGCCTGTTATCCTAAACTGTTTAGATAGGATGGGTAGAGCCTGATCAGAGACCCACTTGTCCCGACTGCCCCGCTGGACTCTCAGAAGACCCGAGCAAGGGACTGAATATTAGAACCTGGCACCGCACGTCACTTCCCCTAAGATGCTCGACACTACTGGGTTACTATCGAGTGCCAAGGGTGATACCTCGTCAGCACTTATGATGATAACCTTGTAGGTTAGTTAACCGGTCGTGGTAAGCGAGGGTGATTCCTCCTACACCACCCCCGATACCGACGCCGTCGCGCAATCTCTCAAGTGTGGACTTCGAGGGTGATTCCTCCTTCGTTCACCTTGATGATAACATCGAGCGGGAATTCCATCGAGGGTGATTCCTCAGGGTTCCCATTTGTGTCAGACACACAGCTACCTTGGATACTATGACTTGACTTTGAACCATGGTACTAAATACGGGTCGGCCCTAAGGGGTACCCGCGCGAGCATGAATACGAAGTGATGTGGAGTCGGGTTGACCTGAGAGGTGCCCGCGAGATAACTACGAGGCGTGGCCGGGCATTCTTAGCCCTTGCCGCAAGTCCTCGAGACGGGGCGACGGGGACACATCGATCGTGAGTCTCTGCTCGTTTCCGCGCGCTCCTAATCCACTATGGTTTGGATATTTGATCCAAGGGGCTTCTGGCCTGATAGCACTAACCATCACGTGGGCATAGTATGGGCGTTCTGCGTCGTATACTTCAGCCGAAGCTTAATAGACGTCAGCAACTGAGCGGCACACGCTGGGTTGGACTAGGAACGCAACCGCGCTTGTATTAAGGGGTTTCTAGGTCTGCTCACCGGCGGTGTGCGCAACGTGCAGGAGCGTCCGGGGCGATGGCCTAAGACCCCTGGGGGCATAGGTTAGTCCGGCGTGCTGACCTCTCTGTTAAGTATTTGGTCGGGTTGCGGCTAGTTGCTTAGCCGAGGCCGGGCATGACCCAGAAAAGTGTGTCCGGTCGGAGTTAAGCGAGCGTGGTGGGTAAGTTGGTGCACCCCTGCAGGGAAGAAACTTCTATCGATAGCCTGTCCTACGGTAACGGACACTCGGAGTTGTATCCCGATCGGTACAACTAGAACATGACTTGGGATGAAATGGATAGTACGGCTCTGGGATTGCTTTCTCGCAGGGAGTCGAGGAAGAATCCCCAGCCGAGGTTGATGACATTACTGCTATACTTTACATAATGTTGGTCTGCTCTCTTCTAATGCTGTGAGACCGTTGAAGATGCTGAAGATGCTAGTCTTCGATAGGACTAGGCTTTCCCCCTCTATTCTGGCATTTCTGCAGCCCAGTCCATATATACAGCCCCCTTTGAAAATATTGCATATGTAGTGTAGATCCTTGCTTGCTGAGTACTTCGGATGAGTACTCACGTTTGCTTTATTTTCCTTTTCCCCCCTTTATCCATTTGTCGCATCCAGACGACGGAGCCCCGGAGCCTGATGTCCCCGTCGACGACCACTACTACTACCAGCCCGGAGATTACTACTACTACGAGGAGCCGTCTGACGACCAGGAGTAGGATCGGAGGGTCCAGGGCAAGAGGCCCACGCCTTTTCGATCGTAGTTTTCATTTTACCCCGCCTCTGTGAAGGCTTATCTCTATGTTCTGTAATATATCTGTACCCAGATATCTGACGCTTCCGCTGACACTTGTAATCCATCGAGCTATGTATTCGAGCCCTCGAGGCCCTGGCTTGTAATATTAAGCTTGTATGAATTTATTTATGTTTTAGAGTTGTGTTGTGATATCTTCAAGTGAGTCCTTAGGCTTGATCGTGTGCATTTGCGTGTATGATTAGTGCACGATTAAGCCGGGGTCGTCACATATTTCTCACATGATTACGATTTCAAAACGATTAGTCCTATATATGATTCAGGTGTGGCTCAATATCAAGAAGATGAAAAAAATCAAAAAGAGAAGAGAAAGAAAACAAATCTTTTGAGCCCGATTAAAGCCCAGCCCAGTGCTACAGAGAGTCCACGCAAATCTGCACGAGTCTCCTCCGCCTCGCCATCGTTCCCCATTCCACCGCCGCCGCCGGTGTCGCCGCACCGCCGCCTGCGCCATGCTCCGCCTCCGGACCTGCGTCCTCTCCCACCACCTCCCCACTCCCCTCTCTCCACCGCCTCCTCTCCGCCGCCGCCGCGCCCGCCGTCTCCCCCAACTCCGGCTTCGACGTCGACGACTACCTCGTCTCCACCTGCGGGCTGACCCGAGCGCAGGCATTCAAGGCCTCCTCCAAGCTCTCCCACCTCAAGTCCCCCGCCAAGCCCGACGCCGTGCTCGCCTTCCTCGCCGGCCTCGGACTCTCCGGCACGGACGTCGCGGCCCTCGTCGCCAGGGACCCGCTCTTCCTCTGCGCCGGCGTGGAGGGAAACCTGGGCCCCGCCGTCGTCAGCCTCACCTGCCTCGGCCTGTCGCGTCCTGAGGTCGCGCGCCTCGTCTCGCTCTCCCCCGACCTATTCCGCCGCAAGAACGTCGTCACCAAGGTGCGGTACTACCTGCCTCTCTTCGTCTCCTCCGAGGACCTCCTCTCGGGGGTCAAGACCGGCTTATTCCTTCTCTCCGTCCACATCGACCGAGTGGTCAAGCCCAACGTCGCGGTCCTGCGGAAGTGCGGGCTAGGTGCTCGCGATATTGCCAAGCTGCTCATCCAAATGCCGAGGATCATCACCGCCAGCCCGGAGCGCGCCCTCGCGATGGTCGCGTGCGCCGAACGCATAGGTGTGCCCCGTGGCTCTGGGATGTTTAGGCAAGCGCTGCAGGCTGTTGCATGCCTCAGCGAGGAGAAGATTGCCGCCAAAGTGGAACAGTTGAAGAAGACATTGAGGTGGTCGGATGCCGATGTCGGCATTGCTGTGTGCAAGTGGCCGACTGTGCTGAGGTGGTCAAAGGACACGCTGCAGCGCAAGTCCGAGTTCCTCTTCTCTAAGGTGGGCTTGGAACCGGCGTACATTGCTCACCGTCCGGCAATACTCGGTCTTAGCTTGGAGGGCCGGCTCAAGCCCCGGTACTATGTTATGAGGTTGCTTAAGGAAAATGGATTGCTGAGTCATGGTAGAGACTACTATAGTATGCTCTTGGTAAGCGAGAAGGTATTTGTGGAGAAGTTCATATGCCGTCACAAGCAAGCTGCACCACACATTGCTGAAGACTATGCAGCCTCTTGCATAGGGGAGGTGCCTGCTAGATTCAGATTTACATGAACCAAGAACAGGCTATGAAAATTGGTAGCTGTGTGTGCAACAACAGGATTTCCACTCGTCGTATTAAGCTGGTAATTCATGATTAGGTGTTCATTTCATTGTCATTTTTTGTTTTATCATATGCCAGTTGGTTAGTAGTGAAATTGCAGTTCATCATTTAGTGTTTTGATTATGCTTAGAAAATATATTTCTATTCGATGCATGTTTATTTTATGCCACCATCAGCGGGGTGGAACCGCCATACACAGCTCATCAGCGGGTAAATGCACCATTACAGCCTAGAGGGCCTGCTCAGATGCTGATTCTGTGTTGTAAATTCTGTGCTAGGTCACGGCTGAGCTACTATAACAGAATAATGGTGAGGCAGAAGGTATTTGTTGATAGCCTTACAAGAAGGCCGCCTCACCCTGCTGAATACTATGCTGCCGCTTGCAGAAGCAATTGTGCACTAGATTCAGATTTGCCTGATAAAAGGATCAGTATATTAAATTTCAAAAGTAATCAGTGAGTTCTTTTTCTCCCGACTAAAAGTTGATTTCTTAACATGGTGGCATACTGTTGGAATATTTGTCTGAAGCTGGGTATTCATTATAGAAAGTAAGGGATGTTGATATCTTGGATATTACTTCCATAGCTTGGCCTGCCTTTCTGTTTGAGCCCTCTAGCACAAACGGAAGCTGTCGAATGAATTAGAGCAGTTCTCAACTAGCGATTCATCTGTTATCCTGTCAAAAAATCAATTTAACAAGTCAATATATTGTGCATGGTTTATACTTGTCTTAATAGGTTGCCATCAAAGATCAGACCGTAGTGGTGAGAATAACTGGCCACCCTATTAGATGTGGCAGAAGACTATGAGTAGCAGAGGTTGGTTTTGTTGGTGATGGTCCAAATTGTTACCAGGTAAAAACGAGTTGAAACATTCTGCACATCATTTATACTTCCATTTTGTTTGTTTACCTCATTGGGTTTGGTTGGTGTGCTTTATGCGTTGCTTTGGATTGTGGCATCTACTGTATGTTAGGCGGTGTTGTGGTGTCGACTATGGAGAGTGACAAAATGCTTTACCGCTAAGGACCGTTTCCGACTTAAATGTTTGTAATTGGTGGCTACTTTAGTTGAACCCTGTAGTTGATATGTGGAATTGTAGACATATGTACTAGTTTGATCATATGGTGATCACAGTAATGCACATGCATTATGCTATTAATATAATCGATCCCACCCAAACAAAATGCTGTCTGTAGGGAATTTGGTGTCCCACTTCTCGCCTAATGATAGAAAATGCTGCTCGTTATGTAGTTGTTTTAAGTAATCTTAGTTAGACAATGATATTCTTAAATTTCCGTGAAAATGATATTCTCAATTTTTTTAACTCATTGTGGTGAACGATTTCATTATGTAATTTAATACTCCCTCCGTCCCATAATGTAAGACGTTTTTGCAACGGAGGGGTGTAACACCCCCTGTATTAAGCTACAGTGATCACTCTTTTGATGAGGCCATGTCATCATGATTAATAGTGCATAATCATCATTAGCATCATATTGCATTTCAACTCCTAAGTCAAATTCAAATTTAAATGAAAGTGGAATATAAAAGTTGTCCAACATAGAAACTAAAATGTCAGATAAATAACAAATATTCCAGAGGCTATTCTAAAATTGAAACCAACATCATTGGAATTGGATAAGTGACTCGAACAACCTCAAACAGTGGATAAAGATAATATTTAATAACCATTTATTAAATCTGAAATAAATATGGAATTATGTTTTGTCCAAACTAATTTTAGGTGTTAAGGAATAATGCACTGGTATTTATGAAATAGGTCACATTTTTTACAAAAACCATTTTGAGGCCTAGCTATTTACTAGATTGAGAAAGGAGAATAAAGAAAAGGAAAAAGAAACAGAAAAGGATAAAGGAGAGAGCCCCTCCCAACTGGGCCGTGGCCCAGCTGGCCTCCACCAGCCCACTGGCCCATCAGGCCCACCCCCACTCTCCCCTTATCCCCTGGACCCCGCAAAAAAAAGAAAAAGGAAACAAATAAAAGAAAACCAAAAACAATAACCACACACAAAATACAAATCCCCCTCGTCAGCCCCCAACTCCCGATCAGATCGGGATCCGGGAACGACCCGTCGCCCTCGCTCGCTGCGACGGACCGCGCCGCCTCGCCCTCGCCGCACGACGCCACCGCCCGGAGCGCTCCCTCGCGGTCTGCCTCGTCTACGTCGACGCCATCGTCCGACCACCACCCCGCACCCCCCGCTGCCACGATCCCTGCTCCCCGCCGTGAAGCCTCGTCCCTTCCTCTCCCTGCGCCCGCTCCCGCCTCCCGCAGACCTCGCGCTTGCGCGCGCCCCGACGCCGCTATCACGCCACGCCCGCCCCGCGCTGACTGCGCGCGTGCACTGCGCCGTTCGCGCGCGCGGCATGCACAGGTCACGCGCCATGGCCGCGCTGCCGCCGTCACCGCCGCCCGGCGGCCTCGCAGTGCTCGCTCGCCTCGGCCGTTCGCCGCGCTCGCCACGGCGCGCACCGCCCCCCCCCCTCTGCGCGCTTGCCACTCGCGCGCCACCGCCCGCTGCCGCTCCGGCCACCGCGCGCGTCCCACGCCCCCTCCAGCCTCGCCCTGCCCACCGCCCGCGCCGACCCGTCCGGCCCCCGCGCGTGCCCGACCGCGGCCGCGCACACGCGCGCTGCGCGCCGCACCCGTCGCCCGCGCCCGTGGCCTGGGCCACTGCCCGATGGGCCCCGCCACCCCCCTGTGCCACTGGCCCGTGGGGCCGAACCCCCCTGTGCCACTGCCAAACGGGCCCACGGCCCAGAACAAAAAAAAAAGAAAAAGAAAAATAATATAGAAAATAAAATAAAAGCAAAATAATAATAATTAATTAATTAATTAGATAAATTAATTAGTAAATTAATTAGTTAATTAATTAGTTAATTAATCCTGATTAGGTTAATCTAATTAACTAATTAGTGTTAATTAAACAGTAATCAGTAATTAACTTAATTAACCGCTGACATCAGCATGAGGTCAGGCTGATGTCATCATCAGCACTGTTTCGGATAATGTTGAATTAAATAATTAATTAAATTTCAGAAATTAATAAAAACTTTAGAAAATCGTATTAAATAAACCGTAACTCCGATGAAAATATTTTATACATGAAACTTGCTCAGAACAACGATACGAACCCGGATACGCCCTCTGTATTCTCGTCAGACGCCCGCAACTATGAGAACGTTGAACAATTAGACCGATTTCGATAAATGAATAGTGTCCAACCCTAATTAAATAAATCCGAATAAATTCCTAAATTAACTAAATCGCTTAGTTAGGCTGTATATCACCCTGGCCCTGCGTTTAGACATGTCCTGCATCCCTGTTGCATCATTGCCGTGTGTTTACTGTTTCTTCCCCCTCTTCTCTTCGGTAGACTACGAGACCGACGTAGCTGCTGGTGCCCCGACCGACTACGTTGTTGACGACCCCTACTTGCCAGAGCAACCAGGCAAGCCCCCCCCCTTGATCACCAGATATCGCCTATTCTTCTCTATACTGCTTGCATTAGAGTAGTGTAGCCTGTTACTGCTTTCGGTTAATCCTATTCTGCTGCATAGCCTGTCATTGTTGCTACTGTTGTTGATACCTTACCTGCAATCCTAAATGCCTAGTGTAGGATGCTAGTTTGTCATCAGTGGCCCTACATTCTCGTCTGTCTGCTATGCTACATTATTGGGCCGTGCTCGCCACGGGTGGCGATTGCGGATATGTATACTACTTATTACATGTGACATCAGATGGATACTAAAGTCGGGTCGGCTCGAGGAGCACCCGCAGGTGATTCACGAATGGGGGCTGAAAGGATTGGCCTCCTCGACGGCCCCCTAAGTGACTCTTTGTTGTGGAGCGGCAGGGCAGGTTGTGACCACCTAGGAGAGAGGTGGTGTAACACCCCCTAGTAATAAGCTCTATGACACTCTGTTAAAACTGCCAAGTCATGATCATTTGCAGTGCCAAGTCATTTGGGTTAATAATCCAATTCAAATTCAAAATCTGAAAATCAAATTAAATTCCAAAGTGCAAATTGAAGTTGATCAAACTCTGCTGGAGAAATGTTATTTAATTAGCAAATAATCCAGTGGTCATGGAAAAATCATAATCATTATTTTTGGAGTTAGCTAAGTGAGTGAAACAACCTGAAACAGCACTCAAAACAGACTATTTACATCTATTAAATTAATATCAAACTCACATGGAATCCAAATTTGTCCAAACCACTTTTTGGTGAGAGATAATATTGCATTGCAATATTTGGGCCAACTCCCACATTTTTCAAAAGTGCACAAGTGCCCTAAACATTTTGAAACAGAAAAGGAAATAAAAGAAAAGGAAAACAGAATCAGAGAAATAATTAAAAGGGACACTGTGCACTGGGCCTTAATGCACAGTGCCCCGATTAGAGGTCCAAACGGCCCAGCCCATCTCCCCGTCGTCCTCCTTCGTGCGCTGTCGCGCGCTGACGCCGACACGGCGACCGGCCGCCGCGCGTCGGCCATCCGCGGCGCCCCGGCTAGGTTAAGAAGCAGCCCCGGCTCTCCCTCGCCTCTCCCCGAACCCTAGAGAGCCCCCATTTCCCCTCGTTCCCCTCTCTGGTTTGATCTGGTTGGACGCCCGCAACCACTGTCGCCGCCGTCGCTCGATCCCGCGGCCACCGGGCTCCGGTTGCCTCTCCGTCGAGTCCATCGTCTCCGCCTGCCTCCTCTACGTCGGCTACGCTTCTCCGCCCGAGCCCTGCATCACCACCTCGAGCGAATCGCCCTCATCTCTCCTTCTCGGACGCCGCCGCTCGCCGCCGACTCCGTCGACCTCTGCTGCTCCTAAGCTCGCACGGGCTTTACATAGCCGCCCGGTGAGCTTCCCCCTCCCGCCATTCCTCTTCTCGGCACCGCATTTCCTTCCTAGCTAGCTCGCCGCCTTGCCGTGTTTTGTCGCCGCTCGGGCTCGTTGGTGTCGCCGTCTCCGTCCATCGCACGCCGAGCCTTTGGGCTAGATCGAAGCGGCGCTTCACCCGCGTTCGGCTGAGCCCGAACGCGCGCCCGAAAACCCGCTGCTGCCGCATTTTCCAATCGAGCCCGAAAGCTCCGCCGCCAATCGTCGACGCCGGCGTCGCTCCGGTCATATCCGTGTCCAGCCATTCACCCCACGCGACGCGCGCCGTTCCGCTCGTTCCAGCGAGCCAAAGCACGCCGAAAACCAAGCACCCCAGAACGAATCCGGGCTCGCCGGAGTTTCTCGCCGCCGCGTGAGCTCGCCGGAGAGCTCCGGTGGCCGGCATCCTACGTGGCCGCCATCTGGCACCGTGGGCCCCACCGTTCGGTCACTGACACTGGGTCCCGCTGGACCCAGTTGACCAAGTCAACGCGCGTTTACTGTTCCCCTCTGCCATTGACATGTGGGCCCGGTTGACTAATTAACTGCTAATGAATAATTAGTTAATCCTGTTAGTTAAATGACTCACTGACAGCCCGGGCCCACTAGCTAAACCCCTCTGTTAGTCTAAATTAAATGATTGATTAACCCCATGAGGCTGACAGGTGGGCCCCACCTGTCAGTTTGACCCAGTCAGCGGGTCAGCTGTGCTGACACAGTGCTGATGTCACTGCTGACGCAATAATTACTTTTTTGTAATTTAAATAAATCCAGAAATCCAGAAATTCAAATAAACTTCGAAAATTAATAACTTTTAAACCGTAGCTCGGATCGAAAAAGTTAAAACATGAAAGTTGCTCAGAACGACGAGACGAGTCTGATCGTGCCGTCTGTTTGTCCATCGGAACCTCCTACGTAGAAGAACTCGTAACTCCGGACCCGAATCCGACAGATGAATAGTGCACACACGTCGGATATTAAATCCCAGAATAATTCTAAAAATAACTAAAATGACTTAGATGCATATTTAGGCAACCCTACACTGCATCATAGCATCACACGCATCGTGTTGCATTTGTTTGCATTATGTTTACCTGTTTCTTCCCCCTCTTCTCTCTCGGTAGCCCCCGACGTTGACGTAGCTCCCGAGGCAGACGCCGCACAGGAGTACGACTACGTCCCCGACGATACTACTGAAGACCTTGCCCTTGCCCCCGAGCAAACAGGCAAGCACCCCATTTTGAGCATGCCTATATCGCCTACTCTTTTCTCTCTTATGCTTGCATTAGAACTGCTACTGCTACTGTTTTCCTATATCTGCTGCATAGCCTGATTATTGTACCCTGCTTTGTTACCTTACTGGTTATCCTAGACTGATTATTATAGGCTGGGTAGAGACACGACAGAGACCTCCACTTGATCCCGACTGCCCTGCTGGATATCAGAAGACCCGATCATCGGGATTGAGGACCAGACCCTGGCACCGCACATCACTACCCCTTAGTTGCCGACACTGCTGCGTTACCGTCGAGTGCCGAGGGTGATACCTCGTTAGCACTTCTGATGTTAACCTTGTAGGTTAGTTACTCGGTCGTGGTAAGCGAGGGTGATTCCTCCTACACCACCCCCGATAACGACATCGTCGCGCAACCTCTCAAGTGTGGACCTCGAGGGTGATTCCTCCTTCGTTCACCTTGATGATAACATCGAGCGGGAATTCCATCGAGGGTGATTCCTCATGGTTCCCTTCGGTGTCCGACACACAGTTACCTTGGATATTATGACTTGACTATGAACCACGATACTAAAGACGGGTCGGCCCTGAGGGGTACCCGCGCGAGCTTAACGCGAAGTGATGTGGAGTCGGGTTGACCTGGATGGTGCCCGCGAGATAACTACGAGGCGTGGCCGGGCATTCTTAGCCCTTGCCGCAAGTCCTCGAGACGGGGCGACGGGGTCACATCGATCGTGAGTCTCTGCTCGTTTCCGCGCGCTCCTATTCCACTACGGTTTGGATATTTGATCCGAGGGGCCTCTGGCCCGATAGCACTAACCATCACGTGGGCATAGTATGGGCGTTCTGCGTCGTACACATCAGCCAAAGCTTGTTTGACGTCAGTAAGGAGCGGCGCACGCCGAGTTGGACTGGTAACGCAACCGCGCTTGTATAAGGGGTTGCTAGGTCTGCTCTCGGTGGCCCCGTAACGTGCAGGAGTTCCCGGGGCGATGGCCCAAGACCCCTGGGGGCATAGGTTTAGTCCGGCGTGCTGACCTCTCTTATAAGCCTAGGTCGGGTTGCGGCGTGTTGCTTAGCCGAGGCCGGGCATGACCCAGAAAAGTGTGTCCGGCCAGAGTTAAGTGAGCGTGGTGGGTAAGTTGGTGCACCCCTGCAGGGAAGAAACTTCTATCGATAGCCTGTCCTACGATAACGGACACTCGGAGTTGTATCCCGATCGGTACAACTAGAACATGTGGTGAGAACTGGATAGTACGGCTCTGGGATTGCTTTCTCGCAGGGAGTCGAGAAAGGATCTCAGGTCGAGGTTGATGATATTACTACTACTACTTTACATTATGTTCATCTGCTCTCTCCTGATGCTGCAAGACTGTCGAAGATTGTTGAAGATGCTAGTCTTCGATAGGACTAGGCTTTCCCCCTCTACTCTGGCATTTCTGCAGCCCAGTCCACATATACAGCCATTCCTTTGACAATGATGCATATGTAGTGTAGATCCTTGCTTGCTGAGTACTTCGGATGAGTACTCACGTTTGCTTTATTTTCTTTTTCCCCCATTTTCCATTTGATGCCACCAGACGACGGAGCCCCTGAGCCAGAAGCCTCAGCCGACGACCAGTACTACTATCCGCCTGGCGAGTACTACTACTACGAGGAGCCGTTCGATGACCAGGAGTAGGATCGGAGGGTCCAGGGCAGGAGGCCTACGCCTTTCGATCGTAGTTTTTATTTTTACCCCGCCTCTGTGAAGGCTTATCTCTCTCTCTGTAATATATCTGTACTCAGATATCTAATGCTTCCGCTGACGCTTGTATGCCATCGAGCTTGTATTCGAGCCCTCGAGGCCCTGGCTTGTAATATTAAGCTTGTATGACTTTATTTTATGTTTTAGAGTTGTGTTGTGATATCTTCAAGTGAGTCCTTAGGCTTGATCGTGCGCATTTGCGTGTATGATTAGTGCACGATTAAGCCGGGGTCGTCACAGGTTGGTATCAGAGCCGACTGCCTCTAGGATTCCCCCTTCCAACTCTTTGGCCGAAGTTGAATCTAGTGGTCAAAAACTGTTTTACTAACTTGGCTGTGTGGCTTACGGGCCCACGTCGCCAAATGGGTGGTATTAGGATCTTTTATTCCTCGATCTTTACTCTGGGATTCTAATCTCTCATCTATTCGGGTTTAATAAAATTTACTAACACCGACATTTAGGTTCTCGTTAATTCTATCCACCCGGAGAACTGGATTCAGTGCGATTTCCCTGTCATTGATCTGATTAGTCTGATAATCATTTCCTTTCCATTGTTTTGTTTAACCTTTCCTTTTGAGATCGGTTATATTTCTCAATGTCTTACGACAATCCTGAACTTCTTATTTCAGATGGATCGACTGTTTCCCCCTCGTCCTACGACGCAGCTCGTGCTTCGCACTTGGGCTCGTGATGCCCCTGGATTTCCAGCTGTTCTGATCGCCCTCCTGAGTAGACTGGGTTACCGCTGGTGCCCCGAGTACATGGTCTATGAGGTTTATCGTGAGTTCAACCAGGAGCAGTACTATGCTGATGTTCGCATCTACGATCAGCAGGATAACTCTGACACTGAGCTTCACCGTTTTCACGGTATCGGCGTGACGATTGAGATGGCAGTCCATGATGCCGCCTACTCTGCTGTCGCACGTCTCCGAGGAGAGCACAGTGCTAACTTGGATGATACTGTGTTTCGGTACATTCCGTATGCACCTGTTGGAGATGCTACTGGATTTTACACAGCTATCTGTGCCCCGTACGAGCCTCGTCGCTATGATCAGCGAGTTCTGATCCACTATGCTCAGGCTCTAGATCGCACTGTTCGTGCACTTGCTGTCGAGTTGTTTGCCACTCGAGCACGCTACTACGAGGCTATGACACAGTTGCTACCAGCTGTTCGTGCAGGGATGCATCCGGAGTACATTCTTTACCCGAGCAGGACTGAGATGCCATCAGGGATCGTCTGGCCTGCTGTGGGAGGTCACACGCCTGCACGTGGACCTCTTCTTTCTTCTCGAGACCGGGTTCTGCATCAGAGTGCCCATGGAGCGCAGGATCCTTCTGCGACGAACGTCCATCGTCCGCACTTGCAGTTACCCCGTTTCAGTGGTTTTCTCCGACGTTGATGTAACCTTTGCTATGTCCCGTTGTGTACTTTCTTACCGCGTGCCTGCGCGCCGCCTAGCATGTCTAGCTTTTCATTTGCGCCGTTATGCTGCCCGAATGTAACCGACTATGTATGGATCTGTATGTCTTAATGACTACTTTCAGCATCTGTGCACTACTTCAATAAATGTCGAGTTACATCATGTTTATTGCTAAGCACTTGCATAAGCTATTGCTGAAATACCCCTGTTGAATTAGCAGGATGGCTGACAACAATCCGCCACCGCCGCCACCACCTGATTACATGGCAGCGATGATGCAACAGTTTGAACTCAACCGCCAGTTTATGACGGGAATTATGCAGCAGTTCCCTCGTCCTGATTCTAATCGGCATCGTACACATCAGCCGAAGCTTGTTTGACGTCAGTAAGGAGCGGCGCACGCCGAGTTGGACTGGTAACGCAACCGCGCTTGTATAAGGGGTTGCTAGGTCTGCTCTCGGTGGCCCCGTAACGTGCAGGAGTTCCCGGGGCGATGGCCCAAGACCCCTGGGGGCATAGGTTTAGTCCGGCGTGCTGACCTCTCTTATAAGCCTAGGTCGGGTTGCGGCGTGTTGCTTAGCCGAGGCCAGGCATGACCCAGAAAAGTGTGTCCGGCCAGAGTTAAGTGAGCGTGGTGGGTAAGTTGGTGCACCCCTGCAGGGAAGAAACTTCTATCGATAGCCTGTCCTACGGTAACGGACACTCGGAGTTGTATCCCGATCGGTACAACTAGAACATGTGGTGAGAACTGGATAGTACGGCTCTGGGATTGCTTTCTCGCAGGGAGTCGAGAAAGGATCTCAGGTCGAGGTTGATGATATTACTACTACTACTTTACATTATGTTCATCTGCTCTCTCCTGATGCTGTAAGACTGTCGAAGATTGTTGAAGAGGCTAGTCTTCGATAGGACTAGGCTTTCCCCCTCTACTCTGGCATTTCTGCAGCCCAGTCCACATATACAGCCATTTCTTTGACAATGATGCATATGTAGTGTAGATCCTTGCTTGCTGAGTACTTCGGATGAGTACTCACGTTTGCTTTATTTTCTTTTTCCCCCATTTTCCATTTGATGCCACCAGAAGACGGAGCCCCTGAGCCAGAAGCCCCAGCCGACGACCAGTACTACTATCCGCCTGGCGAGTACTACTACTACGAGGAGCCGTTCGACGACCAGGAGTAGGATCGGAGGGTCCAGGGCAGGAGGCCTACGCCTTTCGATCGTAGTTTTTATTTTTACCCCGCCTCTGTGAAGGCTTATCTCTCTCTCTGTAATATATCTGTACTCAGATATCTAATGCTTCCGCTGACGCTTGTATGCCATCGAGCTTGTATTCGAGCCCTCGAGGCCCTGGCTTGTAATATTAAGCTTGTATGACTTTATTTTATGTTTTAGAGTTGTGTTGTGATATCTTCAAGTGAGTCCTTAGGCTTGATCGTGCGCATTTGCGTGTATGATTAGTGCACGATTAAGCCAGGGTCGTCACAGGTTGGTATCAGAGCCGACTGCCTCTAGGATTCCCCCTTCCAACTCTTTGGCCGAAGTTGAATCTAGTGGTCAAAAACTGTTTTACTAACTTGGCTGTGTGGCTTACGGGCCCACGTCGCCAAATGGGTGGTATTAGGATCTTTTATTCCTCGTCTTTACTCTGGGATTCTAATCTCTCATCTATTCGGGTTTAATAAAATTTACTAACACCGACATTTAGGATCTCGTTAATTCTATCCACCCGGAGAACTGGATTCAGTGCGATTTCCCTGTCATTGATCTGATTAGTCTGATAATCATTTCCTTTCCATTGTTTTGTTTAACCTTTCCTTTTGAGATCGGTTATATTTCTCAATGTCTTACGACAATCCTGAACTTCTTATTTCATATGGATCGACTGTTTCCCCCTCGTCCTACGACGCAGCTCGTGCTTCGCACCTGTGCTCGAGACGTCCCTGGGTTTCCAGCTGTTCTGATCGCCCTCTTGATCAGGCTGGGATACCGCTGGTGCCCCGAGTACATGGTCTATGAGGTTTATCGTGAGTTCAACCAGGAGCAGTACTATGCTGATGTTCGCATCTACGATCAGCAGGATAACTCTGACACTGAGCTTCACCGTTTTCACGGTATCGGCGTGACGATTGAGATGGCAGTCCATGATGCCGCCTACTCTGCTGTCGCACGTCTCCGAGGAGAGCACAGTGCTAACTTGGATGATACTGTGTTTCGGTACATTCCGTATGCACCTGTTGGAGATGCTACTGGATTTTACACAGCTATCTGTGCCCCGTACGAGCCTCGTCGCTATGATCAGCGAGTTCTGATCCACTATGCTCAGGCTTTGGATCGCACTGTTCGTGCACTTGCTGTTGAGTTGTTTGCCACTCGAGCACGCTACTATGAGGCTATGACACAGTTGCTACCAGCTGTTCGTGCAGGGATGCATCCGGAGTACATTCTTTACCCGAGCAGGACTGAGATGCCATCAGGGATCGTCTGGCCTGCTGTGGGAGGTCACACGCCTGCACGTGGACCTCTTCTTTCTTCTCGAGACCGAGTTCTGCATCAGAGTGCCCATGGAGCGCAGGATCCTTCTGCGACGAACGTCCATCGTCCGCACTTGCAGTTACCCCGTTTCAGTGGTTTTCTCCGACGCTGATGTAGCCTTTGCTATGTCCCGTTGTGTACTTTCTTACCGCGTGCCTGCGCGCCGCCTAGCATGTCTAGCTTTTCATTTGCGCCGTTATGCTGCCCGAATGTAACCGACTATGTATGGATCTGTATGTCTTAATGACTACTTTCAGCATCTGTGCACTACTTCAATAAATGTCGAGTTACATCATGTTTATTGCTAAACACTTGCATAAGCTATTGCTGAAATACCCCTGTTGAATTAGCAGGATGGCTGACAACAATCCACCACCGCCGCCACCACCTGATTATATGGCAGCGATGATGCAACAGTTTGAAATCAACCGCCAGTTTATGACGGGAATTATGCAGCAGTTTCCTCGTCCTGATGCTAATCAGCAGCCTTTCTCCATCACTTTGCCAGAATTTTTGCGGCTCAACCCATCCTTCTTCCGCAACACAGTCAACCCATTGGATGCCGATGACTGGCTGCGTGACATCTCCCATGAGATGGAGTCTGCTAGTGTCGCCGAAATTAACTATGTCACTTTTGCGACATATCTTCTTAAGGGTCCCGCAGCCCAATGGTGGGCCACTCACCGACAGACTCTGCCGCCTGGTACTGTCGTCACTTGGGCAGAATTCAAGATTGCATTCCGTGCCCGCTACATTCCTCAAGCTGTCATAGCTCGGAAGAAGGCCGAGTTCCGTAGCCTTGTTCAGGGCAACAAGACCGTGGAAGTATATCAGCGCGAGTTTCTTGACTTATCTCGCTATGCTGAAGAAGACATTCCTACTGATGAGCGAAGACAGGAGAAGTTCCGTGAAGGACTGCATCATGACATACAGTTGGCACTGCTTGTCCAGGATTATCCTGATTTCGCCACCTTGGTGAATAAGGCCATCATGGTTGAAACTGGACTGAAGAAGCATAAAGAAGCGTCCAGACGCACTCGTGAGTCGGGCTCCTCTTCGGGCTCGTCTTCCCAGAAGCGACGCATCTGGTTCCCCAAAGGCATGTTCCGTTCAGCAGCTCCTGCGAACAGACCCTTTTATGCTGCTCCACGACTGCCTCCTCCACCACCGAGGCAGCCCCTGCCAGCTCCAGCACCTCGAGCTCCAGCACCCCGTCCTGACAGCGGACTATGCTTCAAGTGTGGCAAGCCAGGTCACCGTGCTAGAGATTGTTCTCAGAATCAGAATCAACTAGCTCTCCCTTCTGCTGGACGTGGAATGGGCCGTGGTATTCCTCAGCAGCGCAACAATAATGCCAGACCTTCTTACGGTCGTGGGCAGTACTACCACGTCAACATGTCTGAAGCTCCAGATCAACCAGATACTGTGATGGGTACACTTCTCGTTAATTCAGTACCTGCATCCGTTTTATTTGATTCAGGAGCATCGCATTCCTTCATGTCAGAACATTTTGCACGCATGCATGACATTAAATGCGAATACATGAACACACCCCTATTGGTACACACCCCCGCGGGTGGTTGCCGAACCTCTGCAGTTAGCTATAATGTTCCCGTTGAAATCGAAGAGTTGGAGTTCAGTGCGTCTCCCATTATTCTGAAATCGTCCAAGATTGACCTTATTCTGGGAATGGATTGGTTGAAGGCCCATTATGCCTCAATCAATTGTGCCACCAAAGTTGTTCACCTCTTGCACCCCTCGAATGAGATGGTGAATTACCATGCTCATATCACTCAGAATGCCGAGGCTCAAATTTATGCCTTGAACGCGTTGAATGCTTCTCCGCTTGATGGGATTGAGATTATCCCAGTTGTCTGTGACTTCCCGGATGTTTTTCCAGAAGAACTTCCAGGAATACCCCCTGCTAGAGCTGTCGAGTTCGTCATCGACTTGAAGCCTGGCACCACTCCTATTGCGAAGCGTCCTTACAAGATGCCTCCGCACCACCTCATCGAGCTTAAGGAGGAAATTGATAAATCTTTAAGGAAGGGTTTCATCCGCCCTAGTTCCTCTGCTTGGGGAGCACCTTCTCTCTTTGTTAAGAAGAAGGATGGAACTAACCGTCTGGTTCAAGATTATCGTCCTATCAACCAGGCAACCATTCAGAATAAATATCCACTTCCCCGGATCAACGATTTATATGACCAACTCGCTGGATCTTTGGTGTTTTCTAAACTCGACTTGAGGTTGGGTTATCACCAGATCCGTGTCCGCGAAGAGGATATTCCGAAGACTGCATTTGTTACTCGTTATGGCTCTTACGAGTACACAGTCATGTCGTTTGGTTTAACAAACGCTCCAGCTACATTCTCCCGCCTAATGAATTACATATTCATGGATTACCTCGACAAATTCGTCGTGGTATATCTGGATGATATTCTGGTTTATTCGAAGAGCAAAGAAGAACATGCTGAGCACCTTCGACTAGTTCTGGAGAGACTTCGAGAGCACCAATTATATGCCAAGTACTCTAAGTGCGAATTCTGGCTTTCTGAGGTAACCTACCTTGGACATGTCATCTCCAAGGATGGTATTGCAGTTAACCCGGAGCGAGTTCAGGCTATTCTTGACTGGACCCCTCCGAAGAATGTCAAGCAAGTCAGAAGTTTCCTCGGGCTTGCAAGTTATTGTCGCCGATTCATCGAAAATTTCTCCAAGATTGCCAAGCCCCTGACTAATCTGCTTCACAAAGGCGTTAAGTTTGAGTGGACAGACAAATGTCAGGAAAGCTTCCAGACCCTCAAGGACAAGCTGACTTCTGCTCCAGTCCTTGCTCCTCCAGACTCCCGCAAAGATTTTGTGATCTTCTGCGACGCCTCTCGCCAAGGACTAGGTTGTGTCCTAATGCAAGAGCGAAGAGTTATTGCTTATGCTTCGCGACAACTGCGTCCACATGAAGAGAATTACCCAGTGCAATCGAACTTGCTGCTGTCATTTATGCTTTGAAGCAGTGGCGACATTACCTCCTTGGTAATCGGTGTGAGATTTACACCGATCATCAGAGCTTGAAGTACTTGTTCACTCAACCGGAACTTAATCTTCGTCAGCAGCGTTGGTTGGAAACAATCACCGATTATGACTGTGGAATTTCATACACTCCCGGCAAAGCTAATGTGATGGCTGATGCTTTGAGCCGCAAGTCATACTGTAGCAACCTCATGGTAAAGCAAGCTCAACCCCAGCTATATGAAGAATTGCGCAAGCTGAATCTCTGCATTATTCCGCAAGGTTCTCTTAATAACCTTGTGATACAACCAGATCTTGAGAAAGCTGTCAAGATTGCGCAATCTAAGGATGCTGAAATTGATCTAATGAAGAAAGAGCTTCACCTTCAAAAGTACAGGGATTTCTCGATTGCTGAAGATGGAACCTTGTACTTCCGAGACCGCATTGTAGTACCTCGCTTCGAGCTGATGACTGACAAAGTCATGAAGGAGGCCCATGATACACCGCTATCTATCCATCCAGGTAGTACCAAAATGTATCGAGATCTTCGTCAAAGGTACTGGTGGTCTAGAATGAAGCAAGATATTGCTCGTTATGTTGCCGAGTGTGACGTTTGTCGTCGCGTGAAGGCAGAACATCAAAAACCTGCTGGAATTCTGCAACCGCTCCCTATTCCTCTATGGAAGTGGGATAAAGTGCAAATGGACTTCATCACTGGTCTTCCCAAGTCTCAGAAGGGTCACGATGCTATTCTTGTCGTCGTTGACCAACTTTCCAAGGTTGCACACTTTCTGCCAGTTAAGGAGACTATTACTGCTAGTCAGTTAGCAGAGCTATATATCTCCAGAATTGTTTCACTCCATGGTATTCCCAAGGAAATCAGTTCAGACCGTGGCAGTATTTTCACTGGCCATTTCTGGGAAAGTTTCCAGAAAGCAATGGGAACTCATATTACCTGGAGTTCAGCTTATCATCCCCAATCCCAAGGCCAAGTTGAGCGCGTTAATCAAGTGCTTGAAGACATGCTACGAGCCTGTGTTATATCCTTCGGTAAGAAATGGGAGGAATCTCTCCCGTATGCCGAGTTCTCTTATAACAACAGTTATCAAGCCAGCTTAAAAATGGCCCCATTTGAGGTTCTTTATGGACGAAAATGTCGAACCCCTCTGAATTGGTCAGAAACTGGGGAACGACCTCTTGTTGGACCGGACATTATTCAGCATGCCGAAGAACAAGTCCGAATTGTCCGGGAGAATCTCAAAGCAGCTCAAGACTGTCAGAAGAGTAATTATGATCGCAAGCGATGGGGTGTGATCTATCAACCTGGTGATCAAGCCTATCTTCGTGTCACTCCAATGAAGGGCACCCGTCGTTTCGGAATCAAGGGCAAGCTAGCTCCTCGCTATATTGGTCCTTTCCGCATCGTGGCTAGACGGGGACAGGTGGCATATAAATTGGAGTTGCCACCGCAATTCTCCCATATTCATGATGTCTTCCACGTGTCGCAACTCCGTAAGTGCTTCAAGGAATCTCCGCATCGTGCAGTGGATCATGAGATGCTACAACTGCAAGATAATCTTTCATATAAGGAGCATCCGATCCGCATCCTCGACGAAGCTGAGCGTCGTACTCGTCAGAAGACGACCAAGTTCCTAAAAGTGCAATGGTCGAATCATACTGAAGATGAAGCCACTTGGGAACGCGAGGATCATCTTCGGGAAGAATATCCCGGACTCTTTCCTTCTACCTCCTAAATTCTCGGGACGAGAATTTCTTTTAGAGGAGGAGAACTTGTAACACCCCCTAGTAATAAGCTCTATGACACTCTGTTAAAACTGCCAAGTCATGATCATTTGCAGTGCCAAATCATTTGGGTCAATAATCCAATTCAAATTCAAAATCTGAAAATCAAATTAAATTCCAAAGTGCAAATTGAAGTTGATCAAACTCTGCTGGAGAAATGTTATTTAATTAGCAAATAATCCAGTGGTCATGGAAAAATCATAATCATTATTTTTGGAGTTAGCTAAGTGAGTGAAACAACCTGAAACAGCACTCAAAACAGACTATTTACATCTATTAAATTAATATCAAACTCACATGGAATCCAAATTTGTCCAAACCACTTTTTGGTGAGAGATAATATTGCATTGCAATATTTGGGCCAACTCCCACATTTTTCAAAAGTGCACAAGTGCCCTAAACATTTTGAAACAGAAAAGGAAATAAAAGAAAAGGAAAACAGAATCAGAGAAATAATTAAAAGGGACACTGTGCACTGGGCCTTAATGCACAGTGCCCCGATTAGAGGTCCAAACGGCCCAGCCCATCTCCCCGTCGTCCTCCTTCGTGCGCTGTCGCGCGCTGACGCCGACACGGTGACCGGCCGCCGCGCGTCGGCCATCCGCGGCGCCCCGGCTAGGTTAAGAAGCAGCCCCGGCTCTCCCTCGCCTCTCCCCGAACCCTAGAGAGCCCCCATTTCCCCTCGTTCCCCTCTCTGGTTTGATCTGGTTGGACGGCCGCAACCACTGTCGCCGCCGTCGCTCGATCCCGCGGCCACCGGACTCCGGTTGCCTCTCCGTCGAGTCCATCGTCTCCGCCTGCCTCCTCTACGTCGGCTACGCTTCTCCGCCCGAGCCCTGCATCACCACCTCGAGCGAATCGACCTCATCTCTCCTTCTCGGACGCCGCCGCTCGCCGCCGACTCCGTCGACCTCTGCTGCTCCTAAGCTCGCACGGGCTTTACATAGCCGCCCGGTGAGCTTCCCCCTCCCGCCATTCCTCTTCTCGGCACCGCATTTCCTTCCTAGCTAGCTCGCCGCCTTGCCCCCTTTGATCACCGACTGCCCGATGGACATCAGAAGACCCGATCATCGGGATTGAAGACTAGACCATGGCCCCGCACATCACTTCCCCTTAGTTGCCGACACTGCTGGGTTATCCATCGAGTGCCGAGGGTGATACCTCGTCAGCACTTCTGATGTTAACCTGTAGGTTAGTACTCGGTCGTGGTAAGCGAGGGTGATTCCTCCTACACCACCCCCAGATAACGACACTGTCGCGCCAACTTCCAGTGGGACCTCGAGGGTGAATCCTCCTTCGTTCAACTTGATGATAACATCGAGCGGGAATTCACTCGAGGGTGATTCCTCAGGGTTCCTTCGGTGTCAGACACACAGTTACCTTGGATATTAGACTTGCACTAATAAACCATGATACTAAAGACGGGTCGGCCCTGAGGGGTACCCGCGCGAGCTTATTGCGAAGTGATGTGGAGTCGGGTTGACCTGGATGGTGCCCGCGAGATAACTACGAGGCGTGGCCGGGCTTCTTAGCCCTTGCCACAAGTCCTCGAGACGGGGCGACGGGGTACATCGATCGTGAGTCTCTGATCGTGCTTCGCTTTCCGCGCGCTCCTAATCCACTACGGTTTGGATATTTGATCCGAGGGGCCTCTGGCCCGATAGCACTAACCATCACTGGGCATAGTATGGGCGTTCTTGCGTCGTACACATCAGCCGAAGCTGTTTGACGTCAAGTAAGGAGCGGCGCACGCGAGTTGGACATGGTAACGCAACCGCGCTTGTATAAGGGGTTGCTAGGTTGCTCTCGGTGGCCCCGTAACGTGAAGGAGTTCCGGGGCGATGGCCCAAGACCCCTGGGGGCATAGGTTTAGTCGGCGTTGGACCTCTCTTATAAGCCTAGGTCGGGTTGCGGCGTGTGTGCTTAGCCGAGGCCAGGCATGACCCAGAAAAGTGTGTCCGGCCAGAGTTTAAGTGAGCGTGGTGGGTAAAGTTGGGCACCCCTGCAGGGAAGAAGAAAATTCTATCGATAGCTGTCCTACGGTAAAGGACACTCGGAGTTGTATCCCGATCGGTACAACTAGAAACATGTGGTGAGAACTGGTAGTAGTACGGCTCTGGATGCTTTCTCGCAGGGGAGTCGAGAAAGGATCTCAGGTCGAGGTTGATGATATTACTACTACACTTTACATATGTTCATCTGCTCTCTCCTGATGCGTAAGACTGTCGAAGATTGTTGAAGAGGCTAGTCTTCGGTAGGACTAGGCTTTCCCCTCTACTCTGGCATTTCTGCAGCCCAGTCCACATATACAGCCATTCTTTGACAATGATGCATATGTAGTGTAGATCCTTGCTTGCTGAGTACTTGGATGAGTACTCACGTTTGCTTTATTTTCTTTTTCCCCCATTTTCCATTTGATGCCACCAGAAGCGGAGCCCCTGAGCCAGAAGAGAAGCCCCAGCGACGACCAGTACTAATAATCCGCCTGGCGAGTACTACAATAAGAGGAGCCGTTCGACGACCAGGAGTAGGATCGGAGGGTCCAGGGCAGGAGGCCTACGCCTTTCGATCGTAGTTTTTATTTTTACCCCGCCTCTGTGAAGGTTATCTCTCTCTGCTGAATATATATGTACTCAGATATCTAATGTCTTCGCTGACGCTTGTATGCCATCGAGCTTGTATTCGAGGCCTGAGGCCCTGGCTTGTAATATTAAGCTTGTATGACTTATTTTGTTAGTTAGAGTGTGTTGTGATATCTTCAAGTGAGTCCTTAGGCTTGATCGTGCGCATTGCGTGTATGATTAGTGCACGATTAAGCCGGGGTCGTCACAGGTTGGTATCAGAGCCGACTGCCTCTAGGATTCCCCTTCCAACTCTTTGGCCGAAGTTGAAATCTAGTGGTCAAAAAACTGTTTTACTAACTTGGCTGTGTGGCTTACGGGCCCACGTCGCCAAATGGGTGTATTAGGATCATTTTATTCCTCGATCTTTACTCTGGGATTCTAATCTCTCATCTATTCGGGGGTTTAATAAAATTTACTCACACGACATTTAGGTTCTCGTTATTCTATCCACCGGAGAACTGGATTCAGTGCGATTTCCCTGTCATGATCTGATTAGTCTGATAATCATTTCCTTTCCATTGTTTTGTTTAACCTTTCCTTTTGAGATCGGTATATTTCTCAATGTCTTACGACAATCCTGAACTTCTTATTTCAGATGGATCGACTGTTTCCCCTCGTCCTACGAAGCAGCTCGTGCTTCGCACTTGGGCTCGTGATGCCCCTGGATTTCCAGCTGTTTCTGATCGCCTCTGAGTAGACTGGGTTACCGCTGGTGCCCCGAGTACATGGTCTATGAGGTTTACGTGAGTTCAACCAGGAGCCAGTACTATGCTGATGTTGCAATCTACGATCAGCAGGATAACTCTGACACTGAGCTTCAACGTTTCACGGTATCGGCGTGACGATTGAGATGCAGTCCATGATGCCGCCTACTCTGCTGTCGCACGTCTCCGAGGAGAGCACAGTGCTAACTTGGATGATACTGTGTTTCGGTACATTCCGTATGCACCTGTTGGAGATGCTACTGGATTTTACACAGCTATCTGTGCCCCGTACGAGCCTCGTCGCTATGATCAGCGAGTTCGTGATCACTATGCTCAGGCTCTAGATCGCACTGTTCGTGCACTTGCTGTCGAGTTGTTTGCCACTCGAGCAAGCTACTACGAGGCTATGACACAGTTGCTACCAGTGTTCGTGCAGGGATGCATCCGGAGTACATTCTTTACCCGAGCAGGACTGAGATGCCATCAGGGATGTCTGGCCTGCTGTGGGAGGTCACAAACGCCTGCACGTGGACCTCTTCTTTCTTCTCGGGACCGGGTTCTGCATCAGGTGCCCATGGAGCGCAGGATCCTTTCTGCGACGAACGTCCATCGTCCGCACTTGCAGTTACCCCGTTTCAGTGGTTTTCTCGACGTTTGATGTAACTTTGCTATGTCCCGTTGTGTACTTTCTTACCGCGTGCCTGCGCGCCGCCTAGCATGTCTAGCTTTTCATTTGCGCCGTTATGCTGCCCGAATGTAACCGACTATGTATGGATCTGTATGTCTTAATGACTACTTTCAGCATCTGGCACTAATTCAATAAATGTCGAGTTACATCATGTTATTGTAAGCACTTGCATAAGCTATTGCTGAAATACCCCTGTTGAATTAGCAGGATGGCTGACAACAATCCGCCACCGCCGCCACCACCTGATTACATGGCAGCGATGATGCAACAGTTTGAACTCAACCGCCAGTTTATGACGGGAATTATGCAGCGTTCCCTGTCCTGATTCTAATCAGCAGCCTTTCTCCATCACTTTGCCAGAATTATGCGGCTCAGCCCATCCTTCTTTCCGCAACACAGTCACCATGGATGCCGGACTGGCTGCTGACATCTCCCATGAGATGGAGTCTGCTAGTGTCGCCGAAATTAACTATGTCACTTTTGCGACAATCTTCTTAGGGTCCCGCAGCCCAATGGTGGGCCACTCACCGACAGACTCTGCCGCCTGGTACTGTCGTCACTTGGGCAGAATTCAAGATGCATTCCGTGCCCGCTACATTCCTCAAGCTGTCATAGCTCGGAGAAGGCGACCAGTTCCGTAGCCTTGTTCAGGGGCAACAAGACCGTGGAAGTATATCAGCGCGAGTTTCTGACTTATCTCGCTATGGAAGAAGACATCCTACTGATGAGCGAAGACAGGAGAAGTTCCGTGAAGGACTGCATCATGACATACAGTTGGCACTGCTGTCCAGGATATCCTGATTCGCCACCTTGGTGAATAAGGCCATATGGTTGAAACTGGAATGAAGAAGCATAAAGAAGCGTCCAGACGCACTCGTGGAGTCGGGCTCCTCTTCGGGCTCGTCTTCCAGAAGCGACGCATCTGGTTCCCCAAAGGCATGTTCCGTTCAGCAGCTCCTGCGAACAGACCCTTTTATGCTGCTCCACGACTGCCTCCTCCACCACCGAGGCAGCCCCTGCCAGCTCCAGCACCTCGAGCTCCAGCACCCCGTCCTGACAGCGGACTATGCTCAAGTGTGGCAAGCCAGGTCAAGTGCTAGAGATTGTTCTCAGAATCAGAATCAACTAGCTCTCCTTCTGCTGGACGTGGAATGGGCCGTGGTATTCCTCAGCAGCGCAACAATAATGCCAGACCTTCTTACGGTCGTGGGCAGTACTACCACGTCAACATGTCTGAAGCTCCAGATCACCAGATACTGTGATGGGTACACTTCGTTTAATTTCGTACCTGCATCCGTTTTTGATTTGATTCAGGAGCATCGCATTCCTTCATGTCAGAACATTTTGCACGCATGCATGACATTAAATGCGAATACATGAACACACCCCTATTGTACACACCCCCGCGGGTGGTTGCCGAACCTCTGCAGTTAGCTATAATGTTCCCGTTGAAATCGAAGAGTTGGAGTTCAGTGCGTCTCCCATTATCTGAAATGTCCAAGATTGACCTTATTCTGGGAATGGATTGGTTGAAGGCCCATTATGCCTCAATCAATTGTGCCACCAAAGTTGTTCACCTCTTGCCACCCTCGAATGAGATGGTGAATTACCATGTCCTATATCACTCAGAATGCCGAGGCTCAATTTAGCTTGACGGTTGAATGCTTCTCCGCTGATGGGATTGAGATTATCCCAGTTGTCTGTGACTTCCCGGATGTTTTCAGAAGAACTTCCAGGAATACCCCTGCTAGAGCTGTCGAGTTCGTCATCGACTTGAAGCCTGGCACCACTCCTATTGCGAAGCGTCCTTACAAGATGCCTCCGCACCCACCTCATCGAGCTTAAGGAGGAAATTGATAAATCTTTAAGGAAGGGTTTCATCCGCCCTAGTTCCTCTGCTGGGGAGACCTTCTCTCTTTGTTAGAAGAAGGATGGAACTAACCGTCTGGTTCAAGATTATAGTCCTATCAACCAGGCAACCATATCAGAATAATATCCACTTCCCGGATCAACGATTTATATGACCCCAACTGCTGGATCTTTGGTGTTTTTAAACCGACTTGAGGTGGGTTATCACCAGATCCGTGTCCACGCGAAGAGGATATTCCGAAGACTGCATTTGTACTCGTTTATGGCTCTTAAGAGACACAGTCATGTCGTTTGGTTAACAACGCTCCAGCTACATTCTCCCGCCTAATGAATACATATCATGGATTACCTCGACAAATTCGTCGTGGTATATTGGATGATATTCTGGTTTATTCGAAGAACAAAGAAGAACATGCTGAGCAACTTCGACTAGTTCTGGAGAGAGACTTCGAGAGCACCAATTAATGCCAAGTTCTTAAATGCGAATTTGGCTTCCTGAAGTGACCTATCTTGGAAATGTGATTTCCAAGGACGGTATTGCCGTCAACCCGGAGCGTGTTCAGGCTATCCTTGAATGGGACTCCTCCGAAGAATGCCAAGCAGGTCGAAGCTTTCTCGGTCTGCCAGCTATTGTCGCCGATTCGTCGAGAACTTCTCCAAGATGCCAAGCCCCTGACTAATCTGCTCACAAAGGCGTTAAGTTTGAGTGGACAGACAAGTGTCAGGAAAGTTTCCAGACCTCAAGGACAAGCTCAACTTCTGCTCCAGTGCTTGCTCCTCCTGATTCTCGCAAGGACTTTGTCATATATTGCGACGCCTCTCGTCAGGGATTAGGCTGCGTCCTAATGCAAGAGCGGAGAAGTAATTGCATATGCTTCACGTCAATTGCGTCCACATGAAGAGAATTATCCGTGCATGATCTTGAATTGCAGCAGTGATGTATGCATTGAAGTTATGGCGACACTACCTTCTGGGTAATCGGTGTGAAATTTATACCGATCAACAAAGTCTGCTGAAATACTTATCACTCAACGGATCTTAATCTCCGACAACAACGATGGTTAAGAAGCTATTGCGGATTATGACTGCGGTATTTCTATACCCGGGCAAAGCTAATGTAATGGCCGATGCCCTGAGTCGCAAGTCATATTGCCAACAACCTATGGTAGGCAAGCTCAACCTCGTCTTCACGCAAGAACTGACTCAGCTGGAATCTGCGAATTCTTCCCAGGGTTCTCTTAATAACCTTGTGGTACAGCCAGACTTCTGAAGGTTAAAGAATGCGCAAGCCAAAAGCTAAGTGGTTGGAAACTACAACCTGAAACAGCACTCAAAAACAGAATATTTACATCTATAATTAATAGTCAAACATACATGGAATCCAAATTATGTGCCAACACTTTTTGGTGAGGAGATAATTATTGATTGCAATATTGGCCAACTCCCACATTGTTTCAAAAGGCCACAAGCTGGCCCTCAAACATTTTGAAACGAAGAGAAAAGGCAAATAAAAGAAAAGCGAAAACAGAAATCAGAGAAATAGATTAAAAGAGACACTGTGCGCACTGGGCCTTAATGCACAGTGCCCAGATTAGGCGATCGCAAACGGCCCTGCCCATCTCCATCCGTCGACCTCCATCCTAGTGCGTGGCG
Source organism: Thinopyrum elongatum (assembly GCA_011799875.1). NCBI lineage: Eukaryota > Viridiplantae > Streptophyta > Magnoliopsida > Poales > Poaceae > Thinopyrum > Thinopyrum elongatum. Next base: position 32,335,325 of record CM022302.1, on the reverse strand, counting down.
GGATGCTCGCAGCCCTAGACTGCACGCCGACACTACGGGACCGGCAACGCGCAGCGGTCGGCCGCAACGAACATACCCGGCGCCCCGGCTAAGGCTTAAGAAGCAGCCACGGCCTCCTCCCTGCTGACTCCGTAGCCTACCGAAACCCTGAGAGAGCCCCCCATTTACCCCTCGTTCCCCACTCTGCGTTGAATTACGTTGGACGAGCTGGCGCCGCCCCGCAACCACGTCGTCGCACGCCGTCTTTCGCAGGGATCGAGTCCCGCCGGCCCACGGAGCTTCACGAGCTTGCCCACTCCGTCCGTCGTAGACAGTGGACCGACAATGAAGGCTGGTTTGCCCGCCCATGCCTGCCTCTACGTCCCGGCCATATCGATTCTCCGGCGAGGAGCCATGCATCCACCACTCGCAGCCGAATTCGACCTTCTCATACTCTCCTTCTAGGACGCCCGCCGCTCTCGCCGCCGAACTCCTCGACCTCTGCTGCTCCTAAGTCGGCACGGGCTGTACATAGCGCCTCGGTGAGTTCCCCCTCCCTGCCGATTCCTCGCTATCGCACCGCATTTCACCTTCCCTAGCTTAGCCTCGCCGACCATTGCCGTGATTTTGTCAGGACTCGGGCGCTCGTTCGTGTCGCCGTCTCCGTCACATCGCACGCCGAGACCTTGGGGCTAGATAGAAGCGGCGCTTCAACCCGCGTTCGGCTGGATGAGCCCGACGAAGCGCCCGGAAAACCCGCCTGCTGACCGCATTTTCCAACGAGCCCGGAAAGAACCCGACCCAGCATACGTTCGACGCCGGCCGAGAGCTCCGGTATATGTGTCCAGCCATTCAACCCCAACGAAACCGGCGCGCGCCGTTATCGCTTCCGTTACGCCGAGACAAAGCACGCCGAAAACCAAGCACCACAGCAACGAATCCGGGCCTGCGCGGAGTTTCTCGCCGACCGCGTGAGACTCGCCGGAGGAGCTCCAGCCGTGGCGGCCATCATACTGTGCCCGCCCCCGCCATCTGGCACACGTGGGGAACCCAACCGTTCAGAGTCACTGACACTGCAAGGTCCCGCTCGTGGACCCATCATGACCAGAGGGTCAACGCTTGCGTATGTTCCTACTGTCCAGATGAGAATGTGGGCCCGCGGTTGACTAATAACTGCTAATGAGATTAATTATGCTAATCGGTTAGTCTAAATGACTCACTGACAGCCGGAGGCACACCCACTAGCTAAAACCCTCATGTAGTCAAATTAAATGCATTGATGTAACCCCATGATGTAGGCCCGACAGGGTGGCCCCCCACCGTCAGTTTGACCCAGTGCACAGTCAGGCGTTCAAGCGTGCCCTGGAACAGTGATGATGGTCACTGTGCTGACGCACAATAATGACTTTTTTAATTTAAAATAAATTCCAAGACAGAAAAAGAAATAGAAATCAAATAAACTTTTTTTCGAAAAATCATTCTTTTTTAAACCGTAGAATCAGATCGAAAAAGTGTTATACATGGAAACTGCCTCAGAACGACGAGCACGAGGTCTGATCGTGCCGCTCATGTTTCTCCATCGCCGCAAGAACCACCTACGTAGATAGAAACTCGCTAACTCAGACCCGAAATCCGGGACAGATAGATAGTGCTACACCAACACGTCGTCGACGGATGATTAAATCCAGAATATTCTAAAAATAACTCTAAAGATGACATTAGATGCTATATTCGAGGGCAACCCTAACTGCATCATAGCATCACAAGCAAGACACCGTGTTCCATTTGTTTGGCATTATGTGTACTGTTTCTTCCCCCTCTTCTCTCTCGGGTTAGCCACCCGACCGTTGACGCTAGCTCCCGGAGGCAGAGCCAGCCACAGGAGTGACGACTACGTACGACGCGATACACTGAAGGACCTTGCCCTGCCCCGAGGCACCAAACAGGCAGGCAACCCCATTTTGAGCATTCCGATATAGCTACTCTTCCCCTCTTATGCCTGTAGATATTAATGTGAAAATACGCTGCTGATTTACTATCCTACTCTGATTGCACTAGCCCTGTCTTTTACTTGTAACCCCTACTTTTGATACATGACCTCGTTATCCTAAACTGTTTAGCATAGATGGGTATAGTAGTAACGCAGCAGAGACCCCCCACTTTTCGCATCACCGATCTGCCCTGCTGAGACATCAGAAGACCCGATCATCGGGATTGAAGACTAGACCATGCCACGCACATCACTTCCCTTAGTTGCCGACCACTGCTGGTTATCATCGAGCTGCCCGGGCGTGATAACCTCGTCAGCACTCTTGATGCTTAACCTGATTAGGTTAGTTACTCACGGTCGTGGATAAGGCAGGAGGTGATTCTCTGCCATACACACCCCCGTGAGTAACACGACATCTGTCGCGCCAACTCATACAGTAGGGACCTCGAGTGGTATCCTCCTTGCGTTTCAACTTGATGTAACATTCGAGCGAGCGAATTCACAGTATTTGAGGGTGATTCCTCAGGGTTCCACGTCGGTGTACAGACACCACAGTTACCTTGGGAATTAGGCTTGACTAAAAACCATGTACTGAAAACGGGGTCGGCCCTGGGGGTACCGCGCTGCACAGCTTTATTGCGAAGTTTGATGTGCCTGAGTGGCGGTGGCTGGAACGATGTGGCACTGGTGACGCCCTCGCAGCTGAGATAACTACGATGGCGTGGCGGGCTAATTAGCCCTCGCCACAAGTCCTCGAGACGGAGGGCGACGTCGGTGGGTAACATCGATCGCTGAGTCTTCTGTTTAACTCCCGACACCTTCATTCAACCCCTTTCCCACCGCGCGCTCCGAATCACTACGGTTTGGATATTTGATCCGAGGGTGCTACATGGCCCGATAGCCCACATAACCATCACTGGGGCAATGAGTGATGTACGGGACGTTCTGCGTCGTACACATCAGCCGAAGTTGTTGACGGTCAGCAGTAAGGAGCGGCGCACGAGGCTAGAACGAGTTGGACTGGTAAAGCAACCGCGCTTGTATAAGGGGTTGTAGGTCTGCTCTCGCGTGGCCCCGTAACGTGCAAAGGGTTCCCAGGGGCGATGGCGCCAAGCCACACCTGGGGGACTAGGCTTTAGTCGGCGGCGTTGCAATTGATCTCACTACTTCGCTTTGATTAAGCCCATTAGCGGGTTCATAGACTGAGTGGGTGCCTTGTGCCAGCATGTGGGGCTCGTAGGGGTCCGGAACCTGTGAAGGCGAGAATGACCACATGAAACCAGAAAAGTGTGTCCGAGCCAGAGTTTAATGTGAGCGTGGTGGGTATGGGAAGTTGCCGGGCACCTCCTCGCGAAAGGCGAAGAAACTCGAGAAACTTCTACTCGATAAGCCTGTTCCTACGTTAAAGGCACTCGGAGGTTGTATCCCGCGATCGGTTACCACAAACTAGAACATTGTGGTGAGGAACTGGATAGTACGTCTCGGCTGGATGCTTTCTCAGCAGGGAGTCGAGAAAGGATCTACATGGTCTGCGGTTGATGATATTACTACATCACTTTACATTATGTTCATTGCCATCATCTCTGATGCTGGAAGACTGCTTCGAAGATTGTTGAAGCAGGTAGTCTCGGTAGGACTAGGCTTTCCCCCTACTCTGCATTCTGCCAGCCCAGTCCACATTATACAGCCATTCTTTTGACAATGATGTATGTAGTGTAGATCTTGCTTGCCTGTAGTAATTGGATGAGTACTCACGTTGTCGTTTATTTGTCTTTTCCTCACCCCATTTTCCATTTGATGCACCACCAGAAGACGGAGCCCCTGAGCCCAGAAGAAGCAAGCCCCAGCGACGACCAGTACTAATATCCGCCTGGCGAGTAAGCTAAATAACGAGGAGCGCGTTCGGACGACCAGGAGTAGGATCGGGAGGGTCAGGCGCGGAGGCCCTACGCCTTTCGATCTAGTTAGTTTTTATTTACCCCGCCTCTGGTGAAGGCCATTGATCTCTCTCTCATGTAATATATCTAGCTACTCAGATATCTATCTTCGCTGACGACTGTATGCACATCGAGCTGTATTCGAGCGCCTGAGGCCACTGGCTTGTAATATTAAGCTTTATGACGGTATTTTTGTTTATTAGAGTGGTGTTGTGATATCTTCAAGTGAGTCTTAGGCTTGATCGTGCCGCATTGCGTGTATGATGATTAGTGCACGATAAAGCCGCCGGGGTCGTCACAGGTTGGTATCAGAGCCGACTGCCTCTAGGATTAACCCTTGCCAACTCTTTGGCCGAAGTTGAAATCTAGTGGTCAAAAAACTGTTTTACTAACTTGGCTGTGTGGTTACGGGGCCACGTCGCCAAATGGGTGTATTAGGATATTTTATTCCTCGATCTTTACTATGGGATTCTAATCTCTATCTATTCGGGTTTTTTTGGGTTTAATAAAATTTTACTCACAACGACATTTAGGTTCTCGTTCTATTCTATCCACCGGAGAACTGGATTCAGTGCGATTTCCCTGTCATTGATCTGATTAGTCTGATTAATCATTTCCTTGCCATTGTTTTTATTTTGTTTAACCTTTCCTTTTGAGATCGTATATTTCTCCAATGGTCTTACGACAATCCTGAACTTCTTATTTCAGATGGACGACTGTTTGACCCCTCGCACTACGAAGCAGCTCGTGCTCGCACTTGGGCTCGTGATGCCTGGTTTCCGCTGTTTCTGATCGGCCTCCTGAGTAGACTGGGTTACCGCTGGTGCCCCGGAATACAGGGTCTATGAGGTTTACGTGGTTCAACCAGGAGCCAGTACTATGCATGATGTTAGCATCTACGATCAGCAGGATACTTGACAATGAGCTGCAACGTTTCACGTATCGGGTGACGATTGAGATGCATCCATGATGCGCCTACTGCTGTCGCACGTCTCCGAGGAGAGCACAGTGCTAACTTGGATGATATGTGTTTCGGTACATTCCGTATGCACCTGTTGGAGATGTATGGAGTTTACACAGCATCTGTGCCCCGTACGAGCCTCGTCGCTATGATCAGCGAGTTCGTGATCACTATGTCAGGCTCTAGATCGACACTGTTCGTGCACTGCTGTCGAGTTGTATTTGCCCACTCGAGCAAGCTACTACGAGGTATGACACAGTTGCTACCAGATGTTCGTGCAGGGATGCATCCGGAAGCTAAATTCTTTACCCGAGCAGGACTGAGATGCCTCAGGGGATAGCTGGCCTGCTGTGGGAGGTAAAACGCCTGCCGTTGGACCTCTTCTTTTTCTCGGGACCGGGTTCTGCATCAGCGGCCCATGGAGCGCAGGATCTTTCTGCGACGAACGTCCATCGGTCCGCACTTGCAGTACCCCGTTTTCAGTGGTTTTCTTCGACGTTTTGATGTAACCTTTGCTAGTCCCGTTGTGTAATTTCTTACCGCGTTTGCCGCGCGCCGCCTAGCATGTCTAGCTTTTCATTTGGCCGTTTTATGCTGCCCGAATGTAACCGACTATGTATGGATCTGTATGTCTTAATGACTACTTCAGCATCTGGCATAATTCAATAAATGTCGAGTTAGCATTCATGTTTATTGTAATAAGCACTTGCATAAGCTATTGCTGAAATACCCCTGTGAATAGCAGGATGGCTGACAACAATCCGCCACCGCCGCCACACCTGATTACATGCAGCGATTGTGATGCAACAGTTTGAACTCAACCGCCCAGTTTTTATGACGGGAATTATGCAAGCCGTTCCCTAGTATGATTTCTAATCAGCAAGCCTTTCTCAATCACTTGCCAAGAATTCCGAATTTATGCGGCTTAGCCCACCTTCTTTCCGCAACACAGTCACCATGGGATTGCCGCGACTGGCTGCTGACATCTCCCATGAGATGGAGTCTGCTAGTGTCGCCGAATTAACTATGTCACTTTTGCGACAATCTTTTAGGGTCCCGCAGGCCCAATGGTGGGCCACTCACCGACAGACTTCTGCCGCCTGGTACTGTCGTTCCACTTGGGCAGAATTCAAGATGCATTCCGTGCCGCTACATTCCTAAGCTGTCAGAGCCTCGGAAGAAGGTCGACCGAGTTCCGTAGCCTTGTTCAGGGGGCACAACGTGGACGTATATCAGCGCGAGTTTCGTGACTTATCTCGCTAGGAAGAAGACAGTCCTACTGATGAGCGAAGACAGGAGAAGTTCCGGGCAAGGGACTGCATCATGAACATACAGTTGGCACTGCTGTCCAGGATTATCCTGAGTTCCGCCACCTTGGTGAATAAGGCCATAATGGTTTGCAAACTGGACTGAAGAAGCATTAAAGAAGCGTCCAGACGCACATCGGGAGTCGGGCTCCTCTTCGGGCTCGTCTTACCAGAGCGACGCATCTGGTCCCCAAAGGCATGTTCCGTTCAGCAGCTCCTGCGAACAGACCCTTTTATGCTGCTCCACGGGACTGCCTCCTCCACCACACGAGGCCAGCCCCTGCCAGCTCCGCACCTCGAGCTCCAGCACCCGTCCTGAACAGCGGACTATGCTCAAGTGTGGCAAGCCAGGTCAAAGTCTAGAGTTGTTCTCAGAATCACAATCACTAGGCTCTTCCCTTCTGCTGAGGACGTGGAATGGGCCGTTTGGTATTCATCAGCAGCGCAAACAATAATGCCAGCCTCTTACGGCGTGGGCAAGTACACCACGTCAACATGTCTGGAAGCTCCAGATCACCCAGATACTGTGATGAGGGTAACTTCGTTTAATTTTCTGGTACCTGCATCCGTTTTTGATTTGATCAGGAGCATCGCCTTCCTTCATGTCAGACATTTTGCACGCATGCATGACATTAAATGCGAATACATGAACACACCCCTATTGTACACACCCCCGCGGGTGGTTGCCGAACCTCTGCAGGTAGCTATTAAGTTCCCGTTGAAACGAGAGTGGAGTTCACGTGCGTCTTCCCATTATGCTGAATGAATAGTCCACGATTGACCTATTATTCTGGGAATGGATTGGTTGAAGGCCCATTATGGCCTCAATAATTGTGCCACCAAATTGTTCCCTCTTGCCACCCTCGAATGAGCTGGTGAATTACCATGATCCTTACACTCAGAATGCCGAGGCTCATTTAGCTTGACGAGTTTGAATGTTCTCCGCGTGATGGGATTGAGATTATCCCAGTTGTCTGTGACTTCCCGGATGTTTTCAGAAGAACTTCCAGGAATACCCCTGTAGAGCTGTCGAGTTCGTCATCGACTTGAGCCTGGCACACTCCTATTGCGAAAGGTCCTTACAAGATGCCTCCGCACCCACCTCATCGAGCTTAAGGAGGGAAATTGATAAATCTTTAAGGAAGGGTTTTCATCCGCCCTAGTTCCTCTGCGGGGGAGCACCTTCTCTCTTTGTTAAGAAGAAGGATGGAACTAACCGTCTGGTTCAAGATTATAGTCCTATCAACAGGCAAAACCACAATCAGAATAATATCCACTTCCCCGGATCAACGATTATAGGACCCCAACTAGCTTGGACTTTGGTGTTTTATAAACCGACTTGAGGTGGGTTATCACCAGATCCATGTCCACGCGAAGAGGATATCCGAAGGACTGCATTTGTACTCGTTATATGGCTCTTAAGAGACACAGATGTCGTTTGGTTTTTTAACAACCGCTCCAGCTACATTCCCCGCCTAATGAATACATATTCATGGATTTACCTCGACAAATTGCGTGTGGTAATATCTGGATGATATTCTGGTTTATTCGAAGAACAAAGAAGAACATGTGGAGCAACTTCGACTAGTTCTGGAGAGAGACTTCGAGAGCACCAATTAGATGCCAAGTTCTTAAATGCGAAATTATGGCTTCCTTGAAGTGACCTATCTTGGAAATGTGATTTCCAAGGACGGTATTGCCGTCAACGGAGCGTGTCAGGCTATCTTGAATGGGACTCCTCCGAAGAATGCAAAGCAGGTCGACAGCTTTCTCGGTCTCGCCAGCTATGTCGCCGATTCGTCGAGAACTTCTCCAAGATGCCAAGCCCCATGACTAATCTGCTCACAAAGGCGTTAAGTTTGGGAGGGACAGACAAGTGTCAGGAAGGTTTCCAGACCTCAAGGACAAGCTCAATTCTGCTCAGTGTGCTTGCTCCTCCTGATTCTCGCAAGGAGCTTTGTCATATATTGCGACGCCTCTCGTCAGGGATTAGGCTGCGTCCTAATGCAAGAGCGGGGATAGTAATTGCAATGCTTCACGTAAATTGCGTCCACATGCGAGAATATCCGTGCATGACTTGAATTGCAGCAGTGAGTGTATGCATTGAAGTTATGCGACAATACCTTCTGGGTAATCGGTTGTGAAATTTATACCGATCAACAAAGTCTGACTGAAATACTTATCACGCAACGGATCTTAATCTCCGACAACAACGATGGTTAAGAAGCTATTGCGGATTATGACTGCGGATTTCTATTACCGGGCCAAAGCGAATGTAATGGCCGATGCCCTGAGTCGCAAGTCATATTTGCCACAACCTAATGGTGAGGCAGCTCAACCTCGTCTTCACGACACAGAACTGACTCAGCTTGGAATCTGCGAATTCTTCCCCAGGTTCTCTTAATAACCTTGTGGTACAGCCAGACGTCTGAAGGTTAAAGAAGCGGCAAGCCAAAGATGCTGAAATGACTGGATGACGAAGGGAGATCACCTTGATAAGTATCGGGATTTCTCAGGTGCTGAAGATGGTACAGTATATTTCAGAGACCGCCATCGTAGTACCTCGCTTCGAGCTGATGACTGACAAGTCATTGAAGGAGGCCCATGATACACGCTGTCATCCATCCGGGTAGTACCAAAAATGTATCGAGATCTAGTCAAAGGTACTGGTGGTCTGGATGAAGCAGGATATTGCTCGTTATGTGCCGAGTTGTGACGTTTGTCGTCGCGTGGAGGCAACATCAGAAACCTTGCTGGATTCTGCCAACCGCTCCTTATTCCTCTATGGAAGTGGGATAAAGTTGCAATGGATCATCACGGTCTTTCCCCAAGTCTCAGAAGGGGTCACGATGCCATTCTTGTCGTCATATCATCGACCAACTCTCCAAGGTTGCTCATTTCCTACCTGTTAAGGAGACTATCACCGCTAGCCAGCTAGCAGAACTGTACATTGCCAGAATTGTTTCACTCCATGGTATTCCCAAGGAAATCAGTTCAGACCGTGGCAGTATTTTCACTGGCCATTTCTGGGAAAGTTTCCAGAAAGCAATGGGAACTCATATTACCTGGAGTTCAGCTTATCATCCCCAATCCCAAGGCCAAGTTGAGCGCGTTAATCAAGTGCTTGAAGACATGCTACGAGCCTGTGTTATATCCTTCGGTAAGAAATGGGAGGAATCTCTCCCGTATGCCGAGTTCTCTTATAACAACAGTTATCAAGCCAGCTTAAAAATGGCCCCATTTGAGGTTCTTTTTGGACGAAAATGTCGAACCCCTCTGAATTGGTCAGAAACTGGGGAACGACCTCTTGTTGGACCGGACATCATTCAGCATGCCGAAGAACAAGTCCGAATTGTCCGGGAAAATCTCAAGGCGGCTCAAGACCGCCAGAAGTGTAATTATGATCGCAAGCGATGGGGACTGACTTATCAACCAGGTGATCATGCTTATCTCCGAGTCACTCCTATGAAGGGTACCCGTCGTTTTGGAATCAAGGGCAAGCTAGCTCCTCGCTATATTGGTCCTTTCCGTATCGTGGCTAGACGTGGACAGGTGGCATATAAATTGGAGTTGCCACCGCAATTCTCCCATATTCATGATGTCTTCCACGTATCGCAACTCCGTAAGTGCTTCAAGGAATCTCCGCATCGTGCAGTGGATCATGAGATGCTACAACTGCAAGATAATCTTTCATATAAGGAGCATCCGATCCGCATCCTCGACGAAGCTGAGCGTCGTACTCGTCAGAAGACGACCAAGTTCCTAAAAGTGCAATGGTCGAATCATACTGAAGATGAAGCCACTTGGGAACGCGAGGATCATCTTCGGGAAGAATATCCCGGACTCTTTCCTTCTACCTCCTAAATTCTCGGGACGAGAATTTCTTTTAGAGGAGGAGAACTTGTAACACCCCCTAGTAATAAGCTCTATGACACTCTGTTAAAACTGCCAAGTCATGATCATTTGCAGTGCCAAGTCATTTGGGTTAATAATCCAATTCAAATTCAAAATCTGAAAATCAAATTAAATTCCAAAGTGCAAATTGAAGTTGATCAAACTCTGCTGGAGAAATGTTATTTAATTAGCAAATAATCCAGTGGTCATGGAAAAATCATAATCATTATTTTTGGAGTTAGCTAAGTGAGTGAAACAACCTGAAACAGCACTCAAAACAGACTATTTACATCTATTAAATTAATATCAAACTCACATGGAATCCAAATTTGTCCAAACCACTTTTTGGTGAGAGATAATATTGCATTGCAATATTTGGGCCAACTCCCACATTTTTCAAAAGTGCACAAGTGCCCTAAACATTTTGAAACAGAAAAGGAAATAAAAGAAAAGGAAAACAGAATCAGAGAAATAATTAAAAGGGACACTGTGCACTGGGCCTTAATGCACAGTGCCCCGATTAGAGGTCCAAACGGCCCAGCCCATCTCCCCGTCGTCCTCCTTCGTGCGCTGTCGCGCGCTGACGCCGACACGGCGACCGGCCGCCGCGCGTCGGCCATCCGCGGCGCCCCGGCTAGGTTAAGAAGCAGCCCCGGCTCTCCCTCGCCTCTCCCCGAACCCTAGAGAGCCCCCATTTCCCCTCGTTCCCCTCTCTGGTTTGATCTGGTTGGACGCCCGCAACCACTGTCGCCGCCGTCGCTCGATCCCGCGGCCACCGGGCTCCGGTTGCCTCTCCGTCGAGTCCATCGTCTCCGCCTGCCTCCTCTACGTCGGCTACGCTTCTCCGCCCGAGCCCTGCATCACCACCTCGAGCGAATCGACCTCATCTCTCCTTCTCGGACGCCGCCGCTCGCCGCCGACTCCGTCGACCTCTGCTGCTCCTAAGCTCGCACGGGCTTTACATAGCCGCCCGGTGAGCTTCCCCCTCCCGCCATTCCTCTTCTCGGCACCGCATTTCCTTCCTAGCTAGCTCGCCGCCTTGCCGTGTTTTGTCGCCGCTCGGGCTCGTTGGTGTCGCCGTCTCCGTCCATCGCCCGCCGAGCCTTTGGGCTAGATCGAAGCGGCGCTTCACCCGCGTTCGGCTGAGCCCGAACGCGCGCCCGAAAACCCGCTGCTGCCGCATTTTCCAATCGAGCCCGAAAGCTCCGCCGCCAATCGTCGACGCCGGCGTCGCTCCGGTCATATCCGTGTCCAGCCATTCACCCCACGCGACGCGCGCCGTTCCGCTCGTTCCAGCGAGCCAAAGCACGCCGAAAACCAAGCACCACAGAACGAATCCGGGCTCGCCGGAGTTTCTCGCCGCCGCGTGAGCTCGCCGGAGAGCTCCGGTGGCCGGCATCCTACGTGGCCGCCATCTGGCACCGTGGGCCCCACCGTTCGGTCACTGACACTGGGTCCCGCTGGACCCAGTTGACCAAGTCAACGCGCGTTTACTGTTCCCCTCTGCCATTGACATGTGGGCCCGGTTGACTAATTAACTGCTAATGAATAATTAGTTAATCCTGTTAGTTAAATGACTCACTGACAGCCCGGGCCCACTAGCTAAACCCCTCTGTTAGTCTAAATTAAATGATTGATTAACCCCATGAGGCTGACAGGTGGGCCCCACCTGTCAGTTTGACCCAGTCAGCGGGTCAGCTGTGCTGACACAGTGCTGATGTCACTGCTGACGCAATAATTACTTTTTTGTAATTTAAATAAATCCAGAAATCCAGAAATTCAAATAAACTTCGAAAATTAATAACTTTTAAACCGTAGCTCGGATCGAAAAAGTTAAAACATGAAAGTTGCCCAGAACGACGAGACGAGTCTGATCGTGCCGTCTGTTTCTCCATCGGAACCTCCTACGTAGAAGAACTCGTAACTCCGGACCCGAATCCGGCAGATGAATAGTGCACACACGTCGGATATTAAATCCCAGAATAATTCTAAAAATAACTAAAATGACTTAGATGCATATTCAGGCAACCCTGCACTGCATCATAGCATCACACGCACCGTGTTGCATTTGTTTGCATTATGTTTACCTGTTTCTTCCCCCTCTTCTCTCTCGGTAGCCCCCGACGTTGACGTAGCTCCCGAGGCAGACGCCGCACAGGAGTACGACTACGTCCCCGACGATACTACTGAAGACCTTGCCCTTGCCCAGAGCAAACAGGCAAGCACCCCCATTTTGAGCATTCCGATATCGCCTACTCTCTCCCCTCTTATGCTTGCACTAGATGTTACTGCTGCTATTACTATCCTACTCTGTTGCATAGCCTGTTTACTTGTAACCTACTTTTGATACATGCCTGTTATCCTAAACTGTTTAGCATAGGATGGGTAGAGTCACGACAGAGACCCCCACTTGATCCCGACTGCCCTGCTGGACATCAGAAGACCCGATCATCGGGATTGAAGACTAGACCATGGCACCGCACATCACTTCCCCTTAGTTGCCGACACTGCTGGGTTATCATCGAGTGCCGAGGGTGATACCTCGTCAGCACTTCTGATGTTAACCTTGTAGGTTAGTTACTCGGTCGTGGTAAGCGAGGGTGATTCCTCCTACACCACCCCCGATAACGACATCGTCGCGCAACCTCTCAAGTGTGGACCTCGAGGGTGATTCCTCCTTCATTCACCTTGATGATAACATCGAGCGGGAGTTCCATCGAGGGTGATTCCTCAGGGTTCCCTTCGGTGTCAGACACACAGTTACCTTGGATATTATGACTTGCACTAAACTATGATACTAAAGACGGGTCGGCCCTGAGGGGTACCCGCGCGAGCTTAACGCGAAGTGATGTGGAGTCGGGTTGACCTGGATGGTGCCCGCGAGATAACTACGAGGCGTGGCCGGGCATTCTTAGCCCTTGCCGCAAGTCCTCGAGACGGGGCGACGGGGTCACATCGATCGTGAGTCTCTGCTCGTTTCCGCGCGCTCCTAATCCACTACGGTTTGGATATTTGATCCGAGGGGCCTCTGGCCCGATAGCACTAACCATCACGTGGGCATAGTATGGGCGTTCTGCGTCGTACACATCAGCCGAAGCTTGTTTGACGTCAGTAAGGAGCGGCGCACGCCGAGTTGGACTGGTAATGCAACCGCGCTTGTATAAGGGGTTGCTAGGTCTGCTCTCGGTGGCCCCGTAACGTGTAGGAGTTCCCGGGGCGATGGCCCAAGACCCCTGGGGGCATAGGTTTAGTCCGGCGTGCTGACCTCTCTTATAAGCCTAGGTCGGGTTGCGGCGTGTTGCTTAGCCGAGGCCGGGCATGACCCAGAAAAGTGTGTCCGGCCAGAGTTAAGTGAGCGTGGTGGGTAAGTTGGTGCACCCCTGCAGGGAAGAAACTTCTATCGATAGCCTGTCCTACGGTAACGGACACTCGGAGTTGTATCCCGATCGGTACAACTAGAACATGTGGTGAGAACTGGATAGTACGGCTCTGGGATTGCTTTCTCGCAGGGAGTCGAGAAAGGATCTCAGGTCGAGGTTGATGATATTACTACTACTACTTTACATTATGTTCATCTGCTCTCTCCTGATGCTGCAAGACTGTCGAAGATTGTTGAAGAGGCTAGTCTTCGATAGGACTAGGCTTTCCCCCTCTACTCTGGCATTTCTGCAGCCCAGTCCACATATACAGCCATTTCTTTGACAATGATGCATATGTAGTGTAGATCCTTGCTTGCTGAGTACTTCGGATGAGTACTCACGTTTGCTTTATTTTCTTTTTCCCCCATTTTCCATTTGATGCCACCAGAAGACGGAGCCCCTGAGCCAGAAGCCCCAGCCGACGACCAGTACTACTATCCGCCTGGCGAGTACTACTACTACGAGGAGCCGTTCGACGACCAGGAGTAGGATCGGAGGGTCCAGGGCAGGAGGCCTACGCCTTTCGATCGTAGTTTTTATTTTTACCCCGCCTCTGTGAAGGCTTATCTCTCTCTCTGTAATATATCTGTACTCAGATATCTAATGCTTCCGCTGACGCTTGTATGCCATCGAGCTTGTATTCGAGCCCTCGAGGCCCTGGCTTGTAATATTAAGCTTGTATGACTTTATTTTATGTTTTAGAGTTGTGTTGTGATATCTTCAAGTGAGTCCTTAGGCTTGATCGTGCGCATTTGCGTGTATGATTAGTGCACGATTAAGCCGGGGTCGTCACAGGTGGGCCCGGCCCTGGTCGTCGTCCGCGGTGATCTCATAATAACACGTTTAACGAGATTGGATATTTGATCTGAGTCTGGCCACTGGCCTATACGCACTAACCAACTACGCGGAAGTAGTTATGGGTATCCCGGCGTCGTGGTATCAGCTGAAGCCTTCTTGACGTCAGCGACTGAGCGGCGCGCGCCGTGTTGGACCGCGATAACGTAACCGCCGTGATCGTGTGGGTTGCTAGGTCTGCTCGCGGCCGCGTACGCAACGTGCAGGAGCGCACTGGGCGATGGGCCCAGACCCCAGAGTGCCTAGGATTAGTCCGGCGTGCTGACCTCTCTGTTGAGCCTAGGTGGGGCTGCGACGTGTGGATCTTCCGAGGCCGGGCATGACCCAGGAAAGTGTGTCCGGCCAAAGGGGATCGAGCGTGTTGGGGAATATGTGGTGCACCCCTGCAGGGAAGTTTATCTATTCGAATAGCCGTGTCCCTCGGTAAAAGGACGACCCGGAGTTGTATTCCGACCTCATGACAACTAGAAATGGATACTTAATAAAACACACCCTTACAAGTGACAGATATAACCCGGTGGTCGCTCTCTTGCATGGTGGCGACGAGAGGATCGACGGGTAGGATTATGCTATACGTTGTTGTTTGGTTAACTTCCAACTAATCTCTTCTATTGCTTCAAGATGGAGGCTGCCAGAAGCGTAGTCTTCGACAGGACTAGCTATCCCCCTCTTATTCTGGCATTCTGCAGTTCAGTCCACCGATATTGCCTCTTTACACATATACCATGCATATGTAGTATAGATCCTTGCTTGCGAGTACTTTGGATGAGTACTCACGGTTGCTTTCCCCCTCCTTTCCCCCTTTCCCTTCTTGCTGGTTGTCGCAACCAGATGTTGGAGCCCAGGAGCCAGACGCCACCTTCGACGACTACTACCACCAGGGCGGAGCCTACTACTACGTCCAGGACGCCGACGACCAGGAGTAGTTAGGAGGATCCCAGGCAGGAGGCCCTGCGCCTGTTCGATCTGTTGTATCCCTGTTTGTGCTAGCCATCTTATGGCACCTTGTTTAACCTATGTCTGTACTCAGATATTGTTGCTTCCGCTGACTCGTCTATGATCGAGCATTTGTATTCGAGCCCTCGTGGCCCCTAGCTTGTATTATGATGCTTGTATGACTTATTTATGTTTTAGAGTTGTGTTGTGATATCTTCCCGTGAGTCCCTGATCTTGATCGTAAACGTTTGCGTGCATGATTAGTGTACGATTGAAACGGGGGCGTCACAAGGGGGTATATCTGATTATGATTCTACGCTAGATACTCCAATTTAACAACCCCGTGCATAGTTTTGTTGGCTGGAATAGTTTTCATGTATTCGACATAACAATCCTAGTTTTATTTTCATGCTATCTCTGCAATGTCATGTTGTGCATGGTGGTATGAATAATAGTTTCTGTTACCACTAATTTGCTTCAAGTATCTTAGATGCCATCTGCACATAACATTCAGACAGGCTCTATAAGTTTTTTTCCCCTCTGGTATCCAATGTGTATTATCTTCGTGATCAGACACGCTAATATATGCACCCTTTATAAGTATTGTTCGTTCAGAGCTAACGGTATCTCTGTGCTTTTTGTACACGTGTCAGCTAATGCTTTGGTCGAATTGGTTTTTTAACTTCAAACTGTATTGAAGGTCCTGGTGGCCTATTGTCAAATGAATTTCAGATAGCCTTCATTCGAACTATGCTGCATGGTGATGGGAGGGTGGTTCGCGACAATTGTCTTTGTCAGATAGTGGTGTTAGCAGAGCCTGCTGATAGTTGACCGACGACAATTCAGTGAAGGTCAGGGCTTCAACTAAGTTATAGACTTATAGTACGACCTTCTCATGGTATGATGTGTGCTTCTTTGATAGCTTGTGGTTTCCTCTTAGTTAGATACAATTTTGTCGATAAAGCCGATTTTCCTGAGCCTAATCCTGACTTTCAATCGAAGCATGTCTTGTTGTAGTTTGGATTTGCCTCACACTCACAGTATTTGAGATATGTCTTTTTCTGAAGTTTTACAAATGTATACTGTTCCTCTTGTATGTCTTTTTCTGAAGTTTTACAAATGTATACTGTTTCTCTTGTGTGCCGAGCGGCGACAGGGAGCGAATTGTGATCTCTTGATGAAATTTGCAATGGGCAGCTGTTTGTCCTTCCTGTTATGTTCCTGGCTTCCTACATTTGAAGGCATCTGGTTTGTATGTACAGCCTGGACAATGCGTAGTACGTACTGATAACATCATCATCTACATTTTTCTTTCTCTGTAGGCTGATGGCCAAGCATCATGTACAGTAGATCGGACGGGGCGTGGCCGGCTAAGGTCATTCGCGCTGCTGCAATGTTGTTCCTCTCATTGGAAGCCTGCGTTATCCTCTGGCATTGTGAGGCGGACGTCGGTCGCCTATGCAGCACGTCAGAGTCCCCGGTGTTGCTTCCGCGGTGGTTTGGTCATCAGCTCTCTTGGCGATCGGTGTGGCGGCCGGCGACCACTCATGGCGCATTCGGCCTAGCTGCTTGTTCTCTCTCGTGTAGTGCCGCGTCCTTCATTGAAGAGGGAAATACATTTCTTTTTTCTTTTTGTCATTCTTGTGCCGCGTATTGCTTGTTTTGTAGTAGTAAATGAATATTCCAACTTGAAAGATATTATTTTTTGTCGTGAAAAATATGTATTATTTTTCTTAATTTCAAAAAATATAACCAGTCATACACTGTGTACATGTCAGTATCGAGCTTGTAACTCCAGCTAAAAAAAGGGTGTTGGGCCTTGGAACTGCAAAACTGGACTAGGGATTCCATTCAAAGGCAGTTTGGATGTTTTTCATTTGGACGCTAATTCTACGCGGTATTTGTAATAACCTCTGTGCATATTTATTTATTATGGTTCTCTCTTTTTACTCTTACCATTACCATGTTGTTTTTATATCCAGAACAGCTTGGGAGCACCTGAGGTCTGAGGACGTGTATGTGTTAATAGTCAATAATGTTTGACACAATGATTTTTTTTAACCATTTTTTAAAATCTACTGTTCATCCGGTCCATTTGTGCTCGTGCGCAGATACTCTAGAGATACCAATAAAAACATATCCTACAATGGGGTATTTCTTAGTCTCCCGAAGCATGTCTTCACCTTGCTTTATATATAAAAGCACCCTGGGCAAACGATATATAAGGTAGTGATGAAGGCCTCATATTATAAGAAGATCAAATAAACAACCGGATAACAAAAATTGCACCACAAAGAAAGATCGCTCGAGAGCACTAAAAAGGGACACAGCTACGAAGCTGAGCACAAGCATAGGAGAAACCGATGATGATACCATGCAAGGACCTTAGGCACCTGAGATCCATGACAACAACCCCAAAAGGGTAACATCGCAAAAGCGTCACCGCAGTTGAGTCCAAAGGGATGGACAAGGGTTTCATTTTGTGTCCTCACTAGGGAAATGATACCGGAAGGCACCGCCATCGTCGGCACCAAAGTGTAGAGTTTTTCCTCGGTAACTCGCCCATACAAGTGTACCACGACGAGGCACCTTGACCATCCATGAGCACGTCAAATCCTCTTCCAAATCCAGATCTTTGCGCCACCACTGCCGGCCGCTAGAACCACCAGTCACCACATCCTTCGCTGCCCACACGGCCAAGGAACGCGACCACCGCCACCACTACGAGACTCGCCCAGAGAGTCAAACGGTAATCCCGCCACCCGAAGCCGCCTCCCCGGCATCCCAACCCGTACCCCTCACCATCATGCTCGTCTCCACCTTGACTTGGACGGAGGAGGCTAGAAGACGGGTTATCCCGACTCCCCAGCGACCAACCATCTGACGTCACGCAGAAAAGGCCCACCCTCATGCAAGGGAGCATAGCCCCTGCATCGGCCACCAGCCCACCCCACCAAACCGCCAGTCGGCGGTGTTGGCATCAGGTTCTATAATGGTAGGAATGTAGGTATTCGGGTCGACGACTAGACACCCCACGTACCAAGGAGGAAGGGGAAACGAATTTGTCTTTATTCTGTCCAAATTCTCTAGCCACCCAAACAAAATAAATGCAATTCAGTTTTGATGCATATGCTTTTTCCTGTAAATATTTGAAGCTTGAAACATATTAACTTGGACAAATTTCAGATTTTTTTTTACTACATTCTTTTCCCTGGTATAAAATTCAGGGAAGCGATAGCAGAAGACCACACGAACTCCAAACGACACACACCTTCACACTGTAACCCACCGCCGGAAAGCTAGCCAGCGCGCCGCCGCGGCCGTCATGCTCCGACTCTGCAGATGCATCCTCACCCACCTCCTTTCTTCCCCATCCGCCTCTCCGATCTCCTCTCTCCACCGCCTCCTCTCAACCTATTCCGGCAAGTTCCGCCTTCGCTGTCGACGACTACCTTTGTCGACGCCTGCAGCCTCATCCGAGCCCAGGCACTCAATGCCTCCACCAAGACCCCCACCTTAAGTTCTCCTCTAATCCGGACGTCGTCCTCGCCTTCCTCGGCCTCTCCGACGCCGATGTCACTGCCCTCGTCGCCAAGGACCCGCATTTCCTTTGCGCTGGCGTGGAGAGAACTCTGGCCCTGTCGTAGTCGGTCTCACTGGCCTCGGTCTATCCCCTTCTGATATCACGTGCCTCATCTCGCTTGTCCTGGGAAAATTCCGCCATAGATCCGTCGTCTCCAAGCTAGAGTACTACCTGCCGCTCTTCGGCCCCATCGACGACTTGCCCCGGCTTCCTCCGCTCCCACCTCGAGAGGGTGGTCAAGCCCAACGTGGCCTTCCTGCGGGAATGCGGGATAGTCGATCGTGATATTGCCAAGATGTTCATCCAAATGCCAAGAATCATCACCGCTAGCCCAATGCTTGTCTTGGGAATGGTCGCGTGCGCCGAATGTATAGGTGTGCCATGTGGCTCTGGGATGTTCAGGCGCATGCCGCATGCTGTCACATTTCTCAGCGAGGGAAAGATTGCTGTGAAAGTGGAACTTTTATAATAGATTTGATATTTCGCAAGAAAAAATAGCCAAGCCAAACCAAATGGGTCGACGAGTTGAACGCACTTCCCAGAAATACGCAGGCACAGATCTAAACAAACTCAAACAAAGGAAACCTGCGTTCGTTTGGGTCTCTGCGTTGAAGTTGGGCAGAGGCAAAAGAAAAAAAAAGGCAAAGCGGTGGGCGGGCCCCAAACGCCAGCGGCGTCCAAGGAAAGGAAAGCGGTCAAACGCCAGTGACCGTGGGGAATCATTTCCCATCCCAAATATTATTAGTAAGTTATACGTGCATAGCACGTCAGAGCTCATATAATCAAACTACAACCAAAGATAGACATATTGTTATTGTATTAATTATAACATGCAAATGGAAGGCATATACATGACATATAAGATGCAAAAGCACGTAAAAATATATCGAGCGTGTTTTGTCTAGGTATCTATTCTGTCTATTATAAAGCTATTGTTCTATCTGCAAAAATAAGTATGATTTATGAAAGTACATAGCCTTGAATACAGAGTAAAAATGTATGATAGTTTCGACAGAAAAAAGAAATTAGGAGGGTACGAGTATGGAAGAGTCTAGAATAAAGTAGAAGTGTACTTTAAGTTTTGTGCAAAATGTCCATATGGCTTAAGTCCAACCACAGAATCTTCTAGATAGTACACGTGGCAGAATCTAGTGAAGTAATGAGAAGATCCAACGGTCAGCAACACTCGGATTTGCCATGTTTCTACCGTCGGATCGGCTTCATCCAACGGTTGTTATTCCAAGTTATTCGTACGTTATATAGCGGTATAGAAAAAGGAAATCCAAGCGGCAATTTTGCCCACGCCGCCTGCTCGCCTTCAAATCCAATCCTCGAAGAATGCAGGAACCCTAGCGCGGGACTCGGCTCCGCCATCGCCGCCCTCCGGCCTCCGCGCGGGGCTCCACGCCGCCTCCACTCCGTCCGTCCACACCGAGGTGAGCTCTTTGCCTTGTAGTAGTTGGTTGGTATGTGTGGCGTGGTAGCATAACCCTAGCCAGTCAACTCCCTTCCGCCATGGACTGGCCTCTCGACTCACCTCACCTGCTGGCGCGTGCGCGTCTCTGGGTTGTGTTTGCAGCAGCGTGATGGAGCTCACGAAGCAGGGGCGGCCGCCATTGCCTCCGCGGCCGCAGAGAAGCTCCGCGCCCACGATGAGCCAGCAGCCAGGGCGGGCGTCGCAGCTGTCCCCCCGCCCAAGGCCAATCCGCAGATGCTCGAGTCAGCGAGATCGAAATTCAGGGAGGCTCTGGCTGCTGCCTTGAGTATTATGGATTCTGGGCAGCAATCTTTTGGAAATGTGGGTTCAGCTGGTGAGAATAATCGCAGCAGAATGCAAGGAATCACAGGAGACGCGTTCCGTGATGCGCGTACAGATGACGATGACGATGATGCATCTCCAATTGGGCTTCAGTCTAACAGAAGGATTACCACTGACGAAGCGGCAACAGAGAAAAAGAAGAAGGTCAGGATCCATAAGACCCAAAGTTTAGCATCTAGAATTGAAGAGGAGCTGTTCAAACTGTTCGGAGGAGTCAGCAAGAAGTACAAGGAGAAAGGCGCGTCACTTGTGCTTAATCTGGAAGACGAACGCAATCCCGTGCTGAG
Organism: Thinopyrum elongatum; assembly: GCA_011799875.1. Lineage (NCBI taxonomy): Eukaryota > Viridiplantae > Streptophyta > Magnoliopsida > Poales > Poaceae > Thinopyrum > Thinopyrum elongatum. The sequence continues at coordinate 32,314,358 of CM022302.1, read as the reverse complement.
GGAACGGGTTTTGTCCGAATAAATATCACCTAAATGGTTGTGTGCAATGACTCTTGAAGAGTTTCCAAAAATGTTTCGTCTTCCTGATATACGAGTAGTGGATGATAGACGACGCTTGGTGAGGAAAACACACATGGGAGAATTTCTAGTCGAGGTGGAAGAAAATGACCATGTTTTTCCGGTACAAGCCGGGCCTGGGGGTGATTCACTTCCATCAGAACCAATTATTGCAGTTCAAACCAAATCTCATGATAAAACAAGTGCACACTGCAGGGAGATCATCAAGGAATTGGACAACACTACTGGGCAAGATGATGGAGTTGTTGGGACATGGAACAGCAACACATCAAGTGATTTAGAATATCTAGAAAATGAGATGAATGATCTTGTGCTGCAAGCAAGGTATGATGTCTTGAATCGGCCAGAGATCGTCTCGTTCTCTGATTTCCTGCGGATCGTTGCTTCAGAACCACATTCTAAACATCAGCCCGTTGGTGCCCCGCCGCAAGATGATCGCAATAGTAACAAAGCTGACAGAGTCAACTCAGCAAATTTCCCCATAACTATGGACACGGCTGCTGTATCAGAATTCCAATTTCATTCTGACGATGTGCCATCTCCACGAGGATATTGTCAATCCAAATTAGAATCACCCATAAACAAACCAGCTTCAGTTTTGGATCCAGCTGAAGAACCAAAGGGAGATGTGTTAGCCAAATCCTCTCCTCAAATGGTGGATACTCCTGAATCTGCTATGCAGTGTAATATAACTCCTGATGTTGCATTGACGCATGACAGTGTATGGGAGGCAACAATTCAGCATGAGTCTTCTCGCACAAATATTGTTGTTATCTTTAAAAGGTTTGTTTCATTAACCTTGCTTATAGTAATTGTACACAATTAAATTTTGGTAAGAGAGATACACAATTAACTACAAGATGTACTTCCATTTGTAATTTCTATATTTATTTGTAACAAACAACACACCATTCATTACGTACGTAAAGCATCACACAAAGTTTTGGCAGCATTCTTAATTCATTGTTACGTTGCTTCTCTTTTGCAGCGGTGGAAAACCATCTACACGTGAGTGGCACCGCTTTCTTGAGATCGAGGGACCAGTGAGGTTCAGTGCTCTTAAAGAATTTCTTATAGAGCTTCCTAAATCCAGGAACTGTACTATAATGGTAACTATTATTTCTGTGTGTGGTTTCATATATAATATTCTAGTTTAGTGCATCCATTGCTTATTAAAATTGGCAACTTGACTATATTCTTTCTATTACTGACATATAGACGTCCTTGCACTTGTTTCCTTGCGTACAATTATGTCTATCGCTTTGACAGGATAATAATTGATCGTAAGAGCCCAGTGGAAACATGTGCTCTTAAGTTTGCTTTGTTGTGGTTAAATCATAGCTACATAAGCACTTTGTTGAAAAATAATAAATCCCAGAGATTCCACCTGATGTAAGCCCGTGCTATTGGCAATTTACCGAATACCTGAAATGCCACGGCAAAACAGACCCTCCTTATTTTATCACCACGTCTTGAAACTGTACCCTTTTTGATAGGATCGTGGACAGCGACAAATGCCCAACTTTAGTTATTATCAGGTGATCAATTTTTTATAGATAGACTATGCCATTTCTTAGAGATAGAGTTTGTTATTTTTATGTATGGATTAGACTCTACTACCTTAGACTCTGAGTCGTATGTTTGCCTTTTTTCCAAATTACTTTATCATAGCCAATTATACAAGAGCTTTTTATCATAAATTCATAATGAAGCGATAATAATTATTTGTTGTGGTCTCCACAAATCATCTCCCATACCAATAGTCTCTCATCTCAACCCAGTCAAGTTGTCCTGGTAATCCTCTCAGCAATACCCCTCGGGAATATGACTGGGCAAATGCCGCGCATAGGATGGCTGAGCAATAACACTCTATAATTCAGAAACACAGATAATTCACTCTATAGGATGGCCTTGTAAGGGATGAGGAGAGACTGTATTAGAGAGATGACTTAGGGCTTAGGCAGAGAAACACAGATAATTCACATTGCTTGATTACAGAAGCAATAACACTCTATTATGCAGGTATCAAATTTTCTGTAAATTTTAACTCGCTGATAACAAAATGATAAGCAAACTTGGATATTTCCCTGTTTTACTTTTATACAATACCCATCTAGTCGTGTGGCAAGGGCCCCATCCACTAAAAGCTAAACCCTTGAAGCTGGTACCACCGTCCTACATGTAATTCCTTCATCGTTCAACCCCCTTCCTGCAATACAGTTGTCGCCTAGACCTTGTTGCTCGCCCTCCTCATCATTCTTCCAAGCCTTGCCATCGCTATGCTTCAGCCTCATCATATCGCGTCTCTCATTATGAGGTACTGCCTCTTGGCATTCAAACTGCCAAGAGACCTTCCTCGTCCTGTCACCTGCTGAAGTTTGTCGCTGCATTGCCGGGTTATGATCCTAGTCTGCCATTGCATGGAGAAGATCTTTAGAAACAGGCTTTCGCCTTGCTTTATATATAAAGCCACAACTGAACAAAGTACATGGCCGAACGATACAAGTCGAGGTGCATCCTTCTTACAAAGCCGATCCTAGGATAACTGGATCACGCAAAAGGCACGCGAGTACAAAACAGAAAGATCACAAAGGAAGAAATGATAACAACCTCACACTACACCCTAGCACACCTACGCTCCACAATAACGCCCCCGGGAGGGAAAACGGCGCAAAGCGTCGCCGTTTTCAAGTCCAGAAGGTATTCACCCGGAGCCCAGACATGGAGAGGAGCATCAAAACGACGTCTTCAAGAAGAAAGTGGCGCTCGCGAGCATCGCCGTCATCGCCGACAAAGCACGGAGTTTTCACTCGGCCGCTCCTCAGTGCTGGTAGGCCACCCAGGCAAGCGCGATGAGCATAGATCCCCAAATCCAGAACGGGGCACCTCAACAACTGGAGCGCGCCCGGGCCACCCACCGCTAACTCTCTCATCGCCCACACGGCCAAGAGACGTAGCCATCACCGCAGCCATGGAGCCTGCCGGAGAACTCATCATGCGACCACCTTCCAGGGCGCCCGCCTCGGCCTCCAAGCCCCAAGACAGCGCCAACTGCCTGCTTCACAATGCCCAAACTATGGTAGGTAAAGTCTGGCATCAGTCAATGAGCCAGGGTCAGCACCACCACAGTAGGGGCGCCCACGCCTACAGTCCCCTCGAATCCTGGTGGACCGAGGGGGACATAGCCTAGTGATTGCCGACGACCATCGATGAGAACAGCTCAGACGACGCCAAGCCGCAACCAGAGACGCCGGACCGGCAGTTGGCACACCGCTGTCCCGTCCACCACATCCATGGACCAACACCAACACTACAACGAAAAGACAACTCCCTAACCAAGCCGCAAGCACCCACCTTGGCTTAACCGGTGGTGACCCGAAGCCGAGAAGCCCGACTCTAAGGCGACACCATTCCGGGCCTCTCTCAGGAAGCATCCAACCTCGGGCAGGAGGACCATGTCAAACGCCATACCCGGCGGCTAGTCCGTGTCGCCGGCCCGCTGACAACACATGAAACTGGACGAGGTGAGAGCCGCCCCATCAAGAGGGTGCCGCTCATGGCAGCCAGCAACTCCGGCAGCCGAGCAGCCGCGCTAACACCAGCCCTGCCTCCCCATGCCAAGATCCGCCACCACCAGTCTAAGCCATGGCCACCGCCCACCTCCCACTAGCTACCCCGCCTCCACGCCCGCGGGAAGGGCCACTGGAATCCACCGCTTTCAACAGTCGCGCCGGTTGCCCCATGGACACCCGACCACGCCACTTCCAGCCCAAGCCGTGGGGGCACGCAGGGCACCACCGTCGCAAGCCACCCCCACCAGGGGCCAAACGAGCCCAACCCTCCGCCCCGCGCCACCTATTCGTGCCCCGGCGACAGATCCGGCCGGAGACGAGTAGGCCTTCTGCCACCTGCACCCTACAACACCAGATCTAGAGAGGGAGTCTGCCGCCGCCCGTATGCACCACGCCAGCGAAGCCCTCCACGCACCACCATGAGCCAGCAGCACTGCAGCCAGACCGCGAAGCCACGTCGTTGCGCCTCCCGTCAGCGCTGCGCCACCGCCCAAGAACGATGCCCCGCGCCGCTGCCACTTGAGCAGGGGAAGAAGGAACCCCGCCGCCGCCAACACTAAACAGGCTTTGCTCGATGGTCGGTGCGAACGGGCATCGGCGAGGGAGGAGGACGGAGGGAGGGGGTCCTCCCCCCCCCCCCCCGGTCGCCCGAGGGGAAGACGCGGGAGGTAGAGGGGTGGGTCAGGGCTGAGAAACAAGGACAACTGCTTCCTGCATGGAGAAGATAGGGATGGTTAGGAAGGGATCAGCTGACTGGTGGCCCAGTTGTGGCGTATGAAATGTGTTGCCATATGTACTGCATTGTGGAACTGGAATCTGTATGCTTGTATTGACATCCAAATTTTTGTGTGAATTTGAATACTCCCTCTGATCCATTTTAAGTGCCACTGATTTCGTATAAAGTTGTACTACATCAGCGACATTTAATATGGATCGGAGGGAGTAATAAATAAACTACTCCCTCCGTCCCATAATATAAGAGCATTTTTTACACTACATGTAGTGTAAAAAATGCTCTTATATTATGGGACGGAGGGAGTACTATCTAGACTTTTAGTAGATTGCCATGTGCACATTGTACTGAATTCAGATGTTGAATATTTTGAATCATCTGCGCCTTTCTAGCTTTCTTGATTTTGGTCCAGAAAATATTGTTTTCTTACAATTATTATCTGTCACTTGTTTTATAGGTAACTGAGTTACGTTGGAAGGAGGGCTCTCCTCAGAGTCGTGGACATCATCTCTTAAAGGTTCCTCCCTACTATCTTAAAAACACTGTTCTCTAGTATTGGCCCTTGAGTCAAAGCATAGCACGGCAACCGGTCGAGCTCCTGATTTGCTAACCATCTATTATTCTTCTGCAGACTATTGACTCGTATACCGCCGATGAGGCAGTAGGGCTAGTAAAGCCAGCTCAAGGGATCACGTTGTACCTATGTCCTTCTAAAGGGAAGGCAGCTCAGATACTTGCTGACCACCAGCTGCCAAAGGAACACTTGGGTAGTTTAACCGTACCTGAAACATCTATCATCGGAGTCGTCGTGTGGCAAAGGTCCCATGCCTCATCTATGGCGCAGAATATTAATACAGAACCACATTCTACAGATCAGCCCATTGGTGCCCTTCTGCAAGATGATCGTAATAGTAACGCAGTTGACAAAGTGAACTCAGCAAATTTCCCCAAAAATATGAACATGACTTCTGTATCAGAATTCCAAATTCATTCTGAGGATGTGCCATCTGCACGAGGTTATTGTGAATCCAAGTTAGAATCACCCATAAACAAACCAGCTTCAGTTCTGGATCCAGTTGAAGAACCAAAGGGAGATGTGTTAGCCAAATCCTCCCCTCAAATGGTGGATGCTGAAGAATCACGTACTGTTAATGGCTTGACTACTGAATCTGCTATGCAGTGTGAGATAACTCCTGATGTTGCATTGACGCATGACAGTATATGGGAAGGAACAATTCAGCATGAGTCTTCGCGCACAAATATTGTTGTTATCTTTAAAAGGTTTGTTTCACCTTGCTTATAGTAATTGTGCGCAATTAACTTTTGTTAGAGAGATACACGATTAACTACAAGATGTACTTCCATTTGTAATTTCTATATTTATTTTTAACAAACAACACACCAGTTCATTACATACGTTGAGCATGACACAAAGTTTTGGCAGCATTCTTAATTCATTGTTACGTTGCTTCTCTTTTGCAGCGGTGAAAAACCATCTACACGTCAGTGGCACCACTTTCTTAGGATCGAGGGACTAGTGAGGCTTAGTGCTCTTAAAGAATTTCTTATAGACCTTCCCAAATCCAGGAGCCGTACTATAATGGTAACTATTATTTCTGTGTGTGGTTTCATATATACTATTCTAGTTTAGTCATCCGTTGCTTATTAAAATTGGCAACTAGACTATATTCTTTCTATTACTGACATATACACATCCTTGCAGACAATTATGTCTATCACTTTGACAGGATAATAATTGATCATAAGAACCCAGTGGAAACTTGTGCTCTTAAGTTTGCTTTGTTGTGATTAAATCATAGCTACATAAGCACTAAATTGAAAAATACTAAAATCCCAGTGATTCCACCTGATGTAAGCCATTGCTACTGGCAATGTACCGAATATCTGAAATGCCACGGCAAAACAGACCCTCCTTATTTTATCACCACTTCTTGAAACTGTGTCGTTTTTGGTAGGATTGTGGACCGACAAATGCCCAACGACTTTAGTTATTATCATGTGATCAATTTATTATAGACAGACTATGCCATTTCTTAGAGATAGAGTTTGTTATTTTTATGTATAGATTAGACTCTACTACCTTAGACTCTGAGTCGTAAGTTTGCTTTTTTCCAAATTACTTTATCATAGCCAGTTATACAAGCTAAGATTTGTATCATAAATTCATAATGAAGTGATAATAATTATCTTCTGTGGTCTCCACAAGTCATCTTCCCTATAAATATTCTCTCATCTCCACCCAGTCGAGCTGACCTGGTAATCCTCTCAGCAATACCCCTCGGGAATATGACCGGGCAAATGCCGCGTATAGGATGGCTGGGCGGCATGCCTTGTAAAGGATGAGGAGAGACTGTATTAGAGAGACGGCTTAGAGCTTCGGGAGAGAAGGACAGATAATTCACATTGCTTGATTACGGAAACAATAACACGATAATGCAGGTATCTAATTTTCTGTAAATATTAACTCGCTTATAGCACAGTGATAAGCAAACTTGGGTATTTCCCTGTCGTACTTTTATATAACACCCATCTCGTCGTGTAGTGAAGGCCCCATGCCCGAAACCCTAAACCCTTGAAGCTGGTACCACCGTCCTACATGTAATTCCTTCATCGTTCAACCCCCTTGCTGCAATACAGTTGTCACCTATACCTTGTTGCTCGCCCTCCTCATCATTCTTCCAAGCCTGGCCATCGCTATGCTTCAGCCTCGTGTCATCGCCTCTCTCTATGAGGTCCTGCCTCTTGGCATTCAAGCTGCCAAGAGACCTTCCTTGTGCTGCCACTTGCTGGAGTTTATCGCTGCATTTCCAGGTTATGATCCTAGTCTGCCATTGCATGGAGAAGATAGGGATGGTTAGGAAGGGATCAGCTGACTGGTGGCCCAGTTGTGGCGTATGAATTGTGTTGCCATATGTACTGCATTATGGAACTGGAATCATTATGCTTGTATTGACATCCAAATTTTTTTGTGAATTTGAATTGTCCCTCCGATCCATATTAAGTGTCACTGATTTAGTATAAAGTTGTACAAAATCAGCGACATTTAATATGGATCGGAGGGAGTAACAAATAAACTATTATCTAGACTTTTAGTAGGTTGCGATGTGCACATTGTACTGAATTCAGATGTTGAATATTTTGAATAATCTGTGCCTATTTCGCGCCTTTCTGGCTTTCTTGATTTTTGGTCCAGATAATATTGTTTTCTTACATCGAGTATCTGTCACTTGTTTTACAGGTAACTGAGTTACGTTGGAAGGAGGGATCTCTTGAGAGTGGTCGACATCATCTCTTAAAGGTTCCTCCTCCCTACTATCCTAAAAACACTGTTCTCTAGTATTTGCCCTTGAGTCAAAGCTTAGCACGGCAACCGGTCGAGCTCCTGATTTGCTAACCATCTATTATTCTTCTGCAGAATATTGACTCGTATACCGCCAATGAGACAGTAGGGCTAGTGAAGCCAGCTCAAGGGATCACGTTGTACCTATGTCCTTCTGAAGGGAAGGCAGCTCAGATACTTGCTAACCACCTGCCAAAGGAGCACTTGCATAGTTTAACCATGTCTAGAACATCTATCATCGGAGTCGTCGTGTGGCAAAGGCCCCATGCGTCATCTCAGGTACCCAGCAGACAAGATTGCTTCAAGAGGCAGGCCACGATTTCCAGCAGTTCGCCCATGATTTCCAAGCCATCATCTCGCTCTTCCAATGCTTCTCATCTGGAAGTTCTAGCCGCTGACGTTCCTCTGGGTGTTGGTTCTGATGTTGTTAGGCACCAGGATGGTCTACCTGCTGAATACAATTTGGTTAGCGTCTCAGACTCAGCTGCCGATGTGACAAGGACACAGTCCTACAAGAGCCACCAGCATCCAGTGCACACTTGTGACCCGATAGAAGAAATTATTCGCAGGTATGACATGCCACATTCTCAAGGTAATCTCCAGCAGGAGCGGATTCAACAACCACACTACCCTTATCAACAGTACCATCAGCAGCTGCAGCATTATTCCATGCGTCAGTATCACATGGCATGGAATTCACAAAGCCCACTGGCATACACGCAGCACCAGCATACTGCCATGCCTGTGCCTGCACGACCCCTGATTTACGGGCACCCCATGCAGCCTGCTCAGCAATCCTACTCTGGTGTGCCTGACGACGGCAGTCGAACCCATGTCACCCGCGCATGGTATCTACGGTAGTTTTGTGCGATCTTGTTGTCATAGATCGCTCGAACCTTAGGGGTAGGGCCCGGCAAGGAAGTGGTGAACTTAGCTAGTATGCTTTTAGTCGTATATTTGTCGCAGATCGCTCGAACTATCTATCTTTTGTGTATGTCCGATGCTATGCTATGCTATATTCTCTATGTGTTACAATTTGGTACTGTGTTCATCTATGTTGCATTCGGTTGCATGGATTTGAGGATTTGGATATGAGCAGCGCGGCTGTGGACGTGGTCAAACGAGGGATGGACGGGTGATGTCCGGTCGTTACTGTGAGAAAGAAATCAGAGAGATTATAGTGAGGTTGGTCATTCGTGTGTCTGTGTAACTGGGAGGTCCGGCTGGCAGAATTTTTGCGGCCATGGATTTGCTAGTCATGTTTATTGTTGTACATCTCACTCATTGTGCTTTATACTTCTAGTAGTGAACTTTTATAATAGATTTGATATTTCGCAAAAAAAAAGGCCAAGCCGAACCAAATGGGTCGGCCAGTTGGGCACACTTCCTAGATATGCGCAAGCGGCCTCCAAGGAAGGCGGTCTAGCTCATCGACGGGTATTGCACCATTACAGCCTGGAGCGCCGGCTTAGATGCTGATTCAGTGTTGTAAAGTTTCTTAGGGCAAATGGATCGTTAAGTCACGGCTGAGCAACTATAGCTGAATAATGGTGAGGGAGCAGGGAAGCTGCCTCACCATGCTGAATGCTATGCTGGCGCTTGCAGAAGGCAATTGCGCACTAGATTCAGATTTGCCTGATAAAAGTAATCAGTGAGTTCTTTTTCTCCCGACTAAGGGCATTTCTAACCGATCCAATATCCGCCATCAGTGAAGGAGAAATTCGATTTTCCTCTAACGTGCACCTAGCCAATCCCCAATAGCTGTTAACGGAGGATAAATTATCCTCCGGCCCCTATCCCACCCCTATTTTTACTCCACCGCTTCGGTTCGGAGCAAAATTCATGGCCTCCCTCGCAACTCCTCACCCCACTACTTCGCCGCCCCGGCGACTAATTCTGACCAGCTCCACTGCCCCCATGGTCCCCAAGCCGCCACTGTCTCGGCCGGGAGTCGTCCCCAAGCTGCCACCGTGCCATATCTGCCTCGTCCCCGCACGGCTCGCAGATGCGGCCGTCGTGCTGGGATGCTCCCGAGCGGATGGCGGCGCAGGGCCATAGCGCTATGACGGGCTAAACGCCAGTGCGCGCGTGTCCGAGGAGAACCCGACTCGATATGATTTGGTAGTGGCGTCGCCTGGTGCCTCGGTCCTCGATAACGCCGTTTCGGTCGTTGAGCCCCCCGCGGCGTTCCACGTCGTGATGCGCTACGCACTACTGGGAGTGGGACCGGGACGGCGGGCGCGCAGGGCTGCGACCTCCTCGCGGATCCGCCGCCCCACGTCTGGGCGCGAGGACAGCAGCCAGAAGAACCAGGTGAGCATCGAGGACGTTGTCCCCCGGCCGGCGAGCAGGATGCTAACCACCACGTCGCGGCACGGCGCAGCAGCGGGAGGAGCCTGCCGTGGACCTCGTTGTGCACGCTGCGGGCCACGAAGAGGCGCCGCGACCGCGTGTTGAACTTGTAGCTGGCGGCCTTGGGGTTGTTATTGAAGCTGGCGCGCATGACGTGCTCTAGGTTGGCCGGGTTGGCGGTGATGACGCCCTGTTCGCCGCCCGGGCGGTGGAAGACGAGCGTGCAGGTGGGCTGGCGCGCGAGCACCTCGGCTACCCAATCCAGTATGCGGTGCCGGTTCGCCAGGAACTGAGGTTGGGTGATCCCTATTTCACGCGCGCGAGCGTCCAGCTGCGTTGATTTCGCTGAAGCGCGCGCGAAACGGGCCGGCCTACATCGAGTGTTTTAAAGCAGCGCCAGGCAACCGGCGGGGGGACAGCGATGTGTTTTGGGAACCTTCTAGAAGGTTCCCTCAACCGTTTTTTTTTCTTATTGCCGGTTTTTCGTTTTTTCCCTTTTTGTTTCTTTTTTTTTCCTTTTTTCTCTGTTTCTTTTTTGTTTTCTTTTCTTCTATCCTTTTTTGCTTTTATCCTTAGTTTTCAAAAAAGTTTGAAATTCCTATTTCTGTTCATGATTTCAAAAATTGTTCAAGGTTTCCAAAAATCGCTTTTTTCAGAAATTTGTTCACAATTCAAAAAATTTCTTCAGCGTATATCAAATAAATGTTCAATGCATATTTAAATATTGTTCAGTGTATATCACAAAAATGTTCAATGTATATCTACAAAATGTTCATCGTATATTACAAAAATGTTCAATGTGTTTTAAATATTGTTCAGCGTATATCATAAAAATGTTCAGTGTGTAGTTAAAAGTTGTTCAGCGTATATTTTAAAAATGTTTCAGTGTATATTTAAAAATTGTTCATATTTTTTTTTTTGGAATTTCAATTTTTTTTGTTTCATGTTTTGAATATTCGTTAACAGTCTATTCGAGTTTCTAAATTTGTTCAAGAAAATATTATTCAGTTTTTGAAATACTAGAAAACGAATTTGCCGTTATACACAATACTTCAAGTTTAGCGCTGTACTTTAAACAACTCCCAGTCGTTAGCAGCAGCGGCAAGCAAAGTCACAATCAATGCCTAGGTCTGTGGTTTGAATCCTTCCAGCGCTATGATTTTTTTTTAATTATTATTATTACGTTCACTCCTGGCAAAGGGCCAGCCCGTTTGCCCGAACCCTGCGCGAAAGCTGATCTGTTTGATGCTAACGAGCGTCAAACAGGAGCTCTCCCGAGGCAGGTGGCCGAGCAGTGGGTACGGCCGCGCCCTCGGCGCCTTCTTGTCGACCCTCCATGAGTTATTTACCCAAAACCACCATACTTGGGGCTAGGGTAACAACTTGGTACCAGATTTAAGCCAGGGCACAAAAAACCATCAAAACTACGCCTAATGCGTAACGCGGAGCACTAATGCTGTGATAATCTTGCAAAAACAGCGAAACTGACCAGTTGGACCCACTTGTCAGTCCGATGTGGCATGTCTACTTGTACAAATTGCTTAGGTGGACACGGGTCCCACTGTCAGCCCCCACCTACTTCTTCCTCCTCCCATCTCTTCCCCTCTCTATGTACGAACTCGAGGGTCAACGACGAGCATGTCAGACTCCGAGCGGAAGCAGACGACCACGACGGCTCGATGCCACCCAATCCAGCGAGGGAGCCGTCGCAGCGCGTCCCCACGAGATTCCGTCATCCAACTTCTTCCCCTCTGCCTCGACCACCAGATCCCCGCCTCCCTTCGTCGGACCCCGTTCCCGAGCGGCCGGCCACCGCGCCGTTCTTCCTTGGCTCCGGCGCCCCTGCGACGAGGTGCGGCGCAGGAAGTCGTTTCCACCTTAGCCCCGCAGTGGCCGAGTGCGTCCATGGCCCCGACGGGAGTGCCGCAGTGGCCGAGTGCGTCCACGGCCCCGACGGGAGTGCCGTAGTGGCCGAGTGCTGGAGCTGGTGTGCTGCTGCGCACGGCCGATGGCGGCGCTATCGTGCCGAGCTGCTCTGCCAGCCGCCGCACGAACCACACCTCAGCTCGCTGTTGCGCCCGCCATGCACCGCCAACGGGTCTGCCGTGTGCCGGTGTGCGCCCACCGTCTTCTCCTGCCTCGGGCCGTTGGCGGCGGGTGCGCTAGCGTCAGCGACGCTCGACAAGGGCGGCCCGAGACCACCGTCGCATCCCCAACTGCATAAGAACACCATGGGCTCCGCCCGAGCTTTTGCGCGACCCGTGCTTCAGGGGCTTCTCGGGCACGCCCTGCGCGACACCGAGGGAGGCGGCCAGTTCCACCACACGGCTCGGGGACGCGACCTCGTCTCCACCGCATGTACGTGTCTCCCGGCGGCGCACATAACTCGGCGACGGAGAAGAATCAGTCACGACGGAGCTCGGCCGGAGACAGGGAAGAAGCAATGGAGGCTCACAACCTGTTTGTTGAAATGCCCATGGAGGAAAAGAGGGAAGAAATAAAAAAGAAAAGGTAAAAAAATAAACAGACGAGTCATTGACAGGTGAGACCCTCGTCCAACTCAGCATATTGTCCACCTAAGCATGCCATGTCAGCCTGACGGGTGGGCCCAACTTGTCAGTTTCACTGTTTTCGTGAGGTTATTAGACTATCAGTGCTCCGCATTCCGCGTTAGGCACAATTTCGGTGGTTTTCTGTGCCCTGATTTGAATCTGGTACTAAGTTGTTACCCTAGCCCCATGTGTGGTGGTTTTGGGTAAATAACTCACCCTCCACACATGGGCATGAAGGAGGAAGATAGCGTCGAGGGTGAAGGGCGTTAGCATCGGTGTGGCGCGGCCTTGGGCAGCGGCACGACGAGGTCCTTGAGGCTGCTGGTGCTCTCCCGTCCAACACGCCGACCAACAGAACAGCGGCAATGAGAAGACCGGCGACTTCAGGTGGGTCCGGCGTGCTCACTAGCCGTGCCGGCTTGGTCACCTTCGTCGCGGGGCGCATAGCAGGTGTTCGACGAAATGCATGAGCCAAAAGTAAGTTTTACTCTGTTATATATAGGGGATCGGCTAGGTCCGACCAAAACTTAGTGGAGTAAATTTACTCCACTAAGCGTTTACTCCACCGGATACTCTACTATTTCAGGGGTAGACCCACTTCAATTCATATCAAAAGATTTCGTATATATAGTGTATGCTCCCTCCGTTCGTGAATAAGTGTACTTTAACCTTTTGTTCTAAGTCAAAATTTTAAAAACTATGAACAATTTTATAGAAAAGAATAGTAGCATATATAACATCGAATTGTTATATTATGAAAGTACATGCCAAAGCGAATCTAGTGATACTAATTTAGTGTCATAAGTGCCGCTACTTTTCCATATAAAGTTGGTCAAAGTTTAGGACAAAAACTAGATATGCACTTATTTGCAGACGGATGGAGTATTAACGTACACTAGTAGAACGCCCGTGCATTGCTACGGACTACAATGCATATAAATGAATCAAACAAATGATTAAGGCATTTCTCCCTCATATGTCTTGGCGTGTTCAGACATCAAACCGGTGCCTATCGGGCTCCCCACAATCCAACCATTTGGACAGCCTGGGCTCCTCCAAATCCATCACATATGTGGGGGAGAAATGTGGTTGTCCGGACTATCCGCCATGTACCATGTTATCTCCAACACGCGGCCCCAACACAAAAACTCCACCCCGTAGCACCCTTCCATTTTCCTGTCGGACCCTCCCCTTCCCGCTCGGTTTCCCGTCGTAGCGGGGCATTTCTCACTAGATCCCTCTCATTTAAAACCGGATGACACGCCTTTCTCCTCTTTATGACCATTGCTACTCTTCCTCCTCCTCTTCCTCAGAATTCAAGAATGTGTCAGGAAATATGCATAATCCACCAGAGACGTTGAGCCAAAAGGCGCCGTGCAGGGCAAAGATATTTAGATTGCAGTAAATATTCTAGTAGGTTAGTGTGCGATTGCACGTCCATCATTTGTATATTATTTCCACTTCGCCCCGTTGATAACTTTCCATCAGCAGTGCATTTTCCGAGTTCCGTCCACGGTAGAGGGGACTCGACTGATTTATATCCCATAGTCCTCATCTAGTACAGCTGTGAAATATATAAGGTATACAAGATGATTAGTTTAGAATTAAGTAGATAATAAAATAGAAAGGGAAGAAATGAAATGAGGTAGAATTAACTTCCAATAGTCACATTGCACTACTGAGACTAACTAAATTTTTACTACTACAGATTCAGCTTCTAAACAAAATAATAATGTGTGTGTGCGTGTGGGGGTTGGGGGGTGAAGGGTTTGACTTCATTATATAAATGTACCCCCGTTTGGAATTTGAAAGAAACATCAAATCACCATAAATTTGTGAGGCAACCTTTTACAAGGAAATATCACGTATATTTGTTGAAATGAATGGTCACTAAACTCCATACAGTTTCTCTCCTAAAAATATCTAAGACATGAATCTGAAGAGCAACAGTAACTGAAGAACAACAAGCACCTTGACGTCCTGGATGGTGACATTTCAGTTGAGGTTGGGGATGTGCAGCAACATTTCTTCCGGAAGCCAAACATTCACGACTGATCTGTACAACAGTACAAGGACATGCATAAGCAAATAAGAGTAATCTAAAAATATAAGGATTATACTATTTTGTCTTGCTGAGATGGGTTCCTAGCGTAATATGTGTCATTTCTTTTTTATTGCAATATCTGAACCCCCTCCATTTACCATCTAGTTTGTTAGTGATAGTTCCAAGTTCTTCCTTCAGCATAGGAGGTGGAGGCTCAAATCCGGCAAGACCTTCCTCCACACCCAACAAGTCTGGATTGACACCACCACCTTTCATTGCTCACATGAGAATATCAAGATCTTCTTTTCAAAACCTGTAACATGCATACTTATAAGCATGCATCAAGGAATGCATTTAAAATAAAAAATAGGAATTAAATCAGCTACATTATTTTTTTCTAAAGAAATATTTTTGTGTGGCAATTTCCACTATTACATATACAAAGATAGTAGCAAAATAGATATCCTGGTGACATGCGACATGTTACACCAAGTCTAATATTAGGACATCTCTCATGGGCACAATCAACTCACTACAGATTCATGATTTTCTTCTCGGATGCATAGTGCACATCATTTGCCACATGGCAGATTTTAGCCTGTTCAAAACAACATCATACTTTGTCAATACTTGGACCAAAATAACTACACATGTGATGGTTTTACCCCTTGATTGATAAACACTATATAACTACATCGAAAAATGGGGGGCTACACACATTCAATATTCTGTGAAAAGCTCTTGAAATCGTTGATGGTCATCCTAATGTTCATACAGTGCCATTATCTATTGTACTCTTGCCTGTATACTCAACCAGTTCATACTGAAGGACTTAAACAAATCATGCCTTGAAATTAAATGTGTGCCATATATTAAAGCATTTCTTCCTCTCGATTCCTTCCTCTTTCACAACGGCAGCTCACACCTCTAGTACTCCATTACTGGACAAAGTTATATTATTAGCCAGTTTGCTGATAGGTAATACTTGGGCACATAATGTATTGTTGTAATATCTAAGCAAGTCAGAAGAAAAGAAAGTGACAAAACATTGTGTTGTCCAGCAAGTGGCACTAACAGAATGGGAGATCCACTTGAAAACTAAGAGACACATAAACAACCATGCTTTTGTAGTAGTGCAGAAGATGTTGCATCTTTAAGGCAAATGCTTTTTTAAGGTAAAATGAATCATCTTAGAAAAATATATTAATATAGTCAATTCGCAATATGTATGATTTGAAGTCAAGGAAATTTACATCGGAAGTCATGGATCAGTGAGTATTTTTTTTCTCATATCTTCTTCGTATTCATCGTATTCAGTAGATATATTTGATTACGTACAGTTGCAACACTTCTTCCCCATGGGCATCTATGAAAGTGACAGAAATCCTTGCATTTTCTGGATGAAGAACAACATGCATGATTGTATTTGGAAAAGCCACCAACTAATATCATTGCAACAACATTTTATACAACTAATAAATGGTCAAGTAGAAAACACATTATGGAAAATGATACCTTTGTTACTGCACGTGATGTTCCAATTGTTGGTCCCTAAAGAATGCAAAACAATATTAGAGTTGCCAAAAAAATTGTTGATAGCTTTTCTATGAGCGTGAAACGGATTAAGGAGTGTGAACGGGAGGTTGCTTGTGATGACCCGGATGAACCACTCGGAAATAAAATAGTAGGGCAAGCAGAACTTGCTCGGCTGAGCCTGCAAGCACCCAATAACTCATCTAACACAAATAGGACACCGAAACCTCGAGCAGGAGACTTACTATGGCAGGAACGCACGCTACAAGCAAAAGGTCCATCAAAATGTGATGCATACCTGCTCCTCCCGGTAGGCAATAGGTTCTCGTTGTCCAGGCTCTAGACGGAACCGACGGAGGTGGAGGCGGCGTGCCCCTCCAGTAGAGAAGCTGCGCCGTCGGCGGTGCGGAGGCACGACCACGCCAATTGCACCATCCCGATGCCGTCGGGGAGACCTCTCTCTTTACCTCTCGCATACCCCACTGCCACCGCCACTGTTGCTCGTAGACAGAGATAGGGGAAGGGATGGCTGCCATGGGAGGGAGGATAGGAGGCCCTGACCTGTGGAGCTCGTCATCACCAGCGTCAAGTATGGCGGCTCTCTGCCACAAGGGAGGAAGATATTGATTAGGTGGGATCACATGCATATAACTGGCGTCCTTAAATTGTGCGATCTCACCCCGTATCGTATGGCAAGAAAAATCTGTAATAAAAACCAGATCCGGGAGGAGGTGTGCTTTCTTTGGATACAATTGGTGGGGTTGACGCCTTCCTTTGATTGATGGTGCGCGGGGGTGGGTTTCCTTGAGTAAAACTCGGTGGGGTGACCTGTTCCTTTGATTGTAAATGGGCGACTTACTTTTTTGGAAAGAAATCGGTGGGAGCGAGAGGTCGTGTGAGGGGGCGAGCGAACCAATGACGAACAAACTCCCGGGAAAAACCAAAGGGCGGGGTGGTGGGAGGAAATAAAACCGGACGAAAATAAAACCGGAGTACCAGGCTACCAACTGCTCCATTAGGAGTAGAGATGTATGAAAAAAGAAGGAAACTGAAACAATATGTTTTTTTTTGGAGAAACAACCTTTTTTTTTAGGGAGAAAGCTAGATTTTATTGCTCAAATTCCGCATATAGCAGGATACAAAACGGATCATGCGGTTGGATCAACCACAAATATCTCCCCTGATTTAAAGAAAGTTAAAATCTAGCTAGACTATCAGCTTCATAATTTGCCGCTCTTCCTTCAAACATAAACTTGCAGTTGAAACCCGCAGCCCTCTCTCTAATCTTGTTGATTATAGGTCCATACGCTCCATATGTGCCTCTGTAGATATCGGTAATCACTTGTTTTGCATCCGAAGAGATCACAAAATCTGTTCAGTGAAGATCTTCCGCTAATGATAGTGCCTCACGGCAACCTATCAGACTCCATGAATGACTATAGCATTTTTTTAGAAACACATGTAACTTTATTCATACTCATAACAATTACAGGTAACTGCCTAAATATTTTCCGTTTGAATCTCGACATACTGCCACTGCAGCCCACGTTCTGGGTATCCTCTAGTTCCCTCCCCTCCCACCCCACATGCAGTGGCGGACCTAGAGCTTGACCATAGGGGGTGCCAACCCTACCATTCACAATAGAAATGCCTTGTATAACCATAAAAATTAATCAGTTTATCATTCTAACCCAATAATACACATAGGATTAGACTAACTACTACTAGATAAAAAAAAATTGCATTTTTGGAGGGGGTGCCATGGCACCCATGGCACCCCCACTGGATCCGCCACTGCCCACATGGCCCAGTAGCCCAATACGGCAGTAACTACTCCCGCCCTCGCAACCCATTCAAAAATAACTGCAGCCTGCGTCATTGCGTCGTACTGTGAACTCGATTGATCAAATGAACCGTCACGCCGCCCAAGTCCTCCCGCCCTCACAGCCCATTCGAAAAAAATTCGTCAAACTTTTATTTAATAAGCAAACATTATTTTACAAAATCACAAACATTTTTTGAATCCACAAATATTTTATGATTTACTAAACATTTTATTTCAAACCTCTCATTTTTTTTATTTTTGAAACCTTTTTATGTCAAAAATTATTTAAAGTAGAAAAACAAAAATATAAAAGAAAAAGAAAAAAACAAAATTGAAAAAACAGGCCGCACGGCCATGGGCTGGCCCAAACGGGCGCGCTGCATATCCTCCCAGCGTGCAGAGCGCACTCTAGGAGGTCCCTACTACATGGGCCGGCCATCTCAGGGAGTATTGCATGATTGTGCAGGAGATCAATGACAAGAAGCGGAATTTCCGGAGCTGTGAGCTCATCCACGAGCATCGCGCGAATAATGGTGAGGCACATAGACTAGCTAGAATTGCTACTACCCTTGATAGTGGTCGACATGTGTGGCTCATTGATCCTCCGGATCACCTTTGTATCCCTTTGAATTTTGACACATGAAATAAAGCGCGGTGTTCTTCTCGGAAAAAAAAAATTGCATGGGCCGGCCCAGGAGGGGATTCCCATGTGTGAAACGTTTTCTATCACATTAGGTGGCACTGGTGGGGGTGGCATAATGGGTAATTATTGGCAACTTTAGGGGCAACTTCCATGACATACCGCCAGAAGCAATAGCCCCTTTATTGTTATTAGGTATAGATATAGATATAAATATTTTCCTAGCCAAGTAATGTACGCGGGTCTACAATATATTACGATTTCAGATATATTTCTCACATCATTACGATTTGAAAGCGGTTAGTCCTATATATGATTTTGGTTATTTTTTTGAGACAAATATATGATTCAGGTGTGGCTCAATATCGGTTGACTATTTTGCGTTCAAAAATCAGGAAGAAGAAAAAAATCAAAAGGAGAAGAGAAAGAAATATTTTAATCCCGATTAAAGCCCAACCCAGTGCTACTGAGATTGACTAGAGAGTCCACGCAAATCTGCACGAGTCTCCTCCACCGGCGTTTCCACCATGACCACAAGGTGTTCAACACTTTGCTCGCAAGGTACCATGCATAGTGAGGACGAGTAGTTTTTTCAACAACCTCATTTGTTCATCGGATATGATTCGTCGTCGGATGGTGAGGAGCTTGCGGTTGATGCATTGGTCGTCAATGACCACATTGCTAGTCAGCGCCCGAGGTTTAGTGGATCAATCCCGGGCCATGCTCCAAGGTTGAACCGCAATAGAGAGAGTGGTCATTGCCTGCATTTCGCCGATTACTTTGAGAGCAACCCCTGTAGGAGATATGCCCTAGAGGAAATAATAAATGTTATTAATTATCTCCCTGTTCATAATTAAGTTTATATTCCATGCTATAACTGCTATGGTTCCCGAGCCCGTATATCCATAAAGGCTCTGGGGAAAACCCATGTGCACGTGTGGTATAATAAACGGTAAAATGTATTCCTAGTCGTGCCTCTAAGACTAGCTCAAGTGTTGCATGATGATTATGTTTTTCCAATCATGGGCATGTCTATGCCAGCAACTTTGAGGGCACAATGTCAGGAAGGACATTTGTGTTGAATCGACCCGAATTGATGTTATGCTATGAGATACATTCGTCATGAGTTAATGGTTAATAACACAGAGATGGTTAATGTTTGCATGATTCCTCAGACTATGAGAGTATTGAGTTTCTTCATGCTTGATTCATGAACTTTGGGGTTTGTTAAACGTCATCCGTAAATGGATGGCTATTACGGCGGCTTACGGGTTCATGGGAAAGTATGTCAAGTAACTTGATAGCTCAAGATTGGGATTTGCTCCTCCGACGATGGAGAGATATCTCTGGGCCCTCTCGGTGTTACGGTATCCATCATCGTCTGGCCAGACACTTTGTGATTTGATCACGGGGATGCCGGAACACGGTAACGAGAAAAGAGAACAATACCGATAACGGGGTAACTAGCATAGTGGACAGGTTGTTGATCCACGGGGATGCCAACATGTCTAACCTCGGGTATTTGTAACATATCGTGAAGCAACAGGAATAGCACACGGCAACTGGAGGTTCACTCGAATATTCATTCGTGTGGGTATAGGGGTCAATATGGGTGTCCACGGCTCCGATGTTGATCATTGATCGGAAGGGGTTCCAGGTCATGTCTATACTTCACCGAACCTATAGGGTCACACGCTTAAGGGTCATCTATCTGCTGAATACTAGATAGGGAGTCTGAGAGAAAATCACCGAAAAAGTTTCGGACACCGAAAAGTTTCGGACAGCGGAAAAGTTCCGCAGAGAGAGGTCACCGGATGAGTTCCGGTGAAACTGAAAAGTTGTTTCAGGGGATACCATTAAGTCAAAATGGTTTCGGCACATGCCTGATAATTCTTGGAGGATGCCAGAATCATTCTGGAAACTTCTGGGAATTTTCTGGAAGAAAAACCGGAAATGTTCCGGGGCTGCCGGAACCGCTTCAGATGCTTTTCGCAGATGAAATCACTAAACTGGAATTGTTCCAGAACGCGTTGAAAATTATTTTAGTGGGTACTGGAAATGTTCTAAGCCCACATAAATATTTTCAGTTTGAACGGACGCTGAAAAATGTCGTCGTGAATAGTGAAAGTGCTTTTTGGGTGGCTTCTTGGAGAAGCCACCTTGAGGGTCCTTTGATATTTTTCCCCTTGGCTTCTTGGAGAAGCCACCCTTGGGCTTGGCCTATAAATAGGGGTGGAGGGGGCTGCCTAAAGACTCACTCCTTCTCACATACAAGTGCCATGCAATGATCTGGCTTCTCTCTCCCTCCCACGAAAAGAGTTTCGTAGAGCCGAAAGGCTGTCTGGGTTCCGGTGGGAACTAGTTCTGGACGGCGAAGCCCTGCCGGATAGTTGACACCGTATGTGTGCAACTCTGTAGAGAGGTCGTAGTTTCGATCTTAGTGCCCGAGGGGCTGTTCGTGAGTGCCTCCCGAAGGGCTGTCCAAGTGACGGTCCGAGTTCTGTGAGTCCTCCCGAAGGGCTGTCCGAGTGACCGTTCGAGTTTCGAAGGTCCTCCCGAAGGGCTGTCCGCGACACCGTCCGGGGGACTGTTCGACCGCCTCCCAGAGGGCTGTCCGAAGGGAAGACGAGGGTATACATCCTCGCGGTTGGGAGGTTGTAAATCCTAGCTGCGGGGATCTGCACCACCGATCGTCATCGACTCTACTTTCGCTGCGCTACGAGTCGGTAACGAAAATGATCAAACCCTGTATGCAGTCTCCATAGTGGTCCTAGGCTGGTGCGTAGGTCGGAAATTTTTTGTTTTCTGCTGCGTTACCCTACAGTGGCATCATGAGCCGTGCTATGCGTAGATGCAGGTTGCGATCTAGAATACATAGAGATGTATGGGTGTTGCACAATATAATTAGGTAGTAGATGAGTTCTATTACTGAAAATTATTTGTGCGGGTAGCAGATGAAATCTGTTACCCGATGTTCTTGTTGCTTCCCTAGAATTTGCATATTTCTGATCTTGATAACAGTATGGTGGAGTTTCAAAGTTCTGGCAATCCGCGATCCTGATTGATCAACGAAGTGCTAACAGTTCATTGAATTCCACCGTAGTTAAAAGGAAAGATGAAATTTCGCAGACAAAAGGGCAATGCAGATATGATCTGCACGGGGGTCATGCGTATGACGAAGTTTAGTATGGGGCTCGAGATTTTATTATCTCGGTTTTCATACACCCTGGAAAGTTAATCTAGCGACTTGAATTATCATACTTGATGATGGACGTTGGTAGTTTCGGTTTGTTTCGAAACCTTAGAAGCCACGTAAAAACAAGTTTTTGCATGAACCGATTAAAGGCGTCTAACTTGGTTTTGCAGGAGGGTTTGCATGTGCATATGATGTGGTATAGGAGTGCTCATATTTAATTTGATTATGTATGAGATGACTATATGATGTAAATTGATTAACATGACCTGTGTGTCATGATTCGGCATGATGGCTGGAGCCATATGATTGCACTTTAAATGACCTGCGTGTCAAACTTGTTGTAATGCATTATTTTATTAGCTATAGAGATAGCAATATTATCTGGTGCATCGACAAGGTGGTGGCAATCTTCGTGAAGGTGAACACCGACGCGAATGCCGAAGACGAAGAAATACAAGACTTCTCCGTCAGAAAGGGCTATACCATATCATGCTATTATGAATTACCTGAGATGTTTATCCCTTATGATGCACCCTTTTTGATTGCGCGGTAGTCGCTTTTATTAGGGTGATCTCTCACAAAAATATCAAGTAGTTAGTGTTCTCCCAAGTGTAGCACCGTCACGGCACCTAACTTTTCGGGGCATCACATGGACACATGGGTGCGAACGATTAGGGAAGTGTGAGGCGGGTGAGTTGAGACCTCGCAGCAAGATCACTTGGTTGTCTTGACATTCTGGAGGAGCGTCCTGAGCTCGGAACACGCCCATCGAAAGATGAACAAGAGTCACATAGAGATGTGATTGGCAAGTTGGCCTACCGATTGCAATTTTCGTCACTTGAGATGGACACATCCTTGGCGTTAAATTGTAATATGGATCTTGAATCGCTCACAATCAATTATGAGAGATATTGATTTGAGTGGGAGCGCACTGTTGAATTAACTTGTTTAATTCTCAGTGCAATTAATTATGAACACTGTCTAAGTGTGGTTTGCTAATAGTTGTAGAATAATGGCTCGCGTTTCCACCTTCCCTATTAAAATTGAATAGCTGTTAAATATCTGGTTAAAACTTTACGGTTGGTAACGTAATGTGAGGATTGTCCTCAAGAGTGCCAAGAAGGACTTTGTCCTATCGCATACTTTTGGTATTCTCTCGCTTATGCTATGGATCATGTGACTCTCGTCCTTCGATCCAAAAGCTAGAATTCCATTTTTAGTCAAGTGCAATATGTTTGCTTCCATGAGACCTGAACTTCGAAAGTTTGGATAGTTATGTGATATTCATGGAATCTGAAAATCATTTTCAGAGACAGACAAAGGCTAAAAGATATGAGATATCCAAAGCAATGTTTGTTTGCAAACTATTAGTAAAGGAGTTTACTATGCATTAGACTAATAAGAGAGGGATCCAGTAGAACGCCTGTCATATGATGAAAGGTGAATAAAACAAACAACTTAAAGAGAATGGAAGTGTCCGAAGGGTGTTAGTGAAACTTTCATGCCTAGGAAGTCCGGGGCTAACGCCACTCTTAAGTTGGATGCTTCTTCTGAGAGTAGGAGAAATACTGAAAGTTAAACTGTTAGAAGTATAAAGGCAAAAAGAAAGAAGACTGGAATATCCAGCTCATGTATGAATGTCATACAAGTTTTTGATGTATAGAAGGCTGGTAAAAGATATAGTTCTTGGGAATTATGGTTAAACATGTTAATCACTAATTCTTGGGTATTGTGAGACAATCACAAAGATACCTGCTCGATTGCATTCTGTTGCAATTCGATGTAAGAACTACTATGGCCTAAAAGACTAGCCAGAAATGAGGTTTAGGTATACACAGGGAACATAGTAAATGTTACTATACCTTCCATCGGTGTATTACCGTCTGTATTTATTTTTATAATTCATTTGGAGTTTCACAAACTCTAGCCCATTGCATAAGGTATCTTGCAAGAAGGTTGTTTATAAGAGAACTTTTGATGTTCGATGTTATGAATAACATAAGGGCCATACTTTCATTATGAATGAGATGTATGTTATGAATATTGATAATAATACATTACCTCTGGGTTTACTTTCATAATTCATTTTAGAGTTTCATACACTCTAGCTCGTTGCACAATGTTTGTTGCAAAAGAGTTGTTCATAAAAACAACAATTGTTGTTCAGTATTATGAATAACATGAAGGGCCATGCTTCCATCCTAGATGGGACGTATGTTATGAATATTGATGGTAATATGATACATCCATAACACTGATGCTAAATGTCATAAGACTAAAAGAATACCACACAAGTGTGGCACTGCATTTGGTCACATTGGAGAAACCCGCATGGAAAATTCCATTATGATGGATTTTGAAGTCGTTTGATTTTGAATCACCTGACACTTGCAACTTTCCTCCGAAAAGTAAAGTGACTGAATACCGTTCACAGGCCATAAGGAACGAGCAAAGAACTTATTGGTGATCATACATTTTGATATATGTAGTCCGATAAATGTTGTTGCAAGTAGTGGATTTATCTATCTTCAGAAATGACTCAAGTAGATATATGGATATTTACTTGATGAGACGTAAGTCTGGATCTTTTGAAATCATTTGAAAGGTTTTCAAAATGAAGTAGAAGTTATTGTAACCAGAAAATTATGTTTCTACAATTCGATTGCAGAAAGAAATATTTGAGTTACAAGTTTAGCGAATGTCTGATGAGTTGTGAAAAGAGTTTCATAACTTACACCTCCCGGAACACCACTGTGAGTGGAAAGTCCGTGAAGATGTAATCGAACCATTTATGACATGGTAAGATCAAAGATGACATAAATAAATTTGCCATTATCCCTTTTAAGGTGATGCTTTAGAGACTGCGGCTTTTACACTGAAAAGAGCTCCATCGGGTCTGTTGAAATGACACCATGGTATGGTATGCCCAACCATGTCATATCTTTTCTTAACATTTGGAATATGGGGCTTGTGTAAAAGGTTACAAACCTATTTCAAATCAGGCAAGTGCTACTTTGTAGGTTATCCCAAGTAATTGGGTATTCCTCCCTCACTATACCGAGGCAAATAGGTTTGCCACAAAGAACGGTATGCTTTTTGAAGAAAATGGTTCTTTCAAAAGGTGAGTGGGAGAATAGTGCAACTCGACAAGATAAACAGTATCTTCGTCATCAGGTCAAAGGAAAGAGACCTTAGAAGCAATTCCAGAGTTTCCTACTGCGACTGATACGGAAGTCTCTACAATAAAATGTATGGACTTCGGTCGAACTTGCAGCTGAACCACGTAGGCAAGGCTCGTGCAAACCTCTCAGGTGCGCAAACGAGATATTGTTGTTAGACAACAGTATACCTACGATACACAAGGAAGCGTTGATGGGCCCTGACTCCGGAATTGGCTAAATGCCAATACAATCCGAGATAGTTTCCATATAAGTGATTCAAGATTAAAACCTTGATACACCTTTCGGAAGACTTAGAGTCTGACGAATATTTATGGAACTATAACTGATACGAATAAAAATGTTTTATCCATAAAGCTCGACTTGTTGCAATATACAAGTTCAAGGAGTTGACTACGATGAGGTTGCTTCACCGTAGCGATGCTTAAAGTCGGTTCGGGTTGAACTAGCAATTAATACATATTTCATATCATGAGATATAAAACAATGGATGACAAAAGGATTTCCATCTGATGGAAATGAAACCAAGGACTTGCATGTGTTACAGTCCAAGGTATTTTGTTAATCCAGAGGATGCTAGTAAGGGTGCAAACTTCAGAGTTCCAGCGATGGACAGAAGAGAGCAAAGTGGAGTTGGAATCTTCATGTTTTGATGAAATGGTCAAAGGAGTTTTGACTTCATCAATGGATAACGAAGATGCTTATAATTCAAGAAAGTAAGTGGGAGCATAATAATATTTCTAAAAACCTTGTGTGCTTGACACATTGGTAATTGGAATTAAATTTCTTGACACGAATTAGGACTTCATTTGGAAATAGTTTTTCAATGAAGTGCTTGGGCTAAATAGCCTTTATATTAGGCATGATGATCTATGGAGATAGATTTACCTAATAGGGCTGAGCAAAGATACATATTGACAAGATGCTAAAACCTTTTAGCATTAAAAATGTCAAGGAGTGATTCTTGCCGAAGTCACATGGAAAGAGTTTTTGCAAGACTCGGTGTCCCAAAACACTGATGAGCAAAATACATGATGGAGATTCCATACACTCTTGTGTTTGGATTAATCATGTATTCCATGGTATGTAAAAACAACCAGATATGTCCAATACTCCCAAAGTTGTTGCGAGTATAGATACCAAAGTGATCAAAAGTACTGATCATGGGACAACAGTGAAAAAGGGTCATTGAGTACTATAGTAGCACTGATGACATGTATTCTCGCAAGCAGAGATCATGAAGAGTTCGTTGTAAAAGGTTACATCGATACAGTCTTCATCCATGCTCCAAGCGATTTTCGATTTAAGTTAAGGGTTTTGTGCAATACACAATATGGTGGCACGGTAGTTGGAAATTGTTCTGAACAAGTTACTGTGGCGAATTCTATAACAGAGGCGAAGTATGTTGCCGCTTTTAAAAGCGACAAAGAAGATGTTGAATCATATAGTTCATTCATGAACTTAGTATGGTTCCAAGATGGCTTTTGTCAATGGGACACTACTGCAGATAGTTGCTCCATAACTCAGTCTGAGAAATCCAGGTTCGACCTGTGATTCACATACATACAAAGCCAAGTCCACACAAAATATGAATTTTGTGAAAGCGTGAAAACGTGAGGATATGCAAAGATACACATGGAGCTGAAGTCGTCAGATCCGTTGGACATCAGGCTATACCACAAGCGAAGCATATTTACACCGGTGTGCCACAGGTGTGAAGTGCATTAGCATTAACTAGATTATTGACTCTAGTGCAAGTGGGAGTCTGTAGGAGATATGCCCTAGAGGCAATAATAAATGTTATTATTTATCTCCGTGTTCATAATTAGGTTTATGTTCCATGCTATAACTGCTGTGGTTCCCGAGCCCGTATATCCATAAAGGCTCTGGGGAAAACCCATGTGCACGTGTGGAATAATAAACGGTAAAATGTATTCCTAGTCATGCCTCTAAGACTAGCTCAAGTGTTGCATGATGATTATGTTTTCCCAATCATAGGCATGTCTATGCCAGCAACTTTGAGGGCACAAATGTTAGAAGAACATTTGTGTTGAATCGACCCGATTGATGTTATGCTATGAGATACATTCGTCACAAGTTAATGGTTAATAGCACAGAGATGGTTAACGTTTGCATGATTCCTCAGACCATGAGAGTATCGAGTTTCTTCATGCTTGCTTCATGAACTTTGGGGTTTGTTAAACGTCATCCGTAAATGGGTGGCTATTACGGCGGCTTACGGGTTCATGGGAAAGTATGTCAAGTAACTTGATAGCTCAAGATTGGGATTTGCTCCTCCGGCGATGGAGAGATATCTCTGGGCCCTCTCGGTGTTACGGTATCCATCATCGTCTGGCCAGACACTTTGTGATTTGATCACGGAGATGCCGGAACACGGTAACGAGAAAAGAGAACAATACCGATAACGGGGTAACTGGCATAGTGGACAAGTTGTTGATCCACGGGGATGCCAACATGTCTAACCTTGGGTATTTGTAACATATCGTGAAGCAACAGGAATAGCACACGGCAACTGGAGGTTCACTCGAATATTCATTCGTGTGGGTATAGGGGTCAATATGGGTGTCCACGGCTCCGATGTTGATCATTGATCGGAAGGGGTTCCAGGTCATGTCTATACTTCACCGAACCTATAGGGTCACACGCTTAAGGGTCATCTATCTGCTGAATACTAGACAGGGAGTCTGAGAGAAAATCACCGAAAAAGTTTCGGACACCGAAAAGTTTCGGACAGCGGAAAAGTTCCGCAGAGAGAGGTCACCGGATGAGTTCCGGTGAAACTGAAAAGTTGTTTCAGGGGATACCATTAAGTCAAATTGGTTTCGGCACATGCCTGATAATTCTTGGAGGATGCCAGAATCATTCTGGAAACTTCTGGGAATTTTCTGGAAGAAAAACCGGAAATGTTCCGGGGCTGCCGGAACCGCTTCAGATGCTTTTCGCAGATGAAATCACTAAACTGGAATTGTTCCAGAACGCATTGAAAATTATTTTAGTGGGTACTGGAAATGTACTAAGCCCACATAAATATTTTCAGTTTGAACGGACGCTGAAAAATGTCGTCGTGAATAGTGAAAGTGCTTTTTGGATGGCTTCTTGGAGAAGCCACCTTGAGGGTCCTTTGGTATTTTTCCCCTTGGCTTCTTGGAGAAGCCACCCTTGGGCTTGGCCTATAAATAGGGGTGGAGGGGGCTGCCTAAAGACTCACTCCTTCTCACATACAAGTGCCATGCAATGATCTGGCTTCTCTCTCCCTCCCATGAAAAGAGTTTCGTAGAGCCGAAAGGCTGTCTGGGTTCCGGTGGGAACTAGTTCTGGACGGCGAAGCCCTGCCGGATAGTTGACACCGTATGTGTGCAACTCTGTAGAGAGGTCGTAGTTTCGATCTTAGTGCCCGAGGGGCTGTTCGTGAGTGCCTCCCGAAGGGCTGTCCAAGTGACGGTCCGAGTTCTGTGAGTCCTCCCGAAGGGCTGTCCGAGTGACCGTTCGAGTTTCGAAGGTCCTCCCGAAGGGCTGTCCGCGACACCGTCCGGGGGACTGTTCGACCGCCTCCCAGAGGGCTGTCCGAAGGGAAGACGAGGGTATACATCCTCGCGGTTGGGAGGTTGTAAATCCTAGCTGCGGGGATCTGCACCACCGATCGTCATCGACTCTACTTTCGCTGCGCTACGAGTCGGTAACGAAAATGATCAAACCCTGTATGCAGTCTCCATAGTGGCCTAGGCTGGTGCGTAGGTCGGAAAATTTTTGTTTTCTGCTGCGTTACCCTACAACCCCCTCTTCAAACCCCATCTTTTCCGGGCAAGGTTGGCTTGCCCTCTTATCATAAATGCACTGCAGCTATTCATATGCTTGCATGTGGAATTCCTGGTGATCTTGTTTATGAGTACGTCCTCATGAATGAGTCCACATGTCTCGCATCAATGTACAGGTTCTGCAAAGGCCATGCTAGCAGTGTTTGACCCTGAGTGCCTGAGAGAGCCAAATGTCGCAGATACAGCTCAGTTGTTGGCGATCAATGCAGATAGAGACTTTCCAGTAATGCTTGGCAACATAGATTGTATGCACTGGAAGTGGAAGAATTGTCCATTTGCTTGCCAAGGGTTGTGCAAAGGGCATGTGAAAGGTTGCACTGTCATACTAGAAGCAGTGGCTTCACAAGATCTTTGGATATGGCACTCTTTTTTCGGCATGGCTGGTTCTCACAATGATATCAACGTGCTTCAACATTATCCAGTGTTTGCAAGGCTTGCAGAAGGCCACTGCCCAGAGGTCAACTTTGAGATCAATGGCCACCAGTACAACAAGGATACTACCTAGCTGATGGTATTTATCCTCAGTGGTTAACTCTTGTGAAGACAATATCCAATCCGGAAGGAGAGAAGAAACAAAGATTTGCCCTAGCACAAGAGAGTGCTAGGAAGGACGTGGAGCGTGCTCTTGATGTGCTTCAATCTCGACGGGTTATCCTTCGACACCCTGCACTGACATGGAGCACCGACAAGCTTTGGGGAGGGGGGGATGACTGCTTGTGTGATAATGCACAATATGCTCGTGGAGGATGAGCATGATAACAACATCTACGACCAAGGGTTCGAATTTCAGGTAGAAAATGTTGTGCCTGAGCACCAAGAATCAGCAACATTTGAACAGTTCACGAATTTCATCATGAAATGCGTGATTGGCAAAGTCATATACAATCCAAGATGACTTGGTCAAGCAGATGTGAAATCACATTGGCAAACAATAATGTATCGATTCCATTTCATTCGACGTATTCGAGACAATTCAAATTTGGTTGTAAACTTTATGATTTTTATTCAGTTCTGAAACTATTTATTATTATGATACTATGTGATTTATTTGGTTATAAACTATATGCAATGTTTTCTTTTAGTTAAAAAAGTTATCTACATTTGGCCGCCGGCCGGCCGAGCGGACCCGATATGTCGGCCACGTTGGGCGCACTGGCACCAGATCCACACAAAAAACCGGACACCCTCTTAGCCCGACCCAAACGGACAAAATCCGATCAAAACAGTTGTCCGTTTGGGATGATGCGTTCGAATTGGACTTACCATGTGCCCGCACCTTTTTATTGATTCGGTGATGTCTGTTATATATGTGAGCTCATCTTTTGCAGACGGGAATGTGTCCGAGGCATGGCTAGATGGCCGAGCAAAGCTATGATGTGCACTGTCACCGACGTCACGTCCATCGCGCTGCGTCACCTTCTGTTTTGGATTACGACGTGGTGAATTTCTTTCGGGCGGACAACTTGACACATGCTACGCAATAGGACACGACAGGGTGGTGCATGCTCTTGGCGTGTGATACATTGCGCGCGTACGCCCGTAGAAAACACATCTTCCAGTCGACCACCTAGGCTACACAGCTTCTACGGATTGGTTTTACGGACTCCTCCCTCACCAACCAACCCCCTGATTTTAGCTGATGGGACCTCTCCTTCCTATAATATTCTCCAACCATAGCTCTTCACGTGATCCACCACCCACAGGTCACGGCATCGTGGTGGACAGAGCGGCTGCTTCACGACCTCCTTGTCCTCACCGACGTGCACGACTGCTTCTCTGAGGTGCTCCGGTCCCTGAAGCAGCTTCTCGCCGAGATGCAGGCCGCCCTTCGCCATCGTGACGCCGCGCACCGCTGCTCCGACCGCACTTTCTCCGGCCTTGCCTCCACATTGCGCGCCTTCTCTCTCGCACCGTTCTTCCTCCCCATGTGCGGCCACGTCGGGTTCCGGCGAAGCCGCCCTCGCTACGCGACGTGCTCCGCGGCTGCTGCGTCCGCCGCCATCTTCATGGCGCTCGCCTCCTCTTCCTCCTCCTCTGCACTACGAGAATTGACCTCTACGACTGCTGCATCTCCGGTGAAGGCAATGGAGCGGCTGCGGAGCCTGGAGGAGTGCGTTGTGGCGGCGGAGAACGGCTGCGAGCAAGTGCACCGCACGCTCTTGAATGCGAGGGTGTCGCTGCTCAACATACTCACTGCAAATTAATCTGCTTCCACTGATCTTAACTTGTATTATCACTTGGTGTATGTTTAGCAAAAAAAGTTAAAAGTCTGTTTGGCCCTAATTTCAAACAGCAAAACAAGCGGTTCGTTACAAAGGTGCAAATTAGGAAGAAAAATCGAGTAAATGACGCAAAACTACCACATTTAGGGCAGAGTTGACACATAACTACCTACTTTGCCTCTTTTGTCTGAAAACTACCAACATTGGGGCAGGTATGTGACACATACCACCGTTCGCTCGGTTTAGCCATTTTCTGACCGGTCGGCCCCACTTTCAGGTCGACGTGGCAACGGACGACGGACACATAGCTGATGGCCGTTAGGTCTCCGCTCGGACAGTGTTTGCCCAACAGTTCAGTCCAGCTCCACTCTCTCTCCCGTGCGTTCTCGGACCATGGCGACTCCTGGCGGTGGTGGCCGTCTCCGCGTCCCGGCCGGCGACAGCGACCCTAGCGGCGGAGGCGGCGATGGGCGAGTCCGACAGAGGCTGTTGTATGAGGGCGGCGACGAGGAGCAGTGCAGCGTTGCCGTCGATTCAGAGCAGCTCCCGTTGCTACAGTCAGCGATGCCCCCGCCGGCCGAATCGCAGAGAGCTTGGTCGTCGGCGGGCAACACCTCCAGCGATAATCTGTTCAGCCACTACGTCTCCGACGGCGGGTAAGCCATTTTCTTCCCCCTTCATCAGATTAGTGGATTTACGCAGTAGGGTTTGGTCTGAATCTTTCTGTAAATTTAATGTAGGCAAGAATCTGAGATTTGGGAGCTGTTTATTCAATTTGATGGTGCCAAATTTGTGCAAAAATCAATGGAACGTTCAGATGTTAGATATCTCAATTTGCTGTCAATAATGGAGAAGGAAGGATATGGCTTATGTGATTCAATGTACTATGTTAAAGATGAAGGGGAGGGGTTGCAAGGGCTAGATTTAGTAGATAGCCAAGTTAAGGTGGATGAGATGATTAGGAAGTATGATAGCAGCAAGAAATTGGTACTCACAGTGATGAGGGACAAAAGGAAACAAGCTGATATTGCTAAATCATATGCAAGTTTCATTGATCTAGAGGCAGGGGAGGACTAGTTCATTCCTTATCAGGTTCAGACACAGGACAGTGTGTGCTACCAGCCATTGCACACCAATGATCAGCCCAGCGCTCACCAGTTCAGTACACAAAATAGTGTTATATGTGAGAATGTGCAAACTCAAATTGATGAAAATCCTTTTCCTGAAGAAGATGATGGAGAGGCATCTGATGATAGCTACATTTGCTGGGATGAAGGACAGTATGATCCAGTTTATGCAGAGAAGAAGAGCAGGAAAGAGGAAGAGGAACTGAAGGCAACTATTGCAGAGATGAAGAGGAAGAGAGAAGACCCAATGCTGCACTATGAGGGTGAGACAGATGTTGAGGACATTTTTGTCAATGATGATGAATGTTTTGAACAAATTCCACCAGAGCAGCCTGTGAAGAAGAAAGTAAAGAGGCCAGGTCCTACACTGAGATCGCACTCTCAAGTAGTGATACCTGATATTCCAGATTGGGCTCCTTCTGATGATGAAGAGGAAGTGGGTTTTATGAAAGAGGAAGATGATGATGGATTTGAGCCACTTTCTTTTGTGCTGCCTAAAGGAAGAAAATCAAGAGCAAAGAAACAAAAAGAAAGGGTCTGGTATGATGAGAACAGAGAAAGCCCAGAGCAACAGTTCATGTTGAAACTTTGTTTTAGAGATGTTTATCAGTTCAGAGAGGCACTCTCTAGACTGCACATTGTACAAGTGAGGAATTTTCATTTCCATAGGAATACTCCAGATAGGATAATTGTGTGTTGTAAGCAGAAGGAAAAATATGGATGCCAATTCTATATGACAGCCTCCAAGATAGCTCATGAGGAAACATTTTGCATTAAGAAGATTCACTTGAAACACACTTGTCCAACTGATCCATCTAGCACTAGAGTGAATTCTAAGTGGCTTAGCACTGCTTATGTGGACAAATTCAGGTCAGATCCCAATACTGTCATCACTACTATAGTTGACAAAGCCAAAATAGATTTCATGGTGGAAGTGCCAAAGAGGATGGCCTATAGGGCAAAGACCAAAGCCAGGAACATGGTACTGGGTGATCATAAGAAGCAGTACCACAGAATCAGGGATTATCTGCAAACTGTAATAGATAAAAATCCTGGCTCTAGATGTATTGTCACCACAGTCACTGGCCCCACCGAGGAACAGTTGGAAGCAATGAAGAAAGGACAACATGTTGACATAAGCTACAAGCCAAGATTTCATGGTATTTTTTTCTGTGTGAATGCTGCAAGACAAGGATTTCTTGATGGATGTAGGCCATACATAGGGTTGGATGGCTGTTTCATAAAATTGACCACAGGAGCACAAATCCTTGCAGCTACTGGCAGAGATGGAAACAATAATATCTACCCTATTGCTTGGGCTGTTGTTAGTAAGGAAGATAAACCTAACTGGCTATGGTTTTTACAGCAGCTGAAGTATGCTTTAGGTGGAGAACAGGGCAAATTTGGCTACTACACAATAATGTCTGACAGGCAGAAGGGTCTACTTACAGCAGTGAGCACAGTGTTTCCTAACTGTCCATAGAGATTCTGCATTAGGCACATATATGCCAACTTTCAAACTGCAGGCTTTAGAGGTGAAGATCTAAAGAAGTGTATGGACAATGCTGCCTACTCTTGGACTAGGCATGGGTATGATCTTGCAATGGAAGAACTGAAGAAGCAATGTGAGCCAGCTTGGGTCTGGTTGTCCAAGATTCCTGTGCACAATTGGGCAAGGTGTGCCATGGACACCAATTGCAAAACAGATTTAATATGTAACAATCTTAGTGAAACATTCAATAGGTACATCCTTGATGTAAGGAGCAAACCAATTGCTACAATGCTTGTAGGAATTTATGACAAGCTAATGGTGAGATTTGATGGAAAGAGGGAAGGAGCAGCAAAGGCTAGATGGGACATTACACCATATTATACAGAGAGGCTAGAGCTGATGAAAACATATTCTAGAAATTGTATTCCTAAGAGGGCTGATCTTGGACTGTGGCAGCTAAAGAGTGGTGATGCAACACATGAGATAAATCTGGCCACAAGAAGTTGTTCATGCAGGAAATGGGACATGACAGCGTTGCCTTGCAACCATGCTGTCAGTGCAATATACAAAGCAGAGCTGCATCTAGAGGATTTTGTCTCTGACTTCTTCAAGAAACCTATGTATTTGAACAGCTACAAGCCAGTGTTTGCTCCTATGCCACAACAACATGGTTGGATCAAAACAGATACTGAAAACATCATGCCACCAGGTTTCAAAGATCACCAGAAGGGAAGAAAGCAGGAGAAAAGAAGAAAAGGCAAATTTGAGGTGCCCAAACCTAAGGAAAATTCAAGGATGGCAACAATCACTTGTAGCAATTGCAAGTTGCAAGGCCACAAGTACACTAGCTGCTCAGTGCCTTTGAGGCCAGACCTTGCGATAAGGAAAAATAATCACAAGGTAAAAATAACTATATCCCCAAACTACAGAAACATAGAACATTTTTATTTCATTAGTTCCTAATTGAATTGCTACATTTACTGATGAATAAGCATTGATTAAAGAATAAGCACAGGTAAATCACACACATGCCCTGCACATCCCAAAAATTTCCTTCCTGTCTCATTTCCTTCCCAACCTACAAACTTTGCGGCAATGGCTCCACATTGACAACGTGGAGGTGCTGCTCCATCAGCTAACCCTTCCCACTCCGAGTCGTAAAGGGTCTTTAAGCCCTAAGAAATAGAATGTACATTGCGGCTGAGAGAAGATCTAGCTCAAATCGTATATCCCCAATTCCTAAATCCCCAAATCAGAGAAACCCTAACCGTAGAATTAAGAAAAATGATGACTGACCTCGCTGGTAGCATTGATGTGGTCCTCAGACGATTCCTCACCGTCTCCCCATGATACCATGTCGGGCGGCGAGGTAGAACCCCGGCGGCGGCGGCGACGGGGGGCCTGGCGGCTGCGAGGGTGGCGTCGGGTGAGCGAGCGAGGAGACTGTTTCTGTCTGGAACGGTGGTTATATCGCCTACCCAAGGAGACCTAACGGCCGTCAGCTACATGTCCGTCGTCCGTTGCCACGTCGACCTGAAAGTGGGGCCGGCCGGTCAGAAAATGGCTAAACCGAGCGAACGGTGGTATGTGTCACATACCTGCCCCAATGTTGGTAGTTTTCAGACAAAAGAGACAAAGTAGGTAGTTATGTGTCAACTCTGCCCCAAATGTGGTAGTTTTGCGTCATTTACTCAGAAAAATCAATGGAGAAACAATAGCATCCTCACTAAAGTTATAGCTCATTTTCTTTAGTTTTTTTTTAGAATGACCGGGAATAATCCCCACCGGTTGTTATATTACTCGAAGGACTCGGCGGTCATATAGTGTTTTCATCAAAATGATAAGAACAACAAGATAAGAGAAACAACAAAGTTGGAGGTAGAGGAGAGAAAAAACTCGTCTATGCTAAGCAGAAGCAAGGAGCAAGGTGCGGGTGACCATCAGCTGCCGGCGCCCATGGTCACAAAAACGCCTACTCCGGATAAGAAGGTCGTTGGACGCCTTATGAAGAACAGCACTCACAGTACACTGCCGGTTGTTGAAAACAACGTCGTTCCTTGCCTTTCAAACCTGCCAGAGGAGAACAAACAACCCGTCTCTCCAACACGAGCTAGAGAAAGACCCCGGGGAGGGGGGAGGGGGAGGAGATGTTAGAATTAATTAGAGGTCACTGGTGATCTTCCGAGGACCAAGCAATCACACAAGCACGACACCGAGATTTGTTAACGAGGTTTACCGATATGATTACATTCCAGGGCCTGACTACGGGTGCTCCTCCCCGTGGCACTGTCACAGTATCGTACACCGGCCACGCGGGCGCCGACACACGTCGCCGGCTCCCCTGCGTGTGTATGCTATTATGTTGGCATAGGTTACATAGTGTGTCTACCCTCTTATTATTATTATTTTTGAACAAAATCTACCCTCTTATTATATAAGAGGGCTAAGATACAAGTGTCCTACTTGGGCACGAATTCATATCCTGTCTACACACCGTACGGCTAAGAGAGCAACTGTAACCTACCTTATACAATAATATTCGACACAACTCTAACAAACTCTACCTTGGCGAATATTCTTCGTCACCTTGGATTCATCCATGCATCTAACCTCCATGTACATTGGACTTGAGATTATACCATGAGAACCACTGCTATTCTCAGACTCCATGTGACTTCACCTGCAACTGTTAGTCCCTTCTTGTCTTCGAGCAAAATTAAGTTCCTCTTTACTCTACTTTGTACTCCCAATTTCTGAAGTATCCGTTCAACGCCGTAACACACCGATCACTGACCTGCGTGAAAGCGAACAACTCACATATTGGATGCCACATATAAGAGTTACCTGAACTCAACATCACCGCTCTTTCTTGACCGTCTGTCTAACTTCAAGGAATTTCACCGTCGCCCTGTGTCACCCTGAGTCAAATTCGCAGTTGTCTCACCCTTTTTTCTGTATAGTCTCTGACATGTCCCATAGCTATAGCATTCCGTCTCCTTTTGTACTTGTCATCTGCACTTCGTCATATGCAGTGAACACCACAAAATATATGGCTATGTACTCTCTTAGTTTTTGACAATTTCAGACTTTCCGTCAATTTCTCAGATTCTTCATGGTCAACCCATGTCCATCTTCCGGCACCGATAGACCCAGTCACCAACTTGAATCTAGTACTCGTCAACACTGTTTCAGCACCCCTGCACACTTTGTCTAACCACTTGTCTCACCATTAGTGTCTTGGTCTGTCGTTGCGTCCCGTGCTTACCGCACGCCTCGCCGCTATAACTGCGCCGAGCCTCTGCCGTCCTGGTCGAGTCTCCAGGGCCACGGACCCACACCGCTCAAACCCCTACTACAGAGAACCACCGGTCATCATCGACTGATACCGAGTTTCACATCTCCATCGGACCACTGGTATCCAGTCCAATCCACGCGTCTCTCGCTTTTCCGCTAAAATAGGCTTCAACTCTCCATGCATTTACGCCGTAGCCCCTCCATCAGCACAGAGTGTAGTCATACATCAGACTCTAGCTCCACCTTCAACATGACTCAATGTAGCCGTTCGTGCTACCCCGCGCCCTGTCGACTTCAAGCTCTCATGTGTACACTGCCTTGAATCAACCCCGCGCCACCTGCACCACGTATTTCCATTTCCGAGAAGTTGGCCACCATCAGCATCACGCTCCTATGTCGTAGTCGCTGAAATCACCGCCATCTTCTGCTTTGACCAATATCCCTGTCGATCCATCAGACTGTCCAGTCCGACCCAGCCGAACTTATCTGACTGCAACCATGCTCCACCCTGCGTCGTGTCCTCCTCCACACATCTCCGTGCATTGTTTGACGCTCTATGTATGCATGATCCTGCAGGACATGCTTCAGGCTCCTCGAGCCTTGTAGCTACATCGCCAACCTGCGAACCTCATGGTAGAACCACGTGCGCATGCACTTAGCAACAAATTCACAAGAAAATTGCCTCTTCCGGGTAGCTTCCGTGGATGCACCAAACTTGTGTCCCATAACTCCCAATCCATTTTCTCTCTTCACCATGTTGCTATTCTCAAGGCACGTACATACCAGGTGCAGATCATTTTGTTTTTCCACAACAAATCTCACGACAGCTTCCGCAAAAATTTCTTTCACCGACCAGCCTAGGCTTCGATGGCAGTACTTGTGCATATTGTCTTCATATCAAACTTCAGCGATGATCAATCCTCTAATCAACATCCACAACCTCCTCGAATACCAATTGTCACGCAATCCTGGGTCCACTATCACCAGTGTTTTCGACCCACATGTGTCAATCAGACCCAACCAGAGAGCAACACCGACTTATGAGAGGTCTTGCCCTTCCCCTCCCCAAGACTAGCCTGTCAGGAGGGGACACCTCTCCTCCCACAACCGATGTGGGACTAAACCCAACAATCTCTCCCTCACACATCGGTCACCATGGGCCCGCTAACACCAGCGTTTCCGACCCACCAATCATGACCGACCACCCGTGAGTCCACCGAGATTTATTCCGGGCATCTGGGCTTTGATACCACTTGTTAGAATTAATCCGAGGCCATCGTTGATCTACCGAGGACCAAGCGATCACACAATCACGATACCGAGATTTGTTAACGAGGTTCACCGATACACAATACCGCACAACGGCCACCCGGGC
The DNA here is from genome assembly GCA_011799875.1 of Thinopyrum elongatum. NCBI lineage: Eukaryota > Viridiplantae > Streptophyta > Magnoliopsida > Poales > Poaceae > Thinopyrum > Thinopyrum elongatum. Next base: position 32,275,947 of record CM022302.1, on the reverse strand, counting down.
GCCAGCACACACCGCCGGCTCCCCTGCGTGCCTATGCTATTATGTTGGCATAAGTTATATCGTGTGTCTATCCTCTCATTATATAAGAGGGCTAGGATACAAGTGTCTTACTTGGACACGACTCCATATCCTGTCTACACACCGTATGACTCAGAGTCCAACTGTAACCTACCTTACAATAATATTCGACACAACTCTAACAAGAGCCTCACTGACAGAGCGTAGGGCGCCCATGTTGAGCCACCTCCAGATCTCGGCAGCGCGCGTACAAGTGATGAAGAGGTGGTCGGGTCGGTGGTCCCGTCACTGCCGCAGTACTCGCATGACGGGGTGGGGAGCACCTCTTGACGTTGAGGTCCAGTCGCGTGCTCAGGCGACCAACGGTGTGAAGACACGCTGAACACCTTGATCTTCGAGGGGAGGCAGGAGGCCCAAATCTCAGAGGAGGTGAGGTCGGTGCAGCCCTACAAAGAGAGCACCCGGTACACTGCACTCAAGGAGAACCGTGTATTTGGGCTCAGGCCATGATCCGATGACCCAGTCTTGGGGAGAGGTGGACGCAATGGAGCATCTCATGGACCGCCTCCAATTCCCGCGTGGCCACAGCGGACAACCGCGGGTGGAGCGAGATGCCGCCACGTAGGGCATTGGCGTGGCGTTCGGCCAATGTCTCGAATGTATTCACTGGATACATTTATTCCGTTAATAAAAGGTACAGGAAGACATATCTTTGTACAAACGAATAAATCAGAGATCCAGATGAACGATCACCTCTCTTAACGCATCCATCAATTTGACGATTTCAAATCATCCATTTGTATTTCGGATAAAAGGATATATACATTGCAGACTATCGTTAGTTAGTATGTTGTCATGAAGCAACTCTAAATTTGCAAGATTCGGCAGTCCTAGTCTGACTATATCATACGGATCAGCAAGCATTCAATCTTCTCCAATGGTTTCCTCGTTGTTAGCTTGTTGCAACGATGTACTTCATGGCCTGCGTCTTTGGAGGCGGTTGGCGGAACGTGGCTGCTGCACGAGGAGGCCTCCCATTTATTATTTATTCCCTCGTCTAGGCCTAAGGAGGCATCGTCGAGGCGGGTCGTCCAGGCTCCCGCCTCTCCTGTAGCTGGCCACCCTTCTTAGCAGCAGGTTCATGCTGCCTTTCTGAACTTGAAAGATTAGAAAACTGGCCTGCATTTGACCGCAAAGTTATCTGATCAAATAAGGAACAAGAAGAAAAATAAGTAAGATTTAGTGAGAAATAACAGTAAGATTTAGTAAGCATTATTATTATTATTATTATTATTATTATTATTATTATTATTTCATATATATATATTAACAATTTTATCTTAGGAAAGTGAAAGGGACGCCTCCCACCTTGCACCGCCCAGCTTTCTCTCGGTCGGCGCCACAGGGTGGCGTCCCAACCACTAGTCATTTGCATGTGGCAATATATCCGTGGCCTCATATGTGGAGGTCGGAACCATCGGTTGCTAGTAGCCTAGTACTGAATGATGTCAACAATGCCAACTTTCACCGACGTCATGTTAGTTGCGCTGCATCATCTTCTGTTTTTGATTAAAACGTGTGCCATGCCAAAACGTGGCCAACTTCTTCCAGGGCCGGCTGATGACGAGACACGTGGTAGGCTACACAATCAAGCAGTTTGGCAACAAATCGGCGTCCGTTGCTCTTCTCTCCGGCAAGTGTAGGCGGCGGAGCGACGGTGAACTCTTTGCCCAGAGTGGTAGCGCCCTTGGCAGTAAAGATTTCGGCCCGATGTTGGAGCCTTCTGGACGATGGACCGGATTGCAATCTACAGCTTCTGTCCAAGGACTTCTTTGTAAAGTTTCTGGACTAGGTTGTAATTTAGTTTTATCCAGAGGTCCTCAACTCATCTGTACTGAAATGCAAAATGAATGAAAGGTTCTGGGTCCTTTCAGACCCATCTTCTGTTAAAAAAAATGCCAGACTTCGCGGACGTCGTGTTAGTTGTGCCGCATCATGTTCAGTTTTTGATTGAGACGTGTGCCGTGGCAAAACGTGGCCAATTTCTTTCAGGGCAGGTTGATGACGAGACACGTGGTAGGCTACACAATCAGGCAGTTTGGGAACAAATCGGCGTCCGTTGCTCTTCTTTCCGGCAGGTGTAGGCGGCGGAGCGACGACAAACTCTTTGCCCAAAGTGGTAGCGTCCCTGGCAGTAAAGATTTCGGCCCGATGTTGGAGCCTTGTGGAAGATGGACCGGATTGCAATCTACAGCTTCTGTGCAAGGACTTTTCTATAAAGTTTCTAGACTAGGTTGTAATTTAAATCTATCCAGAGGTCCTCAACTCAAAATGCAAAATGAATGAAAGGTTCTGGGTCTTTCCAGACCCATCTTCTGTTAAAAAAATGCCATCTTTCCTAGAGGTCATGTTAGCTATGTCGCGTCATATTCTATTTTTTATTGAGACGTGTGCCATGCCAAAATGTGGCCAATTTCTTTCAGGGCAGGTTGATGACGAGACACGTGGTAGGCTACACAATCAGGCAGTTTGGCAACAAATCGGCGTCCGTTGCTCTTCTCTCCAGCAAGTGTAGGCGGTGGAGCGACGACAAACTCTTTGCCCATATTAGTAGCGTCTCTGGCAGTAAAGATTTCGGCCCGATGTTGGAGCCTTGTGAAAGATGCACCGGTTTGCAATCTACAGCTTCTGTCCAAGGACTTTTCTGTAAAGTTTTTGGATTAGGTTGTAATTTAGTTTTATGCAAAGGTCCTCAACTCAGCCGTACTAAAATGCAAAATGAATGGAAGGTTCTTGGTCCTTCCAGACCCATCTTCTGTTCAAAAAAATGCCAACTTTCACGGACGACATGTTAGTTGTGCCGCGTCATGTTCTGTTTTGGATTGAGACGTGTGCCATGCAAAACGTGGCCAATTTTTTTCAGCCCAGGTTGATGACGAGACACGTGGTAGGCTACACAATTAGGCAGTTTGGCAACAAATCGGTATCCGTTGCTCTTCTCTCCGGCAAGTGTAAGCGGCGGAGCGACGGCAAACTCTTTTCCCATAGTGGTAGCGTCCCTGGCAGTAAAGATTTCGGCCCGATGTTGGAGCCTTGTGGAAGATGGACCGGATTGCAATCTACAGCTTCTGTGCAAGGACTTTTCTATAAACTTTATAGACTATGTTGTAATTTACTTCTATCCAGAGGTCCTCAACTTAGCTGTATTGAAATGCAAAATAAATAAAAGGTTATGGGTCATTCCAGACACATCTTCTGTTCAAAAAAATGCCAACTTTCGCGGACGTCATGTTGGTTGTGTCGTGTCATGTTCTGTTTTATTGAGAGGCGTGCCATGCCAAAACATGGCCAATTTCTTTCAGGGCAGGTTGATGACGACACACGTGGTAGGCTACACAATTAGGCAGTTTCGCAACAAATCAGCGTCCTTTGCTCTTCTCTCCGGCAAATGTAGGCGGCGAAGCGAGGGCAAACTCTTTGCCCATAGTGGTAGCGCCCCGGCAGTAAAGATTTCGGCCCGATGTTGGAGCCTTGTGGAAGATGGACCGGATTGCAATCTACAGGTTCTATGCAAGGACTTTTCTATAAAGTTTCTAGACTAAGTTGTAATTTAGTTCTATCCAGAGGTCCTCAACTCAGTTGTACTGAAAAGCAAAATGAATGAAAGGTTCTGGGTCCTTCCAGACCCATCTTCTGTTCAAACAAATGCCAACTTTCACGGACGTCATGTTAGTTGTGTCGCGTCATGTTATGTTTTTTATTAAGACATGTGCCATGCCAAAACGTGGTCAATTTCTTTTAGGGCAAGTTGATGACGAGATATGTGGTAGGCTACACAATCAGACAGTTTGGCAATAAATCGGCATCCGTTGCTCTTCTCTCCGACAAGTGTAGGTGGCGGAGCGACGGCAACTCTTTGCCCATAGTGATAGCGTCTTTGGTAGTTAAGATTTCTGCCCGATGTTGGAGCCTTGTGGATGATGGACCAGATTGCAATCTACGGCTTCTATGCAAAGACTTTTCTGTAAAGTTTCTAGACAAGGTTGTAATTTAGTTCTATCCAGAGGTCCTCAACTATGCTCTACTGAAATGCAAAATGAATGAAAGGTTCTGGATCCTTCCAGACCCATCTTCTGTTAAAAAAAATGCCAACTTTCACGGACGTCATGTTAGTTGTGCCGCGTCATGTTCTGTTTTTGATTGAGATGTGTGCCATGCCAAAACGTGGACAATTTCTTTCAGGGCATTTTGATGACGAGACACGTGGTAGGCTACACAATCAGGCAGTTTGGCAACAAATCGGCGTCCGTTGCTCTTCTCTCCGGCAAGTGTAGGCGGCGGAGCGACGACAAACTCTTTGCCCAAAGTGGTAATGTCCCTGGCAGTAAAGATTTCGGCCCGATGTTGGAGCCTTGTGGAAGATGGACCGGATTGCAATCTACAGCTTCTGTGCAAGGACTCTTCTATAAAGTTTCTAGACTAGGTTGTAATTTAGTTCTATCCAGAGGTCCTCAACTCAGCTGTACTGAAATGCAAAATGAATGAAAGGTTCTGGGTCCTTCCAGACCCATCTTCTGTTATAAATATGCCATCTTTCCTGGACGTCATGTTAGCTGTGTCGCGTCATGTTCTTTTTTTTATTAAGACGTGTGCCATGCCAAAACGTGGCCAATTTCTTTCAGGGCAGGTTGATGACGAGACACGTCACTAGTAGAAAACAGGGCTTTTGTCCCGGTTCCAGAGGGCCTTTAGTCCCGGTTCTGGAACCGGGACAAAAGGGTCAGGACTAAAGCCTCTAACCTTTAGTCCCGGTTCGCTCGAACCGGGACTAAAGGGGCTCCACGTGGCCGCCTGCTGGAGCGGGGCTGGAGGACCTTTAGTCCCCTTTAGTCCCGGTTGGTAACACCAACCGGGACTAAAGGAATTTTTTTGAAAAAAAAATTTGAAATTAAAAAAAAAAAATTTTGATTTTTTTTCTGATTTTTAAATCTTTGAATTATTTGACAATTTAATCTCTAATCACCCCTCCATCCTCACTGCTTCAGAATTCCAAATCGTCTAACTTCCCGGCCGGTCACCCATCCTCTCAGTACTACAGCATAAGCACGCTTAACTTTCAAGTTCTATTCCTCCTAGTTTCCAAGTCTGCACTTGTTGTTTTCCTGACAATACTAAGCTGTCAATCCTATTAACCCTTAGGAGTTGAACTTGAGCATTAAGCACCGTTTGAGTTTTGAAACTATTATTCTAAAAACAATATTATTTAGTAATACTAATATTTCTTGAATAAGTAGTTTGACCACAGTTTGACCTGATTTGACCATAGTTTGACCAAAATTCAAAAAAACTAAAATAATTAATTAGTAACACTAATATTTCTTGAATAAGTAGTTTGACCATAGTTTGACCAGATTTAACCAAAATTCAAAAAAACTGAAATTTGAGCGTAACTTTTTTTCCTTTAAGAATTTGAGGATTCTAAAATTTGCAACACTGCATACGGCGGTCAAAATTAGATGCGGATTTTCGTGCTGGTTTTTTTGATATATTATGCGTTTTTTTTCGACATCGTATGCAAAAGATATGGCCATTTTACTTTTTCATAACACTTTTTTGCAAAACATGTCCAAATTTAAGTTTTTTAATTTTCCTAACTAGTAGATGTAGTAACATAACTACATCTCAAAGGATTTTAATTTTTGAAGTTTTTATCATTTTCTTTTGTTTTTTACAAAACTGAAATGGCGATACACAGGGGGGGTAGAGTTTGAACCTCTTTAGTAAGGGATGGTGTCCATCCAATCCTACTGTCGACTACATCTGCTAGCACCGTCCCAGCCAGAGTCACAACTAAGGTTAACCAAGCCAGAGTCACGTTCTATAAAAGTGGCAAAAAGAATTACTTTTAATATAGCAAAACTAATTCTATCAACAATTATTAAAGGCTAAACAACTATTAATACAAAACTTTACCAAAATTAATATTAATTAATTATAAAAATTTATCTACTGTTGTCTAACAGAAGCATACTAAAACATGTTAAAATCTACAGAAAGAACTAACTAAAAATAATTGAAAACAACAATTAAAGGACTAAAACAACTATATAGGCAAAACAGTACTGTTTTAATTAAAATCATAATATAAATTATCCTAAAAATAACGAAATAAATCTTACTGTGACAACAATCTAACATGTGACTAGGAGCAAAAAGAATTAAATTAAAAACTATTTTTAAACTCAAATTATTCATAATCTAGGGTTTGAAGCAAATTTGAACAAATTCATATTTAAATCATTCAAATTTGAAAACTAATGGCACAAACAGAAACTAGACAAAATTTTGAATCTAATGCAAAAAGAATCACTCAAAAAAATCAAATATCCTAAAAGATATAAGCAATTTAAAACAGAAACTAAACACAAAGAACAAATGGAAAAACAAGAAACAAATTTCAAAACCCCTTTAGTCCCGGTTCGTGGCTCCAACCGGGACTAAAGGACCCGGTTGGAGCCACCAACCGGGACTAAAGCCTCAGCCCCTTTAGTCCCGGTTTGAGCCACGAACCGGGACTAGCCCTTTAGTCCCGGTTCGTGGCTCAAACCGGGACTAATGCCTGCCCAGCGCCCTAGCCGCTCAAACCGGGACTAATGCTCCGATCCGGCTGTGACGAAAGCCCTGTTTTCTACTAGTGCGTGGGAGGCTACACAATCAGGCAGTTTGGCAACAAATCCGCATCCGTTGCTCTTCTCTCCAGCAAGTGTAGGCGGTAGACCGACGACAAACTCTTTGCCCATATTAGTAGCGTCCCTGGCAGTAAAGATATCGGCCCGATGTTGGAGCCTTGTGAAAGATGCACCGGATTGCAATCTACATCTTCTGTCCAAGGACTTTTCTGTAAAGTTTTTGGATTAGGTTGTAATTTAGTTTTATCCAAAGGTCCTCAACTCAGCTGTACTGAAATGCAAAATGAATGGAAGGTTCTTGGTCCTTCCAGACCCATCTTATGTTAAAAAAATGCCAACTTTCACGGGTGTCATGTTAGTTGTGCCGCGTCATATTCTGTTTTTTATTGAGACGTGTGCCTTGCAAAATGTGGGCAATTTTTTTCAGGCCAGGTTGATGACGAGACACGTGGTAGGCTACACAATCAGGCAGTTTGGCAACAAATCGGCGTTCGTTGCTCTTCTCTCCGGCAAGTGTAGGCGGCGGAGCGACGGCAAACTCTTTGCCCATAGTGATAGCGTCCCTGGCAGTAAAGATTTCGGCCCGATGTTGGAGTCTTGTGGAAGATGGACCAGATTGCAATCTACAGATTCTGTGCAAGGACTTTTCTATAAAGTTTCTAGACTATGTTGTAATTTACTTCTATCCAGAGGTCCTCAACTCAGCTGTAATGAAATGCAAAATAAATAAAAGGTTCTGGGTCATTCCAGACACATCTTCTGTTCAAAAAAACATACCAACTTTCACAGACGTCATGTTAGTTGTGCCGTGTCATGTTCTGTTTTTTATTGAGACGCGTGCCATGCCAAAACATGGCCAATTTCTTTCAGGGCAGGTTGATGACGAGACACGTGGTAGGCTACACAGTTAGGCAGTTTGGCAACAAATCAGCGTCCTTTGCTCTTCTCTCCGGCAAATGTAGGCGGAGCGATGGCAAACTCTTTACCCATAGTGGTAGCGCCCCAGCAGTAAAGATTTCGGCCTGATGTTGGAGCCTTGTGGAAGATGGACCGGATTGCAATCTACAGGTTCTGTGCAAGGACTTTTCTATAAAGTTTATAGACTAGGTTGTAATTTAGTTCTATCCAGAGGTCCTCAACTCAGTTGTACTGAAATGCAAAATGAATGAAAGGTTCTGGGTCCTTCCAGACCCATCTTTTGTTCAAAAAAATGCCAACTTTCGCGGTCGTCCTGTTAGTTTTGCCGCGTCATGTTCTGTTTTTTATTAAGACATGTGCCACGCCAAAACGTGGCCAATTTCTTTTAGGGCAGGTTGATGATGAGACACGTGGTAGTCTACACAATCAGATAGTTTGGCAACAAATCGGCATCCGTTGCTCTTCTCTCCGACAAGTGTAGGCGGCAGAGCGACTACAAACTCTTTGCCCATAGTGGTAGCGTCCCTGGTAGTTAAGATTTCTGCCCGATGTTGGAGCCTTGTGGATGATCGACCGCATTGCAATCTACGGCTTCTGTGCAAAGACTTTTCTGTAAAGTTTCTAGACTAGGTTGTAATTTAGTTCTATCCAGAGGTCCTCAACTCAGCTCTACTGAAATGCAAAATGAATGAAAGGTTCTGGGTCCTTCCAGACCCATCTTCTGTTAAAAAAAATGCCAACTTTCACGGACGTCATGTTAGTTGTGCCGTGTCATGTTCTGTTTTTGATTGAGACGTGTGCCATGCCAAAACGTGGCCAATTTCTTTTAGGGCAGATTGATGACGAGACAGTGGTAGGCTACACAATCAGGCAGTTTGGCAACAAATCGGCGTCCGTTGCTCTTCTCTCCGGCAAGTTTGGGCGACGAAGCGACCGCGAACTCTTTGCCCAGAGTGGTGGCGTCCCTCGCAGCAAAGATTTCGGCCCGATGTTGGAGACTTGTGGAAGATGGAGCGGATTGGAATCTACAGCTTCTGTCCAAGGACTTTTCTGTAAAGTCTCTGGACTAGGTTGTAATATAGTTTTATCCAGAGGTCCTCAACTCAGCTGTACTGAAATGCAAAATTAATGAAAGGTTCTGGGTCCTTCCAGACCCATCTTCTGTTCAAAAAATGCCAACTGTTGCGGACGTCATGTTAGTTGTGTTGTGTCATGTTTTGTTTTTGATTGAGACGTGTGCCATGACAAAACGTGGCCAATTTCTTTGAGGGCAGGTTGATGACGAGACACCTAGTAGGATACAAAATCAGGCAGTTTGGCAACAAATCGGTGTCCGTTGCTCTTCTCTCTGGCAAGTGTAGGCGGTGGAGAGACGGCGAACTCTTTGCCCAGAGTGGTAATGTCCTTGGCAGTAAAGATTTTGGCCCGATGTTGGAGCCGTGTGGAATATGGACTGGATTGCAATCTACAACTTTTGTGCAAGGACTTTTCTATAAAATTTGTAGACTTGGTTGATATTTAGTTTTCTCCAGAGGTCCTCAACTCAGTTGTACTGAAATGCAAAATGAATGAAAGGTCATGTTAGTTGTGCCACGTCACATTCTATTTTTGATTGAGACGTGTGCCATGCTAAAACGTGGCCAATTTCTTTCAGGACAGCTTGATGACCAGACAGTGGTAGGCTAACACAATCAGGCAGTTTGGCAACAAATCGGCGTCTGTTGCTCTTCTGTCCGGCAAGTGTAGGCGGCGGAGCAACGACGAACTCTTTGCCCAGAGTGGTAGCGTCCCTGGCAGTAAAGATTTCGTCCCGATGTTGAAGCCTTGCGGAAGATAGACCAGATTGCAATCTACAGTTTCTATCCAAGGACTTTTCTATAAAGTTTTTGGACTAGATTGGTACTTAATTTTATCCATAGGTCCTCAACTCAGCTGTACTGAAATGCAAAATGAATGAAAGGTTCTAGGTCCTTCCAGACCCATCTTCTGTTAAAAAAAATGTCAACTTTCGCGGCCGTCGTGTTAGTTGTGCCGCATCATGTTCTGTTTTTTATTGAGACGTGTGCTATGCCAAAAACGTGGCCAATTTCTTTTAGGGAAGGTTCATGACAAGACACGTGGTAGACTACACAATCAGACAGTTTGCAATAAATAGGCGTCCGTTGAGCTTCTCTCCGACAAGTGTAGGTGGCGGAGCGACGCCAAACTCTTTGCCCATAGTCGTATCCTTGCAGTAAAGATTTCGGCCTGATGTTGGAGCCTTGTGGAAGATGGACCAGATTGCAATCAACGCAAACACTTTTCTATAAAGTTTCTAGACTAGGTTGTAATTTTAGTTCTATCCAGAGGTCCTCAACTCAGCTGTACTGAAATGCAAAATGAATGCAAGGTTCTGGGTCCTTCCAGACCCATCTTCTGTTCAACAAAATGCCATCTTTCGCGGACGTCATGTTAGTTGTGCCGCGCCATGTTCTGTTTTTGATTGAGACGTGTGCCATGCCAAAACGGAGCCAATTTCTTTCAGGGCAGGTTGATGACGAGAAAGTGGTAGGCTACACAATCAGGAAGTTTGGCAACAAATCGGCGTCCGTTGCTATACTCTCCGGCCAGTGTGGGCGGCGGAGCGGCCGCGAACTTTTTGCCTAGAGTAGTAGCATCCCTCGCAGCAAAGATTTCGGCCCGATGTTGGAGCCTTTTGGAACATGGACTGGATTGGAATCTACAGCTGCTATCCAAGCACTTTTCTGTAAATTTTATGGACTAGGTTGCAATATAGTTTTATCTAGAGGTCCCCAACTCAGCTGTACTGAAATGCAAAATGAATGAAAGGTTCTGGGTCCTTCCAGACCCATCTTCTGTTAAAAAAATGGCAACTGCCACGGACGTCATGTTAGTTGTGCCGCGTCATGTTCTGTTTTTGATTGAGACGTGTGACATGCCAACACGTGGCCAATTTCTTTGAGGGCATGTTTATGACGAGACACGTGGTAGGTTACACAATCAGGCAGTTTGGCAACAAATCGGCGTCCGTTGCTCTTCTCTCTGGCAAGTGTAGGCGGTGGAGAGACGGCGAACTCTTTGCCCGGAGTGGTAGCGTCCCCGGCAGTAAAGATTTTGGCCCGATGTTGGAGCCTTGTGGAAGATGGACGGGATTGCAATCTACAACTTTTGTGCAAGGACTTTTCTATAAAGTGTGACGACCCCGGCTTAATCGTGCACTAATCATACACGCAAATGCGCACGATCAAGCCTAAGGACTCACTTGAAGATATCACAACACAACTCTAAAACATAAAAATAAAGTCATACAAGCTTAATATTACAAGCCAGGGCCTCGAGGGCTCGAATACAAGCTCGATGGCATACAAGCGTCAGCGGAAGCATTAGATATCTGAGTACAGATATATTACAGAGAGAGAGATAAGCCTTCACAGAGGCGGGGTAAAAATAAAAACTACGATCGAAAGGCGTAGGCCTCCTGCCCTGGACCCTCCGATCCTACTCCTGGTCGTCGAACGGCTCCTCGTAGTAGTAGTACTCGCCAGGCGGATAGTAGTACTGGTCGTCGGCTGGGGCTTCTGGCTCAGGGGCTCCGTCGTCTGGTGGCATCAAATGGAAAATGGGGGAAAAAGAAAATAAAGCAAACGTGAGTACTCATCCGAAGTACTCAGCAAGCAAGGATCTACACTACATATGCATCATTGTCAAAGGAATGGCTGTATATGTGGACTGGGCTGCAGAAATGCCAGAGTAGAGGGGGAAAGCCTAGCCCTATCGAAGACTAGCATCTTCAACAATCTTCGACAGTCTTGCAGCATCAGGAGAGAGCAGATGAACATAATGTAAAGTAGTAGTAGTAATATCATCAACCTCGACCTGAGATCCTTTCTCGACTCCCTGCGAGAAAGCAATCCCAGAGCCGTACTATCCAATTCTCATCACATGTTCTAGTTGTACCGATCGGGATACAACTCCGAGTGTCCGTTACCGTAGGACAGGCTATCGATAGAAGTTTCTTCCCTGCAGGGGTGCACCAACTTACCCACCACGCTCGCTTAACTCCGGCCGGACACACTTTTCTGGGTCATGCCCGGCCTCGGCTAAGCAACACGCCGCAACCCGACCTAGGCTTATAAGAGAGGTCAGCACGCCGGACTAAACCTATGCACCCAGGGGTCTTGGGCCATCGCCCCGGGAACTCCTGCACGTTACGGGGCCACCGAGAGCAGACCTAGCAACCCCTTATACAAGCGCGGTTGCGTTACCAGTCCAACTCGGCGTGCGCCGCTCCTTACTGACGTCAAACAAGCTTCGGCTGATGTGTACGACGCAGAACGCCCATACTATGCCCACGTGATGGTTAGTGCTATCGGGCCAGAGGCCCCTCGGATCAAATATCCAAACCGTAGTGGATTAGGAGCGCGCGGAAACGAGCAGAGACTCACGATCGATGTGACCCCGTCGCCCCGTCTCGAGGACTTGCGGCAAGGGCTAAGAATGCCCGGCCACGCCTCGTAGTTATCTCGCGGGCACCATCCAGGTCAACCCGACTCCACATCACTTCGCGTTAAGCTCGCGCGGGTACCCCTCAGGGCCGACCCGTCTTTAGTATCATAGTTTAGTGCAAGTCATAATATCCAAGGTAACTGTGTGTCTGACACCGAAGGGAACCCTGAGGAATCACCCTCGATGGAATTCCCGCTCGATGTTATCATCAAGGTGAACGAAGGAGGAACCACCCTCGAGGTCCACCTTGAGGAGTTGCGCGACGACGTCGTGATCGGGGGTGGTGTAGAAGGAATCACCCTCGCTTACCACGACCGAGTAACTAACCTACAAGGTTAACATCAGAAGTGCTGACGAGGTATCACCCTCGGCACTCGATGATAACCCAGCAGTGTCGGCAACTAAGGGGAAGTGATGTGCGGTGCCATGGTCTAGTCTTCAATCCCGATGATCGGGTCTTCTGATGTCCAGCAGGGCAGTCGGGATCAAGTGGGGGTCTCGGTCGTGTCTCTACCCACCTTATACTAAGCAGTCTAGGATAACCAGTAAGGTAGCAAGGCAGGTTACAATAAACAGGCTATGCAGCAGATATAGGAAAACAGTAGCAGTAGCAGTTCTAATGCAAGCATAAGAGAGAAGAGAGTAGGCGATATAGGCATGCTCAAAATGGGGGTGCTTGCCTGTTTGCTCGGGGGCAAGGGCAAGGTCTTCAGTAGTATCGTCGGGGACGTAGTCGTACTCCTGTGCGACGTCTGCCTCGGGAGCTACGTCAACGTCGGGGGCTACAGAGAGAGAAGAGGGGGAAGAAACAGGTAAACATAATGCAAACAAATGCAACACGGTGCGTGTGATGCTATGATGCAGTGCAGGGTTGCCTAAATATGCATCTAAGTCATTTTAGTTATTTTTAGAATTATTCTGGGATTTAATATCCGACGTGTGTGCACTATTCATCTGTCGGATTCGGGTCCGGAGTTACGAGTTCTTCTACGTAGGAGGTTCCGATGGAGAAACAGACGGCACGATCAGACTCGTCTCGTCGTTCTGAGCAACTTTCATGTTTTAACTTTTTCGATCCGAGCTACGGTTTAAAAGTTATTAATTTTTAAAGATTATTTGAATTTCTGGAATTATTTTATTTAACAGAAAATGAATTATGACGTCAGCATAACGCGCTGCTGACGTCAGCAAGTCAACAGGACGGTTGACCAGTCAAACCTGACATGTGGGTCCAGTGGGACCCACATGTCAGCCTCTGTTTCTTTATCCAGTGAATTAGTTTAATTACCAGGATTAATTAGGGGGGTGGACCCCACATGTCAGTGAGACATTAGGTTAATTAGTTTATTTTTATTTCTAATTTGTTTTAACTAATTAAACAGGAAGGTGGGGCCCGCCTGTCAGCGGCTGGGCCGGTCCAGTCAGCAAGGCTGACTGGTCAACTGGCCGGCCGGGCCCCTGGGACCCACGGGTCAGTGACCCAGGGGTGGGCCCCGCCTGTGCCACGTCAGCGGGGCCGGCGGCTGGTCGCCGGCGACCAAATCGCACGGCGGCGCGTCACCGGAGTTGGCCGGAATCGAGCTATAGGGCTCGGTTCGAGCCGGGCTTGGGTGCGTTCGAAAGCCAGGGGACTCGCCCGTCGCGTGGGAGTGGTCTCGTCGCCGGAATCTACCGGAGCCGTCGACGGTGAGCTCGCGGGCGGCGCCGGAGTTCGGGGTCTGGACGGGATCGCGGCTGCGCGGCTCGAGGGGGTATGTGCGAGTGCGCGTTCGACTCCCGGGGTTGCCAGGAGCACAGCGCGGTGCTTAGCCAAGCACGGAAGCGGCCATGGCCACGAGCACGAGCTCGTCGGCGGCGGCCAAAGCACGACTACGGTGGCGGCTAGCTACGGCGGTTCCTATGGCGCAGCGAGAGAGAGGAGGGGAGAAGCTCACCGTGCAGGCTCACACGTAGGCCCGGCGAGTGGTTTAGTAGCTGCTGCGCCGGGGATCGACGGAGAGGCGCCGGCGACCGAAGCAAAGGGGGCGGAGAAGAACGACGCCTGTGGAGCTCCCCTGCTCCACCAGAGAGCTTCAGGCGACGCGGTCGACCACGGCGGAGGCGAGGGACATCTCGACGAGGCGATGCGAGGCCGGTAGCCGCGAGCACGGCGTCGAGCGGCGGCGGCCGCGTCCGGCTGCTCCCGGATCTGAGGGGAAAGGAGAAGCGAGGCGAGCGTGGCTGAAGGAGGAATGACGGGGAGGACCAGGGGGAGTGGACGGGCGCCGTTCTTATCCCCTCCTCCTCACTGTAGTGTCGGCGGCATCGCCGTGTCGGCGCCGCAGCGGCGAGCGCGCGCTCGGCCAGGGACGCGCCGACACGACGACGGAGAGAGAGGGGAGCGGCCTGGTGGGCTGGGTCTAAGTGCACTGTGCACTTAGGCCCAGTCCACAGTAGTTTTTCACTTTTTTTTTTGTTCTTTAATTCTTTTCTGTTTTGGAAATGCTTAAGCCACTTTAGCAGTTTTGTAAAATATGGAACTTGGTCCAAATATTACATTGCCATTTTAGCTCTCACCAAAAAGTGGTTTGGATAAATTTGGAATTCATTTGAAGCTGAAAAGAATTTAAATGAATTTGAATATTCTGTTTTAGTGCTGTTTCATCTTGTTAGAGTCACTTTTCTAACTCCAACTTCAATGATGATGATTTTACAAATTTTCCTGGATTATTTGCCATTTAATGAACATTTTCCCAACAGTGTTTGATCAACTTTATAATTCACTTTTGAATTTGAGTTGATTTTCATATGTGGATTTGAATTGGATTATTAACCCATATGACATGGCACTGCAAATGATCATGACTTGGCAGTTTTAACAGAGTGTCACAGAGTTTATTGCACGGGGGTGTTACAAGTTCTCCTCCTCTAAAAGAAATTCTCGTCCCGATAATTTAGGAGGTAGAAGGAAAGAGTCCGGGATATTCTTCGCGAAGATGATCCTCACGTTCCCAAGTGGCTTCATCTTCAGTATGATTCGACCATTGCACTTTTAGGAACTTGGTCGTCTTCTGACGAGTACGACGCTCAGCTTCGTCGAGGATGCGGATCGGATGCTCCTTATAGGAAAGATCATCTTGTAGCTCGAGCATCTCATGATCCACTGCACGGTGCGGGGATTCCTTGAAGCACTTACGGAGTTGCGACACGTGGAAGACATCATGAATATGAGAGAACTGTGGCGGCAACTCCAATTTATATGCCACATGTCCACGTCTGGCAACTATGCGAAAAGGACCAATATAGCGAGGAGCTAGCTTGCCCTTGATTCCGAAACGACGGGTGCCCTTCATTGGAGTGACACGAAGATAGGCTTGATCACCAGGTTGATAGATCACACCCCATCGCTTGCGATCATAATTACTCTTCTGACGGTCTTGAGCTGCTTTGAGATTCTCCCGGACAATTCGGACTTGTTCTTCGGCATGCTGAATGATGTCCGGTCCAACAAGAGGTCGTTCCCCGGTTTCTGACCAATTCAGAGGGGTTCGACATTTACGTCCATAAAGAACCTCAAATGGGGCCATTTTTAAGCTGGCTTGATAACTGTTGTTATAAGAGAACTCGGCATACGGGAGAGATTCCTCCCATTTCTTACCGAAGGATATAACACAAGCTCGAAGCATGTCTTCAAGCACTTGATTAACACGCTCAACTTGGCCTTGGGACTGAGGATGATATGCGGAACTCCAGGTAATATGAGTTCCCATGGCTTCTTGGAAACTTTCCCAGAACTTGGAAGTGAAAAGAACACCACGGTCTGAACTAATCTCTTTTGGAATACCATGGAGAGAAACAATTCTGGAGATATATAGCTCTGCTAACTGACTAGCAGTAATAGTCTCCTTAACTGGCAGAAAGTGTGCAACCTTGGAAAGTTGGTCAACGACGACAAGAATAGCATCGTGACCCTTCTGAGACTTGGGAAGACCAGTGATGAAGTCCATTTGCACTTTATCCCACTTCCATAGAGGAATAGGGAGCGGTTGCAGGATTCCAGCAGGTTTCTGATGTTCTGCCTTGACGCGACGACAAACGTCACACTCGGCAACATAACGAGCAATATCCTGCTTCATCCTAGACCACCAGTACCTTTGACGAAGATCTCGATACATTTTGGTACTACCCGGATGGATAGACAGCGGTGTATCATGGGCCTCCTTCATGACTTTGTCAGTCATCAGCTCGAAGCGAGGTACTACGATGCGGTCTCTGAAATATAATGTACCATCTTCAGCAACTGAGAAATCCCGATACTTAGCAAGGTGAAGCTCCTTCTTCATCAAGTCAATTTCAGCATCTTTGGCTTGCGCTTCTTTAACAGCCTTCAGAAGGTCTGGCTGTACCACAAGGTTATTAAGAGAACCCTGGGGAACAATTCGCAGATTCAGCTGGGTCAGTTCTGCGTGAAGACGAGGTTGAGCTTGCCTAACCATGAGGTTGTTGCAATATGACTTGCGACTCAGGGCATCGGCCATTACATTAGCTTTGCCCGGGGTATAAGAAATACCGCAGTCATAATCCGCAATAGCTTCTAACCATCGTTGTTGTCGGAGATTAAGATCCGGTTGAGTGAATAAGTATTTCAGACTTTGGTGATCGGTATAAATTTCACATCGATTACCCAGAAGGTAGTGTCGCCATAACTTCAATGCATACATCACTGCTGCAAGTTCAAGATCATGCACTGGATAATTCTCTTCATGTGGACGCAATTGACGTGAAGCATATGCAATTACTCTCCGCTCTTGCATTAGGACGCAGCCTAATCCCTGACGAGAGGCGTCACAATATATGACAAAGTCCTTGCGAGAATCAGGAGGAGCAAGCACTGGAGCAGAAGTGAGCTTGTCCTTGAGGGTTTGGAAACTTTCCTGACACTTGTCTGTCCACTCAAACTTAACGCCTTTGTGGAGCAGATTAGTCAGGGGCTTGGCGATCTTGGAGAAGTTCTCGACGAATCGGCGACAATAGCTGGCTAGACCGAGAAAGCTTCGGACCTGCTTGGCATTCTTCGGAGGAGTCCAGTCAAGGATAGCCTGAACACATTCCGGGTTAACGGCAATACCGTCCTTGGAAATCACATGTCCAAGGTAGGTCACTTCAGGAAGCCAGAATTCGCATTTAGAGAACTTGGCATATAATTGGTGCTCTCGAAGTCTCTCCAGAACTAGTCGAAGGTGCTCAGCATGTTCTTCTTTGTTCTTCGAATAAACCAGAATATCATCCAGATATACCACGACGAATTTGTCGAGGTAGTCCATGAATATATAATTCATTAAGCGGGAGAAGGTAGCGGGAGCATTCGTCAGACCAAATGACATGACGGTGTACTCGTATGAGCCATAACGAGTAACGAATGCAGTCTTCGGAATATCCTCTTCGCGAACACGGATCTGGTGATAACCCAACCTCAAGTCGAGTTTAGAAAACACCGAAGATCCAGCGAGTTGGTCATATAAATCGTTGATCCGGGGAAGTGGATATTTATTCTGAATGGTTGCCTGGTTGATAGGACGATAATCTTGGACCAACTTATTCGTTCCATCTTTCTTCTTAACAAAGAGAGAAGGTGCTCCCCAAGCAGAGGAACTAGGGCGGATGAAACCCTTCCTTAAAGATTTATCAATTTCCTCCTTAAGCTCGATGAGGTGGTGCGGAGGCATCTTGTAGGGACGCTTCGCAATAGGAGTGGTGCCAGGCTTCAAGTCGATGACGAACTCGACAGCTCTAGCAGGGGGTATTCCTGGAAGTTCTTCTGGAAAAACATCCGGGAAGTCACAGACAACTGGGATAGTCTCAATCCCATCAAGCGGAGAAGCATTCAACGCATTCAAGGCATAAATTTGAGCCTCGGCGTTCTGAGTGATATGAGCATGGTAATTCACCATCTCATTCGAGGGGTGCAAGAGGTGAACAACTTTGGTGGCACAATTGATTGAGGCATAGTGGGCCTTCAACCAATCCATTCCCAGAATAAGGTCAATCTTGGACGATTTCAGAATAATGGGAGACGCACTGAACTCCAACTCTTCAATTTCCACGGGAACATTATAGCTAACTGTAAAGGTTCGGCAACCACCCGCGGGGGTGTGTACCAATAAGGGTCTGTTCATGTATTCGCATTTAATGTCATGCATGCGTGCAAAATGTTCTGACATGAAGGAATGCGATGCTCCTGAATCAAATAAAACAGATGCTGGTACTGAATTAACGAGAAGTGTACCCATCACAGTATCTGGTTGATCTGGAGCTTCATACATGTTGACGTGGTAGTACTGCCCACGACCGTAAGAAGGTCTGGCATTATTGTTGCGCTGCTGAGGAATACCACGGCCAATTCCACGTCCAGCAGAAGGGAGAGCTAGTTGATTCTGATTCTGAGAACAGTCTCTAGCACGGTGACCTGGCTTGCCACACTTGAAGCATAGTCCGCTGTCAGGACGAGGTGCTGGAGCTCGAGGTGCTGGAGCTGGCAGGGGCTGTCTCGGTGGTGGAGGTGGCAGACGTGGTGCAGCATAAGAAGGTCTGTTCGCAGGAGCTGCTGAACGGAACATGCCTTGGGGAAACCAGATGCGTCGCTTCTGGGAAGACGAGCCCGAAGATGAGCCCGACTCACGGGTGCGTCTGGACGCTTCCTTGTGCTTCTTAAGTCCAGTTTCAACCATGATGGCCTTATTCACCAAGGTGGCGAAATCAGGGTAATCTTGAACAAGAAGGGCTAACTGAATGTCATGGTGCAGTCCTTCACGAAACTTCTCCTGTCTGCGTTCATCAGTAGGAATGTCCTCTTCAGCGTAACGAGATAAGTCTAGAAACTCGCGCTGATAGACTTCCACAGTCTTGTTGCCCTGAACAAGATTACGGAACTCGGCCTTCTTCCGAGCTATTACAGCTTGAGGAATGTAGCGGGCACGGAATGCAATCTTGAATTCTGCCCAAGTGACAACAGTACCAGGCGGCAGAGTCTGTCGGTGAGTGGCCCACCATTGGGCTGCGGGACCCTTAAGAAGGTATGTCGCGAAGGTGACATAGTTGACTTGGGCGACACCAGCAGACTCCATCTCATGGGAGATGTCACGCAGCCAGTCATCGGCATCCAATGGGTTGACTGTGTTGCGGAAGAAGGATGGGCTGAGCCGCATAAATTCTGGCAAAGTGATGGAGAAAGGCTGCTGATTAGCATCAAGACGAGGGAACTGCTGCATAATTCCCATCATAAACTGGCGGTTGAGTTCAAACTGTTGCATCATCGCTGCCATGTAATCAGGTGGTGGCGGCGGTGGCGGGTTGTTGTCAGCCATCCTGCTATTCCAACAGGGGTATTTCAGCGATAGCTTATGCAAGTGTTTATCAATAAACATGAGGTAACTCGACATTATTGAAAGAGTGCAATAGATGCTAGAAGTAGTCATTAAGACGTACAGATCCATACATAGTCGGTTACATTCGGGCCGCATAACGGCGCAAATTGAAAAGCTAGACATGCTAGGCGGCGCGCAGGCACGCGGTAAGGAAGTACACAACGGGACATAGCAAGGGCTACATCAGCGTCGGAGAAAACCACTGAAACGGGGTAACTGCAAGTGCGGACGATGGACGTTCGTCGCAGAAGGATCCTGCGCTCCATGGGCACTCTGATGCAGAACCCGGTGTCGAGAAGAAAGAAGAGGTCCACGTGCAGGCGTGTGACCTCCCACAGCAGGCCAGACGATCCCTGATGGCATCTCAGTCCTGCTCGGGTAAAGAATGTACTCCGGATGCATCCCTGCACGAACAGCTGGTAGCAACTGTGTCATAGCCTCGTAGTAGCGTGCTCGAGTGGCAAACAACTCAACAGCAAGTGCACGAACAGTGCGATCCAAAGCCTGAGCATAGTGGATCAGAACTCGCTGATCATAGCGACGAGGCTCGTACGGGGCACAGATAGCTATGTAAAATCCAGTAGCATCTCCAACAGGTGCATACGGAATGTACCGAAACACAGTATCATCCAAGTTAGCACTGTGCTCTCCTCGGAGACGTGCGACAGCAGAGTAGGCGGCATCATGTACTGCCATCTCAATCGTCACGCCGATACCGTGAAAACGGTGAAGCTCAGTGTCAGAGTTAACCTGCTGATCGTAGATGCGAACATCAGCATAGTACTGCTCCTGGTTGAACTCACGATAAACCTCATAGACCATGTACTCGGGGCACCAGCGGTATCCCAGCCTGATCAAGAGGGCGATCAGAACAGCTGGAAACCCAGGGACGTCTCGAGCACAGGTGCGAAGCACGAGCTGCGTCGTAGGACGAGGGGGAAACAGTCGATCCATCTGAAATAAGAAGTTCAGGATTGTCGTAAGACATTGAGAAATATAACCGATCTCAAAAGGAAAGGTTAAACAAAACAATGGAAAGGAAATGATTATCAGACTAATCAGATCAATGACAGGGAAATCGCACTGAATCCAGTTCTCCGGGTGGATAGAATTAACGAGATCCTAAATGTCGGTGTTAGTAAATTTTAGTAAACCCGAATAGATGAGAGATTAGAATCCCAGAGTAAAGACGAGGAATAAAAGATCCTAATACCACCCAGTTGGCGACGTGGGCCCGTAAGCCACACAGCCAAGTTAGTAAAACAATTTTTTACCACTAGACTCAACTTCGGCCAAGGAATTGGAAAGGGGGATACCTAGAGGCAGTCGGCTCTGATACCAACCTGTGACGACCCCGGCTTAATCGTGCACTAATCATACACGCAAATGCGCACGATCAAGCCTAAGGACTCACTTGAAGATATCACAACACAACTCTAAAACATAAAAATAAAGTCATACAAGCTTAATATTACAAGCCAGGGCCTCGAGGGCTCGAATACAAGCTCGATGGCATACAAGCGTCAGCGGAAGCATTAGATATCTGAGTACAGATATATTACAGAGAGAGAGATAAGCCTTCACAGAGGCGGGGTAAAAATAAAAAAAAACTACGATCGAAAGGCGTAGGCCTCCTGCCCTGGACCCTCCGATCCTACTCCTGGTCGTCGAACGGCTCTTCGTAGTAGTAGTACTCGCCAGGCGGATAGTAGTACTGGTCGTCGGCTGGGGCTTCTGGCTCAGGGGCTCCGTCGTCTGGTGGCATCAAATGGAAAATGGGGGAAAAAGAAAATAAAGCAAACGTGAGTACTCATCCGAAGTACTCAGCAAGCAAGGATCTACACTACATATGCATCATTGTCAAAGGAATGGCTGTATATGTGGACTGGGCTGCAGAAATGCCAGAGTAGAGGGGGAAAGCCTAGTCCTATCGAAGACTAGCATCTTCAACAATCTTCGACAGTCTTGCAGCATCAGAAGAGAGAGCAGATGAACATAATGTAAAGTAGTAGTAGTAATATCATCAACCTCGACCTGAGATCCTTTCTCGACTCCCTGCGAGAAAGCAATCCCAGAGCCGTACTATCCAATTCTCATCACATGTTCTAGTTGTACCGATCGGGATACAA
The DNA here is from genome assembly GCA_011799875.1 of Thinopyrum elongatum. Lineage (NCBI taxonomy): Eukaryota > Viridiplantae > Streptophyta > Magnoliopsida > Poales > Poaceae > Thinopyrum > Thinopyrum elongatum. The sequence goes on along the minus strand of CM022302.1, from coordinate 32,254,284 downwards.
CTCTGAGTGTCCGTTACCGTAGGACAGGCTATCGATAGAAGTTTCTTCCCTGCAGGGGTGCACCAACTTACCCACCACGCTCACTTAACTCTGGCCGGACACACTTTTCTGGGTCATGCCCGGCCTCGGCTAAGCAACACGCCGCAACCCGACCTAGGCTTATAAGAGAGGTCAGCACGCCGGACTAAACCTATGCCCCCAGGGGTCTTGGGCCATCGCCCCGGGAACTCCTGCACGTTACGGGGCCACCGAGAGCAGACCTAGCAACCCCTTATACAAGCGCGGTTGCGTTACCAGTCCAACTCGGCGTGCGCCGCTCCTTACTGACGTCAAACAAGCTTCGGCTGATGTGTACGACGCAGAACGCCCATACTATGCCCACGTGATGGTTAGTGCTATCGGGCCAGAGGCCCCTCGGATCAAATATCCAAACCGTAGTGGATTAGGAGCGCGCGGAAACGAGCAGAGACTCACGATCGATGTGACCCCGTCGCCCCGTCTCGAGGACTTGCGGCAAGGGCTAAGAATGCCCGGCCACGCCTCATAGTTATCTCGCGGGCACCATCCAGGTCAACCCGACTCCACATCACTACGCGTTAAGCTCGCGCGGGTACCCCTCAGGGCCGACCCGTCTTTAGTATCATAGTTTAGTGCAAGTCATAATATCCAAGGTAACTGTGTGTCTGACACCGAAGGGAACCCTGAGGAATCACCCTCGATGGAATTCCCGCTCGATGTTATCATCAAGGTGAACGAAGGAGGAATCACCCTCGAGGTCCACCTTGAGGAGTTGCGCGACGACGTCGTGATCGGGGGTGGTGTAGAAGGAATCACCCTCGCTTACCACGACCGAGTAACTAACCTACAAGGTTAACATCAGAAGTGCTGACGAGGTATCACCCTCGGCACTCGATGATAACCCAGCAGTGTCGGCAACTAAGGGGAAGTGATGTGCGGTGCCATGGTCTAGTCTTCAATCCCGATGATCGGGTCTTCTGATGTCCAGCAGGGCAGGCAGGATCAAGTGGAGGTCTCTGTCGTGTCTCTACCCACCTTATACTAAGCAGTCTAGGATAACCGGTAAGGTAACAAAGCAGGGTACAATAATCAGGCTATGCAGCAGATATAGGAAAACAGTAGCAGTAGCAGTTCTAATGCAAGCATAAGAGAGAAAAGAGTAGGCGATATAGGCATGCTCAAAATGGGGGTGCTTGCCTGTTTGCTCGGGGGCAAGGGCAAGGTCTTCAGTAGTATCGTCGGGGACGTAGTCGTACTCCTGTGCGGCGTCTGCCTCGGGAGCTACGTCAACGTCGGGGGCTACCGAGAGAGAAGAGGGGGAAGAAACAGGTAAACATAATGCAAACAAATGCAACACGGTGCGTGTGATGCTATGATGCAGTGTAGGGTTGCCTAAATATGCATCTAAGTCATTTTAGTTATTTTTAGAATTATTCTGGGATTTAATATCCGACGTGTGTGCACTATTCATCTGTCGGATTCGGGTCCGGAGTTACGAGTTCTTCTACGTAGGAGGTTCCGATGGAGAAACAGACGGCACGATCAGACTCGTCTCGTCGTTCTGCGCAACTTTCATGTTTTAACTTTTTCGATCCGAGCTACGGTTTAAAAGTTATTAATTTTTAAAGATTATTTGAATTTCTGAAATTATTTTATTTAACAGAAAATGAATTATGACGTCAGCATGACGCGCTGCTGACGTCAGCAAGTCAACAGGACGGTTGACCAGTCAAACCTGACATGTGGGTCCAGTGGGACCCACATGTCAGCCTCTGTTTCTTTATCCAGTGAATTAGTTTAATTACCAGGATTAATTAGGGGGGTGGACCCCACATGTCAGTGAGACATTAGGTTAATTAGTTTAATTTTATTTCTAATTTGTTTTAACTAATTAAACAGGAAGGTGGGGCCCGCCTGTCAGCGGCTGGGCCGGTCCAGTCAGCAAGGCTGACTGGTCAACTGGCCGGCCGGGCCCCTGGGACCCACGAGTCAGTGACCCAGGGGTGGGCCCCGCCTGTGCCACGTCAGCGGGGCCGGCGGCTGGTCGCCGGCGACCAAATCGCGCGGCGGCGCGTCGCCGGAGTTGGCCGGAATCGAGCTATAGGGCTCGGTTCGAGCCGGGCTTGGGTGCGTTCGAAAGCTGGCGTCCTCGCGCATCTAGCTGAGCCAACAGCCGGGCTCGGAGGTGGCCGGAACGTCGCCGGCGTTGAGCGAGGCGGACGTCCGAAGCTCGAGCTCGTCGGGTTTGACGTCCTAGCGCGCGGGCGACCTAACTAGCTAGCTGTGCGGGGCCTACGGCTCACAGGGAGCTCGCCGGAGGAGTCAAATGAGCTAGCAACAGCTCGGGAGCTTGGCTGCAGCGGCAATGGCGGCGGTGACTTTCGGGTCTCCGAGGTGCCGCGGCTACAGCGTGCAGACGGGCTACCAGAGAGGCCAGAGAGAGAGGGAGAGTGCTCACCGAGCGGCGCAAGGTGGCCCGTGTGAGGATTAGGAGCTGCAGGGGTCGAGGTCACCGGAACCGCGCCGGAGATGCAGAAGAGGGGCGCGGCTCGATCCGCGCAACGTGGAGCTCCTCGGCCCCAATCAACGGCGCCCAAGGCCGTGGCAGTCCATGGCGATGGCGCAGGACATGGCAGAGCGGCAGGCAGGGCTCGGTGGCCGCGGGGACGAACGAGAACGGCGGCGGTGGCGCTCGGACGCCTCGGATCTGAGGAAGAAGGAGGCAGAGCGAGCGAGGGAGAGAGATGGGGAATGCCAGGGGAAGCCAGGGGGGTCGAGTGGCTCCGGCCTTATCTCCTCCTCCTCCCTGTAGCGTCGGTGGCGCCGCGGTGTCGCCGGCCGACTGGCGCGCGCGCGCGCGGCCACGGCGGGGACGACACGGGGAGGAGGGAGACGAGGTGGGCCTGCTGGGCCGCGACTCGGGGCACTGTGCACTAAGGCCCAGTGCACAGTGTCCCGCTTTTGATTTTCTGTTTTAGCTTCTCCATTTTCTTTTATCCTTTTCTGTTTCAAAATGTTTAGGGCACTTGTGCACTTTCGAAAAATGTGGGAGTTGGCCCAAATATTGCAATGCAATATTATCTCTCACCAAAAAGTGGTTTGGACTGATTTGAAGTTTGTTTGAATTTAATATGATTTTAAATATATCAAATATCCTGTTTTTGGGTCTGTTCCAACTTGTTTGAGTCATTTATCCAACTCCAAACATTTTGATGTTGATTTTAGAAAGGTTTCTGGATTATTTACCATTAAATGAACATTTTTCCAGCAGTGTTTGATCAACCTTATATTTCACTTATGAATTTAAGTTGATTTTTAAAAATGGAGTTGATTTACTTTGGTTAACCACTATGTTTAATCACTGCATATGATATGACTTGGCATTATTAACAGCTGATCATGGTGGCTATTACATAGGGGTGTTACAAGTTCTCCTCCACTAAAAGAAATTCTCGTCCCGAGAATTTAGGAGGTAGAAGGAAAGAGTCCGGGATATTTTTCCCGAAGATGATCCTCGCGTTCCCAAGTGGCTTCATCTTCAGTATGATTCGACCATTGCACTTTTAGGAACTTGGTCGTCTTCTGACGAGTACGACGCTCAGCTTCGTCGAGGATGTGGATTGGATGCTCCTTATAGGAAAGATCATCTTGTAGCTCGAGCATCTCATGATCCACTGCACGACGCGGGGATTCCTTGAAGCACTTACGGAGTTGCGACACGTGGAAGACATCATGAATATGGGAGAATTGCGGTGGCAACTCCAATTTATATGCCACCTGTCCTCGTCTAGCCACGATGCGGAAAGGACCAATATAGCGAGGAGCTAGCTTGCCCTTGATTCCGAAACGACGGGTGCCCTTCATTGGAGTGACACGAAGATAGGCTTGATCACCAGGTTGATAGATCACACCCCATCGCTTGCGATCATAATTACTCTTCTGACGGTCTTGAGCTGCTTTGAGATTCTCCCGGACAATTCGGACTTGTTCTTCGGCATGCTGAATGATGTCCGGTCCAACAAGAGGTCGTTCCCCAGTTTCTGACCAATTCAGAGGGGTTCGACATTTACGTCCATAAAGAACCTCAAATGGGGCCATTTTTAAGCTGGCTTGATAACTGTTGTTATAAGAGAACTCGGCATACGGGAGAGATTCCTCCCATTTCTTACCGAAGGATATAACACAAGCTCGAAGCATGTCTTCAAGCACTTGATTAACACGCTCAACTTGGCCTTGGGACTGAGGATGATATGCGGAACTCCAGGTAATATGAGTTCCCATGGCTTCTTGGAAACTTTCCCAGAACTTGGAAGTGAAAAGAACACCACGGTCTGAACTAATCTCTTTTGGAATACCATGGAGAGAAACAATTCTGGAGATATATAGCTCTGCTAACTGACTAGCAGTAATAGTCTCCTTAACTGGCAGAAAGTGTGCAACCTTGGAAAGTTGGTCAACGACGACAAGAATAGCATCGTGACCCTTCTGAGACTTGGGAAGACCAGTGATGAAGTCCATTTGCACTTTATCCCACTTCCATAGAGGAATAGGGAGCGGTTGCAGGATTCCAGCAGGTTTCTGATGTTCTGCCTTGACGCGACGACAAACGTCACACTCGGCAACATAACGAGCAATATCCTGCTTCATCCTAGACCACCAGTACCTTTGACGAAGATCTCGATACATTTTGGTACTACCCGGATGGATAGACAGCGGTGTATCATGGGCCTCCTTCATGACTTTGTCAGTCATCAGCTCGAAGCGAGGTACTACGATGCGGTCTCTGAAATATAATGTACCATCTTCAGCAACTGAGAAATCCCGATACTTAGCAAGGTGAAGCTCCTTCTTCATCAAGTCAATTTCAGCATCTTTGGCTTGCGCTTCTTTAACAGCCTTCAGAAGGTCTGGCTGTACCACAAGGTTATTAAGAGAACCCTGGGGAACAATTCGCAGATTCAGCTGAGTCAGTTCTGCGTGAAGACGAGGTTGAGCTTGCCTAACCATGAGGTTGTTGCAATATAACTTGCGACTCAGGGCATCGGCCATTACATTAGCTTTGCCCGGGGTATAAGAAATACCGCAGTCATAATCCGCAATAGCTTCTAACCATCGTTGTTGTCGGAGATTAAGATCCGGTTGAGTGAATAAGTATTTCAGACTTTGGTGATCGGTATAAATTTCACACCGATTACCCAGAAGGTAGTGTCGCCATAACTTCAATGCATACATCACTGCTGCAAGTTCAAGATCATGCACTGGATAATTCTCTTCATGTGGACGCAATTGACGTGAAGCATATGCAATTACTCTCCGCTCTTGCATTAGGACGCAGCCTAATCCCTGACGAGAGGCGTCACAATATATGACAAAGTCCTTGCGAGAATCAGGAGGAGCAAGCACTGGAGCAGAAGTGAGCTTGTCCTTGAGGGTTTGGAAACTTTCCTGACACTTGTCTGTCCACTCAAACTTAACGCCTTTGTGGAGCAGATTAGTCAGGGGCTTGGCGATCTTGGAGAAGTTCTCGACGAATCGGCGACAATAGCTGGCTAGACCGAGAAAGCTTCGGACCTGCTTGGCATTCTTCGGAGGAGTCCAGTCAAGGATAGCCTGAACACATTCCGGGTTAACGGCAATACCGTCCTTGGAAATCACATGTCCAAGGTAGGTCACTTCAGGAAGCCAGAATTCGCATTTAGAGAACTTGGCATATAATTGGTGCTCTCGAAGTCTCTCCAGAACTAGTCGAAGGTGCTCAGCATGTTCTTCTTTGTTCTTCGAATAAACCAGAATATCATCCAGATATACCACGACGAATTTGTCGAGGTAGTCCATGAATATATAATTCATTAAGCGGGAGAAGGTAGCGGGAGCATTCGTCAGACCAAATGACATGACGGTGTACTCGTATGAGCCATAACGAGTAACGAATGCAGTCTTCGGAATATCCTCTTCGCGAACACGGATCTGGTGATAACCCAACCTCAAGTCGAGTTTAGAAAACACCGAAGATCCAGCGAGTTGGTCATATAAATCGTTGATCCGGGGAAGTGGATATTTATTCTGAATGGTTGCCTGGTTGATAGGACGATAATCTTGGACCAACCTATTCGTTCCATCTTTCTTCTTAACAAAGAGAGAAGGTGCTCCCCAAGCAGAGGAACTAGGGCGGATGAAACCCTTCCTTAAAGATTTATCAATTTCCTCCTTAAGCTCGATGAGGTGGTGCGGAGGCATCTTGTAGGGACGCTTCGCAATAGGAGTGGTGCCAGGCTTCAAGTCGATGACGAACTCGACAGCTCTAGCAGGGGGTATTCCTGGAAGTTCTTCTGGAAAAACATCCGGGAAGTCACAGACAACTGGGATAGTCTCAATCCCATCAAGCGGAGAAGCATTCAACGCATTCAAGGCATAAATTTGAGCCTCGGCGTTCTGAGTGATATGAGCATGGTAATTCACCATCTCATTCGAGGGGTGCAAGAGGTGAACAACTTTGGTGGCACAATTGATTGAGGCATAGTGGGCCTTCAACCAATCCATTCCCAGAATAAGGTCAATCTTGGACGATTTCAGAATAATGGGAGACGCACTGAACTCCAACTCTTCAATTTCCACGGGAACATTATAGCTAACTGTAAAGGTTCGGCAACCACCCGCGGGGGTGTGTACCAATAAGGGTGTGTTCATGTATTCGCATTTAATGTCATGCATGCGTGCAAAATGTTCTGACATGAAGGAATGCGATGCTCCTGAATCAAATAAAACAGATGCTGGTACTGAATTAACGAGAAGTGTACCCATCACAGTATCTGGTTGATCTGGAGCTTCATACATGTTGACGTGGTAGTACTGCCCACGACCGTAAGAAGGTCTGGCATTATTGTTGCGCTGCTGAGGAATACCACGGCCAATTCCACGTCCAGCAGAAGGGAGAGCTAGTTGATTCTGATTCTGAGAACAGTCTCTAGCACGGTGACCTGGCTTGCCACACTTGAAGCATAGTCCGCTGTCAGGACGAGGTGCTGGAGCTCGAGGTGCTGGAGCTGGCAGGGGCTGTCTCGGTGGTGGAGGTGGCAGACGTGGTGCAGCATAAGAAGGTCTGTTCGCAGGAGCTGCTGAACGGAACATGCCTTGGGGAAACCAGATGCGTCGCTTCTGGGAAGACGAGCCCGAAGATGAGCCCGACTCACGGGTGCGTCTGGACGCTTCCTTGTGCTTCTTAAGTCCAGTTTCAACCATGATGGCCTTATTCACCAAGGTGGCGAAATCAGGGTAATCTTGAACAAGAAGGGCTAACTGAATGTCATGGTGCAGTCCTTCACGAAACTTCTCCTGTCTGCGTTCATCAGTAGGAATGTCCTCTTCAGCGTAACGAGATAAGTCTAGAAACTCGCGCTGATAGACTTCCACAGTCTTGTTTCCTTGGACAAGGCTACGGAACTCAGCCTTCTTCCTAGCTATGATAGCTAGAGGAATGTAGCGGGCACGGAAAGCAATCTTGAACTCTGCCCAAGTGACGACAGTACCAGGCGGCAGAGTCTGTTGGTGAGTGGCCCACCATTGGGCTGCGGGACCCTTAAGAAGATATGTCGCAAAAGTGACATAGTTAATTTCGGCGACACTAGCAGACTCCATCTCATGAGAGATATCACGCAGCCAGTCATCTGCATCCAGTGGGTTGACTATGTTGCGGAAAAACGATGGACTGAGCCTCATGAACTCTGGTAAGGTAATGGATGGTTGCTGCTGATTAGCATCAGGACGAGGGAATTGCTGCATAATCCCCGTCATAAACTGGCGGTTGAGTTCAAACTGTTGCATCATCGCTGCCATGTAATCAGGTGGTGGCGGCGGTGGCGGGTTGTTGTCAGCCATCCTGCTATTCCAACAGGGGTATTTCAGCGATAGCTTATGCAAGTGTTTAACAATAAACATGAGGTAACTCGACATTATTGAAAGAGTGCAATAGATGCTAGAAGTAGTCATTAAGACGTACAGATCCATACATAGTCGGTTACATTCGGGCAGCATAACGGCGCAAATTGAAAAGCTAGACATGCTAGGCGGCGCGCAGGCACGCGGTAAGGAAGTACACAACGGGACATAGCAAAGGCTACATCAACGTCGGAGAAAACCACTGAAACGGGGTAACTGCAAGTGCGGACGATGGACGTTCGTCGCAGAAGGATCCTGCGCTCCATGGGCACTCTGATGTAGAACCCGGTCTCGAGAAGAAAGAAGAGGTCCACGTGCAGGCGTGTGACCTCCCACAGCAGGCCAGACGATCCCTGATGGCATCTCAGTCCTGCTCGGGTAAAGAATGTACTCCGGATGCATCCCTGCACGAACAGCTGGTAGCAACTGTGTCATAGCCTCGTAGTAGCGTGCTCGAGTGGCAAACAACTCAACAGCAAGTGCACGAACAGTGCGATCCAAAGCCTGAGTGCACTGAATCAGAACCTGCGGGTCGTAGCGTCGAGACTCGTACGGGGCACAGATAGCTGTGTAAAATCCAGTAGCATCTCCAACAGGTGCATACGGAATGTACCGAAACACAGTATCATCCAAGTTAGCACTGTGCTCTCCTCGGAGACGTGCGACAGCAGAGTAGGCGGCATCATGTACTGCCATCTCAATCGTCACGCCTAATCCATGAAAAAGGTGTAGCTCGGTGTCTCAGTTGTTCTGCTGATCATAAATCCGAACTTCAGCATAGTACTGTTCCTGGTTGAACTCACGATAAACCTCATAGACCATGTACTCGGGATACCAGCGGTAACCCAGTCTACTCAGGAGGGCGATCAGAACAGCTGGAAATCCAGGGGCATCACGAGCCCAAGTGCGAAGCACAAGCTGGGTCGTAGGCCGCGGTGGAAATAGCCGATCCATCTGAAACAGAAAGGTTCAGGGTTGTCATAAGACAATGAGAAATATAACCGATCTCGGAAGGAAAGGTTAAACAAAACGATGGAAAGGAAAATGATTATCAGACTAATCAGATCAAAGACAGGGAAATCGCACTGAATCCAGCTCTCCGGGTGGATAGAATTAACGAGAACCTAAATGTCGGCGTTTAGTAAATTTTATTAAACCCGAATAGATGAGAGATTAGAATCCCAGATTAAAGACGAGGAATAAAAGATTCTAATACCACCCATTTGGCGACGTGGGCCCGTAAGCCACACAGCCAAGTTAGTAAAACAGTTTTTGACCACTAGACTCAACTTCGGCCAAAGAGTTGGAAAGGGGGAATCCTAGAGGCAGTCGGCTCTGATACCAACCTGTGACGACCCCGGCTTAATCGTGCACTAATCATACACGCAAATGCGCACGATCAAGCCTAAGGACTCACTTGAAGATATCACAACACAACTCTAAAACATAAAAATAAAGTCATACAAGCTTAATATTACAAGCCAGGGCCTCGAGGGCTCGAATACAAGCTCGATGGCATACAAGCGTCAGCGGAAGCATTAGATATCTGAGTACAGATATATTACAGAGAGAGAGATAAGCCTTCACAGAGGCGGGGTAAAAATAAAAAAAACTACGATCGAAAGGCGTAGGCCTCCTGCCCTGGACCCTCCGATCCTACTCCTGGTCGTCGAACGGCTCTTCGTAGTAGTAGTACTCGCCAGGCGGATAGTAGTACTGGTCGTCGGCTGGGGCTTCTGGCTCAGGGGCTCCGTCGTCTGGTGGCATCAAATGGAAAATGGGGGAAAAAAGAAAATAAAGCAAACGTGAGTACTCATCCGAAGTACTCAGCAAGCAAGGATCTACACTACATATGCATCATTGTCAAAGGAATGGCTGTATATGTGGACTGGGCTGCAGAAATGCCAGAGTAGAGGGGGAAAGCCTAGTCCTATCGAAGACTAGCATCTTCAACAATCTTCGACAGTCTTGCAGCATCAGGAGAGAGCAGATGAACATAATGTAAAGTAGTAGTAGTAATATCATCAACCTCGACCTGAGATCCTTTCTCGACTCCCTGCGAGAAAGCAATCCCAGAGCCGTACTATCCAATTCTCATCACATGTTCTAGTTGTACCAATCGGGATACAACTCCGAGTGTCCGTTACCGTAGGACAGGCTATCGATAGAAGTTTCTTCCCTGCAGGAGTGCACCAACTTACCCACCACGCTCACTTAACTCTGGCCGGACACACTTTTCTGGGTCATGCCCGGCCTCGGCTAAGCAACACGCCGCAACCCGACCTAGGCTTATAAGAGAGGTCAGCACGCCGGACTAAACCTATGCCCCCAGGGGTCTTGGGCCATCGCCCCGGGAACTCCTGCACGTTACGGGACCACCGAGAGCAGACCTAGCAACCCCTTATACAAGCGCGGTTGCGTTACCAGTCCAACTCGGCGTGCGCCGCTCCTTACTGACGTCAAACAAGCTTCGGCTGATGTGTACGACGCAGAACGCCCATACTATGCCCACGTGATGGTTAGTGCTATCGGGCCAGAGGCCCCTCGGATCAAATATCCAAACCGTAGTGGATTAGAAGCGCGCGGAAACGAGCAGAGACTCACGATCGATGTGACCCCGTCGCCCCGTCTCGAGGACTTGCGGCAAGGGCTAAGAATGCCCGGCCACGCCTCGTAGTTATCTCGCGGGCACCATCCAGGTCAACCCGACTCCACATCACTTCGCGTTAAGCTCGCGCGGGTACCCCTCAGGGCCGACCCGTCTTTAGTATCATAGTTTAGTGCAAGTCATAATATCCAAGGTAACTGTGTGTCTGACACCGAAGGGAACCCTGAGGAATCACCCTCGATGGAATTCCCGCTCGATGTTATCATCAAGGTGAGCGAAGGAGGAATCACCCTCGAGGTCCACCTTGAGGAGTTGCGCGACGACGTCGTGATCGGGGGTGGTGTAGAAGGAATCACCCTCGCTTACCACGACCGAGTAACTAACCTACAAGGTTAACATCAGAAGTGCTGACGAGGTATCACCCTCGGCACTCGATGATAACCCAGCAGTGTCGGCAACTAAGGGGAAGTGATGTGCGGTGCCATGGTCTAGTCTTCAATCCCGATGATCGGGTCTTCTGATGTCCAGCAGGGCAGTCGGGATCAAGTGGGGGTCTCGGTCGTGTCTCTACCCACCTTATACTAAGCAGTCTAGGATAACCAGTAAGGTAGCAAGGCAGGTTACAATAAACAGGCTATGCAGCAGATATAGGAAAACAGTAGCAGTAGCAGTTCTAATGCAAGCATAAGAGAGAAGAGAGTAGGCGATATAGGCATGCTCAAAATGGGGGTGCTTGCCTGTTTGCTCGGGGGCAAGGGCAAGGTCTTCAGTAGTATCGTCGGGGACGTAGTCGTACTCCTGTGCGGCGTCTGCCTCGGGAGCTACGTCAACGTCGGGGGCTACCGAGAGAGAAGAGGGGGAAGAAACAGGTAAATATAATGCAAACAAATGCAACACGGTGCGTGTGATGCTATGATGCAGTGCAGGGTTGCCTAAATATGCATCTAAGTCATTTTAGTTATTTTTAGAATTATTCTGGGATTTAATATCCGACGTGTGTGCACTATTCATCTGTCGGATTCGGGTCCGGAGTTACGAGTTCTTCTACGTAGGAGGTTCCGATGGAGAAACAGACGGCACGATCAGACTCGTCTCGTCGTTCTGAGCAACTTTCATGTTTTAACTTTTTCGATCCGAGCTACGGTTTAAAAGTTATTAATTTTTAAAGATTATTTGAATTTCTGGAATTATTTTATTTAACAGAAAATGAATTATGACGTCAGCATGACGCGCTGCTGACGTCAGCAAGTCAACAGGACGGTTGACCAGTCAAACCTGACATGTGGGTCCAGTGGGACCCACATGTCAGCCTCTGTTTCTTTATCCAGTGAATTAGTTTAATTACCAGGATTAATTAGGGGGGTGGACCCCACATGTCAGTGAGACATTAGGTTAATTAGTTTATTTTTATTTCTAATTTGTTTTAACTAATTAAACAGGAAGGTGGGGCCCGCCTGTCAGCGGCTGGGCCGGTCCAGTCAGCAAGGCTGACTGGTCAACTGGCCGGCCGGGCCCCTAGGACCCACGGGTCAGTGACCCAGGGGTGGGCCCCGCCTGTGCCACGTCAGCGGGGCCGGCGGCTGGTCGCCGGCGACCAAATCGCACGGCGGCGCGTCGCCGGAGTTGGCCGGAATCGAGCTATAGGGCTCGGTTCGAGCCGGGCTTGGGTGCGTTCGAAAGCCAGGGGACTCGCCCGTCGCGTGGGAGTGGTCTCGTCGCCGGAATCTACCAGAGCCGTCGACGGTGAGCTCGCGGGCGGCGCCGGAGTTCGGGGTCTGGACGGGATCGCGGCTGCGCGGCTCGAGGGGGTACGTGCGAGTGCGCGTTCGACTCCCGGGGTTGCCAGGAGCACAGCGCGGTGCTTAGCCAAGCACGGAAGCGGCCATGGCCACGAGCACGAGCTCGTCGGCGGCGGCCAAAGCACGACTACGGTGGCGGCTAGCTACGGCGGTTCCTATGGCGCAGCGAGAGAGAGGAGGGGAGAAGCTCACCATGCAGGCTCACACGTAGGCCCGGCGAGTGGTTTAGTAGCTGCTGCGCCGGGGATCGACGGAGAGGCGCCGGCGACCGAAGCAAAGGGGGCGGAGAAGAACGACGCCTGTGGAGCTCCCCTGCTCCACCAGAGAGCTTCAGGCGACGCGGTCGACCACGGCGGAGGCGAGGGACATCTCGACGAGGCGATGCGAGGCCGGTAGCCGCGAGCACGGCGTCGAGCGGCGGCGGCCGCGTCCGGCTGCTCCCGGATCTGAGGGGGAAGGAGAAGCGAGGCGAGCGTGGCTGAAGGAGGAATGACGGGGAGGACCAGGGGGAGTGGACGGGCGCCGTTCTTATCCCCTCCTCCTCACTGTAGTGTCGGCGGCATCGCCGTGTCGGCGCCGCAGCGGCGAGCGCGCGCTCGGCCAGGGACGCGCCGACACGACGACGGAGAGAAAGGGGAGCGGCCTGGTGGGCTGGGTCTAAGTGCACTGTGCACTTAGGCCCAGCCCACAGTAGTTTTTCACTTTTTTTTTTGTTCTTTAATTCTTTTCTGTTTTGGAAATGATTAAGCCACTTTAGCAGTTTTGTAAAATATGGAACTTGGTCCAAATATTACAGTGCCATTTTAGCTCTCACCAAAAAGTGGTTTGGACAAATTTGGAATTCATTTGAAGCTGAAAAGAATTTAAATGAATTTGAATATTCTGTTTTAGTACTGTTTCATCTTGTTAGAGTCACTTTTCTAACTCCAACTTCAATGATGATGATTTTACAAATTTTCCTGGATTATTTGCCATTTAATGAACATTTTCCCAACAGTGTTTGATCAACTTTATAATTCACTTTTGAATTTGAGTTGATTTTCAGATGTGGATTTGAATTGGATTATTAACCCATATGACATGGCACTGCAAATGATCATGACTTGGCAGTTTTAACAGAGCGTCACAGAGTTTATTACACGGGGGTGTTACAAGTTCTCCTCCTCTAAAAGAAATTCTCGTCCCGAGAATTTAGGAGGTAGAAGGAAAGAGTCCGGGATATTCTTCGCGAAGATGATCCTCACGTTCCCAAGTGGCTTCATCTTCAGTATGATTCGACCATTGCACTTTTAGGAACTTGGTCGTCTTCTGACGAGTACGACGCTCAGCTTCGTTGAGGATGCGGATCGGATGCTCCTTATAGGAAAGATCATCTTGTAGCTCGAGCATCTCATGATCCACTGCACGGTGCGGGGATTCCTTGAAGCACTTACGGAGTTGCGACACGTGGAAGACATCATGAATATGAGAGAACTGTGGCGGCAACTCCAATTTATATGCCACATGTCCACGTCTGGCAACTATGCGAAAAGGACCAATATAGCGAGGAGCTAGCTTGCCCTTGATTCCGAAACGACGGGTGCCCTTCATTGGAGTGACACGAAGATAGGCTTGATCACCAGGTTGATAGATCACACCCCATCGCTTGCGATCATAATTACTCTTCTGACGGTCTTGAGCTGCTTTGAGATTCTCCCGGACAATTCGGACTTGTTCTTCGGCATGCTGAATGATGTCCGGTCCAACAAGAGGTCGTTCCCCAGTTTCTGACCAATTCAGAGGGGTTCGACATTTACGTCCATAAAGAACCTCAAATGGGGCCATTTTTAAGCTGGCTTGATAACTGTTGTTATAAGAGAACTCGGCATACGGGAGAGATTCCTCCCATTTCTTACCGAAGGATATAACACAAGCTCGAAGCATGTCTTCAAGCACTTGATTAACACGCTCAACTTGGCCTTGGGACTGAGGATGATATGCGGAACTCCAGGTAATATGAGTTCCCATGGCTTCTTGGAAACTTTCCCAGAACTTGGAAGTGAAAAGAACACCACGGTCTGAACTAATCTCTTTTGGAATACCATGGAGAGAAACAATTCTGGAGATATATAGCTCTGCTAACTGACTAGCAGTAATAGTCTCCTTAACTGGCAGAAAGTGTGCAACCTTGGAAAGTTGGTCAACGACGACAAGAATAGCATCGTGACCCTTCTGAGACTTGGGAAGACCAGTGATGAAGTCCATTTGCACTTTATCCCACTTCCATAGAGGAATAGGGAGCGGTTGCAGGATTCCAGCAGGTTTCTGATGTTCTGCCTTGACGCGACGACAAACGTCACACTCGGCAACATAACGAGCAATATCCTGCTTCATCCTAGACCACCAGTACCTTTGACGAAGATCTCGATACATTTTGGTACTACCCGGATGGATAGACAGCGGTGTATCATGGGCCTCCTTCATGACTTTGTCAGTCATCAGCTCGAAGCGAGGTACTACGATGCGGTCTCTGAAATATAATGTACAATCTTCAGCAACTGAGAAATCCCGATACTTAGCAAGGTGAAGCTCCTTCTTCATCAAGTCAATTTCAGCATCTTTGGCTTGCGCTTCTTTAACAGCCTTCAGAAGGTCTGGCTGTACCACAAGGTTATTAAGAGAACCCTGGGGAAGAATTCGCAGATTCAGCTGAGTCAGTTCTGCGTGAAGACGAGGTTGAGCTTGCCTAACCATGAGGTTGTTGCAATATGACTTGCGACTCAGGGCATCGGCCATTACATTAGCTTTGCCCGGGGTATAAGAAATACCGCAGTCATAATCCGCAATAGCTTCTAACCATCGTTGTTGTCAGAGATTAAGATCCGGTTGAGTGAATAAGTATTTCAGACTTTGGTGATCGGTATAAATTTCACACCGATTACCCAGAAGGTAGTGTCGCCATAACTTCAATGCATACATCACTGCTGCAAGTTCAAGATCATGCACTGGATAATTCTCTTCATGTGGACGCAATTGACGTGAAGCATATGCAATTACTCTCCGCTCTTGCATTAGGACGCAGCCTAATCCCTGACGAGAGGCGTCGCAATATATGACAAAGTCCTTGCGAGAATCAGGAGGAGCAATCACTGGAGCAGAAGTGAGCTTGTCCTTGAGGGTTTGGAAACTTTCCTGACACTTGTCTGTCCACTCAAACTTAACGCCTTTGTGGAGCAGATTAGTCAGGGGCTTGGCGATCTTGGAGAAGTTCTCGACGAATCGGCGACAATAGCTGGCTAGACTGAGAAAGCTTCGGACCTGCTTGGCATTCTTCGGAGGGGTCCAGTCAAGGATAGCCTGAACACGCTCCGGGTTAACGGCAATACCGTCCTTGGAAATCACATGTCCAAGGTAGGTCACTTCAGGAAGCCAGAATTCGCATTTAGAGAACTTGGCATATAATTGGTGCTCTCGAAGTCTCTCCAGAACTAGTCGAAGGTGCTCAGCATGTTCTTCTTTGTTCTTCGAATAAACCAGAATATCATCCAGATATACCACGACGAATTTGTCGAGGTAGTCCATGAATATGTAATTCATTAGGCGGGAGAATGTAGCTGGAGCGTTTGTTAAACCAAACGACATGACTGTGTACTCGTAAGAGCCATAACGAGTAACAAATGCAGTCTTCGGAATATCCTCTTCGCGGACACGGATCTGGTGATAACCCAACCTCAAGTCGAGTTTAGAAAACACCGAAGATCCAGCGAGTTGGTCATATAAATCGTTGATCCGGGGAAGCGGATATTTATTCTGAATGGTTGCCTGGTTGATAGGACGATAATCTTGAACCAGACGGTTAGTTCCATCCTTCTTCTTAACAAAGAGAGAAGGTGCTCCCCAAGCAGAGGAACTAGGGCGGATGAAACCCTTCCTTAAAGATTTATCAATTTCCTCCTTAAGCTCGATGAGGTGGTGCGGAGGCATCTTGTAGGGACGCTTCGCAATAGGAGTGGTGCCAGGCTTCAAGTCGATGACGAACTCGACAGCTCTAGCAGGGGGTATTCCTGGAAGTTCTTCTGGAAAAACATCCGGGAAGTCACAGACAACTGGGATAGTCTCAATCCCATCAAGCGGAGAAGCATTCAACGCATTCAAGGCATAAATTTGAGCCTCGGCGTTCTGAGTGATATGAGCATGGTAATTCACCATCTCATTCGAGGGGTGCAAGAGGTGAACAACTTTGGTGGCACAATTGATTGAGGCATAGTGGGCCTTCAACCAATCCATTCCCAGAATAAGGTCAATCTTGGACGATTTCAGAATAATGGGAGACGCACTGAACTCCAACTCTTCAATTTCCACGGGAACATTATAGCTAACTGTAAAGGTTCGGCAACCACCCGCGGGGGTGTGTACCAATAAGGGTGTGTTCATGTATTCGCATTTAATGTCATGCATGCGTGCAAAATGTTCTGACATGAAGGAATGCGATGCTCCTGAATCAAATAAAACAGATGCTGGTACTGAATTAACGAGAAGTGTACCCATCACAGTATCTGGTTGATCTGGAGCTTCATACATGTTGACGTGGTAGTACTGCCCACGACCGTAAGAAGGTCTGGCATTATTGTTGCGCTGCTGAGGAATACCACGGCCAATTCCACGTCCAGCAGAAGGGAGAGCTAGTTGATTCTGATTCTGAGAACAGTCTCTAGCACGGTGACCTGGCTTGCCACACTTGAAGCATAGTCCGCTGTCAGGACGAGGTGCTGGAGCTCGAGGTGCTGGAGCTGGCAGGGGCTGTCTCGGTGGTGGAGGTGGCAGACGTGGTGCAGCATAAGAAGGTCTGTTCGCAGGAGCTGCTGAACGGAACATGCCTTGGGGAAACCAGATGCGTCGCTTCTGGGAAGACGAGCCCGAAGATGAGCCCGACTCACGGGTGCGTCTGGACGCTTCCTTGTGCTTCTTAAGTCCAGTTTCAACCATGATGGCCTTATTCACCAAGGTGGCGAAATCAGGGTAATCTTGAACAAGAAGGGCTAACTGAATGTCATGGTGCAGTCCTTCACGAAACTTCTCCTGTCTGCGTTCATCAGTAGGAATGTCCTCTTCAGCGTAACGAGATAAGTCTAGAAACTCGCGCTGATAGACTTCCACAGTCTTGTTTCCTTGGACAAGGCTACGGAACTCAGCCTTCTTCCTAGCTATGATAGCTAGAGGAATGTAGCGGGCACGGAAAGCAATCTTGAACTCTGCCCAAGTGACGACAGTACCAGGCGGCAGAGTCTGTTGGTGAGTGGCCCACCATTGGGCTGCGGGACCCTTAAGAAGATATGTCGCAAAAGTGACATAGTTAATTTCGGCGACACTAGCAGACTCCATCTCATGAGAGATATCACGCAGCCAGTCATCTGCATCCAGTGGGTTGACTATGTTGCGGAAAAACGATGGACTGAGCCTCATGAACTCTGGTAAGGTAATGGATGGTTGCTGCTGATTAGCATCAGGACGAGGGAATTGCTGCATAATCCCCGTCATAAACTGGCGGTTGAGTTCAAACTGTTGCATCATCGCTGCCATGTAATCAGGTGGTGGCGGCGGTGGCGGGTTGTTGTCAGCCATCCTGCTATTCCAACAGGGGTATTTCAGCGATAGCTTATGCAAGTGTTTAACAATAAACATGAGGTAACTCGACATTATTGAAAGAGTGCAATAGATGCTAGAAGTAGTCATTAAGACGTACAGATCCATACATAGTCGGTTACATTCGGGCAGCATAACGGCGCAAATTGAAAAGCTAGACATGCTAGGCGGCGCGCAGGCACGCGGTAAGGAAGTACACAACGGGACATAGCAAAGGCTACATCAACGTCGGAGAAAACCACTGAAACGGGGTAACTGCAAGTGCGGACGATGGACGTTCGTCGCAGAAGGATCCTGCGCTCCATGGGCACTCTGATGTAGAACCCGGTCTCGAGAAGAAAGAAGAGGTCCACGTGCAGGCGTGTGACCTCCCACAGCAGGCCAGACGATCCCTGATGGCATCTCAGTCCTGCTCGGGTAAAGAATGTACTCCGGATGCATCCCTGCACGAACAGCTGGTAGCAACTGTGTCATAGCCTCGTAGTAGCGTGCTCGAGTGGCAAACAACTCAACAGCAAGTGCACGAACAGTGCGATCCAAAGCCTGAGTGCACTGAATCAGAACCTGCGGGTCGTAGCGTCGAGACTCGTACGGGGCACAGATAGCTGTGTAAAATCCAGTAGCATCTCCAACAGGTGCATACGGAATGTACCGAAACACAGTATCATCCAAGTTAGCACTGTGCTCTCCTCGGAGACGTGCGACAGCAGAGTAGGCGGCATCATGTACTGCCATCTCAATCGTCACGCCTAATCCATGAAAAAGGTGTAGCTCGGTGTCTCAGTTGTTCTGCTGATCATAAATCCGAACTTCAGCATAGTACTGTTCCTGGTTGAACTCACGATAAACCTCATAAACCATGTACTCGGGATACCAGCGGTAACCCAGTCTACTCAGGAGGGCGATCAGAACAGCTGGAAATCTAGGGGCATCACGAGCCCAAGTGCGAAGCACAAGCTGGGTCGTAGGCCGCGGTGGAAATAGCCGATCCATCTGAAACAGAAAGGTTCAGGGTTGTCATAAGACAATGAGAAATATAACCGATCTCGGAAGGAAAGGTTAAACAAAACAATGGAAAGGAAAATGATTATCAGACTAATCAGATCAAAGACAGGGAAATCGCACTGAATCCAGCTCTCCGGGTGGATAGAATTAACGAGAACCTAAATGTCGGCGTTTAGTAAATTTTATTAAACCCGAATAGATGAGAGATTAGAATCCCAGATTAAAAACGAGGAATAAAAGATCCTAATACCACCCATTTGGCGACGTGGGCCCGTAAGCCACACAGCCAAGTTAGTAAAACAGTTTTTGACCACTAGACTCAACTTCGGCCAAAGAGTTGGAAAGGGGGAATCCTAGAGGCAGTCGGCTCTGATACCAACCTGTGACGACCCCGGCTTAATCGTGCACTAATCATACACGCAAATGCGCACGATCAAGCCTAAGGACTCACTTGAAGATATCACAACACAACTCTAAAACATAAAAATAAAGTCATACAAGCTTAATATTACAAGCCAGGGCCTCGAGGGCTCGAATACAAGCTCGATGGCATACAAGCGTCAGCGGAAGCATTAGATATCTGAGTACAGATATATTACAGAGAGAGAGATAAGCCTTCACAGAGGCGGGGTAAAAATAAAAACTACGATCGAAAGGCGTAGGCCTCCTGCCCTGGACCCTCCAATCCTACTCCTGGTCGTCGAACGGCTCCTCGTAGTAGTAGTACTCGCCAGGCGGATAGTAGTATTGGTCGTCGGCTGGGGCTTCTGGCTCAGGGGCTCCGTCGTCTGGTGGCATCAAATGGAAAATGGGGGAAAAAGAAAATAAAGCAAACGTGAGTACTCATCCGAAGTACTCAGCAAGCAAGGATCTACACTACATATGCATCATTGTCAAAGGAATGGCTGTATATATGGACTGGGCTGCAGAAATGCCAGAGTAGAGGGGGAAAGCCTAGTCCTATCGAAGACTAGCATCTTCAACAATCTTCGACAGTCTTGCAGCATCAGGAGAGAGCAGATGAACATAATGTAAAGTAGTAGTAGTAATATCATCAACCTCGACCTGAGATCCTTTCTCGACTCCCTGCGAGAAAGCAATCCCAGAGCCGTACTATCCAATTCTCATCACATGTTCTAGTTGTACCGATCGGGATACAACTCCGAGTGTCCGTTACCGTAGGACAGGCTATCGATAGAAGTTTCTTCCCTGCAGGGGTGCACCAACTTACCCACCACGCTCGCTTAACTCCGGCCGGACACACTTTTCTGGGTCATGCCCGGCCTCGGCTAAGCAACACGCCGCAACCCGACCTAGGCTTATAAGAGAGGTCAGCACGCCGGACTAAACCTATGCCCTCAGGGGTCTTGGGCCATCGCCCCGGGAACTCCTGCACGTTACGGGGCCACCGAGAGCAGACCTAGCAACCCCTTATACAAGCGCGGTTGCGTTACCAGTCCAACTCGGCGTGCGCCGCTCCTTACTGACGTCAAACAAGCTTCAGCTGATGTGTACGACGCAGAACGCCCATACTATGCCCACGTGATGGTTAGTGCTATCGGGCCAGAGGCCCCTCGGATCAAATATCCAAACCGTAGTGGATTAGGAGCGCGCGGAAACGAGCAGAGACTCACGATCGATGTGACCCCGTCGCCCCGTCTCGAGGACTTGCGGCAAGGGCTAAGAATGCCCGGCCACGCCTCGTAGTTATCTCGCGGGCACCATCCAGGTCAACCCGACTCCACATCACTACGCGTTAAGCTCGCGCGGGTACCCCTCAGGGCCGACCCGTCTTTAGTATCATAGTTTAGTGCAAGTCATAATATCCAAGGTAACTGTGTGTCTGACACCGAAGGGAACCCTGAGGAATCACCCTCGATGGAATTCCCGCTCGATGTTATCATCAAGGTGAACGAAGGAGGAATCACCCTCGAGGTCCACCTTGAGGAGTTGCGCGACGACGTCGTGATCGGGGGTGGTGTAGAAGGAATCACCCTCGCTTACCACGACCGAGTAACTAACCTACAAGGTTAACATCAGAAGTGCTGACGAGGTATCACCCTCGGCACTCGATGATAACCCAGCAGTGTCGGCAACTAAGGGGAAGTGATGTGCGGTGCCATGGTCTAGTCTGCAATCCCGATGATCGGGTCTTCTGATGTCCAGCAGGGCAGTCGGGATTAAGTGGGGGTCTCGGTCGTGTCTCTACCCACCTTATACTAAGCAGTCTAGGATAACCAGTAAGGTAGCAAGGCAGGTTACAATAAACAGGCTATGCAGCAGATATAGGAAAACAGTAGCAGTAGCAGTTCTAATGCAAGCATAAGAGAGAAGAGAGTAGGCGATATAGGCATGCTCAAAATGGGGGTGCTTGCCTGTTTGCTCGGGGGCAAGGGCAAGGTCTTCAGTAGTATCGTCGGGGACGTAGTCGTACTCCTGTGCGGCGTCTGCCTCGGGAGCTACGTCAACGTCGGGGGCTACCGAGAGAGAAGAGGGGGAAGAAACAGGTAAACATAATGCAAACAAATGCAACACGGTGCGTGTGATGCTATGATGCAGTGCAGGGTTGCCTAAATATGCATCTAAGTCATTTTAGTTATTTTTAGAATTATTCTGGGATTTAATATCCGACGTGTGTGCACTATTCATCTGTCGGATTCGGGTCGCGGAGTTACGAGTTCTTCTACGTAGGAGGTTCCGATGGAGAAACAGACGGCACGATCAGACTCGTCTCGTCGTTCTGAGCAACTTTCATGTTTTAACTTTTTCGATCCGAGCTACGGTTTAAAAGTTATTAATTTTTAAAGATTATTTGAATTTCTGGAATTATTTTATTTAACAGAAAATGAATTATGACGTCAGCATGACGCGCTGCTGACGTCAGCAAGTCAACAGGACGGTTGACCAGTCAAACCTGACATGTGGGTCCAGTGGGACCCACATGTCAGCCTCTGTTTCTTTATCCAGTGAATTAGTTTAATTACCAGGATTAATTAGGGGGGTGGACCCCACATGTCAGTGAGACATTAGGTTAATTAGTTTATTTTTATTTCTAATTTGTTTTAACTAATTAAACAGGAAGGTGGGGCCCGCCTGTCAGCGGCTGGGCCGGTCCAGTCAGCAAGGCTGACTGGTCAACTAGCCGGCCGGGCCCCTGGGACCCACGGGTCAGTGACCCAGGGGTGGGCCCCGCCTGTGCCACGTCAGCGGGGCCGGCGGCTGGTCGCCGGCGACCAAATCGCACGGCGGCGCGTCGCCGGAGTTGGCCGGAATCGAGCTATAGGGCTCGGTTCGAGCCGGGCTTGGGTGCGTTCGAAAGCCAGGGGACTCGCCCGTCGCGTGGGAGTGGTCTCGTCGCCGGAATCTACCGGAGCCGTCGACGGTGAGCTCGCGGGCGGCGCCGGAGTTCGGGGTCTGGACGGGATCGCGGCTGCGCGGCTCGAGGGGGTACGTGCGAGTGCGCGTTCGACTCCCGGGGTTGCCAGGAGCACAGCGCGGTGCTTAGCCAAGCACGGAAGCGGCCATGGCCACGAGCACGAGCTCGTCGGCGGCGGCCAAAGCACGACTACGGTGGCGGCTAGCTACGGCGGTTCCTATGGCGCAGCGAGAGAGAGGAGGGGAGAAGCTCACCGTGCAGGCTCACACGTAGGCCCGGCGAGTGGTTTAGTAGCTGCTGCGCCGGGGATCGACGGAGAGGCGCCGGTGACCGAAGCAAAGGGGGCGGAGAAGAACGACGCCTGTGGAGCTCCCCTGCTCCACCAGAGAGCTTCAGGCGACGCGGTCGACCACAGCGGAGGCGAGGGACATCTCGACGAGGCGATGCGAGGCCGGTAGCCGCGAGCACGGCGTCGAGCGGCGGCGGCCGCGTCCGGCTGCTCCCGGATCTGAGGGGGAAGGAGAAGCGAGGCGAGCGTGGCTGAAGGAGGAATGACGGGGAGGACCAGGGGGAGTGGACGGGCGCCGTTCTTATCCCCTCCTCCTCACTGTAGTGTCGGCGGCATCGCCGTGTCGGCGCCGCAGCGGCGAGCGCGCGCTCGGCCAGGGACGCGCCGACACGACGACGGAGAGAGAGGGGAGCGGCCTGGTGGGCTGGGTCTAAGTGCACTGTGCACTTAGGCCCAGTCCACAGTAGTTTTTCACTTTTTTTTTTGTTCTTTAATTCTTTTCTGTTTTGGAAATGATTAAGCCACTTTAGCAGTTTTGTAAAATATGGAACTTGGTCCAAATATTACAGTGCCATTTTAGCTCTCACCAAAAAGTGGTTTGGACAAATTTGGAATTCATTTGAAGCTGAAAAGAATTTAAATGAATTTGAATATTCTGTTTTAGTGCTGTTTCATCTTGTTAGAGTCACTTTTCTAACTCCAACTTCAATGATGATGATTTTACAAATTTTCCTGGATTATTTGCCATTTAATGAACATTTTCCCAACAGTGTTTGATCAACTTTATAATTCACTTTTGAATTTGAGTTGATTTTCAGATGTGGATTTGAATTGGATTATTAACCCATATGACATGGCACTGCAAATGATCATGACTTGGCAGTTTTAACAGAGTGTCACAGAGTTTATTACACGGGGGTGTTACATAAAGTTTCTAGACTAGGTTGATATTTAGTTTTATCCAGAGGTCCTCAACTCAGCTGTACTGAAAGGTCATGTTAGTTGTGCCGCGTCACATTGTATTTTTGATTGAGACGTGTGCCATGCCAAAACGTGGCCAATTTCTTTCAGGACAGGTTCATGAGCAGACAGTGGTTGGCTAACACAATCAGGCAGTTTGGCAACAAATCAGCGTCAGTTGCTCTTCTCTCCGGCAAGTGTAGGCGGCGGAGCAACGATGAACTATTTGCCTGGAGTGGTAGCGTCTCTGGCTGTAAAGATTTCGGCCCGATGTTGAAGCCTTGTGGAAGATAGACCAGATTCAAATCTACAGCTTCTGTCCAAGGACTTTTCTGTAAAGTTTTTGGACTTGGTTGGTATTTAGTTTTATCCAGAGGTCCTCAACTCAGCTGTACTAAAATGCAAAATGAATGAAAGTTTCTGGGTCCTTCCAAACCCATCTTCTGTTCAAAAAAATGCCAACTTTCATAGACGTCGTGTTAGTTGTGTCGCGTCATGTTCTGTTATTTATTGAGATGTGTGCCATGCCAAAACGTAGCCAATTTCTTTTAGGGCAGGTTTATGACGAGACACGTGGTAGGCTACACAATCGGACAGTTTGGCAACAAATGGGCGCCCATTCCTCTTCTCTCCCACAAGTGTAGGCGGCGGAGCGACGGCAACTCTTTGCCATAGTGGTAGCATCCCTCGCAGGAAAGATTTCGGCCTGATGTTGGAGCCTTGTGGAAGATGGACCGGATTGCAATCTACAGCTTCTGTGCAAAGACTTTTCTATAAAGTTTCTAGACTAGGTTGTAATTTAGTTCTATCCACAGGTCCTCAACTTAGATGTACTGAAATGCAAAATGAATTAAAGGTTCTGGTCCTGCCAGACCCATCTTCTATTAAAAAATGCCAACTTTTGCGGACGTCAATTTAGTTGTGCCGCGTCATGTTCTGTTTTTTATTGAGACGTGTGCCATGCCAAAACCTGGCCAATTTCTTTCGGGGCAGGTTGATGACAAGACAGTGGTAGGCTACACAATCAGGCAGTTTGGCAACAAATCGGCGTCCGTTGCTCTTCTCTCCGGCAAGTGTGGGCGGCGTAGCAGCGGAGCGACCGCGAACTCTTTGCCCAGAGTGGTAACGTCCCTCGCAGCAAAGATTTTGGCCCGATGTTGGAGCCTTGTGGAAGATGGACCGGATTGGAATCTACAGCTTCTGTTCAAGGACTTTTCTGTAAAGTTTCTGGACTAGGTTGTAATATAGTTTTATCCAGGGGTCCTCAACTCAGCTGTACTGAAATACAAAATGAATGAAAGGTTCTGGGTCCTTCCAGACCCATCTTCTGTTAAAAAAATGCCAACTGTCACGGACGTCATGTTAGTTGTGCCGCATCATGTTCTGTTTTTTGATTGAGACGTGTGCCATGCCAAAACGGAGCTACTTTCGTTGAGAGCAAGTTGATGACGAGACACGTGGTAGGATACACAATCATGTTGTTTGGCAACAAATCGGCATCTATTGCTCTTCTCTCTGGCAAGTTTAGGCGGTGGAGAGACGGCGAACTCTTTGCCCAGAGTGGTAGCGTCCCTGGCAGTAAAGATTTTGGCCCGATGTTGGAGCCTTGTGGAAGATGGACCGGATTGTAATCTACAACTTTTGTGCAAGGACTTTTCTATAAAGCTTCTAGACTAGGTTGATATTTAGTTTTATCCAGAGGTCCTCAACTCAGCTGTACTGAAATGCAAAATGAATGAAAGGTCATGTTAGTTGTGCCGCGTCACATTCTATTTTTGATTGAGACGTGTGCCATGCCAAAACGTGGCCAATTTCTTTCAGGACAGGTTGATGACCAGACAGTGGTATGCTAACACAATCAGGCAGTTTGGTAACAAATCGGCGTCTATTGCTCTTCTCTCCGGCAAGTGTAGGTGGCGGACCAACGACGAACTCTTTGCCCATAGTGGTAGCGTCTCTGGCAGTAAAGATTTCGGCCCGATGTTGAACCCGTGGAAGATAGACCAGATTGCAATCTACAGCTTCTGTCCAAGGACTTTTCTGTAAAGGTTTTGCACTAGGTTGGTATTTAGTTATATCCAAAGGTCCTCAACTCAGCTGTACTGAAATGCAAAATGAATGAAAGGTTCATGGTCCTTCCAGACCACTCTTCTGTTCAAAACAATGCCAACTTTCACGGACGTCATGTTAGTTGTGTCGCGTCTTGTCCTGTTTTTTATTATTCAGATGTGTGCCATGCCAAAACATGGCCAATTTCTTTTAGGGCAGGTTGATGACGAGACACGTGGTAGGCTACACAATCGGACAGTTTGGCAACAAATCGGCGTCCGTTGCTCCTCTCTCCGACAAGTGCAGGTGGCGGAGCGACGGCAAACTCTTTGCCCATAGTGGTAGCGTCCCTGGCAGTAAAGATTTCGGCCCGATGTTGGAGCCTTGTGGAAGATGGACCGGATTGCAATCTACAGCTTCTGTGCAAAGACTTTCTATGAAGTTTCTAGACTATGTTGTAATTTAGTTCTATCCAGAGGTCCTCAACTCAGCTGTACTGAAATGCAAAATGAATGAAAGGTTCTGGGTCCTTCCATTCCCATCTTCTGTTAAAAAAATGCCAACTTTTGCAGACGTCATATTAGTTGTGCCGCGTCATGTTTTGTTTTTGATTAAGACGTGTGCCATGCCCAAACGTGGCCAATTTCTTTCAGGGCAGGTTGATGACGAGACAGTGGTAGGCTACACAACCAGGAAGTTTGGCAACAAATTGGCGTCCGTTGCTCTTCTCTTCGGCAAGTGTGGGCGGCGGAGCGACTGCGAACTCTTTGCCCAGAGTGGTAGCGTCCCTCGCAGCAAAGATTTCGGCCCGATGTTGGAACCTTGTGGAAGTTGGACCGGATTGGAATCTACAGCATCTGACCAAGGAGTTTTCTGTAAAGTTTTTGGACTAGGTTGTAATATAGTTTTATCCAGGGTTCCTCAACTCATCTGTACTTAAATGCAAAATGAATGAAAGGTTCTGGGTCCTTCCAGACCCATCTTCTGTTAAAAAATGCCAACTATCGCGGACGTCATGTTAGTTGTGCCGCATCATGTTCTGTTTTTGATTGAGACGTGTGCGATGCCAAAATGTGGCCAATTTCTTTGAGGGTAGGTTGATGACGAGACACGTGGTAGGCTACACAATCAGGCAGTTTGGCAACAAATCGGTGTCCGTTGCTCTTCTCTCTGGCAAGTGTAGGCGGTGGAGAGACGTCTTACTCTTTGCCCAGAGTGGTAGCGTCCCTGGGAGTAAATATTTTGGCCCGATGTTGGAGCCTTGTGGAAGATGGACCGGATTGCAATCTACAACTTTTGTGCAAGGACTTTTCAATAAAGTTTCTAGACTAGGTTGATATTTAGTTTTATCGAGAGGTCCTCAACTCAGCTGTACTGAAATGCAAAATGAATGAAAGGTCATGTTAGTTGTGCCGCGTCACATTCTATTTCTAATTGAGACGTGTGCCATGCCAAAACGTGGCCAATTTCTTTCAGGACAGGTTGATGACGAGACAGTGGTAGGCTGACACAATCAGGTAGTTTGGCAACAAATCGGCGTATGTTGCTCTTCTCTCCGGCAACTATAGGCGGCGTAGCAACGACGAACTCTTTGCCCAGAGTGGTAGCGTCCCTGGCAGTAAAGATTTCGGCCCGATGTTGAAGCCTTGTGGAAGATAGACAAGATTGCAATCTACAGCTTCTGTCCAAGGACTTTTCTGTAAAGGTTTTGGACTAGGTTGGCATTTAGTTTTATCCAGAGGTCCTCAACTCAGCTGTACTGAAATGCAAAATGAATGAAATGTTCTGGGTCCTTCCAGACCCATCTTCTGTTCAAAAAGAAATGCCAACTTTCGTCGACATCATCTTAGTTGTGCCACGTCATGTTCTGTTTTTGATTGAGACGTGTGCCATGCCAATTGTGGCCAATTTCTTTCAGGGCAGCCTGATGACGAGACATGTAGTAGGCTACACAATCAGGCAGTTTGACAACAAATCAGCGTCCGTTGCTCTTCTCTCCGGCAAGGGTAGGCGGCGGAGCGACGACGAACTCTTTGCCCAGAGTGGTAGCGTCCCTGGCAGTAAAGATTTCGGCCCGATGTTGGAGCCTTTTGGAAGATGGATTGGATTGCAACCTACAGCTTCTGTCCAAGGACTTTTCTATAAAGTTTCTAGACTAGGTTGTAATTTAGTTTTATCCAGAGGTCCTCAACTCAGTTGTACTGAAATGCAAAATGAATGGAAGGTTCTAGGTACTTTCAGACCCATCTTCTGTTTAAAAAAAGATGCCAACTTTCGCCGACGTCGTGTTAGTTGTGCCGCGTCATGTGTTCTGTTTTTGATTGAGATGTGTGCCACACTACAAAGTTGCCAAATTTCTTTGAGGGCAGTCGGATGACGAGACACGTGGTAGGCTACACAATCAGACACGAGGACACTGAGGGGGCCATGGTTGTCACTCGTTTTTTTATTTATCGCGATAAGTTTTTTTGAGTCTATTTATTGAGATAAGTTTGTTCACTCGTGTAGGAGCACGATGGCTCCGGAGAGTCGCGTCCTATAAAGTCCACATCCACATGCGCCGGCAACATCTTCACTTCACTAGCAAAATGGGGTTCCGCGAACGGCTCGCGGCTCTCACCGCCCGCGCCCGAGCCCGTGCCCGCGCCCGCGCCCGCTCCACCAGCCTCCACGGCCGCTCCGACCCGGCCATCGCCGCCCTCCACGACTCCGCCAACGCCATACTCGGGTGGACCAAGGCACCGGCGCAGGCATCGTGCACCGTGTGGATCGGCGAGGGGGTGGACCACCTGGGCCGCCTTGTGGAGGGCCTGGTCGGCCAGCTCCGCCACGCGCAGATCACGGCGTCGCCGTGGACGGGGCAGCTGCTCCAGGACCTCCTCGTCCTCGCCGACGCGCACGGCTGCTTCTGCGAGCTGCTCCAGTCCCTGAAGCAGCTCCTCGCCGAGGCGCAGGCCGCGGTGCGCCATTGTGACGCCGCGCGCCTCGCGGCCGCGCTGCACACGCGCCGCAGCTTCGACTGCACTTTCTCCAGCCTCGCCTCCAATTTGTGCGGCTTCTCGCTCCGTGCTTCCTCCCCCGCCGGTTCCGGTAAGGCCGCGCTCGCCAGGGCCGTCGAGTACGCCACGTGCGCGGCGGCGGCTGCGTCCGCCGCCATCTTCGCCGGGCTCGCCTTCTCCTCATCTTCCTCTGCCCTGAAAGCATCGACCTCCACGATGGCTGCATCTCCCGCCGAGGCCATGGAGCGGCTACGGAGCCTGGAGGAGTGTGTCGTGGCGGGCGAGGACGGCTGCGCGAAGGTGCACCGCGCGCTCCTGAACGCGAGGGTGTCGCTGCTCAACCTACTCAGTGCAGAGTAACCTTCTTCCATTGATCTTAGCTTGTATGCACAATAGTAGCACTGCACTTCAGTTAGCTACGGAGAGTGATTAGAATATGCTACATCAGACTGTATACTGATCCTGGACGTCGATTTGGACAGGCGCAAATTAGGAAGAAAAATCCGTGGAGAAATAATAGTATCTTCACTGAAGTTGTACTGGCTCATTTTCTTAAGTTCGTCATAAATGTATTCACTGGATACGTTTATTCCGTTAATAGAAGGTACAGGAAGACATATATTTGTACAAACGTATAGCAAATAAGAGAACCAGATGAACGATCACCTCCTTTAACATATCCTTTACGTTGCAAACTATAGAGTTTTTTTTTTTTTTTTTGAGAAGGTGCAAACTATAGTTTTTTCTTTTTGAAGAGAACTATAGTTTTTTTTTTTTGAGAAATTGAGGAGAACTATAGTTACTTTAGTTCTGTTTATTATTACGCTATAAAGCCCAAGGCATCAGGGTAGGCCAGCAACAATGCCACAGGGCCCATAGAATCAGCCCACAAAAGGCTCTCACACTCAGCTTGTGGCTGAGCGATTCGATCGGTCTCATACGTACATTCGCTGCACCCCAGGTTCCCTGCCTACGCCACGCACTGACGCACGCACGAGCAATCGATCCATCTTCTCGATCCCCTGATTACTGATCGAGATAAATACAGTCACAGTCACTGAAGTTGAGTCGAAAGCACTATACGATCATCAAACTTTAGAATACGCTTGTTACGGTCAGTGTATACGATGGGATGTGAAAACACGATCACTGTTGCGCTCACTAGCGGAGGATAGTGGAGGCGAAACTGGGCCACGACCCCACCTTCCAAAATTACAAAAATATTTTTACACTAGGTATGTTCACTACTTTAGCACAGCCAATTACGAGAGAATGTCCAGTAGCAGTCTAGGAATAGCGTTCTCTGTTGAATTGTAACGTTACATATACCTGTATTGTATGAGATGGCTGTTGTAATTAGGCCCTAGTCTCACGCCTGTAACTCCACTCACGCCATCCACTCTCTGCATGTAGGGAGTTCGGCTACGTGCCTCCGTGTATATGTAACAGCTCTGTTGAATGGAATAGATGCGCAGAGTTATTCCACCATTCTTCTTGGTAATCAGAGCTTAGGTCTCTCTCTCTCCCATGTCGACCAGCCCACCTCCCTCTCCCGTCGACGGCGACCTTGGCCACAACCCCTCCGCCGACGAACTCGCCGCCGCTGCAGCCGCCGCAGAGCGTCCCCGTGCATCGCTCACCCTAGATACCACCAACTCCGGCGGCTTGCCTCTCGCTCCAGCCCCACCCAACCCCATTCCCCCGATCCCTCTCTCTGTGCCCACCACCACTCCCCCTCCCGGCAGCCTTCCTCCGAGCATCGCCGGGGTCGTCGACTTCAAGTTGGCCCTAGATGGGACTAACTTTACCCGCTGGCGCAACTACCTGAACCTCCTCTTCGCGCGGTACCACGCGGAGACGCACGTCCAGCACGGGGCCGCGGCGCGCCTCTCCGATCCCCAGTGGCGCGACGATGACAACACTATCCGCCTCTGGTTCTTCTCCACCATCGAAGGCGATCTCGTCGCTCCGCCCGACTCCACCGCCTACACGATCTGGCAGCGCCTTCATGAGTACTTCCTCGCCAACGAGGCCGAGCACGCGATGCACCTCGGTCAGGAGTTCCGGGCGTGCGTCCGGTGACCTCACCATCAATGAATACTGCCGCCGCCCTTGCTGACGTCCGGGAACCGGTCACCGACCGAACCCTGACCCTGCAGATGCTCGATGGCGTCGGCAAGAAGTTCGAGCTGCCGGCCGCCATCATCCAGTCCACTGTGCCGCTCCCCACGTTCGCCCAGGCGCGGTCGCGCTTGGTCCTCGCCGAGCTCGCCATCGACAAGCGCGCGCGCACCGAGGGCGCGCAGGTGCTGGCCGTCCTCAACGACGACGCGCGGGGCGCCGACGGGCATGGCGGCCGAGGTGCCAACCGCGGTGACCGCACTCCTCCTGGCGGCGGTGACCGCGCTCCCAACGGCGGCCGTGGCGGCCATCCTGGCGGTGGTCCTCCGGGCGGCGGCAACCGCAACGCCGGGCGTGGCGGGCGCGGCCATGGCGGGCGTGGCCGGGGTCGCGGCGATCCCGCTGGAGGTGGTTGCGGGCCGCAGCCGTGGCTGGGCTATTTCGCACCCATGGGTATGCCCTTCCCACCGCCGCGCTCCCCGTGGGTTCCACCCAACTCCGCGGGCGTCCTCGGCCCGCGTCCAGGAGCGCACCATCACGCCTACTCCGCGTACGCCACTGCTCCGACCCTGCCTCCACCACCTCCGTACGCTGCTGCACCACCTTACTCGTGGGATGCGGCTGCGCTGTTCCACGCCGCGCCAAGCCAGGGGCACGCCTACCCACCCCAAGCCGACTGGATCATGGACACTGGTGCGTCCTCGCATGTCACCGGGGACCCAGGTACTTTGCTCGAGTCTCATTCCCTTTTAGCGCATAATACTCGTCATATCATCATCGGTAATGGGGCTCGTCTCCCTGTCGTCGCCATCGGTAACAGTCGCCTCCCTCCTCGCCCTTTCTACCTCACTCACATCTTGTTATCTCCTAATATTGTGCAAAACCTTATCTCTGTGCGGAAGTTTACACGCGATAATCTTGTTTCCATGGAATTTGATCCCGTTGGCTTTTCCGTGAAGGATCTTCACACCAAGGAGGTGCTTCTGAGGTCCAATAGTGGTGACGACCTCTACCACTTCTCCGGCGATCAAGGCGGCACCACACCGGCGGCTTACACACTCACGACTTCGGATCTTTGGCATAAACGACTCGGACATCCGGGCTCCTCTTCTTTAGCTCATTTTCCCTTTGATATTTCATCCCAATGTAATAAAGCTCCCAAGTCTCCACTATGTACTGCTTGTCAAATGGGCAAACACACTCGCCTTCCCTTCTCCGCCTCGACAAACTATACCACTGCGCCATTTCAGCTTTTGCATTGTGACTTGTGGACTTCTCCAATTGTTAGTTTTTCAGGCTACAAATATTATCTTGTTATTTTGGATGATTATACTCACTACTCTTGGACCTTTCCTCTCCGTGCCAAATCCGACACATGTGCCACTTTGCAACGTTTCTTTGCGTTTATTCTTACTCAATTTCATACGCTTGTGCAATGTTTGCAGTGTGACAATGGCGGTGAATTTCTCACCACTAGCCTTCGCGAGTTCTTCTCTACTAACGGCATCGCTTTCCGTCTCACGTGTCCGCACACCTCTCCCCAAAACGGCAAAGCAGAACGGTACATCCGCACCACCAACGATGTCATCCGCACGCTCCTATTTCAAGCACACCTCCCGCCGCCCTTTTGGGTGGAAGCTCTCCATACCGCCACCACGCTGCTCAATATTCGCCCCTCGTGCGCCGTCCACTACTTTACACCACATTTCCTTCTCTACGGCATCCACCCAACCTATGATCACCTCCGGACTTTCGGCTGCTTATGCTTTCCCAATACCTCTGCCACCGCGTCGCACAAGCTCTCGCCCCGCTCCACCAAATGCGTTTTCATCGGTTACCCACGCGAGCAGAAGGGATATCGGTGTTTCGACTTGTCCACACGCAAGGTCATTACATCTCGTCATGTTGTTTTTGATGAAAATTGTTTTCCCTATGACTCTGCTGCAGACCCAGCCGTGGCCACAGACGATCCCAGCCCACCTGCCGCACCTGCCGCGATCCCCCTCGAGCCGCTCACCTCGTATTGGGCTGCACGCGCCCGTCAGCCGCCAGCCGCTCCGCAGCTGCCGCGCGTCCCCGCCGCTCGCATTGCACCGCACCAACCACAACCACCTCCACTACTCCGCCCAATCGCGTCGCCCCCGCCCAGCCCTGCGGGGCCCGCCACCCATGCAACTCCATGCAGCCCACGTACTCCTCCCAGCTGCATGCCTTGGTCCGCGGTTTCCACTCCGGGATCTCTCCCCACCAACTCGCCAGGAGGCAGCTCTTCCTCGGGATTGTCGCCTGCCCCCCACTCCCTGGTTCCACCCCCGTCTCCCCCACAGCGACCGCTTCCGCCACGCGCTATTCCCGTGACCCCGCACGCCAATCCGCACCAGATGGTCACCTGCCGCAAAACCGGTTTTTCCATGCCTAAGCAACATTTTGATTTATCCATCACCACCACACCGTCTCCACTTCCCTCTTCTTACCGTGCGGCTCTCAAGGATCCCCATTGGCGTGACGCTATGTTAGACGAGTTTAATGCACTAATTCGGAATGACACTTGGTCTTTGGTGCCGTGTCCTGCAGGTGTCAATGTGGTGACGGGCAAGTGGATTTTTCGGCACAAACTACATCCTGATGGCTCCTTGGCGCGCTACAAAGCGCGGTGGGTGGTTCGTGGCTTCACGCAGCAGCCGGGTGTTGATTATGGGGAGACCTTCAGCCCCGTCGTCAAACCCGCCACTATCCGTGTGGTCCTCAGCCTCGCCACGGCGAGCAATTGGCCCATACGGCAACTGGACGTCAAGAATGCCTTCCTCCATGGTGACCTCGATGAGACCGTCTACTGTCAGCAACCCTCCGGTTTTGTTGATTCTACTCACCCCACACACGTCTGTCGCCTCAACAAATCTTTATACGGTCTTAAGCAGGCTCCGCGGACGTGGTTCCTCCGCTTCACACGTCATCTCCACTCGCTCGGCTTTGTTTCCTCCAAGTGTGACACTTCACTTTTCATTCTTCATCGTGGGAGCGCCATGGCCTACTTGCTCTTGTATGTTGATGATATCATCCTGATAGCTAGCTCCACCTCTCTCCTCACATCCCTCATCGAGTCTCTCGCCAAGGAATTTTCTATGAGTGATCTTGGAGATCTTCACCATTTTCTTGGCATCACCGTGCACCGCACCACTGCTGGACTCTTCTTGTCGCAAGAGCAGTATGCTCTCGAGATCTTAGACCGTGCCAACATGTTGAACTGTCACTCCATTTCTACACCTATTGACACAAGTTCCAAACTCTCCATGTCCGGTGGTACACCCTACTCCGATCCCTCGAAATACCGCAGTCTTGCCGGAGCTCTTCAGTATCTTACACTCACTCGGCCAGATATCACCTATGCTGTCCAGCAGATTTGCCTCTTCATGCACGCCCCCCTCGACACACATTTCCAGTTGATCAAACGTGTCTTACGTTATCTTCGTGGCACTGCTCACTTCGGCCTCCAGCTCCATCGTGCCTCACAGCACGAGCTTATCTCTTATAGTGATGCCGACTGGGCCGGGTGTCCTGACACCAGGAAATCTACATCCGGTTTTTGTGTGTTCTTGGGCTCCAACTTGATCTCCTGGTCGTCCAAATGACAGCATACGGTGTCTCGCTCTAGCGCGGAGGCTGAGTACCGTGTCGTGGCCAACTGTGTAGCCGAATCTTGTTGGTTACGACAACTTCTCACTGAGCTCCGGCGACCCCCCACACGCGCCACCGTCGTCTATTGCGACAACGTCAGTGCGGTGTATCTCTCGTCCAACCCAGTGCAGCATCAACGGATGAAACATGTCGAGATCGATCTTCACTTTGTTCGAGATCGTGTGGCTCTCGGTGAGGCCAAGGTGCTTCACGTTCCGACCACGTCGCAGTTCGCGGATATCTTCACCAAAGGACTGCCCTCGACAATCTTTTGTGATTTCCGGTCCAGTCTCAACGTTTTACCAAGCAACGTTCGGACTGCGGGGGGTGTTGAATTGTAACGTTACATGTACCTGTATTGTATGAGATGGCTGTTGTAATTAGGCCCTAGTCTCACGCATGTAACTCCACTCACGCCACCCACTCCCTGCATGTAGGGAGTTCGGCTACGTGCCTCCGTGTATATGTAACAGCTCTGTTGAATGGAATAGATGCGCAGAGTTATTCCACCATTCTTCTTTCTCGCCTGTTCGGCACCTGACTCGTCCGCCTCCACCCTTCGCCCAGACTGCCAGAGAAGCCTCCATCGCCCATTCTCCATGGCTCCGGTAGACTGCTATTCCAGGGCTAGATCACTACCAGGCCACAGCTATGGCGAACCATCGTCCGCTGACATGATTTGAGCGACCAACCATTGCAAACTCCTCCGTTCGTCTGATGACCTCCTTGGCTCCTCCTCGACTTGTCTATCCCCTTCTTATCGATTGGAGGCTTGGAGCTGCACGCCGCGGACGCCGGCAAGCCACGCCGGACGCTGGACGCACCGGCACTACTGTCTACTGCACACTCGACCTTAATCCTCTTGCTGGGTTGCGGCTCCTTGTTGATTATTATGGGATCCCTACAATTATCGCTTATTTTTAGATGGATTTGGCCCCCTCTTGTGTTTTGGTCACGCGCCACAACTGGTTGCGTGTATGCGGTGCGTACAGGCTCGGTTTGACCACTTGTTGACCGCCGCGTTCTCGTCTCTGATTAGGCCAATCTTGCATTGAAGGGTTTTGTATAAAATGCCGGAAATCTCCAATTCATCAAATCCCTAGCCCGTGGTGGCCCCGTCTTCAATCCCTAGCCTCCTCTCTCTCACGCGTTGTTCCGCCACTACCTTGTTCGCCGCCACCACCACCTTCATCCCACCCCGTTCTTATTTCCCCTCTGCTGCTCATGTCTGTCGCAAGCTCCTCCGTCTCTGTTGTCCGCCGCAGGGCATTGGCGCTGCCCCTGATCTGCTGCCCCAGCTGCAAGGAGAAGGTGCGCATGTACGTCTCGACGACTGAGAAGCATGACGGGTGGATCTTTTACAAATGCCGGAAGCATGGGGTTAGTGGTTCTGTATGATTTATTCCATTTCCATGGTTTGTATTTGGTTTTGAAGCAAAGATTCAAGTTTTTTACCTCCGCCGCACTAATTTGGGATAGGTGACTTGCGATTTCTGGCTCTGGGAATTGGAATACGTTGAGTACCTTGTTGAGAAATACTACCTCGTCGGTGATGCCGCTGTGGATGCTATTGGTGCGGTGGAGGAACGAAGGGAGGAACTTGTGAATGCATAGGAGTTAGCACTGATGAATACATCCAGCAGCAGGTGCAACAAGGATGTGAAGAATGAAGTAAGCTATGGGATGAGTAGGCAGGAAGCGTGTGCATTGATGATGTCAGGGAGGGAGCTAGTGAAGCTCATGAAGATGCTGGTTTGGTGTTGTGGTAATGCTAGGTGTTGCTGTTGTTGTGGTCATGTTGAAGAAGTGATGTTTCAGAAGTTAACATGCTGAAGTGATCTCTTCGGATTCTACTAAGAATAGGTCTCCTATACTAACACATGAGGTGGAGATGGTGGGAGAGTTATCTTCGGCAGGCGAGCGCCCGACACCGGTTCTGGTTCGGATTCCTTCTCCATCGCCTATGCAGGTGTCACAGGCGGTGACACCCGCACAGGAGGATGCTGCTTCGCGGATTCAGACGGCATCACTCCCACCGCAGGAGGCGGCGCAAGTGTGCCTTTGGAGACTTGTGTCCAGCCACACACTGCTGACCGACAGGAGGCTTCGGTCGAGGAGGTGGTGGCATTTGGTGGCATCCCTGATCCGACATCTGGGGGGAGACGGACCAGCAGGCGCATCCAGGGGCAGCCGGACGCGGATGACTTTCAGATGGGGCGAGCCATGCGGGCTGCCAAGATTTGAGATGTCGAGGCCGTTTCAGGTTTGTCAGTTAACACTGAGTTTTCAGTTTTGCATTTTTCCGAGAATGATATTATGCATAGGGCTGATAGTTTAGGTATTTCTTTGGGTAGTAGCAAAAGTGAGGTTGCAACTTCCATTAACGATTTACTTGATCTAGAGGCTGATCGCGCACTTAATATGCTTAAAACCATAGCAGCTGTCAAACCAATGAAAGAAAGCGAAATCAATGAACTAGGAGTTAATGAATTGGAGGTGTTATGTGAGGATTTAGTCCCAAGTAATTTATTAGAAGGGGAGACCGTGGATGTGGATGGGCATGCGGCCGATCTACAACCATATGCTGGTCTTGGCAATGAGCACGGTCATGCGGATTGTGAACTCGAACCGTCAGCACCTAGGCGTAAACGGCAGAAGAAGAGTTACGGTCTTTCTGCGGTACGACGAAGTGCTCGAGTTAGAGCTAGAAAGAAATTTCATGATGAAAAATGAAAGGTATCTTCTGGAATAGCAGAGGTCTGAGGGACTTGGCTAAACGAAGATTTCTAGCTGACGCTTCTAGGGAACACAAGCTGGATTTTGTCGCACTGTTAGAGACAGGACGTGACAACTTCACATCACAATTTTTGGGGACGATATCAGGGGGGTTGGATTTTGACTGGCATTGTTTGCCACCTCGGGGAAGATCAGGTGGGATTCTCCTTGGAGTTAATTGTGAGACTCTTGAGGTGCTAAATGTTTTCTTGGGAGAATTCGCTGTTAAATTCCATGTTCGGTCTAAGGTGGACGGATTCAGATGGGCTCTTGTGGCTGTGTATGGCGCGGCACAGCCGGAGCTCAAACCGGACTTTCTTGCCGATCTTGCCAGAATTTGTGGAGGGAAGACTCTACCCATTCTGGTAGGTGGGGATTTCAACATCATTAGAAGAAGAGAGGAGAAAAACAATGATAATTTTGATGCCAGATGGTCCTTTATGTTTAATGCGATCATTGAAAGTTTGGACGTACGTGAAATTGCGCTCACTGGTAGGCAATTTACTTGGGCAAATAATCTTCCTACCCCGACTTATGAAAAGCTGGATCGGGTTCTCACGAATGCTGAGTGGGAACAAAAATTTCCTCTAGTGTCAGTGCAGGCAATGCCTAGAGGAGTTTCTGATCATACGCCACTTCTTGTTGATTCAGGTGAGGCGACTCACTTGGGCAATAAGAGTGTTTTTTCTTTCGAAAATGCGTGGTTCGAGAGAGAGGACTTCCTTGAGTTGGTAGCAAGGGAGTGGGCGGCTGAGCAAAGAGGTGCCTCTGCGGAGAAAAGATGGCAATACAAGATTAGACATCTTAGACAGTTCCTTAGAGGCTGGGCTAAGAATAATAGTGGAGTCTATAGACTTGAGAAGGAGAGACTTCTCAAGTTGATTGATGATCTAGACATTAAGGCAGAGAGTGTGCTTCTAGCCATAGATGACCGAGTATCTAAGAGAGAAGCTGAGGTCAGTCTGGCAAAGCTTCTTAGAGAGGAAGAAATGAAGTGGGCGCGTAGAGCAAAAGTACGCCAAGTGGTTCAAGGGGACAACAACACTCAATTTTTCCACATGATTGCTAATGGAAAACATAGGAAAAAGAAAATCGTCCAACTTGAACAGGATGAGGGAACGATTGTAGGCCATGAGAACCTTAAGCTTTACATCTCTAACTTCTATAAACAATTGTTCGGGGCTTCAGTTGAGACTTTTGTCAACCTGGATGAGGACAGAGTTGATGACATACCTCAACTTCGAGATGATGAGAATGAGATTCTCACAGCCCCTTTTTCGGAGAAGGAGGTGTATGAAGCGATTGCTCAAATGAAAAACAACAAAGCTCCTGGTCCGGATGGGTTTCCAGCGGAATTTTATAAGAAGTGCTGGGGTATCATTAAAGGTGACTTGATGCCTATGTTCAATGATCTTTTTAATGGACACCTGCAACTATTCAAATTAAACTTTGGGAATATCACTTTGCTGCTAAAGAAAGAGGGAGCGGTCCGCATTGAGCAATTCAGGCCGATCTGTTTGCTCAATGTGAGCTTTAAAATTTTCACGAAGGTTGGCACAAATCGTCTCACACAGATTGCGCACAGTGTGGTGCAGCCAACACAAACCGCTTTCATGCCAGGAAGGCATATCCTAGAGGGGGTGGTTGTCTTGCATGAGACCCTTCATGAAATCAACTCGAAGAAACTTGATGGAGTGATCTTCAAAGTGGATTTTGAAAAGGCCTACGATAAAGTCAAGTGGCCTTTTTTGCAACAAGCTTTGCGTATGAAAGGATTTGACGAAGCCTGGAGAAAACAGGTCGAATCCTTTGTGCAGGGAGGTAGCGTTGGTATTAAAGTTAATGATAACATTGGCCATTACTTTCAAACGCTTAAAGGATTAAGACAGGGCGATCCCATGTCACCGATCCTTTTTAATATTGTGGTTGATATGTTGACCGTGCTTGTTAACAGAGCGAAACAAGATGGTCAGGTAGGTGGTCTTATCCCACATCTAGTGGATGGTGGGGTACCTATCCTACAATACGCAGACGACACAATTATTTTCATGGAGCATGACCTCGCAAAAGCAAGGAACATGAAGTTAGTTCTTTGCTTATTCGAACAACTGTCCGGACTCAAGATTAATTTTAATAAGAGCGAATTGTTCTGCTTTGGACGCGCCAAGGAGGAGCAAGAAAGATATAAACAGTTGTTCGGGTGTGAATTAGGTGCGCTTCCCTTTACGTATCTAGGGATACCAATTCATCATCGCAAACTTACTAATAAAGAATGGAAATGTATTGAGGATCGGTTTGAGAAGAAATTAAGTTGCTGGAAAGGCAAACTTTTATCGTACGGAGGAAGGCTAATTCTTATTAATTCGGTGCTAACGAGCATGCCGATGTTCCTCCTCTCTTTCTTTGAAGTACCAGTAGGAGTACGGAAAAGATTAGATTTCTACCGATCCAGATTCTTTTGGCAAATTGATGAGAAAAAGGCCAAGTATAGGCTCGCCAAGTGGGAGATGATTTGTAGACCAAAGGACCAGGGCGGATTGGGTGTTGAGAATTTAGAAGTGAAAAATAGGTGCTTATTGAGCAAATGGTTATACCGCCTTTCAGTGGAGACTGAGGGTGTGTGGTTGCAGTTACTTCGAAACAAATACTTATGCGCTAAGTCTTTGGCTCAGGTAACGGCACAGCCGTCGGACTCACCTTTTTGGAAAGGACTTATGAGGACGAAGGTTGCTTTCTTTAACAGAGTGACATTTAAAGTGGGGAATGGGCAACGAACTCGATTCTGGGAGGATACCTGGTTAGGGGGCACTCCATTAGCGTTACAGTATCCAGTTTTATATCACATTGCACAACGGAAAAAAGTTTCTGTTGCGTCTGTGTTGCAGTCCATTCCCCTTAATATTCAATTTCGACGGGCACTTGTGGGTCCACGCTGGGATACATGGTTGCATCTTGTGCGTAGGTTAATGGAGATTAATCTTTCGGATACCAATGACACGATAAGTTGGAAGTTAACGGGTCAGGTGTTTTCACGGTTAAATCAATGTATACGGATTTAATCAATACTGGAGACATCCCAAGGTCGGGCCATATCTGGAAAATTAAGGTGCCGTTGAAAATAAAAGTTTTTATGTGGTTTGTTCACAAAGGTGTAATCTTAACCAAAGATAATCTAGCCAAACGCAATTGGGAAGGGAGTCAACGATGTTGCTTTTGTGACCAGAATGAAACAATTGAACATCTACTTATTAAATGTCCGATTGCTAGATTACTTTGGAGAACTATTCATGTTGCTTTTAACATCACTCCGCCAACTTCAATATCACAGTTTTTTCATGACTGGCTGGATGGGGTGGTACCTCAGACAGCTGCACAAATCAGAGTCGGAGCATGTGCGTTGCTTTGGGCGATATGGAATTGTCGGAATGATGTTGCCTTTAACAGACAAAACATTACTAATTTTTTGCAGGTCATCTTCAGAGCGTCTACATGGATCCGTACGTGGTCCTTGCTGAGCCATACGGACCACAGGGCGCACATGGCTATTGGGTGCAACCGATAGGAAACGGTTGCACGGGATACATACAACTGATATGGATGGCGGTCCAGTAATAGGCTAGGTGTGTAGACATCTTGATCTATTATACCCGGTTGTGGCTTTTTTTATTTTTGGCCGCGTGTGGCATTTGTTTCTTCATGATCTTTTGAGACCACTTGAGGAGACTTTTGGACCTCTTTTACTTAATAAAATGGCTGTGTGCATCGAATGATGCAGAGGCTGGGGGTTAACCTCCTTTTCAAAAAAAACATGCTAAAGATGTGGTCAAGATGTTCATTTGGGATGATGCTGAAGGTGCTTTGTTGCAATGCTATTAGTTAGTAGCTGTTGTGATGTACTAGTGCCAGTTAGTAATGAGTCCATGGTGTGTCTGGTTAATTTGGGATGAATGTGATGTAATGGTGTGTATGCTCAACTGGAGATGCTATGTTGAACCTATGATATCTTTTATCAAGTACCATGTTATCTCAAGGCAGCCACCGCGTAGCAAAAGCTTCATCCACTACCTAAGTTTAATTCGATTATATTCCCTTCATCCCGAATTACTTGACACATAAATTGATAGAAATAGAATTTAGTTTCAACAAACACATATGAATTTTTTTCTGAAAAATATATGAAACTCGAAAGATATTTTTTCAGAGAAATGTCAGAAAAGGGAATTTATTTTTTCCTGGTAAATTTCACAACTTGTGGAATTTTGGATGACCGAAAAGAAAGTCCGTTGACGCAGAGAAACGAAGGGCACACGAATCTCACGGCATGTGCGCACTGAACCCGCCGCCCCCACCGCCGGAAAGCTAACCCCGGCGCCGGCGCCGCCGCCGCCGCCATGCTCCGACTCCGCAGATGCATCCTCAGCCACCTCCTCTCTTCCCCATCCGCCTCTCCCATCTCCTCTCTCCACCGCCTCCTCTCCACCACGGCGCCTGTGCCCCCCACTCCGGCAAGCCCCGCCTTCGCCGTCGAGGACTACCTCGTCGACGCCTGCGGCCTCACCCGAGCCCAGGCACTCAGTGCCTCCGCCAAGATCCCCC
Organism: Thinopyrum elongatum; assembly: GCA_011799875.1. Taxonomy (NCBI): domain Eukaryota; kingdom Viridiplantae; phylum Streptophyta; class Magnoliopsida; order Poales; family Poaceae; genus Thinopyrum; species Thinopyrum elongatum. The sequence goes on along the minus strand of CM022302.1, from coordinate 32,212,457 downwards.
ACCTCAAGTCCCCCTCTAATCCCGACGCCGTCCTCGCCTTCCTCTCCGGCCTCGGCCTCTCCGCCGCCGACGTCGCCGCCCTCGTCGCCAAGGACCCGCAGTTCCTCTGCGCCAAAGTGGAGACAACCCTGTCCCCCGTCGTCGCTGGGCTCACCGGGCTCGGCCTGTCACACCGTAAGATCGCGCGCCTCGTCTCGCTCGCCCCCGGCAACTTCGGCCATACCTCCGTCGTCTCCAAGCTAGAGTACTACCTGCCGCTCTTCGGCACCATCGACAACTTGCTCCGGCCGCTCAAACAAGGCTCCGGCCTCCTCGACTCTGACGTCGAGATGGTGGTCAAGCCAAATGTCAAGCTCCTGAGAGAATGCGGGCTAGGTACTTGTGATATTGCCAAGCTGCTCATCCGTGTGCCAATGATGCGGAGCTCCAAACCAGAGTGTCCTGGCGATGGTTGCGTGCGCCGAAGGTATAGGTGTGCCCTGTGGATCTCGGATGTTCAGGCAAGCGCTGCAGGCTGTTTCATACTTCAGCGAGGAGAAGATTGCCGCCAGAGTGGACTACTTGAAGAAGACGTTTAGATGGTCCGATGCCGAGGTCGGCATTGCTGTGTCCAAGGCTCCGTCTCTGCTGAGGAGTTCAAAGAAGATGCTACAGCGCAGGTCCGAGTTCCTTATCTCTGAGGCGGGGCTGGGGCCGGCCTACATTGCTCATCGGCCGAATATGCTCGTTCTTGGCGTGGAGGTCCGGCTAAGACCCCGTTACTATGTTATGAAGTTTCTCAAGGAAAATGGATTGCTCAAGCGTGACCTAAGCTACAATTCGATTGTCAAGGTCACCGGAAAGATATTCTTGGAGAAGTTCATATGCCCTCACAAGGAAGCTGCACCTCACCTTGCTGAAGACTATGCAACCGCTTGCAGAGGCAGAGTGCCTTGGAGATTCATATTTACATGAACCAAGAAGCAGGAACATGGATTGCTAGAGTGCGAGTGGAACTGCTATTCAGCAGTCTTGGTGACTGGGAAGATTTTCATGGAAAAAGTTTGTATGCCCTCCCAAGGAAGCTGCCCCCGCATAGGCCATGGATTGCCGAAGACTATGCTGCCACTTGTAGGGAAGTGCCTTCTAATTTCAGAGTTACATGACCAAGAATAGGCCATGAGAACTCGTAACTGTGTATGGCGCAAAAATGTTTACACTATGTGTAGTGAGCTGGTAATCTCTGTCTGTGTTCATTGCCTGAGTGGATGTTGGTTGTCTGCTATAGTATGTCAGGTACATGCTAATTTTGCGTCGCTAAGTCCTGAATGAAACTGATAATTTTATCGTGAGTCCTTGTATGTCCATTACATCATTCAGTAGAGAAGAAAGAATTACACTGCAATTAACCTGTCCATCCCGATGTCATATTGTCATGCATATACTAGAACTAAGAGAGTGTGACATCAGGGCATTCTGCAAATGCTTTCAAATATATTAATGAAGAGTATATCAGCATGCCCTATATGTTTATATTCTCAATTGCCGTTGCAGCTTAATCCAGGGTCAATCTATCTTTCCATGAAAAAGGTTCTCATTTTTTCCATGAAGATGATATGAAGTCCCAAAATTGGCCGGATGTCTTTTTTCATGGGAACAAATCTGGAATTAACGTGTTAGTCACTGCTGAGGTTGCAGTTTTGATCTAGTCTGTTGGTTGCTTCCTCTAGTTCTTCTGAGCTGAAACTCTTCATCCTTCCTGCAGTGGCTTTGTTTACAAGATATCAACTGTTGTGGAAGCAGCTCATTGTTTACTAGTAGTTTGTATCAGTTTTTCCGTTTGTTTTTCTCTTATATTATTGGATGGCCTACTGGCTGATACTTTTTATAGGAGCATCTGATGTCAAAACTGAATACTTCAGTAGTTTGCCAGTAGCATTTTGTTGACAGCCTACCCATTTAGCACTATGTAACGGATATTTCGAAGGCCCTTGTATTTGTACCGGAGACACAAATTGATGCTTGTATGGTATGGTGCCGAAAAACAGAGGGCACTTCATACACTATGGAGGAACTTATGTTAAGGTAATCTTCAAAAGGGTCATGGCATTACCATGTTAATCTCTGCCATACCAGTTAACTGATTTATTCCATATTAGCACTATTTATCGATTGACATATTTTTTTTAGTGATAATGAGGTGGATCTTATGTACCATCCTCTGTTCTATATTTTGCATTTTTAGATGCACGTTTATATTTGCTTTAGTTGTGTTGGTTACAATCTCTTCTGAAGACATGTAGGCTGGAATTGGAGAAAAGAGAATGAAGATGTCGAAGACTGTTAACCTAGCGAAGAGATGGTCCCAGAGATGATATCTTTCCCAAGCTTGGTCTTAACATTTAAGTGAATGCAGCATTTTTTTCTCAGTTATACTGAATGTCATCTTTTCGTACACTCTTTTCAGTTAAATCTCAGTCTAGGCATGCAAGTACTATCTGTCAGATATAATGTAGTTATAAAATCTTGCAGAATTGCGAACATAGAAATTGTAGACATGCTGGTCTACCTCAAATTAAGAATTAAGTTGTGTGAGGAGAGGATGGTGCACATTTGTTTGTTCCTGATGTTAGGTTGTAGAAATGAAAGAAATGAATCTCAGCTGTGTGCTTGCATAACACAAAGGAGATGGGCAGATGCTATTATTGGCAAAGAGCTCTGATTTGAAATGAAGATCAGTTGTACATCTCTTATCTCGTGCCTAATTTAGCTTGTGGGAATTATAGAAATAGAGGAGAAGGGGTCGATTGATGAAAGAGGTGACTTGTCAGGTGATTATGAATTGACAAAACGGTACTTTCCTCAAGTAAGAATTGGCTGGGCAATAAAGAGGAGCGTACCGACTAATCTACTGAATGTTGTAGATTGATGGTGCTTTCTTTCTTCCAGGAGAAGATGTGATGAAACTGGATATAGATGCATACTTCTTTCTTCTTCTTTCCAGGATATCGACCAAGTATGGTGGCCGGGCCTTTGCTACACTACACATGATTCTAAAGGCTTTGTTAGTTGATGATGCCCTGAAGCTTCCTTCTGTACCAAGGGTTTTATTCAGAGAAGCTCCTAGTTTTCTCCTTCTGAATTTTGAAAGTTAATTAATTCTTTTCGTATTTCCCTAGAGATTGTATGTAAACTCTAGATATGTTGCACTTGGTGCATGTATGGTTCTACGGTTGAAGGTAATTAAACAACGCAATGTGCTCATGTAATTGCTGTTCCTTTCGAGTCATCAGCAAATGTTCAGTCTAAACTTGATATATGTTAGTTCTACTCGAAAAGATGAATAAGATACCCAGTTCATCCTAGGAACTGCAAATCAAAACAGGTAGTGAGTCGACGTACACAATTAACTTAGTTGCAGCCAAAATCAGGGGGATAAAAAAATGTTGTTTAACAAGCCATGTCGAGTCATATACAGTGAAATTTTGGTGTTCTGTTTGAGAAAAGCTAAAATGGTGTTAGTTTGTGTTTAAGTATCAACACTGAACTTGACACTTCATGATAATTTACATCCACACCAGGGCATGTTTTTCTTTTGCACTGCTCGAGGGTAAGAACTTGTGCTCTGAACTTTTCTTTTTTACACTGGCAAACTTGTTTTGTACCTCTATGGGCACTGCTGCGGAATGAGTTATTGAAATATTTGGGCAACAAAGCTGCTGCTCAGTCGACAGTTGAATTTAGCAAAGCCGCAAATGCTCGAGGAGCTATGTGACCGGTGATTTTTATTAAGTCAACCATGCATTCCATTAAAAAAAAGTTTGGAGTTGATAATCGGATGTAAAAACAAATTTCTCTGTTTTTCGTTAAGATTTATGCCATGTAAGCAATTAGATGTGGAATTTAAAGCCGCTAGCTAATTGATGGTAAGTGGCTCAGACTAGTACTTAGTTCGTCTTCCTCTGTTGGTCTTACTAGAGCTTTTCTTTAATGGAAACAGACTTAAAAAGAGGTTTTTATGTGTAGGAATAAAGTTCAGCAAGCTAACTAAGTAATTAAGTATGCATGTTATTCACCCTCTGATGTGCATGGTATCCAAGAGAAATGATGGCTTAATCTATCGGCATATTTAACAATTTTTGTGCACATTATGTTTTGCTTCCATGCTTTGTAGGCTACTGTGGGGCATTAACCTCTGCACTTGCATTTCCTCATAACAAGTAAACACCTTTTTCGACTAGGTGTTGTTTTTCTTACTTATGTTGAGCTCTACTACGTATGGTCACGCTCTTTTTTGTGTGATTTTCAGGCTGTGGCTGCATACCTTTTCAAAACCCCGAGCAGTCTGCAGTAGGACATAAATTCTTTGCCATCTAATTCCTACTTAGAGACGCTTTCATTTCCCTGATTTTTCTCGGGTAAATGAGAAGCGGTAACAAGTAATATGCACTTTTCATAGGACTTCTGATGAGTATCGTTCAGAGTATCCGCTGCAGTAATATGAGAGCAATGGTATTGATTCTGAGGATGGTCTAAGATGTGGCAATATGAAAGCAAAGGACTGAAGGTATCGCTGCAGTCGGGCTGGATTGTACCACTACAGACGCAAGCTTAGATTGTCGTCGAAAGAGAGACACACTATGAAGTTGGCGGGAAGAGCAATGTCTTACAATCAAGCGTCACTAGCTGGTGCAGTTGGCAATAGTTTGAGAGGTGAGGAAGATGAGATGAACGTGTAATGGCTGCGTTTTTCTGAGGAGACCTAGATGTTTTTTTTCTTGAACCTAAAGAGGGCCAGAAACTATGTGTCAACCCTGCTACGCGGTGGGTTTCATTGTTTCTGTTGGAGGAGCATCCAAGGCAATGCATGTTCATCAACATGGGTGAACATCATCTGCTTATTGGTATCTATAAAAAGGGAGAAATGAATCTATACTTGCAGCATTAAATATTCAGATTTCTATTTGAAGTTTAGTGTATGCAGATAACGTGTTTGTATTTGAATTCGATGATGGACATCATATATGGGGCTTCGTAGGAGGAAACCTTCTAGCCGAAAAAGATGTAAAGTGCGAATTTATATGTTAATTTTTTACCACTATGCTTGTTTCCCCTTTTCCAAATATATATAATGTACCATTTTACAAAATTTCAAGCAATGAAACTACTAGACAGACGATACTGCCTGCACGATTCATGGACGATTGGTAATCTGATGGATGTGCCACACTTTATTCTGTGAATGGAAGGCTGGATGTGAAGCATTGTGCATGCATCGGCTGAAAAGCGTCGTCTGCAAAGCAGTGTTCATCAAGCAAATGTTTAATCCGTAGAACGAGAAATGTAAAGGGCAATCCTTGTGGTTGGGCATCTGCGTTGGCGTGACCCTGTGGGCCCCTTGACCATGCCACACATAGGTCATTGCAGATGCATGTGTAGGTTTGCTAGATGGGGGGTGGGGGGGGGGGGGGATCCCTATTTCGGCTCTTCGATGACAATGGTGACATCTATGAGGGTGGTACTCTCCTCCCTCAGGCTGCGGCACTTTTGTCATGTTTTTTGAGTCTCCGAGGAAAATATCAGATCCATCCAGATCCGTCAATGATCCCTCCCTCTCTTTTTGGTTGACATCATCTGGAGACCAATAATGATCTCCTCATGCGTGTGTGCCAACAATGACTGTGACGAGTGATGGATCGTGTTCTACTACCAAACTCGGAGCTTCCTTTTCGTTTTATGTCACATTTCAGCGACGGTTTAGTGTCACTGCTATGAGGTTCTTTGCATTCTTGGCTAGCTATAACGAAGTGTCGTCTAGGGGCAATGACGATAGTGCAGTAATGTAGGGTCACTTTTTATAGTGTGTGTTTAACTTTCAGACTAACTACGGTATCATGGTCCGCCGGTTATTTCTACCGGTTTGGTTTATATGGGTTTGATGGACGCTGCTTTCGTACGGGTTATTTCTACCGGTTTGGTTTATATGGGTTTGATGGACGCTGCTTTGGTGCGGGCAATGAGGGGAAGAGGATAGAGGTAGGCCGTTGGATGACATCTTTCATGGCAGGGGGTTGGATGGTAACTTGGCTCAGAAAAAGTTGAATCCCCGTCCACCACACCACCGGAGATAGACACGCCGCTGGAATTCCCCAACTCCCGCCGCCGTCGCGGCGCCATGCTCCACCTCCGGAAGCGCGTCCTCTCCCATATCCTCTCCGCCGCTCCTCATTCTTCCACCTCCCCACTCCTCTCTCTCCACCGCCTCGCCTCCGCGGCCGCGCCTGCCATTTCCCCGAACCCTAGCTTCGCCGTCGACGACTACCTCGTCTCCACCTGCGGCCTCACCCGTGCCCAGGCACTCAAGGCCTCCGCCAAGCTCTCCCACCTCAAGTCCCCCGCCAAGCCCGACGCCGTCCTCGCCCTCCTCGCCGGCCTCGGCCTCTCCGGCGCTGATGTCGCGGCCGTCGTGGCCAGGGACCCGCAGATCCTCTGCGCCGGCGTGGAGACAACCCTGTCCCCCGTCGTCGCTGGGCTCACCGGCCTCGGCATGTCACAAGCTGAGATTGCGCGCTTCGTCTCGCTCGCCCCCGGCTACTTCCGCTGCAGATCCGTCGTCTCCAAGCTAGAGTACTACCTTCCACTCTTCGGCCCCATCGAGAACTTGGTCCGGCCGCTCAAACACGGCCCCGGTTTCCTCGGCTCTGACCTTGAGAGGGTGGTCAAGCCAAATGTCAAGCTCCTAGCAGAGTGCGGGCTAGGTGCTTGTGATATTGCCAAGCTCTTCATCCGTGCGCCGAGGATACTTAGCACCAAACCAGGGCGTGTCCTGGCGATGGTTGCGTGCGCTGAAGGTATTGGTGTGCCCCGTGGCTCTGGAATGTTCATGCAAGCGCTGCACGCCGTCTCATGCTTCAGCGAGGACAAGATCACTGCCAAAGTGCACTACTTGAAGAAGACACTTAGGTGGTCAGATAGCGAGGTTGCCATTGCTGTGTCCAAGCGTCCGTTATTGCTGGGGAGGTCAAATGACGTGCTGCAGCGCCTGTCAGAGTTCCTTATCTCTGAGGTGGGGCTTGAGCCAGCCTACATTGCTCATCGGCCGGCTATGCTCAGTCTTAGCCTCAAGGGGCATCTCAGGCCATGGTACTATGTTATGAGGTTTCTCAAGGAAAATGGATTGCTCAAGCGCGACCCAAGCTACTGTACACTTGTTAAATGGACCGAGAAAGAGTTCTTGGAGAACTTCATATGCCCTCACAAGGATGCTGCACCACACCTTGCTGAAGACTATGTGGCTGCTTGCAAGGGGGAAGTGCCGGCTAGATTCAGATAATCAGATTTACATGAACCAAGAAGCCGGAACGCGAGTGGAACTACTATTTAGTAGCCTTGGTGACTGGGAAGATTTTCATGGAAAGGTTTGTATGCCCATACAACCAAGCTGCCCCCACCTTGCCAAACACTATGCTGCCACTTGTAGGGGAAGTGCCTTCTAGTTTCAGATTTACATCACCAATAACGGGCTATGAGAATTGGTAACTGCGTATGTCAACGTGTAGTGAGCTGGTAATTTTTGTCGCAGTGTTCTTTGCCTAACTAGATGTTGGTTATCTGCTATAGTATATCTGGTACATGTTAATTCGGTGTCGCCAATCCTGGATGAAACTGGTAATTTGATTTTAGAGTACTTGTACGTCTAGTACATCATTTAGAGAGAAGAAAGAATCACATTGTATGAACTTGTTCATCATCATCTTATATCGATATGCATTCTGAACTAAGAGAGTGTGACATCAGGGCATTCTGCACATGCCTTCAAATATTAATGCAGAGTATATCTGCATGCTCTATATCTTGATGTTCTCAGTGGCAATTGCAGCTTTCAATGCAATCCTGAGTCAGTCTATCTTTCCATGAAAAAGGGTTCTCAATATGGCCATGAAGATGATATGAAGTCCCAAATTCGTTGAACTATTTTTGCGGGAACAATTCTGGAGTGGTTGATGGCCACAACGTGTTGATCACTGCTGAGTGTGCAGTTTTGATATAGTCTGCTGGTTCCTTCCTCTAGTTCTTATTTCTTAGCTGAAAGTCTTCACTCTTCATGCAGTACCTTTGTTTATAAGATATTAAAAGTTGTGAAAGCAGGTCATCGTTTTCTAGTAGTTTGTGTCAGTCTTGGATGGCCCACTGGCTAATACTTTTTCTGGGAGCATCTGATCCCAAAACTGAATAGTTCAGTAGTTGGCCAGTAGCATTTTTGTTGACGGCCTACCCATATAGCATTACTTAACGGATATATCGAAGGCCCTGGTATTTGTACTGGAGAAGCAAATTGATGCTTGTATGGTATGGTGCTGAAAAGCAGAGGGCATTTTATTCAATACAAGAATATGTTAAGGTAATATTAAAAAGGGTTATGGCATTTTATTCTTTATTAGCACTATCTATAGATGCTCATGACATTTTTATCCATTGGCATATTTGTTTTGGGATTGTAAGGTGGGTCTTATGTACCATCCTCTGTTTTGTATTTTGCACTTTTAGATGCTCTTTTATATTTGCTTTAGTTGTGTTGGTTACAATCTCTTCTGAAGACTGTTACCCCAGCGAAGAGATGGTCCCAGGGATGATATCTTAACCAAGCTTGGTCTTAACGTTCAAGGTATTGCAGTATCTTTTTCTCAGTTATACCCGATGTCATCTCTTCGTACACTCTTTTCAGTTAAATGTCAGATGTATCATACTCCCTCTGTCCCGTAATGTAAGACGCTTTTTGACACTACACTAGTTATATAATCTTGCAGAATTTCAAACACAGAAATTGCAGACTTGCTGGTGGTCCTCGAATTAAGAATCAAGTCGTGTCAGGGGAGGATGGTGCACACTTGTTTGTTCCTGAGGTTAGGCTATAGAAATCTAAGAAATGAGATCTCAGCTGTGTGCTCCCAGTAACACAACGGAGATGGGCACATGCTATTATTGGCGAAGAGCTCGTATTTGAAATGAAGATCAGTTGTGTGTCTCTTCTCTCGTGCCTAGTTTAGCTTCTGGGAATTATCGAAACAAGATTAATGCAATGCAGGCGAGGGGAATGATGAACGAAGTGACTTGCCAGGTGAATATATGATTTTTTTTTCAAAAAAGTTACTTTCCTCAAGTAAGAATTGGCTGGGAAATGAAGAGGAGCATACTGATTGATTTACTGAATGTTATAGATCAATGGCGCTTTCTTTCTACCTGGAGAAGAAGTGATGAAACTGGATACAGATGCTTAGTTCTTTCTTCTTCTTTCCAGGGGATCGACCAAGTATGGTGGCTTTGCTGTACTACACGTGATTCTAAAGGCTCTGTTAGTTGATGATGCCCTGATACTTCCTTCAGTAACAAGTATCTATTACCTGATGCCTGCTGGGGCTTTATTCACAGAAGCTCCTACTTTTCTCCTTCTGAAATTTGAAAGTTATGCAATCCTTCTCCTATTGTCCTAGAGATTGTATGTAAACTCCTAAATATGTTAACCCTAGGTTCACGTATTGTTCTATGGTTGAAGGTAATTAAATAACCCAATGTGCTCGTGTAATTGCTATTCCTTTCGAGTGACCATTAGCAAATGTTCCTACTAAAGTTGATATATATTATAATTGTACTAGAAAAGATGAATAAGATGCCCACTTCATTCTGGGAATTTCAAATCCAAAATAAGCAGTGGCCAGTGAGTGGGCGTGCACAACTATCTTAGTTGCTGCCAAAATCAGGGGCATCAACAAATGCCGTTTAACATGCCAGGTCGAGCCAAATACAGTGAAAATTTGGAGATCTGCTTTCAAAAAAAGGCTAAATGGTGTTAGTTTCTGTTGCAGTTATCAACACTGAACCTGATACTTGCATGATAAATGGTGTTAGTTTCTGTTGCAGTTATCAACACTAAATGGTGTTGGTCCTACCAGGGCTTTTCTTTAACGGAAACGGTCTTAATAGAGCCTTTTCATGTGTAGGAATTTGGTGCATGGAAGCAAGCAGAGGGCAGCTATGAATAAAGATCAGCAATTTGGTGCCTGGAAGAGGGCAGAGGGCAGCCTATATTTTTCTATTGAATCCCACTGATTTATATCAAGGATAATTGTGTCATTATTGAAATGGACATATTCCTAATTATCTAAGGATCATGAAACGTTTCCTTTTCAACACTAATTTGACATTTTTGCCTGATTGCTTAGTGTTTCTCTGTCATAGTATGAAATAATCCATTTGCTCTGAAACTTATATTGCTGAGTCTTCCTTGATTATTTGTAGCTGCTGGTCAAAATGCGTAGATCTATCTATTTTGTCTCATGATGCCTGTCAAAATTTCTTTCTATTCCTTAGTTTTGCTCCTTGTGGGTAGTTTTCAGGCTTCTTTCTATTCCCTAGTTTTTCCATGTTGCAAGACATTTAGAGGTCTTTGTTGTTCAGGTTTGGGGTTTATTTTGGTCGTTTGGACTTTGTAGGGGTCCCCCCTTTTCTCCTATCTACAAGATTCACACGCAATCCTTGTGCATCTGCATGGTTTGAAAAATAAAAGATGATGCTTTGAGATCTGGCAATACAAATGCCAGGGACCGAAGCCACCGCTGCTGTCAGGCTGGGTTAGACCGTTGCAGACGCAAGGTTACATGGTCACCATAGGAGAGACGTTGGTTTCAGCCATGGCGGCGCGAGCTTACTCGACGCACTCTGAAGATGGCGGGGGGAGATCAGTGGTGCACACTCGAGCGTCGCTATCTGGGGGCAGTAGGCAGCAGTTTGGGAGGTGAGGAAGGTTAGGTTAACGTGTAATGGTTGGGCTTTTTCGAACCTATGTCTGAAGAGAGTCCGAAAGTATGTGTAAAACTTGCTGTCGCCAGCGCGGGGGGGGGGGGGGGGGGGGGGGGGGTGCTACTCACCTCCATGGAGGTATTGTTCGGAGTTGTGACACTTTATTCTACTCCATTAGTCTTCTAGATAAACCTCTGATACATCTAGGTCCGGCCCCATCAAGGAATCATGCATGAGGCCCTTCACTTTTGCCGTTTTGTTGTCAGCACAGAGCATCCGAATCTCCACGCGTGGCCCTTATACGGTAACCATGAAGGTGCCGGGTGGTGGATCACATTCTTCTACCGAGTTCGGAGCTTCCCTTTCGTTGTATGTCTCATGCCAACGGCGATTTAGTGCCACAATTATGGGGCCATTCTCATTGTTGGCTAGCTATGATTGATGTGTCATCGAGGGCAGTGGCGAATCTAGGCAGCAAATGAAGGATGGGCTCAAATTTTACGCAAGCCTGTACCATGTGAACATATGTTGGGTTGGGCTGGCAAGTGACTGAATTGGGCCTTGAGACTAGTAGTAAACAACTTTTTTTTAGTGTTGGAGCCCCCCTAGTAGATTCGCCCCTGATCGAGGGGGTGATTATGATAATGTTGTGGTGGTGTCGATGTTTGTCACTTCTTTATAGAGAACCGGAACAAAGCATGAACATATGGTGAGCATACACCTAGCAGATAGGATCAAGAACTCATATATATTTATGAAAACATAAAGGGTTCAGATCTGAAATCATGGCACTCGGGCCCTAGTGACAAGCATTAAGCATAGCAAAGTCATAGCAATATCAGTCTCAGAACATAGTGGATACTAGGGATCAAACCCTAACAAATTGACTCGATTGCATGATAAATTTTATCCAACTCCATCACCGCCCAGCAAGCCTACGAAGGAATTACTCACCCCTGGTAGTGAGCATCATGGAATTGTTGATGATGATGACAACGATGAATCCTCCTCTCCGGAGCCCCGAACGGACTCTAGATCAGCCCTCCCGATGAAGAACATGAGTTGGCGGAGGCTCCGTATCGTAAAACGCGATGAAACTTTCTCTCTCATTTTTTCTTCGCGAGACGGTACAATGGACTTGGAGGTAGGGCAAACGGAGGCTCCAGGGGCCCACAAGCTCAAGTGGCGTGGGGCGCCCTACCAAGGGGCACCTGAGCATGTGGCTCTGTGGTGGCCCCCCCTCCAGTAGATATTTTTGTCAATAATTTTTATATATTCCAGAAAAATAATTATTCATAAATTTTCAGCCTAATCCGAGAACTTTTATTTCTGCACAAAAATAATACCATGGTAGTTCTGCTGAAAATAACGTCAGTCCGGGTTAGTTTTATTCAAATAATGCAAATTAGAGTCCAAAACAAGAGCAAAAGTATTTGAAAAAAGTAGATACGTTGAAGACGTATCAATCCCCAGCTCGCCTCACATGCTCTGTTCTTCTTTTTACTTTTCACTGTTGTAATGGCTATAAACCCCGGATCCTAAGCCGTGTGTGGGTATCTAGAATTCTATTAGGGTTTCCCCCTAGCCGGTGCGTTCCGGCTGGCCAAGCTGTTCCTCTTTGTTCGAGCAAACCCCAAGCTAAAATTCTCCGATTTTCCTATCTGTTCTTAATGCTTGACTGAAACTGTCAGTAGTTAGAACACCTCCAAAGCTTGGGTCTAACAAAAGGTTACATGGACGCCAGGAGGACGGACATTGGTTTCAGCCATGGCAGCGCGAGCTTACTTGACTTATTCTGAGGATGGCGGGGAAAGATCAGTGTTACACACTCAAGCGTCACTACTGGGGCAGTTGGCAGGAGTTTGGGAGGTGAGGAAGGTTAGATGAACATGTATTGGCTGGGTTTTTAAGAATCCTATCTGAAAAGGGTCTGAAACTATGTGTAAAACCTGTTGTAGCGCGGTAGGTTTCATTTATGTTCTAGGACTATGTTGATTCATTCATATTGGGGGGGGGGGGGGGGGGGGGGGGTGTCCTGTTTTGGCTCTTTCCCTAATAATTTCAAACATCTACGGGGTTGGCACTCACCTCCGTGGAGGTATTGTCATAGTTTTAAATAGCCGGCTATAGCCCCGCTATAGCTGCGCTATAGCTGTTTGAGCATGTTGCCGCTATTTGATTTCATGTACAATTTGCCGCTATAGCCTCGCTATAGTCCGCTATAGCCCCGCTATAGCTGTTTTTAAGGGCTGCCGCTATATACCATAGCCCGCTATTTAAAACATTCCGTATTGTTCGTTGGAGCTGTGACACTCTATCCCTTGTCCATTGGTCTCTGTGAGAAAGCATAGATCCATCTAAGGTCCCCAATGGTGGCGTGCGCTGCGTCCCCCTCCCCCCTTACGAATCATCCATGAGCCCCTTCACTTTTTTCCATTTTGTTGCCAGGACAGAGCGTCCGAATTCCACGTGTGGCCCTTATCACTGGCGGAGCTTAGGAAAGGCCAAATGGTCCATGGCCTGCCCAGCTCTGGAGCTTCTCCTCCTATTATAGCCGGCCCATGGGTCATAAAATACCAGCCAGTAGCAATCCTTACAGCCTGGCCTGCCCAACGATTTGGTGCAAGCTCCGCCACTGGCCCTCATACGACAACCATAAAGGTGCCGAGTGGTGGATCACATTCTTCTACCAAATTCGAAGCTTCCTTTTCATTGTATGTCTCATGCCAACAGCGATTTAGTGCCACAACTATGTCATTTTCATTATTGGCTACCTGTGATTGATGTGTCATCGAGGGGGTGATGATGATAATGTTGTGACGGTGTCGATGCTAACCGGGTAATTTGTTTTTTTAGGAAAGACCATCATGGCTAGCTTTATTTATATCTTATAATAGTTATATCATCCATGAGCTTGCTGACTAGACAGCCAGGGTGCTCATTATCCAACTAAAAGAATAGTTATTACAATAACTATAGTTTGCTAGCACATGCACGGATTGATTAAAATAACGAAAACAATGCTTAAACGGGATCCTCCTTATTGTTGTAGTTATATCCACGCACTCCGTGAAAATTTCCACTGTAGCATCCCGCCATTTTACCATACAACAACACTTTCTCGCAAAAGATAAGAATTATTTTTGACATAAAGATTATTTTTTTTCACAAAAAGAGAAGAAGAATTTTGTTACCAGATAAAAACATGTTCTGGTGGACGCTGCTTGCTACGGGCAACGGGCCATTGGATGTTATTTGGATGGCAGGGAATGGATCACGGTGCGCTGCGGTATTTAAAGGGAAAAATTGGCGGCGGCCGTCGATGTTGAGTCGATCGACATGGATATAGTCGAGTCGTTATCACATGATGGAAAGAGTAACGGTGAAGAGCGATAACGAACGAGGCACAAACCGGAAGCAACGAACTCTGTCTGGCATGCTCGCATGCTGCTGCAGTTCTTGAGTAACAGTGAAGATTGCACAACACAAGGGCTGAGACCTTCCTCGCTAGTGCTACTATTTCCCAAATGATAATAGGGTAGGATAGAGCACGTATACCTGCCATTTAACTCGTCGACGGCGAAACGAAAGGCGTGCCAACTTGCTTGCAGCCGCCTCACTTGCAGTGACGACCATGTAACTAACTCGTGTTAAATTCAAGCGTGGCGTTGCAATGCATAGCTTCAAGTTACAAAAAACGGCTTCACGCGTCCAGTATGGACACGACGATTGTTCCCAAATCTTGCCTGCCTGCTAGCTCGATCGGTCTAATCACGTTAAGCAATGGCGAGACGCATGCATGCACGAGCGGTTCGATTCATATTTTCGTCACAATGAATCGGTAAAATCGTCCGTTGCGGCGCGAGCAAGCAAGACACTGTGATCATCTATATTTTAGAAAGGATGTGGCTAGGCCTCAGTCCACTCAGACTTAACCAAGTCTCAGTTTAGTGACGCAACATGTAAGAAAGGAAAAAAAACTGAAAAGAAATTTTTTAACCGCATCAGAAACTAAGATCTCACGAGTTTAGCATCGACTGAGACATAAATGTCTCAGTCGACTGAGATTTAGCAAGACTGTTTAAAAGGCCCTACGACACAGAAACACAATGTCCTGGAGTAATTCGTTTGTCCGGGTTTATTAGGGACCCTCATATTTTGGATTAAGCTTTGATCATCTATATAACAAACACATTATAATTTATATAGTAGAAAATTGAGTTTGTATTATTTTTTTGTGAAATATTGAGTTTGTATTAATTTTTTGTGAAATATTGAGTTTGTATTGAAAGAGGATTCTCACTGTAAATTTTTATGGTCAAAGTGTGACCCTAAATATGAGCGGGGCCAATCAAAAAGTCATTTTGAAGGACGAGCTCCAGTGAGCCCTATATTTTGAATGGTGACAAAATAATATTTTGGAGTTTCAAAAAATTCTAAAAAAAATCAGCATGTATATATGGATGTATATTACACACGTACAAATTTTGATGCTGGAATAAATAACCATGTGAGTTACACAAAAATGACAAAAATCATGATTTTGTAAAGATGAACAGTGTATGTACTATTCACTATTTAGAAATCGCCATTTTATCATTTTTGTATAGCAAAATAATTATGAGATAGTTGAAATATATGCAAAATAATTATCATCCGCTTAAAATGCATGTATAGTAATTTCTCAAATTGAGTTACGTAGTTGCAATAGCATTCTTTTTTTATGAAATAATTGTAATATGTGTCTAAAATCTAGTGCATGTGAAATAATTAAAACATGTCTAAAATGCATGTGCAATATTTCCTAGATTTGGGTGACACAATGGAAATATGTGTTAGTTTTCATTTTAGACAACTTAATGTTTATAAAAATGATTTCAAATATTATCGAAATATTAAAATCCAAACTAGTTCAAATGTATCCAGGACTGATCTTGTTCTCGAGATCTTCTCGCTATGAATCCAAATACATAAAAGATTCCAGATGCAACTATAATTACCCTCTTGAGTACTTATCCCCAAAGCCGAGCTTCAAGCCACCACCTTCAGCAAGGACACGACGCAGGCGCACATTGATATACCCTGATCAAAGATCTTGTGTTTGTACTGCAGTGCGCATACTCATCACTGAAGCTTCCTCTACCATCATCACTTTTCTGGCTATCGGCGCCTCGACAATTGGATACGGAAAACATCCCAAACCGCCTCGCCTCCCATCACTGTGGCACCAGCTTTGATCCAGCAGCAACATGCATGACTTGTCGCCTCTATAGGAGCCATCACGTGCAGCAACTGTCGGCAGCAGACATGACTTGGCGCCTTCACATGAGTCGCCATGGGTAGCACCTCCCAGCAATAGATTTGACTTGGCGCCTCCACATGAGTCATTGTGCACAACACCTCCTGAACCAGATCGAACCCGGTCTAAAGTTGGTGGGGGCGTCCAAATACCACCGCCGATGTCAGAGAAGGCCATCACCATCTTTAGATCTGGCCGCCGCGTCGTCCGCACAAACATGGTGCCAACGCCGTCAAAGCACCAGGTTCGCCACCCCTATCCCAAACTCATGCACCACCATCATATCAGGTTGAGGAGCTCGGTGATCGGATGAGTCAAAGATAACCCAGGTGAAGATGGTGCCAAATGCAATCCTAAACCCATGCGCTAGAACTTTGTTGACGTATAAATGCATAGCTCACCTTCCCCCAACTTTCGGGTGAACTGGCTTGTGCGTGCGGTTCAACATGGTATCGGAGCCAAGAGGTCTTGAGTTCAAGACCCGGATGGTGCAATTAAATTGTAGCCCACTTTCGGTCCACGTTTAGGCCTGAGGGAGCGACACGTGAGGGGAGTGTTGACGTATAAATGCATAGCCACCTTTCCCAATATGCTTGAGCTTTTGGGTGAACTGCCTGGTGCGTGCAGTCCTAGAAACTCGATAGCTATCTTGGGGGACATAAGTATACCATTACTTGGTTACATCCTCTTTTAGTTTCTTGTACATACATAGTAGAATTTTATTAAAAAAATACTAGAGTTACAAGTTGCAGAAGAGATTTAATATAATCTTGGAGAACATTCATATGTTCAAGAATCATTCTAATCATCATTAAGAAATTGTGATCAAACCATGCAATAAAGGAACCAATTCAAAATAGGAGCTTTCACTTGTGCTTCCTAGCCATTTAAAATAAGCATGTGTGCATCAAATTATTTAATAATGTGTGAGTCGATTCCCTAACTTTCTAGAAATAAAGGCTTGCACTTCTCAATATTCATAATTCAAGATATGGAAACCTTGCACGCACAAATGCGTGTCTCCAAATTCAATAAATATATATGACCAACATATGAATAATATTCAATGGATGAACTCCTTTCTTTCTTCCTGAGAAAGAAAGAAAGAAAGTCTCCTAGGCGTTTTGGGTTTCCAGACACCCCCGTCAGCGTTGCTGTCTATCTGCCTCGTCCCTGTGGCCTTAGGGCCATGGAGGCGCGGAGGATCCGGGCCCTTGCCTGCTGGAGGGCTCATGCTTTGTTTTTAGGTGCTCTTTTTAAGTTTGTTTAGGGTTTGTTTCCTGCTCAGGAAGTCAAGGCAATGACGGCTCCCTCAAGAAGTAATAAGGTTCTTCCTATCTTGCCTCCATCCCAGCGGCGCGTCTTGCATCGTCGGAGGGCGCGAGGAGGTGTGTCTCCGGCGGATCTTGCGGAATTCGTTTGGTGTTTGTGTTCGGTGGATCTACGCGGATCTAGTCTTCGTGCGTCTACGTTCATGTCTCGATAGGTTGGATCCTTCCAATCTACGCGTTCCTTCATTGGCGGCTATTATTGTCTGGGTGCCTGGTCCTTTGGGGCCTTAGCACGGCAACTCCAACTGTGTGCTACAACAAGTTTTGTTGGCTCTAGTGAGAGAGGGGTGATGACGACGGCGCACCTTTGGCTCGCTCTAGTGCTTGTGTCGTCACTAGGTGGTCTACGAACATGGATGTAATTTTTTGTTACTTCTCATATTTTTTATACTGCCATGAAGTTTGATGAATAGATGAAAAAAATTCCCGCCAAAAAAATTAATATCCACTTGACTATAAACAGATAGACATCTGTTTATGACAACCTCACCCTCCCAGCCTCGCTTCCCGGGTTTCCACCCCTACCACCACGTACACCTCCCCCTCCCCTCCGTTTTTTTGTTTTCTCCCCTCCCCTTCCAAAAAAGTAAAAGCTTTGACCCATGCATGTTTGCTACCGATGCCGGAAATAAGCCCAACTCACACACCCACACACACAAGGAAAGCTCCCCCGACCCGGAGAGGAAATCTTGCCCATGCACTCTGCGAGCGAGTTCGTCCAATCTCGTTGCCGCTTTATCTCCCCCGGCTACCATTCTCTTCCTCCCCATCCCTAGCCACCCACCTCCCTCCTTCCATATGATGTATATGTTTATGACACTCAAGCCCATGATTACGACGAACTCCTCTGGTTCCAACATTCGTGTTGCAGTGAGTCCGAGTGCGACTACTGTAGCGGCTGCTGTTGGTGTCAAAACCGGCAGACCTCGGGGTAGGGGGTCCCGAGCTGTGGATTCTCGGATCAATGGTAACAGGAACGAGGGACACGATGTTTTACCCAGGTTCGGGCCCTCTTGATGGAGGTAAAACCCTACGTCCTGCTCTTGTTTATATTGATGGAGTATCAAGTACATAGTTGATCTACCTCGAGATCATATGTTGTGGTCTAAACCCTAGGGGTATGATGATGAATGTTATAATGATCTAGCATATGAGATGCCATCCTCCCCTATCGACTAGCCTGGCCTCGGCTTATATAATGTACCGAAAGCCTAGGTTAACAAGAGTCCTAGTCGAATACGTCGGTGGAGAGGAGTCCTTGTCTTGATCACCAAGTCTTGTGGAATCTTCCTTGTAGGCGGCATGGGCTGCCCAAAGTGGCCTATGAGCGAACCGCCATGGGGGTCCTCGGCCCGATCCAGCTAGTTGGGAGACGACTTGGTGAGTACCCCCTAGTCCAGGACACCGTCAGTAGCCCCCTGAACCGATCTTCAAGTTGGGGACGCTCCTCGATTCTTCCGAACTGTTCTTCATCTTCGGTCGTCGGTCTTGAAAACTGGTTCAACAAATCTTCTCATCTTCGATCTTGAGGATCGCTGAATTAAATCCGAAGAGTTTACACGTCGGGTATCCGAGGAGCCCCTTTAACTTTTCGGCCTTTATCAATGCCTTGTTATTTTTACGCCACACCTCGGATTTGAAGTTGTTCCCGTGCGGTGGTGTCATCTTGCGTCCGAGCTCCAACGCTGGACTCTATCAGAGCTCCAACGCCAGACTATATCCAAGCTCCAACGCCGGACTATATCCAAGCTCCAACGTCGGACTATTTCCAAGGTGGTGCACTACCTCGAGCGTGGGCTGATTTTTTGTGGATATATTTTTCTTGATTGGTGCAATTTATTCTCTGCCGAGATATATAGCCAGTAGCCCTCAAGGTGTGTGTCGGCCTAAAATCCGAGATGCACATTAGAGGAGATAGTGATCGGCGGATGGGCCCTTGAGAGAGGGTTTTGAGAAGTCGTCGTAGTATATTAACTTGATGCCGGATAAGTCCCAGATGGTACCTATTGTTGTCCGAAGACGTGTTTGCCCATAGTTCGGTCAAGCCGAATACTGAGCACTTTGAATTTTCTACATTGAATAGGCAATGCAGTAGCCCCCGAGCCACTGGTCGGGTGGCAACACCAGATCAGGGGATCGATGTTCCCCTTTAATATTTGTAAATGATAAGACCGAAGCCCAGTAGCCCCCGAGTCTTAATGTGGGCACGGATGGCCGAATTAACGATCGATATCCGTTTGACAGAAAATTTTGTTGGGTTTAACACAAACTTCTCAGAAAGATAATAAAGATTTCTTAAAGGAGCTTAGAGCTGGCGAAATCCGAGCTCGCCAAGGTCGGCCCTAAGGGGTTTAAAAGATGGGTTGTAGTAAATGGATTTGGCTTGCAATTTTTATGTGTAATGATTCTATGTATCCAAGTACTTTACATCATTAATGCTCGGATCCGCATTGTACAAAACTTTGTTGACCGACCATCGGCTTCAACCTCCTCGGCCCCTGGCCGAGGAGTGTTTTCCAACTTTATAAAGCCATTATAAGGGCAAAGATTTATGGAAAACAAGGCAATTCGGCCATATGGTTTTATAAACAAAGGTACACGGAGAGGTATGTTATATAACTTTTTAATGTAAGAAACATCTTCTGGGAAAAATAGTTCCTTTATGAGTTCCTTTTTCCAGGCAATCATGTTGATCATGATCATGAAACCTCACCTCCGATCAATGTGGGAGGAAAATAGTGAGGATTTAGTTCGGGAAAAGTTCCCAAACTCTATGGTCTAAATGAACCAAAATTTTCACTTCCGTCGTTGCCAACCAATTATGACCTTTAAGATGGCTAGCTTTTGGCTTCACCCAGTCTGAGGTACTAACCCGGACGACCCGATAGTAACAATCAAAGAGGTGCCCCCTTTACCGCCTAGCCGAACAATCGGGAACGTAGGGGTAAGCACAGGAGCCAGGCAACCCAGCTTGGCCAAAATCTTAAGTCAAATTGATGCATATTTATGGCTTTATAACGATAATTATGGAAGGCAGCGCTCGTATATTGAATACAAACGCTGATGATATATATTTTTATTTTGACTCCGTTGCGACCGTTTATAATATGAAAGTGGCCCATCGTCGGCTTCTACCCCTTTGTAGATGCTATGCAGGGTGTTTCTGTACTAACAAGACAACCCTTAGCCGACGTCTCGGGGCCCGGAGGCGGTTGTGTTAGCGGAAACAAGGCAATCAGATATGCAGGCTTTATAACTTTCACTTAGTCATAGGAGTTTGAATTGGGGTGGCTAGTTTCTAGCCCCCGGTCAGTGTTCGGCGTCAGCCGAGGACAAGCCAGTAACATTCGGCCAATTTTTATGAAAGGCCTGTCGTTTAACATAGTGAGACCGCTATCGATCTTGTAGTTATACATAGTCATCGGATCGCAGACCAGCTTACGCCTATTGTGATAGTCAGTTTTCGGCTTTCTCCACTGAGGTGCTTAACCCTTCGAGCTGGAAGCACAATGGCAGTGGTTCTCCCTTTGCACACCAAGCCGAACAAAGCGGAACGTAGGAGGCAAGCACAGGAGCCGGGCAACACAACCATTGACCGATGACACAATTCGAAACTGATGCATGTAAAGCAATATCCGATAATGTTTCGTCGAGGAGTCCATGGAGTACCTTGGCTTTTGGTGGGTTCGGCTCTAGTCGCAGCCCCTCGTTGATTTTGCCGAAGCTTTAGAGGTGTCCGGCGATGTACTGCGAGACTTATGCTGGAAACACACAAATAGGTTAAAAGTGCCATAAACTTGAAAAACCAAAAAAAACTTTAGTAAAAACTTTACATCTAAATTAAATCAAGTTTTTGGTGCCAATCCGAAATTGGTCTTTAAAAGAAAATAAATTATGCTTCTGTCGTGCTTTAACATGACGCATCCGATCTCTAAACTTCAAGTAGGTCAGCCTTCGGCTTCGACCTCCATATCCCGAAGGCGGAGTGCTTCTTAGAGGCCAATTTAGCGAACTAAAATCAAGCGGCTTTAGAGAGAAACCAGGCTATCCGACTATTGACCACACACTCGAGTCGAGAAGTGAGTGGTAGAAAAAGACTTTGCAATGACTAAGAAGAAAACATTTATTAAAAAATGGCTCATATAAACCTAAGAGCCCCAGTTAACCTGGGAAAAGAAGTGTTTTCAACAAACAACGTGTGTGAACACGGTCGAACCGAACACAAATTAAAAATGTAAAAACTTAGAGCATGAAAGCGACTTAGCTGGCTAATGTGTTCGGCGTTGATGACATG
Organism: Thinopyrum elongatum; assembly: GCA_011799875.1. Classification (NCBI taxonomy): domain Eukaryota; kingdom Viridiplantae; phylum Streptophyta; class Magnoliopsida; order Poales; family Poaceae; genus Thinopyrum; species Thinopyrum elongatum. The sequence goes on along the minus strand of CM022302.1, from coordinate 32,190,757 downwards.
GGCCGAGCTTGCAGCGGGTCAAGGTCCCAGCCGCCAAGCCGGTCTTGAGGTGCCCGAGCGAAGAGCTCGGCTTGCTGAAGTGGCGATGCCGCACGGTCGATGTGACGAGCTGAAGCCCCTGGTCCAGCCGAGTTGACGAAAACCCTCACGACCGAGGTGATGAAGAGCTCGGCGAAGAAAAAAAAAGAAGTGTTTTTGACAATCAATCATTTGAACGAACAACTTTTTTGTTTTAACACAAATATAATGTTTGGTTGAACTGAACAAGAATTAAAAAAATTAAAAAAAACTGAGCATGGAGGCGACTTAGCTGGTTAATGTGCTCGGTATTATTGACGAGGTCCGAGCTCGTGGCGGGACGAAGACGTAGTCCGCAGCCTAGCCAAGGTCCCAGCCCCCAAGCCCGAGGTAACCGAGCGAGGAGTTTGGCTTGATGAGGTGGTGATGCCGCACGGTCAATGTGGCGAGGTGAAGCCCCCGGTCCAGCTAACGTGACGAAGCTGGTCGGCTGGTGACGCCGAAGTCACCGGAGTAGGTTGATGAAGAGATGGCGAAGCCCCCGGTCTAGCCGAGGTGACGGGGCAGGTCGGTAGTATGACGTTTGGAGCCCCTTGCCTGCCGAGGTGTTGAAACAGGTCGGCGTGGTGGACATCGGCTTGGTTAGCCGGATTAGTATCTAGGATTTCTTCGGAGTCATCCTCCGGTATGATGGTGCGAGGGGCGAGTCCGACCAGGGTTGGCTCCTGGTGTACGGACGCCGAAGTCATGTCCAGGCTTGAAGAAGCAATAGTGCGGCGATGCCGACGCAGGCCGGATCTCGTGACGCGGTCGATGCCCGCTTGATGAAGTGACCATGCAGCGATGCCGGCGTGCCCGCTCCGTATAATTCGTGGGGCGACAATGTTGGTGATGATTTACCCTTCACGATGCTGAACTCTTATCCTGCTTGCCGAGATAATGATCCGAAGAGGTTGAGTTCGGCTCGATGAAGCGACGACTCGTCTGGCGCAGGTCGGTAGCCGTGTAGCAACGTTGTCAGGCTGGTTTGACACTGGCGCAATGGTGAAGGTTACCTCCGAAAAGGAGCAAAATTTGTGAGCATGTGTTCGGAAAGAAAACATAATACCCTAGAAAGAGATTCCTCCAAAAACGTTGTCCAATATCCCGTTCATGAAGAAAGATGAACTCGGGTCGGATTCGTATTCGCACAGAAAACAGATCTGAAAATCGATGCGCTCATCAGAGATTTCCCGGAGTTTGAACGGTCGGATCGAGCTGAAATTTTGAGGGGCGGTAGATATAGAAATTCCGCAGCCGATCAATGGTTGGATCTTCCAAAGGACGTCCGAACTAGATGCTGGATATCACGCTCCAAACTCATCCGGATTCTCATCCAGATTCGACAGTGCTCCGGTATATTGGAGATCGGCGGAGATTGCTCCATCGAAACGCGATGAAATTTTATAGGGTTGTTATAGACTCAATTCCGCACAATGACACCAAAGGAATCGTCAGAGCGATGCTTGAGGAGGCGGTGGCCGCGGATACAAGTTTGCTGTCCGGAAAATCAGCACGGTCGCCCGAGGGCAATGTTGACGTTGAGCCCCCGAGCTCCATGGATGATTCCTCCATGATCATAATAGAGATCGGAGTTGAGGTTGATGAAAGACCTCGTCCGAGCATGACGATCGGGGGCAGAGGACAGTCCTCGGTCGAGCCAACGTAACCAGTCGAGCCGGTGACGGAGATGCCGACGTCGCAGTTAATCTGCAGGCGAGCCATTAATTCTTTGCCGATCACACATCGGAACTCTCAATGAAAGCACCATTGTCGGTATCAAAACCGGCAGACCTCGGGGTAGGGGGTCCCGAGCTGTGGATTCTCGGATCAATGGTAACAGGAACGAGGGACACGATGTTTTACCCAGGTTCGGGCCCTCTTGATGGAGGTAAAACCCTACGTCCTACTCTTGTTTATATTGATGGAGTATCAAGTACAGAGTTGATCTACCTCGAGATCATATGTTTTGGTCTAAACCCTAGGGGTATGATGATGAATGTTATAATGATCTAGCATATGAGATGCCATCCTCCCCTATCGACTAGCCTGGCCTCGGCTTATATAATGTACCGAAGGCCTAGGTTAACAAGAGTCCTAGTCGAATACGTCGGTGGAGAGGAGTCCTTGTCTTGATCACCAAGTCTTGTGAAATCTTCCTTGTATGCGGCATGGGCTGCCCAAAGTGGTCCATGAGCGAACCGCCATGGGGGTCCTCGGCCTGATCCAGCTGGTCGGGAGACGACGTGGTGAGTACCCCCTAGTCCAGGACACCGTCAGCTGCCACTTGTGAGCTACATTGGGATTTTCCCTGAAGGGAAAGGGTGAAGAAATATAGTACCTGATAAGTATTTCCCTTAGTGAGAACCAAGGTTTATCGAAGCAATAGGAGAATCACACAAACCCTACTGAACAACAGCTACACAAACAAAAGCAAATACTTGCACCCAACGCGGGCAAGAAGGCCGTCAATCCCCTTGAACTCGTTGCAAGGATTAAATCTTGTAGTGGTAGATAGATAAATTGCAAAACAAACAAAATGCAAATAAATTGCAGTATGGTATTTTTGGTTTTTAGTAATAGGATAAAGTACACCCGGGGGCCATAGTTTTCACTAGAGGCTTCTCTCTCAAAATAAAAGCATACGGTGGGTAGACAAATTACTGTTGGGCAATTGATAGAAAAGTGCATAGTTATGATCTTATTCATGGCAATGGCCATGTATATAGGCATCACGTCCGTGACAAGTAGACCGAAACAATTCTGCATCGACTACTATTACTCCACTTCGAGAGCGCTTCTATGCTTGCCTCTCTAGGTATTAAGTTCAAAACAAATAGAGTAATGCATGAAGTATGATGACATGATGTAGACAAAGTAAACTCAAGCAATATGAATAAACCCTGTCGTTTTACCCTTAATGACAACAATACAAATACGTTCCTCGCTACCCCTTCTATCACTGGGTGAGGACACCACAAGATTGAACCCATCACAAAGCACCTCTCCCACTGAAGATAAATCAATCTAGTTGGCCAAACCAAACGGATAGATCGGAGAGAAATACAAAGCTATAACAATCATGCATAATAAAGTTCAGAAAAGACTCAGTTACTTTCAATGAATAATTTGATGATAAACTCACAATTCATCAGATCCCAACAAACACACCGCAAAAGAAGATTACATCGGATAGAACTCCATCGAGATCATGGAGAACATGGTATTGAAGATCAAAGAGAGAGAAGAAACCATCTAACTACTAGTTATGGACCCGTAGGTCGGTAATACGTCTCCAACGTATCTATAATTTTTGATTGTTTCATGCTATTATAGTATCAATCTTGGATGTTTTATATGCAATTCTATATCATTTTCTAGGACTAACCTATTAACCCAGTGCCAACTGCCAGTTGCTGTTTTTTGCCTATTTCTGGTTTTCCAGGAAATCAGTACCAAACGAAGTCCAAACGCTACGAAACTTTTTGACGATTTTTTCTGGACAAGAGAGACCCTAGAAGCTTTGGGAGAGGCCAGAAGGCGAAGGAGTAGACGGCAAGGCACTAGGGCGCGCCCTGGGGGGTGCCCTTGTACCTTGTGGGTTCCTCGGGACTCCGTCTGACCTAATTCCACCTCTATAAATTCTCTAAAATCGGGAAACCAATAGAGATCCACCCAAAATACTTTTTCCGTCGCCACAAGTTTCTGTTCTTCCGCGATCCCATCTGGAGGCCTTTTCCGGCACTCTGCCAGAGGGGGAATCGATCACGGAGGGTTTCTACATCAACCTTGCTGCCCTTCTGATGATCTGTGAGTAGTTTACCACAGACCTACGGGTCCATAGCTAGTAGCTAGATGGCTTCTTCTCTCTCTTTGATCTTCAATACAATGTTCCCCTTGATGTTCTTGGAGTTCTATCCGATGTAATATTCTTTTGCGTGTGTTTGTTGGGATCCGATGAAGCGTGGGTTTATGATTAGATTATTCATGATAAATATTTGAGTCTTTTTTGAATTCTTATATGCATGACTATTATAGCTTTGTATTTCTATCCTATCTATCCGTTTGGTTTGGCCAACAAGATTGATTTATCTTGCAATGTGAGAGGTGCTTTGTAATGGGTTCAATCTTGCGGTGCTCTATATCCCAGTGATAGAAGGAGACAAGACATGTATTTGTATTGTTGCCATTAAGGGGGAAACGACGGGGTTTATTCATACTGGTTGGATTTACTTTGTCTACATCATGTCATCTTTCTTAAGGCATTGCTCTGTTTTTATTAACTTAATACTCTAGATGCATGCTGGATAGCAGTCGATGGGTGGAGTAATAGTAGTAGATGCAGGCAGGAGTCGGTCTACTTGTCTCGGACGTGATGCCTATATACATGATCATTGCCTTGAATATCGTCATAACTATGCTCTTTTCTATCAATTGCCTAACAGTAATTTAATTACCCATAGTATGTATTTTGTTCGAGAGAGAAGCCTCTAGTGAAAACTATGGCCCCTGGGTCTACTTTTATCATATATAAAATCCAAAAATACCTTGCTGCAATTTATTTACCGTTATTTTATTTTGTTTTTTAATCTATCTATCTATCACCACGAGATTTGGTCATTGCAATTAACCGCTAAGGGATTGACAACCCCCTTGTTTGCGTTGAGTGCAAGTATTTGCTTTTGTGTGTGTAGGTGTTGCTAACAAGGTTTCGTGTGGTTCTCCTACTGGACTGATAACCTTGGTTCTTAACTAAGGGAAATACTTATCTCCACTGTATTGCATCATCCGCTCCTCTTCGATGAAATCCCAACACAGCTCACAACTAGCAGGAAGAATTTCTAGTGGCGTTGCTGGGGAGACATCACCAAAACCTATCAAGTACGTGCACACCAACTATCATCTACTTGTATTTACTTTTATTTGCCATTTGCCTCTCATTTTCATCTCCCCCACTTCTAAAACAGTTTTACAAAAAACACAAAAATATTTTCCGTTTGCCTTTTTGCTTCCTTTCTTTGTTTTCTTGCTTGCTTTCTAGCGATGTCTCAAGAAAACACTAAGTTGTGTGATTTTTCCAACACTAATAATAATGATTTTATTAGTACTTCAATTGGTCCTCCCGCCACTAGTGCGGAGTCGTGCGATATTAATGTTGCTTTGCTAAATCTTGTTATGAAAGAACAATTTTCTGGTAGTCCTAATGAAGATGTTGCATCCCATATTAATACTTTCGTTGAATTGTGTGATATGCAAAAGAAGAAATATGTGGATAATGATATTGTCAAATTGAAATTATTTCTGTTCTCACCGCGAGATCACGCTAAAGCTTGGTTTTCATCTTTGCCTCAAATTAGTATCGATTCTTGGGATTTAAAGCAACTTGAGCATTAACATGCTGCACAATCTTGGGAGAGAATGAAATCAATGATAAGAAATTGTCCCACTCATGGTTTAAGCTTATAGATGATCACACAAAAATTTAATGCGGGATTAAACTTTGTTTCTAAAATCTTCTAGATTCCGCCGCGGGTGATACCTTTATTAAAATCACATTAGTAGAAGCTACAAAATTTCTTGATAATATTATGTCAAATTATTATCAATGGCACACTGAAAGAACTATAACTAGTAAGAAAGTAAATTCTCTTGAAGAAATCAATACTTTGAGTGATAAAATGGATGCTCTTATGAAACTGGTTGCTAGTAAAAGTGCTCATGTTGATCCTAATGATGTGCCTTTTTCTACTTTGATTCAGCAAAATAATGATGCCATTGTTGTTAATTTTGTCTCTAGGAATAATTTCAACAACAACGCTTATAGGGGTAATTTCAGTCCTAGGCCGTTAACCAGAAATTCTCCTGATAATTATGGAAATTCCTATGGTAATTCCTATAGTAATAATAATAGGATACCCTTTGATCTTGAGAATAATATTAAATAATTTATAAGTTCTCAAAAAAATTTCAATGCTACGATAGAAGAAAAATTAAGTAAAGTTGATGATATGGCTAGGAACATGGATAGAATTGCTCATGATGCGGATACTCTCAAAGTTAAAATTTTGCCACCCAAGCATGATATTAGTGATTCTATTAAAGCTATCTATGTTTCCATAAATGAAAGTAAAGAAAGAACCGCTAGACTGAGGGCTAAGCGAGAATTTCTAGAAAAAGTGATTCCGCCCGGTTTTATCGTAATCATGATGAAGATATTAAAATGATTGGTGTCTCACGTATTGAATCCTTGTTTAGTAATATAAAACTTTATGATAATGAGGCTGGAGATGAGTTAACTTTAGCTAGGAAGTGTCCCGATTGTTCAGAGGGTGATGATCTTAATGATTTTTTTTATAAAAGTGGGTTTGGAGAGGTCAAAACTTTAGCTAGTGATGTGCCCACTACTTTGGATTATAACTTGATTATGATAATTGCTCTTTAGTTGAATGTATTTCCTAGTTGCAATCCATGATAAATTCACCCAATGCTTACGAACAAAATAAAACGTTCACTAAACATATTATAGAAGCTATGATAAAAGCTCATGAAGAAACGTTAGAGTTGGAAATTTCAGTGCCTAGAAAATTGCATGATGAATGGGAAACTACTATTAAAGTAAATATTAAAAATTATGAGCATAATGCTTTATGTGATTTGGGTGCTCGCGTTTCCACTATACCAAAATATTTATGTGATGTGCTAGGCCTTACCGATATGGATGAATGTTCCCTTAATTTGCACTTAGAGGATTCCACTATTAAGAAACCTTTGGGTAGAATAAATGATGTGCTTACTCTTGGAAATATAAATTATGTGCCCGTTGATTTCATTGTACTAGATATTGATTGCAATCCGTCTTGCCCCATAATACTTGGTAGACCGTTCTTACGTACCATAGGTGATATTATTGGTATGAAAGAGGGTAATATAAGATTTCAATTTCCACTCAAGAAGGGTATGGAACACTTCCCTAGAAAGAAAATTAAGCCACCATATGAATCCATTATGAGGGACACCTATGGAATTAATATGAAAGATGACAACACTTGAAACTATGCATTACGCCTAGCTAGGGGCGTAAAACAACAACGCTTCTTGGGAGGCAACCCAATAGCTATCTTTATTTTTCTTGTTTATTTTCTTTTTTTTGTGTGTGCACACAACTATGCTACTGTTATGGTTATGTTTTTGTGTTGTAATTAGTTTTTGTGCCAAGTAAATTCTTTCAGATGATTTGGTTCATAGTTGACTCGATTCTGTGAAAAAACAGAAACTTTCGCGCCCAGAAGCAGAATTGCTTAAATTCACTGGAACGTGTTTTTGATCTGAATTTTGTACAGATGATTTATATAAAAATCGCCCATGTTGTCCTAATTTTTCAGAATTTTTGTAGTTACATAAGTATAGTCATTATTTGGATTACTACAGACTGTTCTGTTTTAGACATATTCTATTTTCGTTGCATAGTTTGCTTGTTTTGATGAATCTATGGATTGTATCGGGGGTGGGGGGTATAAGTCATGGAGAAGTTAGAATACAGTAGGTATTATGCAGTAATAAAATATGAATGGGTTCATAAGTACCTAAAGTTTGTGATTTGGTTGCCATACTAACGGATCTCACGAAGGTTTCTGTTGAGTTTTGTGTGCTGAAGTTTTGAGTGAGATCGCGATGGATGAAGGAATTGAGAGTGGCAAGAGTCTAAGCTTGGGCATTCCCATGACACCCCAAGGTAATATTCACGGAGACCCAAGCGTCTAAGCTTGGGGATGCCCCGGAAGGCATCCCCTCTTTTGTCTACCAACCATCAGTAAATTACTTGAAGCTATATTTTTATTCATCACATGATATGAGTTTTGCTTGGAGCGTCGTGTATTATATGAGTCTTTGCTTTGTTTTGCCACAATCATCTTTGCTAGACACACCTTTTGAGAGGGACAGACATTTATTCGTGATTTGTTAGAATACTCTTTATGCTTCACTTATATCTTTTGAGCTAGGCAGTTGCTCTAGTGCTTCACTTATATTTTTTAGAGCACGGCGGTGATTATATTTGATTATATTTTAAAGAAATAGTTGCACTCTGATGCTTCACTTATATCACTTTGAGAGTCTTATAAAAGTAATGGCAATATGCACGGGTTATGAAATTGGTCCTAATATGATGGGTATTCAATAAGGATATAATAAATACTTTCATGTAGATCACTGAATATGATAAGTTTGATTCATTGCAATAGTTTTACAATATTATGATGGTAATATGTGGGAGGTACTGGTGAATGATTGTGGTTTAGTAAGAATATTGGTGTTAAGGTTTGTGATTCCCGAAGCATGCACGTATGGTCTCTAGTTATGCTAAGAAGTTGGAGCATGATTTATTATTGATTGTCTTCCTTATGAGTGGCAGTCGGGGATGAGAAATGGTCTTTTCCTACCAATCTATCCACCTAGGGGCATGTGTAGTAGTACTTTGCTTCGAGGGCTAATAAACTTTCACAATAAGTATATGAGTTCTTTATGACTAATGTGAGTCCATGGATTATACACACTCTCACCCTTCCGCAATTTGCTAGCCTCTTCGGTACCGTGCATTACCCTTTCTCACCTCGAGAGTTGGTGCAAACTTCGCCGGTGCATCCAAACCCCGTGATATGATACGCTCTATCATACATAAGCCTCCTTATATCTTTCTCAAAACAGCCATCATACCTACCTATTATGGTATTTCCATAGCCATTTCGACATATATTGTCATTCAACTTCCACCGTTCCATTTTTATGACACACATCATCATTGTCATATTGCTTTGCATGATCATATAGCTGACATAGTATTTGTGGCTCAGCCACCGTTCATCATTTTTTATAGATGTTACGCTAGCATCGTTGCACATCGTGGTACACTGCCAGAGGCAATCATATAGAGTAATATTTTGTTCTAGTGATTATTACGTTCCAGTTAAGTGCGAGGTATCGTATGTGATAACGTTTCGAGCACCCCGCAGACCCATCCATACACAAACAGAGACGGAGAATCAAAAGTTTCTCATATCCCCATATGTGAACGTCAGGTGTGCAGCACGCCGAGTCGGATGCCCAGGGGCGTCGTGTGAGCCGTTTCCGGAACCACATATTGACGTAACATGAGAAGAAGGACGTAATGGTGACTTCCCTTGGTTTGGTACAACTTCAAACAATAAAGGAACATTTTCCATTCACGAGCAAGGTATCATGCGATGAAAAACAAATCGCCAAAGAAATGTACGGGCAATGATCATGGTCGGGGAAATTAGAAACGCAATAGGAACGTGATCATTTCCAGACGGCTGAAGACAAAATCCTTCAACAGTTTGTTGTTGCTCAAAAAACATTCATATTTTTTCGAAAAGGAGGAATACCCCCGGCCCCTACATCAATTGATGCACATAGCCATAAAATGAAACATTCACATAGTTCCTCTGGGTGTAGTTTCAAATAGTTCGCTTAACTTATCTAGTCGGCTGGTTGCAGTTTTCAAGTTTGTAAACCAATTTGGGACGACAAGGTTATTTGCAGACAGTTGAGAAAAGTATATTCAAATTGTTATACAAATGCATTATGTATATAATTATTTGGAAGCTATTCACGAGGGACATTCATCAGATAGTTCACCTAAATTTTCAGTTGTATTAGTTGCTTCACTTCTTGGCTGCAATTGGTCTTTATTCATTTTCGGTTTCTATTAGTTGCTTCTCTTCATGATCTCTTCAAATAGTACACTTGGCTTTGATTTTATGTTTCATATAGTTCACTTAACTTGCAGGCTGGAGTTGGTCTCTGCACCAATTGACGCAACGGGTCATCTAGTAAGAACAAATCACCATAATAGGTGATAGTAAATCCAGTAGGCTCCAATGAGTTTGGTTAGCATACTAGTCACACGATTGCCAACTTATTACTAAACCTAACTTGGCTCACATTTGCAAATCATTCAGTTTAGACTCTAGGAGGTTCTGCAAATATGCTTTTCTAATAATACACTAGAAAACAATATTAAGATATTTGTTAGATAATACACTTTAGAGATTTCTATGATGATATGCAATGAAAGGGCCACATGATTATGAGCTTATATCATATGGGCTGGTTCAGAATGCTTCGCTAGACACATCTTTCTTTGAATGAACACATGAATTGGTTGATCGAGTTTTCAGGTTCATAGATGAATGGGTTGATATACATGCACCAAAGGGGACTACCCCAGCCATGCATCATGTGGTACACTGGACACCACCGGAGGACTCTTGGCTCAAAATAAATGTTGATGGATCGTCGATGAAGAATTGGTCTTCTGGTGGAGGACAAGTAGTGGTGCGTGATCACCGGGGTACATTTAAAGCTGGAGCTTGCCATGCTTTCGCCAACGTCGCTGTTGCTGAACATGCGGAGTTGCTAGCTTGTCGTCGAGTGTACAACTTGTGACTGAAATTGGTGCCACAAAGTTTATTCTTGAAATTGATAATCAATCTGTCGCAAGGGTTCTCAATTATGAAGAAATGGATCGATCCAGATTTGGTCCTCTCATACATCAGATCAAGGAGGTGTTGTCCGGTGTCGCCAAAACTTGTGTGGTATGGGCCAGAAGGGATGCGAACAAAGTGGCTCACATATTAGCTAGGGAGGGCTGCCGTTTTAGATTATGCAAAACTTGGTTTCATGTATTTCCATCGTGTATTCGTGATGCTGTTCTGGATGATGTTGTAGCAATTTAAATAATAAAGGCATCTATTTCCCCTCAGGAAAAAATAGATGCAGATACACACAAATATATACGTATGCACTCTACGATTTATGCAATATGTACAACTTTACTGAAGGACAAGCTTTTTTTAATCTTACAATGAAAATTTAGTATAAATGATTTTTTGAGTGACAAACAACAAAGAACGATATGCTTAATATTACACAACATTGTTATCTGTTTATCTATGCCAGCCAAATAATACTCCCTCCAATCCAAAATAAGTGTTGTAACTTTGAACTAAGGGTGAACTAATCTTAGTTCAAAACTGCAACACTTGTTATGGATCGGAGGGAGTGGCAACTATACTCATTACTATGTTAGCATGGCAAAATAATTTTAGATAGGTAAAGAAGTTTGGTATAAAATACCTATTTTGATTTACCTCGGTTCCCAACTTAGTTTAGACCACCCATGTCGGGAAAACACAGTCAGTGGTGCTAGCGCCAACTGGTAATCCAGGAGGTAAAGTTGGAGATGGTGGAAGGCTCAGGTCCGAAGTTGCCGCTAGCGATCACTAGAAGCACGCCATGGCGCTCCACCCCAAAGGTGGCGAGGGACATGACATCGTCGTAGAGCGGTGATACGTATCCAACGTATCTATAATTTTTTATTGTTCCATACTGTTATATCATCATTCTTGGATGTTTTACAATCATTTTATAGCAACTTTATATCATTTTTTGGGACTAACCTATTGACATAGTGCCCAGTGTCAGTTGCTATTTTTTGCTTGTTTTTTACTTCGCAGAATATCAGTACCAAATGAAGTCCAAATGCCATGAAACTTTTTGGAGATTTTTTTTGGACCAGAAGACAACTTGGGAGCCAAGGAAGCACCTTGGGGGAGGCCCAAGGGGCCCACCACCAGGGCGCGCCAGAGGCCCCTAGCGCGCCCTGATGGGTGGTGAGGCCCACGGAGAACTCCTCCACCGCCTATCGGCTCTATAAATACTCAGATATTCCAGAAATACTAAGGGAGTCGACGAAAAAAAAATCCAGCCACCGCAAGTTCCAGAACCACGAGATCCAATCTAGAGCACTATTCTGGCACCTTGCCGGAGGGGAACACGATCATGGAGGGGTTCATCATCCTCATTGGTGCTCCTCCGATGATGCATGAGTAGTTCATCACAGACCTACAGGTCCATAGGCAGTAGCTAGATGGCTTCTTCTCTCTTTTTGATTCTCAATACAATGTTCTCCTCGATGCTCTTGGAGATCTATTTGATGTAATGACTTTTTGCGGTGTGTTTGTTGGGATCCGATGAATTGCGAGTTTATGATCAGATCTATATCCATGAATATTATTTGAGTTTTATTTGATATATTTTACGCATGATTATTTATAGCCTCATATTTCTTCTCCGAAACTTTGGTTTGGTTTGGCCAACTAGGTTGATTTTCCTTGCAATGGGAAGAGGTGCTTTGTGATGGGTTCGATCTTGCGGTATCCTCACCCAGTGACAGAAGGGGTGGCGAGGCACGCATGCATCATTGCTATTAAGGATGAAAAGATGGGGTCTATTCCGAAATGAATAGATCTTGTCTACATCATGTCATCGTTCTTATTGCATTACTCCATTTCTCCATGAACTTAATACACTAGATGCATGCTGGATAGCGGTCGATGTATGGAGTAATAGTAGTAGATGCAGGCAGGAGTCGGTCTACTAATCTTGGACGTGATGCCTATATATTTGATCATTGCCTTGGATATCGTCACAATTATTTGCTCTTCGATCAATTGCCCAACAGTAATTTGTTTACCCACCGTATGCTATTTTCTTGAGAGAAGCCGGTAGTGAAATCTACGGCCTCCGGGTCTATTTTCTATCATATTGTTTTCAGATCTATTATTCCAAAAAACCCAAAATACCTTGCTGCACTTTTTCTTTGTTTATTTTATTTTGTGTTTTCATCAGATCTATTCATCCAATCTTATACTATTTAATCCATCTTTTTACCGAGGAGGGATTGACAACCCCTCTTACGTGTTGGGTTGCAAGAATTTGTTCTTTGTGTGCAGGTTCCATCTACATAGTGTTGCTTGGTTCTCCTACCGGATTGATAACCTTGGTTTCATAACTGAGGTAAATACTTGCCGTTGTTGTACTGCATCATCCCTTCCTCTTTGGGGAAATACCAACGCGGATACAAGCAATCAAAAGGAATTTCTGGCGCCGTTGCCGAGGAGACATCATCAGATTCTGTTTTTGTTGCATTGTGTGCTTATTTTGACGAATCTATGGATTGTATCGGGGGGTATAAGCCATGGTAAAGTTAGAATATAGTAGGTATAAGGCAATAAAAATATGAATGGGTTTGCAACAGTACTTAAAGTAAGGATTAGTTTTCTTATACTAACGGATCTCACGAAAGTTTTGTTGAGTTTTGTGTGATTGAAGTTTTCATGTTTTGGGTGAGATCACAATCGATGAAGGAATAAGGAGTGTCAAGAGCCTAAGCTTGGGGATGCCCCATGGCACCCCAATGTAATATTCAAGGAGAACTAAGCAAATAAACTTGGGGATGCCCTAATATTCAAGGAGAAGCAAGCAAATAAACTTGAGGATGCCCCGGAAGGCATCCCCTCTTTCTTCTAACGACCATCGGTAATTTTACTTGGTGCTATATTTTTATTCGTCACATATCATGAGTTTTGCTTGGAGCGTCTTGTATTATATGAGTCTTTGCTTGTTTTGCTTTTTAGTTTGTCACAATCATCCTTGCTGGACACACCTATTTGACAGAGCCATAATGATGCTATAATTTGTTAGAATTGCTCGATGTGCTTCACTTAAATTTTTGAGCCATGGAAGTGCTCTAGTGCTTCACTTATATCTTTTTTTAGCACGGTGGTGCTTTAATTTTTGAAGAAATACTCTCATGCTTCACTTAGATTAATTTGAGAGTTAGTAAATTTTGAAGAAATATTCTCTCATGCTTCACTTATATTATTTTGAGTGATGGTGGAAATTACTTATGCTCATGTTCTTCACTTATATTATTTGAGAGCTTATTATAAACAATGGCAATATATTAAATAGTCCCAAAGTGGTAGATATTCAAGAGGGATATAATAAAAACTTTCTGAAGACCATTGGACAAAATAAACTTGATTCTTTGTAATAGTTTTGAGATATGATGATAGCAATATGTGAGTCATGTTGGTGAGTAATTATGCTCTAGTAAGAATATTGGTGTTAAGGTTTGTGATTCCCTATGCAAGCACGAAAGTCAATAGTTATGCAATGAAATTACATCCTACTTATGGTGCATTATTCAGTTTTAGTTATGCTTAATGCTCGTTTATGAGAATTTTTGTTTCTTGGTTGGTTGCTTCTCAATCTTTTTGCTAGCATCCACTTGTACTAAGTAGAAATACTACTTGTGCATCCAAAATCCTTATACCAAGTTTTGCCATATGAGTCCACCATACCTACCTATATGCGGTATTTCCTTGTCATTTTAAGTAAATTTGTATGTGCCAACTCTAATTTTCAAAATTAATTTCCTTTTTGTGTGCCCGTATCGCTCATGAAGCGATAGGGGGTGGCCAATATTTTTCCATGCTAGATGTGTTATTCTCAAGATGAGTGTTTATTCACTTGTCATTGCACGAGAGTGTGACAGTATTAGGGATGCCCAGTCCCGAAATGAAAAAGAAATTTACTTTATGTTGCCAAATAATAAATTCCTTGGAAAGTGTTGGTATGGAAGGCACCCATGGATATGGCTAGCCATGGATTGTGAAAGAATGGTGGAAAAGGAATAAACTTTATTTTATGTTTGGGAACCGCCTATGATGTATCTAGCATGGAAAGTATTGGGAACTACTTGGTCGTTTTCGTTGACGGGAAAAGCATGCCTCACAAAAAAAATTATCTCTCAATTTAAGCTTTGAGATCTGGCACCTCTACAAATCTATGCTTCCCTCTGCGAAGGGCCTATCTATTTACTTTATGCAATTTTTATTTTTATTTGAGTCTCCATCTTCTCTTATAAAGCACCAACTAAGGGGCACTATGATCATACTTGTGCATTGGATGTAGCTAATACTCGAGTGTGTCTCATGAATGGATCAATGATTGAGCATGATGGGCTAGGGATAACTTTCTTTAATGTTGATATTTTGAAAGACATGGTTGCTTGTTGATATGCTTGAGTATTGAAGTCTTCATGTCAAATATAGACTATTACTTTGAATCATCTAAAAGTCCAAATGTCCATGCCACAAAAGAAAAGAATATGTGATGAACTTGTTAGGAAGCATTCCACATCAAAAATTCTGTTTTTATCATTTACCTACTCGAGGACGAGCAGGAATTATGCTTGGGGATGTTGATACGTCTCCAACGTATCTATAATTTTTTATTGTTCCAAGCTGTTATATTATTGATAGGTCTCCCACTACTGGAAACAGAGAATTTCCCATCAGTCAGCTCTTTGCCGTCTGCTAGAGCTAGCAAAGAAGGCCTTTGCCGTCTGCTTGTAAAAAACGGACGGCAATGACTTGGCTGATGGCAAAGAGCCAAGTTGCCATCAGCCATTTCTTTGTCGTCCGCCAGCGGACGGCAAAGATTCTTTGCCGTCTGCTAGTGGATGGCAAAGAGGTGGGTGGGGTCCAGTGGAGGCCTAAACCCTAACGGCCCACCAGCACCACCTCATTGCCGTTCGCTAGCAGACGACAAAGAATCTTTGCCGTCAGCTGGCAGACGGCAAAGCAAACGCTACCTAACGGCCCACCCCCACCCCACCTCCCACTCTCTCACTCCATCGAGCCCCCGACCCCAACCGCCGCCGCCGCCCCCAACCCCCACCTCCCTCGCCGCCGCCCCGCGGCCTCGCCGCCCCACCCGCTGCCTCGCCACCTTGCCGCCCCGCCACCTCGCTGCCCCGCCGCCCCGCCTCCCCGGTGCCCCGCCGCCCCACTCCGGTGAGCTCCGGTGAGCCTCTCCCCTATGTTTTTTCTTTTCTTTTTTTCTACTGTTAGTTAGGTTAGTTACTAGGGTTAGTTAGGTTAGTTACTAGTGTGTTAGTTAGGTTAGTTAGGTTAGTTCTAGGTTAGTTAGGTTAGTTCTAGTAAAAAATTACTAGGAGAAGAAAATAAGAAGAATAAGAAGAAGAAGAGGAGAAGAAGAAAGGGGGAGGAGAAGAAAAGAAGAAGAAGAAGGAGAAGAAGAAGAAGATGAAAAAAAAGAAGAAGTAGAAGAAGAAGATGAAAAAGAAGGAAGAAGAAGATGAAAAAAAGAAGCAGAAAAAGTAGAAAAAGAAAGAAAAGAAGGAAAAGAAGGTCGAGGGTCGAGGTGTCGAGGGTCGAGGATCTCCGAGGGGTCGAGGGTCGAGGGTCACCGAGGGGTCAAGGATCGCCGAGGGGTCGAGGGTCGAGGATCGTCGAGGGGTCGAAGTTTTTTTCATAGTTTGAAGTGTCGATGCTTTATGTGATGTGATGTCCTAAATTTTCTTGACTCGATCAGTAAAATTTACAGGCTTTGTTCTATTTCATCTCCTTGGAGTCATCGTGGTTGAAGTTTTTGGTCTGTGATCCCGCCGTTGTTCGACTACTTTCCCTACAGCCAAGGGTGAGCTACGAATCCACCTTCACCTCCTACGCTCTTGTAATCATGTCAGTAGATTTCATTTTCATGCTAAGTCACGTAACGGTAAATAGTAGGTGCGTCTCCCATCCGAAAGGGTTGCATCGATAAATATGCAATCAGTTGCATATTTATCACCATAACTCATTCGGATTGTCCAGCGATTTCCACGGACAGCCCGAGTATCTGTAGATTGGGTACGTTCTCCATGCTCTACCCCATTCCGAGACAAAATTTCTTCAGCGCCTCCCTATTGTTCTCCGGATGCACATTCTCTCGGCGTTTTGCCGAGACGTGTATCAAGAGAACAGCGGGGAGGTGCTGCCGAAATTTTGTCTCGGAATGGGGTAGAGCATGGAGAACGTACTCAATCTACACATACTCAGGTGGGATTAGGACCTATCTTTACCTATTAGAGTGTAGGTTGCATGGAAGTAATAAAATTGACAAACTAGATTAACTGATGAATATACATGCTGAATTATATATATTTCTTGTCTGTCCAGTAGCTAGGCAAGACAAGTGATCGTGCATGGATGTACACCGGTCACACTAGTCAGAAAGAGATGACCAATGAATGGTTAACAAAAACCAAGGGGTTTGTGAAAGCCGTATTTGCAAATGGCCACACCACACCTTGGGTTTGAAGTGTTTCCCGTGCGGTGGTGTCCTCTCACGTCCGAGCTCCAACGCCGGACTCTATCCAAGCTCCAACGCCGGACTGCATTCGAGGTGTTTGTTTGCAGCCGAGCTTCAACGCCGGACTGCATCCAAGCTCCAACGTCGGATTGTATCCAAGCTCCAATGCCAGACTGTATCCAAGCTCCAACGCTGGACTGTATCCAAGCTCCAACGCCGACCTGCATCCGAGGTGTCATAGATCACCTTGGTTCAAAAAAGTTAAAGTAGTTCAGCCAAGCTTAATGCCGGAAATGCCCTCTATGGAGCCAGCCACTTGTATTCGAGCTTTATGCCGGACTGCGTCCAAGCTCCAACGCCGAACTGCATCCGAGGTGTCATAGATCACCTTTGTTCGAAAAAGTTGAAGGAGTTCAGCCGAGCTTAATGCCCGAAATGCTCTCTATGGAGCCAACCACTTGTATCTGAGCCTTATGCCGGACTGCATCCGAGGTGGTGCACCACCTTGGTCTTGGGCTGATTTTTTGCGGATATATATTTCTCGATTGGTGCAATTTATTCTCTACCGAGATATATAGCCAGTAGCCCTCAAGGTGTGTGTCGGCCTAAAATCCGAGATGCACCTGCAGGAAAACATGAAACCGCTGATCCCAGTAGCCCCTGAGACTCGGGTCGATTCGCGAAATCGGCCTAAGGATCAACTCCTAGCTCGGCAACATACGTAAGAATGGAAACGCGGTGTGCACAGTCCTCGAGACCCAAGTTGGGTGCGACCGACCAACCCGAGGATCATAATCTCCTCGGAAACTATTTGCACTTTGTAAATTGTCTACATTGAATAGGCAATCAGTAGCCCCCGAGCCACTGGTCGGGTGGCAACACCAGATCAGGGGATCGATGTGCCCATTTAATATTTATAAATGAGAAGCGCGAAGCCCAGTAGCCCCCGAGCCTTAATGTGGGCATGGGTGGCCGAATTAAGGATCGATATCCGGAGTAAAATCACAATTTATGTGTAATGATTCTATGCATCCAAGTACTCTACATCATTAATGCTTGGATCCGCATTGTACAAAACTTTGTTGACCCACCATCGGCTTCAACCTCCTCGGCCAGTAGCCGGGGAGTGTTTGTCCTACCTTATAAGGCCTTTATAAGGGCAAAGATTTATGGCAAACAAGGCAATCCGGCCATATAGTTTTATAAACAAAGGTATGCGGAGAGATATGACGTAATCGAGCGATATGATGGAAATTGTGTGTGTGGCATGAGTTGCCGCTGAATTGTGCTTGAGTTGCATATGTTTTGCCGAAATGTCGATTTATTTCCGTTTCGGCAAATTTTGGGCAAACTCTATATGTCCTATTTTTAGGGAAGGTCATGCCGAATTTTTGTATGACTTTGATGCATGCATGCATTTTTATAATCAATTTGTTTATTATTATCGCGCAGGCGTTCATGATGGTCAGTGGAACAATGGTGGAAAGGTGGTTGTGATCGGCAGTGCAGGACATGAATGAAAATAATTGGACAGAGATTTTATATCCATGTCGAAGATGCAAAGGAGGAGTTTGGCTCGACCCCTATGAGGATGGTCGTTTGATGGCGCACCTGCTCATGACTTGTTTCATGGATGGCTATACTCGGTGGATAATTGAAGATGATGATGAGGACGCCGACGGGGCAGCCAATGACGACACGGGTCAAGACGAAGAGATGATCGATAATGGCGGCAGAGAAGGGGCCGGACATGATGACAGGGAAGAGGCCGGACATGGAGGCGGAGAAGAGGCCGGACATGGTGGTGGAGAAGAGGCCGGACATGGCGGCAGAGAAAATGTGGACTACACGCCGCAGACTTCGTCGCTACTAAGTTCAATCGTGCGGGACCCTCATGTTTGACACCTGCTACGCAAGGAGACTTGTACTCACAGAGCTGCTTCTAGAGAGGAGTCCAAGCTGGAGCAACTGGTGGTAGACTCGAACACTCCATTGTATGATGGTTGTGATCCCGAGGTGACCCGCTTGAGTTTCACGCTCGAACTTCTGAAGACGAAGGCTAAAAACAAATGGACCGACACTAGCCTCGATGAGCTTCTCAAGTACCTAAAGGATGTTCTTCCCGCGGGGAATCTATGTCCTACTAGTGTGGATGAGGCCAAGAAGATCGTGTGCCCTCTTGATCTACCGCACGTTAGATACCATGCATGCATCAACGATTGCATCATTTATCGAAAGGAGCACACGGAAAAAACCAGCTGTCCGGTGTGCAATGCTTCTCGATACAAAAAGGCCGAAAAGAAATCTCCCCAGAAAGATGTATGGTACTTACCGATCACTCCCCGTGTGCAACATTATTTTGTAGATCCCAAGGAAGCAAAGCTCATACGTTGGCACGCGGAGAGGAGAAAGCCCGACGATGGAGATGATCCGAAGCTGAGACACCTCGCGGATGCAAGCCAGTGGAGAGCGTTCAACGGCGAATATCGATATTTCGCATGTGATGCAAGGAACATCATGCTTGGCACGTGTACCAATGGAATGAATCCGTTTGGTAGCCAGAACACCAACCATAGCACATGGCCCGTGTTTGTATGGATGTACAACCTCCCCCTGGTTGTGCATGAAGTCGAAGTACGTACACATGAGCATGCTGACTCAAGGGCCGAAACAACCAAGAAATAATATTAATCGGTATCTGGGGCTACTTCAAGAGGAGTTAGACACGTTATGGAAAACACCGGCCAAGACATGGGACACCAGCAAAGGCGAGTATTTCTACATGAGAGCCGCGCTGATCACGACGGTGCACGACTATCTTGGTTACAGATATGTCACAGGCCAGGTGTGCCATGGATATTGCGGATGCACGCAGTGCATGAATGATACGACGTCTCAGCAGCTAACGTCAATGAAAGATGGCGGGTCCGGGAAAATCGTGTACATGGGGCATCAAAGATGGCTCGAGAAGGACGACCCATGGAGAAACTGTGGAGATCTATTCAATGGTGAGGCTGAGCATCGAGGACCTCCACGTAAGCAGAGCGGCACCGAAATCGATGAGTTGTTGAAAAACTGGGAACAGTGCCCCGCGCCGGGAAAGACGATGAAAAAGGCACCGGAGCCGCTGCTGAAGGTATGGAAGACGAGGTCTGTTTTCTGGGACTTGGAGTACTGGCACAAACTCGACATGCCTCATTCCCTTGATCAAATGCATATCTTTAAGAATGTCCTTGAGAGCTTGCTTGCAACACTGATGAACATGTCGGACAAAGACCAAGGATGGGCCGAAGGCAAGAAGAGACTTGCAAGATTTGAAAATCAGGGCAGATCTGCACATGCTGCCCCATAAAAATTCAGAGGAGATAGAGACAGACACGGAGGCGCGGGACAAGAAGGGCAAAAAAGTGAAGGAAGAGGATTATTGCCCCCCTTCTTGCTTCACCTTAAGTCCGGCTGAGATCGATCAATTCTTCAAGTGCCTTACCGGAATCAAAATTAGTTCCGATTACTGTGGGAGGATATGCAGATTTCTGGACACGAAGAAGAAAAGGTTCAGCGGGATGAAGTCTCATGACTGTCATGTGATGACGCAGATACTACGTGTTGCCCTTAGAGGGATAACGGACAAGCACGTCCGTGACACGCTTATTGGTCTCTGCAACTTTTTCGACGTCATCTCTCGAAAGTCGATCAATGTGAAGCAGCTCCGAAGGCTACAGGAAGAGATTGTTGTGATACTAAATGAGCTTGAGATGTACTTCCCGCCCGCGTTCTTTGACGTCATGGTTCATCTGTGTGTCCATATTGTGGACGACATAATAGATCTGGGGTCGTCATTCCTGCACAACATGATGCCGTTCGAGAGGATGAATGGGGTCATCAAAGGATTCGTTCGTAACATGTCCCGTCTAGATGGAAGCATCGTCCAGGGCTATCTGACACAAGAGTGCATCTCTTTCTGCGAGAATTATCTATATGGAAGAGACCGGCCTGGTGTTGGTTTGCCCGTTAAGAAGCACCTTGGGAGGCTCGAAGGAGAAGGTCACTCCATCGGTCGCAGGGAACTGCATGTGAGTTACTCGGATCGACGCAACGACTTTGACATAGCAAACTTAGTAGTGCTACATCACCAAGACGTGGTAGATACTTTCGTGACACTGCACAAAGAAACCATCACTAAGAAGTATCGTGACCAGGGGCTATGCAGGACGAACGCCGAAGTTACTAGAGAGCACAACTCCACTTACCTGCATTGGTTCAAAGAGCATATTCTTGCTAATCCCCCAGAAGAGGGCTCTAAGGACGGATTGCTCATATACCCCTTAGCACATGGCCCCGCGGCCAACCTCGCGACCTATCAGGCATACGATATCAATGGATACATGTTCTACCCGGAGGCCAAAGATATGAAAAGTGATTTTTAGAACTCAGGGGTGACGATGGAATGCATGACCGGCGACAACGCCGCAAATGAGAGATTCTATGGAAGGGTCGAGGAGATCTGGGAGCTTGACTAGTATGGACTGCACAGCGCGATGATGTTCTGTGTCAGATGGGCTAAGAATGTCGAAAGAGAAAACTGGTATTTCACTACCATGTTTATACCCGACGCCAAGAGCGCTACCGTGAACACCATCGCAAAAAACGAGCCATGGATACACGCTAAGCACGTGACACAATGCTTCTTCATAACCGACCCGAGGAATCCCAGTCGTGTTATCGTGAGGAGAGGCAAAAGGGACATCATTGGAATAGATGGAGTCACCAATGAGGAAGACTACGACCAATACGGCAACCCGATGAGGGAAGATGGCGATGATGATGAAGCATACATCAAAAGAAGAATCAATACTACATTACCTAAGAAAGATCGTACTTCATGGAAAAGGAAAAGTCACAACGAGGGGCTCAATTATTCGTCAACGAACAAGAAGGGAAAGAATCTCACTCAAAAACGAAAACGTCGACGCTGAGAAACCGTTATCGGTCAAATGATGTAATATATATGTTCTTATTTTGTATACGCACTTAACCGTTATGGGTCAAATGATGCAATATATATCGCCTTAGTTATATACATTGTATCGCCTTCCCTTCGTTCCGGCTCTCAGAAAAAAAAGGAAAAGGAGAAGAAAAGAAAAGAAAATAAAAGAAAAAAGGAAAAGAAAATAGAAGAAAAAAAGGAAAAGAAAAGTAAAAGAAAAGATAAAGGAAAGAAAAAAGAAAAGGAAAAGAAAATAAAAAGAAAAATGAAAGCAATATTAGTAGCGCTGGTTCAAGAACCGCGCTATAGCTACCTGAGATAACAGTAGCGCGGTTTTCTAGCCCGCGCTATAGCTACCTGAGATAGCAATAGCACGGTTTTCTAGCCCGCGCTATAGCTATCCTAGCTATAGCGCCGGTCCAGACCCGCGCTACTCTAAGTTTGACTTAACCACCGCGCGGGCTCCCTTCCTCCTCCTATTCCTCCCCAATTCCCCACTCTCTTCTCCCTCCTCGTCGCCATCGGAGCCCCTGCCCTCGCCACGCCCAAGCCTCGAGCGCCGCCAGAGCCCTGCCCTCGCTCTCCGCTGGAGTCTCCGCCCTCGACGTCGCCACACGCCTGCCTCCTCCTCCTCGACCTCGCCGGCGCCTGCAGCCTCCTCAAGGTCGCCATCTCCCCCGACCCCGCCTCGCCTCCGACCAGCCTCAGTGCCGCCATCTCCCCCGACCCCCTTTGTAAGCCCCACACATCCCCTCTCTCTCTGCCTCGGTGGAGTTTAGGGTTCTTGCTAGGTTTTATATGTGAGTTTAGGGTTCTACAGAATTTGCGGTGAATTCTAGGGTTCTACAGAGATACTAGTTCTAGGGTTCTACAGAGATACTAGTTCTAGATGTGAATTTAGTAAAAAAAATTGCGGTGATGAATTTAGTTAAATTAATTTGCTTTAAATGTATTTTCAAAATCTTAATGTATTATCACTGTTCTGTCACTGTTCTAGGGTTCATAATGTACCTAGGAATCAAATTTGGAGTGTATGAACCCTAGGATCAAAGTCAAAAAAATGTCCTAGTTAGTATGTACCCTAGGACAGATTAGGTAGTTGCTATTTTTTATTGCTAGATTAGTGCTAGTTAGTTGCTATTTTTTATTTAAAGAAATTGTTGCTATTTGATTTTTTTAGTTAAAGAAGTTGTTGCAATTTTAATGTATTAGCTAGCTTACATTTTTCTTCAAGTTCTATATTTTTCTTCCTGTTATATGCAAATTTGAAGTGGAAATGTGATATGTGGACATGTGATATTTGAGGCCGACATAGACACCAATGGCACCGGCACCGATGGCGGCGCTGAGACCGGCGAGGAAGGTACCGGCGGGGAAGGTATCGACGCCGAAGCCGCTAACGAAAAGAAGAAGCAGAAGAAGCAGAGGATACGAAAACCTAACAAACTCAGCATCGGACGACTGGTGATCACAAAGATGGCCCCTGGCAAGTTTGAGCCATTAGAGCCGGAAGAACCTCGCAAGTGCTATGGGAACCAACTCGGATGCATCCTACGGGAATGCGCGATGATCAACGACGATGACTTAGTGGGTAAAGAATATTTGAAGTAGTTGCTCCTACCGAAGCTACATAAGAGATTCCAGTTCCCTGACCGGGATGACAGCATAGAACAACCGTGGGATGATCCGAAGATGAAAAAGATAAACAATCATGACATGGGCATGTTCAGCAATGATTTGGCCTCCTGGAAAGGGAGGGTGAAACGAGCTATTGAGGCTAATGAACCCCTATCCAAGATTCTGGAGGAAAATCCGACACTTACGAAAGAGGAGTTCCAAAAGTTCAAGGACACTTGCGCTACCGAGGCAGCCAAGGCTAAGGCTGAGAAATTCAAGGCGCTTCAGCAAAGGAAAACGAGGAACCAATGCCTCGGAAGCCGTGGCTACCTTGGCAAAAGTCCCATATGGGATAAGGAGGACGCGGAACGTGAAGCCTCGGGGATCCCAGACCCCTTCGCAAAGTTCACCGCCCCCTTGGAGCGTGACTTCATCAGGGCCCGCTACAAGTGGGACAAGGAAAAGAAGGTTTTTTACATGGACCCGATCACAAGGAAATTGGAAAGAATACTAGTAATTATTCTTTTACCACACCTTACATTTAGCTTCTGATCAAGTTGACTACACATTCGTAAACGGTTCACGTTCCTTCTGCAGGAGAAGTAACACAGGCTTGCAGCCGAAAACGAGTCTTCGTCGATGAGGTCCAAGTGGGACATCCCTCTTAACCGGGCCTTAAACAAACTGAAGGGACTCCCTTTGGAATAGCGGCCGCAATATGGACGTGTGCACGGCGCCGGAGATGGTGCCACGTGGAAGGTAATTTACAATGAGGGACCGGAGGCCAAGAAGCAGAAAAAGAAGTTCAGTCAGGTGGATATCGACGAGAAGGTGAAGCTTGCATTCGAGAAAAAAGCAGCTGAGGACGCGAAAAAAGCAGCTCAGGAGAAAATGAGTTATTCCAGGAGGCAGTCGATGCAGCTGTAGCTGCCTGTAGAAATGATTTTGCTACTAACTTGATCCCGGCTGTCATCAACTGGATGAAGGAAAATCCAGACAAGACGGCACATGATTTTCCCATGCCCAGCTTCGTCGGGAGCAACTCGGTGAACATCACAACCGCACCATCGCCTACTCACGCAACCGTGCCTGCTCCCGCATCCGCACCCACGCCTGCACCCGCTCATAGCAGCCCGCCCTCTGTCTCTGGCGTGCTAGGCGGGCCTTCATCTTTGGCTGAGCTCCACGCCCTCACGGTAATTACACGCCGCACCAACATATATCTAGATATTCCGTTTTCGTTGTTTTTCGGATGTTTTACGCCGCAGACATGTCTTTGCAGGCCGACGAAACCCCGTGCACCGTACTCTACTTGATCAAAGGCAGAAGGTGGACGTGGGAAAGGCGGTGATAATGAAGCCCTTGGAACTCAGGTTCCACGGCCAGCAGATCCCCGTTGGCCACTTCAGGGTTAACTTGTCGAGTGTGAAATCGGGGCACGAGGATTTGCCTCCTCCAGTATGGCTGGGGGAGAGGACAACAAGACCCCGACGCGGCTTGGAAACTGCAAGGGTTGGATGCTGCTATGGCCGAAGAATCTTCTTCATCTGGAGGCAGGCAAGAGCACACCAATAACCACACATCAGCAAGCAGGTATGAACACCACCACCCCGCCTACGCAATTACCAGCGCCTGTAGTGCCGGGTGAGAGCGGCGGACGACATGAGGAAGGGGCCGAATAGTGGATGATGTAATCGTCCCCGTAGAATGAAGATTGGATGATGAGATGGACGAGGATGACCCTCTTCGGTTCCTCAATACAGGCGCCTATGACGACGACATAGAAATCATGAGTCGGCCATATGACGACTAGGGCTATCAGCATGCTAATGAGGAGATGGATGATGTGCCCGGGCAGGAACGTCCTAGCAGGGTTGATTGCAATAAGTCTCTCTTCATGCAATCCTCACAGGACACGCCTGAAGATGCCGCCTCAACGCAGGCTCAACTAGCCGAGGGTCGTACAGTGCTTAGCCCGACAACACTGGGGCAGGGGTTAAGGAAGGGTCTGGAAGGTCAGCCCAAGAAAAAGGAGAGGAAGAGACCATCGAAGAAAGGCTCTGCTACCTACAAACAAGCTAGAGCACATAGCAGCCAGATGGTGAATTTTGCAGAGTGTGTACCCGTCAAAGGTGAGGCCATGTTCCATGTCGCGGACGAGCCGATCCTACCACCGAAACCGCTAGAGGCCATATCAGGGGATCTCAGGAGACTGCACAACCATGTGTTGTTGACTGAGATAAGCCTTCTAGCCTCGAAGGATCCAGGATATCCAACATACGCGATTTCTGTGCCTGAGGGGAAGTGCTACGTCAACACACGGCCCGTGGAGGTGTTCTTCCCGCGGTTTGACCATATCTTCGAGATGTTTCTGACAAGGCGGCTCGATTCTACAATCGTCCGCCTTTTTGCTCTACATATGAACTCTATCATGAAGAGAGAGCAAGTCTCGCAAATCTGTGTGGCGGATCCATACTACATGCACGAGTCCTTCTTGAGTCTCAGCGACTTTGAGCGTATAACTGCTAGGGAGTACCTCGAAAACTTCATGATAAGGAATAAGGACCAGGAAATTGTCCACCCGCCTTATCATCCAAAGTAAGTCAGGGCCGGACAACCCTTTCGTACATTTCAATCATTCCTTCTTGCTCATATGGAGAATAATTTGAGGTGTTTTTTTCCCGCAGCAACGGGCGCGCCATCCTTATCGTTGTTTACCCGCGAGTCTCCCACGCCGTGTATTTTGACCCTACCAGAAACTACGAGAAGAAGGACTACACCCACGTAATGAATATTCTAGATGATGCTCTCCACGGCTTTAGCTTGTGGGGTGGCCACCTGCAGATCAGGAAACAAAGGAACCGCAAGTCGGGTTTCTCGCATAAAACTAACTTCTGCTGCATCCATGTCCCGAAACCAAGCAGCAACGATGGATTCTACCTCCTCCATCTCATGATGGAGTTCAGAAGGGATCACCAACAGCTTCGCATGACAACCAAAAGCGATGATCATATCCGCAAGTGGGTAGAATCCCAAGATGAAGCAGATTATAAACTTAGAGATGACTTCTTTCGCATCCAGAGGGACATTGAGATGATCATCATGAAAGAAGTCATCGAAGGGAAGGGGATGGTCCACCACGACCCTATATCGCGAGCTGACGTCCGAACTCGCATAGGCATGCAACGTCAGGACCTCACGCCGTTTAAGAAGCTAGGGTGCATCCTCGATGATATGGACGGATGGAACTTCTAGTGATTTACGATGCCGATGATGATGATATGTGTCGGTTGAACTTGTATACTTTCTGTAGCGATGAAACTTTGTGATGTGCACGGTCCCTGCCGAACTTGCGTAATGCTACTTTGTTAGTTTGGGTACGATGACCTGCGTACCACTAGTTAATTAGTTTGCATACGATGAAACTGTGTTGATTATTTATGTTTACTATATGTTGCATCTATTTGCTAACCCTTTCTTTTCGTGTTGCTCAAGTATATTTTGTTGCATATGATTGTACATTCTCTTGATGAAGATGCATCTCTAATAGGTACCTAGATCCTTGATAGCGAAGAAGCAGTGCTATGTCGTGTACATAGGGAAGGTTCCGGGAGTGTACGACGAGTGGCCCGAGTGTCAGACGCAAGTGGAGTGGTTCTCGGGCGCCAGCCATAAAGGCTTCAAAAGCAGACAAAAAGTAAAACTAGTTACTTGAGGTTCATCCTAGCACGAGAGAGGAATCATAACCGCCGCCTCATGTACTGCATAGTTCCGCTCTCACTCATAGTGATATCTCTTCTCGTCTATATCATTGTTTAGATGGATGACGATGTAGTTGCAAGTATTCAAGACATGTCATAACTTGTATCGCTATTTTGAGATGATGACGAGAGACTTCATTTTGTGTTGGATGATGATTATGATGATGACATGATCGATTTTGATGAGACTATTTGTATGTCTATGATATGATCAGATTTGTATGTGTATGATATGCTAGAGACTATTATATAAAATCTGTACAAATACAAAGGAAAATATGCAGCAGATTTTTTTTCAGAAACTAAGAACAGTAGCGCGGGGTAGGACTTTAGCAGCAGCGAGCTCTTAGCAGTAGCGCCTTTTAAACAAGGGCGCTACAACTATTAGCAGTAGCGCGTTTCTGCAACAGATGCTACTGTTACCCCTACATAGCAGTAGCGTGGCCCAATACGCGCTACTGCTAAAAGTTAGCTGTAGCGCCTTATCAGTAGCGCGGCTACCCGCGCTACTGATATGCATCTGACCCGCGCTACTGCTAGCCTTTTTCCTAGTAGTGATAATCCATGAATAATACATATATAATTATGATCATAAAGTGAAAATTCAACACACTGCAACAACACAACATAAAAATTACACTCAGATGCATCACAATCATGTAGGCCCCTCATGGGATTGTATTAAAGAACAAGGTAGAGATTATCATCTAGTTACTGCTATAGACACATAGTTTAAAGGAAAGTACTCACTAGCGATCATGGTGACAGCAAGGGTTGGTGTAGATGGTCACCGTGATAATTTTCCCTTCCGGCAGAGTACCGAAAAAGACCTTCAGATTGGATCGCGACGGAACAAAGAGGTGTTGTGGCTCTGCTGGTGAAAAACAATGCTATAATTTTTTATTTAGTCACGGTTATTATCAAGCTTTCCCTTTGTTTAAACATGCATGCACATGTAATAATTTGTTCGGGGCTGCATGCTCCACAAATTTTATAATCATGCCATAGATTTCAGCATTCCTATTTCAATTCTCTATGATGAAGAAGAGGGCATTGTTGTAACTGTATGGGTATAAGATGATACATATACAACACATGTCACAGAAGGGAAATGAACCTCCTGATAAACCACATGAAATATCGTTCGATTTACAAGGTAGCTGCAAGAGTCATGCCGAGAATTCGACGTGTGTGTGATCCGTATTCCTTTTGAGAACTCACGTGCTTCAACATAATCCGGCAAATCTAACCTGATTTGCCCAAACATTTTTGAGAGAACGAGAGAGATTGTGAGATGCGACGAACTATTCATTGAGCCATTTTTTTGAAAGGTCCATCGAGCAATTTGGCTGTGCTTTTCTTTTTGCTTAATTGCTTATTAATATGTTCTCTAATTTTTTTTGCTTATTAATCAGAAGAGGAGACACTCCCTGAGGCCTTTCCCCGTTGTTGGATTATAAAATAGACAGTGGATGAGAAAGAGAGACCCCCTCCCCACTTCCCCAGCCTCGCTAAACCGCCCGCCCACCGCTCCCTCCTCTCCTGCTCTATTCGGCTCGGCTCTGCTCTGGGCTCTGGCTGATTTATTCTTGGTTGCCAGCGCCGCTGCCGCTCCGATCACTGCTCCTCCCCCACCACCGCCGCTTACATCTCCAGGTAAACAAATCTTATATTCCTCTCAGTCGCTACCCATTTTTCTGGCTGCCTCCTTGTTTTCTAGCCAGGCCGCCCAAACCACGACCACCCCTCACCGTAGCCGCCCCACGCCCGTGTTTTGGAGGAGTTTTTGCCGACGTTTGTGGCTCTTTGTCGCCGCATCCGGTACTAGGGAAGCTACGGCTGCCTGCGACGCCCATCGACCCCAACACCTTTCAGTAGGCGCTGCATAGCCGTCGGTCGCCGATGTCAACCTTGCCTGCTGCCTGTGAGGGGACCCCGAGGTTCTCCCGGCCGCAGCTCCACCACTCCTGCAAGGTGTTCGACACTTTGCTCACAAGGTATCATGGATAATGGGGACGAGTATTTTTTTCCACAACTTTATTTGTTCATAGGATGATCCTTCCTCAGATGACGAAGAGCTTGTGATGGATGCATTAGTCGTCAATGACAACATTGCTAGGCAGCGGCCTCGCACTAGTAGAAAACAGGGCTTTAGTCCAGGCCGGCTAAGCCCATTAATCCCGGTTCACTCACGAACCGGGACCAAAGGGGTCATCAGTCCCGGTTCGTGAGGCCAGGGGGCCGGCCGGGCCTCGTGGTGCATTTGTCCCGGTTCGTCTGGACCCTTTGGTCCTGGTTCCAGACAAGAACCGGGACCAATGGGCCTCGCTCCTGGCTCACAACTATTGGTCCCGGTTCGTGGCTGGAACCGGGACCAAAGGGTGTCCTTTAGTCCCGGTTCCGGCCATGAACCAGGACCAATGAGATGCCTATATATATACCCCCTTGCCCGCGAGTAGAGCAGTGGAGTGCTCTCTTTTTTTGGCCGGCCGTGGGAGAGCTTTGTTGTGCTCTAGCTCACCTCCTATGCACATGAGGTGTTCGATGAAATGCCCGAGCCACACTTAAGCTTTCTCCTCTCGAAGCTCCTTGTCCAAGCTCCATTTTCCTCAAGATTTGTCTAGGTTTGGCGGTCCGTCCTGTCCCGTCCCCGTCCTCACCGCCGTCGATCGCCCGCGCCGATCTCGTTGCCGGCACCACCGTAGTGAGCCTCTTGGTCTTATCTTCTTTGTAAAAGAAAAAAGTTCTTACTTGTATGATTTAGATAGATACATGTGTAATTTTCATACTTTTATTATTGTTTGTTATTATATAGTGCGATGGTTTTGGTATCCGCCTCCGTCGGCCCCCGTCCTGTCTATGATTCGGATGTGGTATATATTATCTTTTATAACTATTTGGTTCATTTAGTGTTTATGATAATTATGCCGACCAATGTTACATAGATTTTTTTATCTAGAAGGTATGTGAACCGGAAATTCCAACCGACCCTATTGTCGAGAGGTTAAATTTAGTTGAAGAAGAAAACAATTACTTGAAGGAAAAATTGAAAAAAATTGAGGAGGAGAAGATGATATTGGAGTTGCATGTTGCGGATGTCGTCGATGATCACAAGATCAAGATGGATGCAATGCGCTTGAAGATTAGAAAGTATAGAAAATATGCCACTCATACCGAGGCTTGGTATCATTATGCCGTTGGATCAATTGTTACCTTAGTTGCGATTATGATCGCATTTGTTGTTGCATTGAAATGTTTTAGATAGTTTCAATGTATGGTTTAATTAGATGCTCTGGAGAGCTATATGTTGTTCAATGAGAACTATGTATGTACTTTGGTTTTAATGTGATGATGAACTTCTATTAATTAATTTGGTCACTTCTGTATTCATGATGTTTTGTAATGGTTTTTAACACACTTAATTATATATAATGCATGCAGATGAACCGGCAATGGATGTACGGTGACAGACGCACCTCCGAGTACATTAAGGGCGTGCATAATTTTCTCCAAGTGGCTGAGGCAAACAAGCAAAATGGTTTTATGTGTTGTCCATGCCCTATATGTGGGAATACGAAGTCTTACTCTGATTCAAAAACCCTTCACACCCACCTGCTTTATAAGGGTTTCATGCCACACTATAATGTTTGGACCAAGCACGGAGAAAGAGGGGTTATGATGGAAGACAGCGAAGAAGAAGAGGATGATGACAACTATGTGCCCCCTGAATACGATGATGCTGCAACGGGGGAAGCTGAAGATCAAGAGGAACCAGACGATGTGCCCGATGATGATCTTCGCCGGGTCATTGTTGATGCAAAGAGGCAGTGCGAAAGTGAAAAGGAGAAGCTGAAGTTCGATCGCATGTTAGAGGATCACAAAAAAGGGTTGTACCCCAATTGCGAAGATGGCAACACAAAGCTCGGTACCACATTGGAATTGCTGCAGTGCAAGGCAGAGTATGGTGTACCTGACAAAGGATTTGAGAAGCTACTGAAAATATTGAAGAAGAAGCTTCCAAAGGATAACGAATTGCCCGACAGTATGTACGCAGCAAAGAAGGTTGTATGCCCTCTAGGATTGGAGGTGCAGAAGATACATGCATGCCCTAATGACTGCATCCTCTACCGTGGTGCGTACGAGGATTTGAACGCATGCCCGGTATGCGGTGCATTGCAGTATAAGATTAGACGAGATGACCCTGGTGATGTTGACGGCGAGCGCCCCAGGAAGAGGGTTCCTGCCAAGGTGATGTGGTATGCTCCTATAATACCACGGTTGAAACGTCTGTTCAGAAACAAAGAGCATGCCAAGTTGATGCGATGGCACAGAGAGGACCGTAAGAAAGACGGGAAGTTGAGAGCACCCGCTGATGGGTCGCAGTGGAGAAAAATCGAGAGAAAGTACTGGGAGGACTTTGCAAGTGACGCAAGGAACGTATGGTTTGGTTTAAGCGCGGATGGCATTAATCCTTTTGGGGAGCAGAGGAGCAATCACAGCACCTGTCCCGTGACTCTATGTATCTATAACCTTCCTCCTTGGCTGTGCATGAAGCGGAAGTTCATTATGATGCCAGTTCTCATCCAAGGCCCTAAGCAACCCGGCAACGACATTGATGTGTACCTAAGGCCATTAGTTGAAGAACATTTACAGCTGTGGAATGGAAACGGTGTACGTGTGTGGGATGAGCACAAACAGCAGGAATTTGACCTGCATGCGTTGCTGTTTGTAACCATCAATGATTGGCCTGCTCTCAGTAACCTTTTAGGACAGACAAACAAGGGATACCACGCATGCACGCACTGTTTAGATGACACCGAAAGTATATACCTGGACAAATGCAGGAAGAATGTGTACCTGGGGCATCGTCGATTTCTTCCGACCAACCATCAATGTCGAAAGAAAGGCAAGCATTTCAAAGGCGAGGCAGATCACCGGAAGAAGCCCGCCATCCGTACCGGTGATCACATACTTGCTATGGTCAATGATTTACAAGTAATCTTTGGAAAGGGTCCCGGTGAACTATCTGTTCCGAATGACGCTGAGGGACACGCACCCATGTGGAAGAAGAAATCTATATTTTGGGACCTACCCTACTGGAAAGACCTAGAGGTCCGCTCTTCAATCGACGTGATGCACGTGATGAAAAATCTTTGCGTGAACCTGCTAGGCTTCTTGGGCGTGTATGGGAAGACAAAAGATACACCGGAGGCACGGGAGGACCAGCAACGTGTGCACGAAAAAGACGGCATGCCTCCAAAGCAGTATGAAGGTCCTGCCAGCTACGCTCTTACCAAAGAAGAGAAGGAAATCTTCTTTGAATGCCTGCTCAGTATGAAGGTCCCGTCTGGCTTCTCGTCGAATATAAAGGGAATAATAAATATGGCAGAGAAAAAGTTCCAGAACCTAAAGTCTCAAGACTGCCACTTGATTATGACGCAACTACTTCCAATTGCATTGATGGGGCTTCTACCGGAAAATGTTTCGATTAGCCATTGTGAAGCTATGTGCATTCCTCAATGCAATCTCTCAGAAGGTGATCGATCCAGAAATCCTACCAAGGTTAAGGAGTGATCTGGCGCAATGTCTTGTCAGTTTCGAGCTGGTGTTCCCACCATCCTTCTTCAATATCATGACGCACGTCCTAGTTCATCTAGTCGACGAGATTGTCGTTCTGGGCCCTGTATTTCTACACAATATGTTCCCCTTTGAGAGGTTCATTGGAGTACTAAAGAAATATGTCCGTAACCGCGCTAGGCCAGAAGGAAGCATCTCCATGGGCCATCAAACAGAGGATGTCATTGGGTTTTGTGTTGACTTCATTCCTGACCTTAAGAAGATTGGTCTCCCTCAATCGCGGTATGAGGGGAGACTGACTGGAAACGGTACGCTAGGAGCGGACTCAATAATATGTAGGGACGGGTATTCTTGGTCTCAAGCACACTACACAGTTCTACAGAATTCTACCTTGGTGACCCCGTATGTCGATGAACACAAGAACATTCTACGCTCCAAACACCCGGAGCAGTGTGACGACTGGATTACATGTGAACACATCAGGACTTTCTGCAGTTGGTTGCAAACACGTCTCATGGGTGACTACGCTGTTTCTGATGAGCTGTACTCGTTGGCCAGGGGACCATCTTCGACTGTATTGACTTACAAAGGGTACGAGATAAATGGGAATACATTTTACACGATCGCCCAAGATCAAAAGAGCACCAACCAAAACAGCGGTGTCCGCTTTGATGCAGCAACCAAGAGGGGAAAGGACACATATTATGGTTACATAGTGGACATATGGGAACTTGACTATGGACATGATTTTAAGGTCCCTTTGTTTCGGTGCAAATGGGTCAATCTGTCAAGAGGCGGGGTACAGGTAGACCCACAGTACGGAATGACAATAGTGGATCTGAACAATCTTGGGTACACAGACGAACCATTGGTCCTAGCCAATGATGTGGCGCATGTTTTCTATGTGAAGGACATGTCTACCAAACCGAGAAAAAGAAAAGATAAGGAAGCGAATACATCATACGATGAGCCAAAGCGCCACATAGTTCTTTCAGGAAAAAGAGACATCGTGGGATTGGAGGGCAAGACAGACATGTCTGAAGATTATGAAAAGTTTCATGAAATTCCTCCCTTCAAAGTCAAGGCTGACCCAAGCACCCTGTTAAACGATGAAGATTATCCATGGTTACGGCGCACCAAGCAAAGGACACAAGCGAAGAAAAAGTGAAGACTTTCTCTCCACAACTCTTATGATGATGCCTTTGATCTAGAATATCACTGCAGTTACATGTGAAGAAATGAAATGCCTTTTGTAACAGATGACTTTCCGTCCGAAACCCTGATACTTCGAAAGAGATTGTCCGTTTTGTACACGAAGTGCATCCAGTTTTTGCCATAACCCTCTCAACTTTTTAGCACATGCTATGTGGGTGAAATGATGATACCATGCCAACTTTCAACCTTTTCAGAGTTCATTTGTAGTGCTTTTCAATTTCAGGGTCATTTAGCTAAAAAAAATCAGTAAATGTATGAAAAATAGCAAATGAAGTCAGAAAGGGTTGAAAATTGATGATGTGGCTTTGAATGGTGCATTTTGAACACACAAAAAGTCTGGAGTTCAAATAAGTTCAAGAAAATGAAATCCCTTTGTAACAGATGAGTTTTCGTCCGAAACCATGATACTTCGAAAGAGATTGTCCATTTTGTACACGAAGTACATCCAGCTTTTGCCGTAACCCTCTCAACTTTTTAGCACATGCTATGTGGGTGAAATGATGATACCATGCCAAGTTTCAACCTTTTCACAGTTCATTTGAAGTGCTTTTCAATTTCAGGGTCATTTAGCTTAAAGAATGAACTAATTGCAAAAAGAATGAACTAGAATTTTTTATGAAACTCTAATAGAAAAAAGAATGAACTAAAAATAATCAATTAAAATATTCTGTTATGATCAACTAAAACAAAACTATAATACTCTTCAATAGCAAAAAGAATCAACTAAAAAGCTTTTATAACTCTAATAGCAAAAGGAATCAACTAAAAAGATTTTGTAAACCTCTAGTATTTTTGAAACTAATTTTTTATAAAATTTATGCAACTTAAATTATCAAAGTATTTTTTGTTCAAAACATTAATAGCAAAAAGATTTTTCATAAAGAATTTTTTTGTTAGAAACTTTAATAGCAAACTAAAATAACAAAATCTGTTTTTGATTAAAACAGACATTTAAAATAACCTAAAAATTAGCTAAAGCAAAATGAATCACTCGAAAACTCTAAAAAATTAAGTAAAGCATAAAACAAAAAAAAGTACAGAAAAAAATTAAAAAAATGCCGCCTACAGGGCCACCACGGCCTGCATACGACTAGAAACCCAACTAGCATGTTGGGCCACGATGCAGGCCCACAGGCATAGTAGTGTTATATTAGGCCCATAGGCCTGCAGTTCAGAGGAGTTCGAGATGGAAGAGGCAGCGGAGCTTATAAACAGGTGCGGGGCACTCCCAACTAGCGAGGTGGGACTAAACTCCCACCACCACGCCGCTGTGCAAGGCTATTGGTCCCGGTTGGTGGCACCAACCGGGACTAAAGGTGGGAATTGGTCCCGGTTCGTGGCACAAACCGGGACCAATGCCCCCCATTAGTCCCGGTTGGTACCACCAACCGGGACCAAAGGTGCCTGTTTCCCGCCCTTTTGGCTGCTGAAAACTGACCTTTGGTCCCGGTTGGTGGCACCAACCGGGACTAAAGGGTGCATTGGTCCCGGTTTGTGCCACGAACCGGGACCAATGCTTCATGTATATAAGCAAACACTTAGAAAATTTCAGTTTTCATCTACCAGTTGCCCCCGACGACGCCGAGCTCATCGACGCCGCCAGGCTGCCCGTGCTCGCCGTCGACGCCTCGCCCTGCCGCGAGATCGCCGTCGACGCGCCGCCGCCGCGCCCCTGCCAGTGCTCGCCGTCGACACCCTCGCCCTGCCCTGCTCCGAGCTCGCCGTGTCCGCGCCGCCACCGCGCCCTTGCCCTGCCCCGAGCTAGCCGTGTCCGCGCCGCCCCACGCCCCTGCCCTACCCCGAGCTCGCCGTCGACGCACCGCCCCGCACCCGTGCCCTGCCCCGACTGTGCGCGCCGCCCCTCGCTCCTCCCCGTTCGGTCCGGCGGCCGGCCCCCTTTCCTCCCCTGTTTTTTGATGATTTTGTTGATATATGCTTTTGTTTTGTTCATATATATATAGATGATGTATGCTTTTTTTTGTTCATATATATAGATGATGTATGCTTTTTTTTGTTCATATATATATGATGTATGCTTTTTTTGTTCATATATATATGGATGGATGGATGATGATGATGATGATGATGATGATATGATGATATATATATGAAAACTTGGTCAATATGTTTTTTGTTCATAGAAATTAGTTAAAATGAGGGGGGACGTCGGACATGACATGAGGGGGGACGTCGGACGTCGGACATGTCATGAGGGGTGAGCTTCGTTGTCCGCTACCCCCTCCCCGATAACTTCGACATGAGGGGGGACGTCGGACATGTCATGTGGAACTTTTTGACATATGCAACATTTGATCATATGTCAAAGTTTGATCATATGTCAAAGTTTGAATTTTGACATATGCAACATTTGATCATATGTCAAAGTTTGATCATATGTCAAACTTTGAATTTTGACATATGCAACATTTGATCATATGTCAAAGTTTGAATATTGACATATGCAACAATATTTGATCATGTGTCAAAGTTTGACTTTTGACATAGATTTATCAAGAATGCCCCCATTATGGATGTGCACAAGTTGATACAATTTTTTTTCTGATCTCATCTATATATATATATATTCTTCTATATGTCACGTTGTTTGTCAAAGTATTGAAGAAATCCATGGCTTCATCATTAGCCGGAAGTAACAGGCGTATGACGCTACGAAGCTCTTCAAAGTTGTTTTGGAACGGAGTTCCGGCTAGAATAATTCGCTTTTTCGTATGAATTTCAGCAAAGGCCTTCCAAATAGCGATATTTGGAAGGCTCTTGCTGAACTTCGTACCAAAAAGCTAATTATCCTATCCGAGACTCCGTTCCAAAACAATTTTGGAGAGCTTCGTACCATTATGCGCCTGTTACTTCCGGCTAATGATGAAGCCATGGTTTTCTTGAATCCTTTGACACTAGACAACGTGACATATAGAAGGGTAGATGAGATCAGGAAAAATATGGACCATTTTCTGCACGTCCAGAATGGCGCCATTTTGTTAAATCCCTTAAAGGTTAAGACAATCCCCCCCCCCTCTTGCCTGACCAAACCCTAGAAGCGTTGCCGAGGCCACCCCAAACCCTAGAAGCGTTGTGATTAGCTAGCTAGGTCTATGTTTTCCACTAATATATCCATCTCTCATGTTTGTATATTAATTGCCATGTTGTAATATTTGCAGAAACTATGGAGCAAAGAGACTTGGAACAAGAACAGTTGTTGGGGGACATAATCCAAGGCGGAGGTGATGTCTTGTCGTATCTCAACGACACCGATGGTCAGGAAGAAGAAGAGGATGACGGCTCCAGTTATCGAACAATGGAGGAAGGACATGATCATGATGGCTCCGGTGACCGAATGCCGGAGGAAGAAGGAGACCATGATGACGGCTCCGGTGATCAAACGGAGGAGGGAGCTGTTGCAAAGTCCGGCGAGGTATATATATTAATTAAGCCTGTGCTGACTAGCTAATTGATGCATTAATTGTTTTGGTATATACATATATTAACTCTTCTTTCTTCTTTTATAGCCCTCCGGATCGAGCCAAACTTCGGTAACGAGACGAGGCCCGAAGAAAAGGTTGTGCCAGGATGAAAGGTTCGCGATCACAGCAATCGCGGACGATGGCCAACCGATTGAACCCAAGCGGACCAAGGATGCATTTTCTGCTCAGTGCGGAGCTATTGTTAGGGATAGCATCCCGATCAGCATCTAGCTATGGAATAAGCCTAAGAACGAAGACCCTCAAGTTTCTTATGTCACCGATAGACAGAAAGATGATCTTTGGACCTTGCTGAAGGCAAATTTCACCCTACTGCCAGAGGAGGATCCGAATAAGCCAGTTATAGAGCCACTGGTCAAGGCGTGTGCTCTTAAGAAGATGGCATATCTATTCAGGAGGTGCAAGAATGAGTTGAAATCAACGTTTGTCGACAAAGGGAAGACTCCAGAATTCACCGGCCGATTTGAGAAGATAAGAGATCACTGGCCCGCATTTGTGGCCTACAAGACATCGGACAAGAGTAAGCAAATGTCAGAGAAAAACAAGATAAATCCTGCAAAGAAGCTGTATCACCATTGCACGGGGTCAGGCGGCTACCTCAAAGCCCGGCCGTTGTGGGACAAAGCTGAGAATGACCTGATTGCTAAAGGGGTCGAACCAGAGACATTGAACTGGCCAGACCGTTCAAGGACTTGGTTCTTCGGGGTTGGGGGAACTTTGGACCCTGAAACTGGGAAGTGCGTTTGGACGAATGAGCAACTTGCAATACCCGTCAAGAAGCTTCAGAAGTATATCGCCGCAGCGCAGCAAGGGACGTTCATTCCCGATAGAGAGAATGATGAGCTGACTGAGGCCCTCGGGAATCCTAAGCACCCTGGATGAACACGAGGCACGCCAAGCTTCGTTGCGTGGAAGGTTCGGTTTCCCGGCGCAGGCGGTTACAAAACCCGGGAGAAGAAGAGGAAACAGGAGCTGAGCGAAATGCAGAAGCTCAATGCAAGAGTACTAAAGCTAGAGGAACAAGTTGAGAGCCAGCGAGCTGCCGGCCAACCATCTCAGCGGAGAAGCAGCGTGGCTTCCACGGAGCTCGTTCATCCTGATTTCACGGCTCTTAGCTACCCCGTGGATACTATCACTGAGGCTCAACATTGCCAGCTTATGACGAAATGGTAGAACCTCACTTTGAAGGCGGCTATCGGCGAAGTTGCACCTCCTCAACCCGACGGAACTTTTCACTGCCGTCCGATTCCACATGGCTATGCTGTTGTGACGGTGGATGAAGTAATGGAGGGATTTGATGAGCTCGAGATTGACCACCCTACAGGTGAAGGGGAGACTCAGCTGAGTTATGCTATGAGGACTACATGTCTATGGTGGAAGGAGTACATCAAGCTTCCGAACTGGACGCCTCCGCCTCCTCCTCCTCCTCCGGCGAGTGATCAGGGCACTCCGCCTCCTCCTCCTCCTCCGGCGAGTCAGGGCACTCCGCCTCCTCCTCCTCCTCCTCCTCCTCCGACGAGTGATCAGGGCACTCCGCCTCCTTCTCCGGCTCATCCGGCACGTGAGGGCACTCCTTCACCTCCTCCGGCGCGTCGGTGCAGTCCGCCTCCTCCTCCGCCTCATCAGCAACGGTGGAAGACAGACGCCACCACTGCGGCTCCTCCGGCGCGTCGGAGCACTCTGCCTCCTTCTCCGCCTCATAAGCAATGACAGAAGAGAGACGCCGCCGCTCTGGCGGCTAGCAGTACAGCCAGAGGCGGGAGGCAATTCAAATATGGTCCATCTTTCAAGCCTCTGGAAAAGTTACCATACGAGATGACCGAGAAGGAAAACGAGGACATCTGTTGTGCCCAAGTGAGGGACTTTTTTTGCAAGGAAACCTCCACCTCCGAAGGAGACGATAGATCCGGTGAAAGCGAAGTGCACTATCGATGCCCTGGAGCGACCACCACCGCCTCCGCCGCAATCCAACTATGAGCACATTATTGAAAG
Source organism: Thinopyrum elongatum (assembly GCA_011799875.1). Classification (NCBI taxonomy): domain Eukaryota; kingdom Viridiplantae; phylum Streptophyta; class Magnoliopsida; order Poales; family Poaceae; genus Thinopyrum; species Thinopyrum elongatum. Next base: position 32,151,032 of record CM022302.1, on the reverse strand, counting down.
GACATATCTGGAAGTAGAGCGGTGGGAAGTACTTGCAGTGATGTAAGGTTAGCAAAACGAAGAAGTGGGAAAAAATTCCCCAGCTCGGCGAACATGCGAACCAATCGTGCCCCCCGCTCAAGGTTTCTAGCGATCTCGTCGCTCATCATCCGGGGATGGCGCCCGGTGTAGGGTAACGCAGTAGAAAACAAAAAATTTCTGACCTACGCACCAGCCCAGGACCACTATTGAGACTGCATACAAGGTTTGATCATTTTCGTTACCGACTCGTAGCGCAGCGAAAGTTGAGTCGATGACGATCGGCGGTGCAGATCCCCGCAGCTAGGATTTACAACCTCCCAACCGCGAGGATGTATACCCTCATCCGCGCCCCAGACAGCCCTCCGGGAGGCGGTCGAACAGTCCCCCGGACGGTGTTGCGGACAGCCCTTCGGGAGGACCTTCGAAACTCAGACGGTCACTCGGACAGCCCTTCGGGAAGACTCACAGAACTCGGACCGTCACTTGGACAGCCCTTCGGGAGGCACTTACGAACAGCCCCTCGGGCACTAAGATCGAAACTACGACCTCTCTACAGAGTTGCACACATACGGTGTCATCTATCCGGCAGGGCTTCGCCGTCCAGAACTAGTTCCCACCGGAACCCAGACAGCCTTTCGGCTCTACGAAACTCTATTCGTGGGAGGGAGAGAGAAGCCAGATAATTGCATGGCATGAGTATGAGAGCAAGGGATGAGTGTGGAGGGCTGCCCCTCCACCTCTATTTATAGGAAATCCCAAGGGGTAGGGTGGTTTTACAATAAAACCCAAAAAGCACATGAATGAAGTCCTTCCACAAGGACCCAAATGTGAAACCAAGGCACAAGAGGGGGCTCCAAGGAGGAGTCCCCATGTGGCCGGACACACCTAGGAGGGGGCCCCCCAAGGGAGCCTCATCCATCCATGTCACCCCCAAAAAATATCTTGGGACAAAGTCCAAAATAATGGCTTTCCAAAAAGTAACCCAAAAAGCACTTTCACTATTCATGACGACATTTTTCAGCGTCCGTACGAATTGAAAATATTTATGTGGGCTTAGAACATTTCCAGTACCCACTAAAATAATTTTCAATGCGTTCTGGAACAATTCCAGATTAGTGATTTTCATCTGCAAAAAGCATCTGAAGTGGTTCCGGCAGCTCCGGAACATTTCCTGTTTTTCTTCCAGAAAATTCCCAAAAGTTTCTAGAATGATTCTGGCACCCTCCAAGAATTATCGGGCATGTGCCGAAACAAATTTGACTTTATGGTATCCTCTGAAACAACTTTTCAGTTTCACCGGAACTCATCCGGTGACCTCTCTCTGCGGAACTTTTCCGCTGTCCGAAACTTTTTCGGTGATTTTCTCTCAGACTCCCTGTCTAGTATTCAGCAGATAGATGACCCTTAAGCGTGTGACCCTATAGGTTCGGTGAAGTATAGACATGACACGGAACCCCTTCCGATCAATGATCAACATCGGAGCCGTGGACACCCATATTGACCCCTATACCCACACGAATGAATATTCGAGTGAACCTCCAGTTGTTGTGTGCTATTCCTGTTGCTTCGCGATATGTTACAAATACCCGAGGTGAGACATGTTGGCATTCCCGTGGATCAACAACTTGTCCACTATGCTAGTTACCTCATTACCGGTATTGTTCTCTTTTCTCGTTACCATGTTCCGGCATCCCCGTGATCAAATCACAAAGTGTCTGGCCAGACGATGATGGATACCGTAACACCGAGAGGGCCCAGAGATATCTCTCCATCGTCGGAGGAGCAAATCCCAATCTTGAGCTATCAAGTTACTTGACATACTTTTCCATGAACCCGTAAGCCGCCGTAATAGCCACCCATTTACGGATGACGTTTAACAAACCCCAAAGTTCATGAAGCAAGCATGAAGAAACTCGATACTCTCATGGTCTAAGGAATCATGCAACCGTTAACCATCTCTGTGTTATTAACCATTTAACTTGTGACGAATGTAACTCATAGCATAACATCAATCGGGTCGATTCAACACAAATGTTCTTCTAACATTGTGCCCTCAAAGCTGCTGGCATAGACATGCCCATGATTGGGAAAACATAATCATCATGCAACACTTGAGCTAGTCTTAGAGGCATGACTAGGAATATGTTTTACCGTTTATTATTCCACACGTGCACATGGGTTTTCCCCAGAGCCTTTATGGATATACGGGCTCGGGAACCACAGCAGTTATAGCATGGAACATAAACATAATAATGAGCATGGAGATAAATAATAACATTTATTATTGCCTCTAGGGCATATCTCCTACAGACTCCCACTTGCACTAGAGTCAATAATCTAGTTAATGCTTAATGCATTTTACACCTGTGGCACACCGGTGTAAATATGCTTAGCTTGTGGTATAGCCTGATGTCCAACGGATCTGACGACTTCAGCTCCGTGTGTATCTTTGCATATCCTCGCGTTTTCACGCTTTCACAAAATTCATATTTTGTGTGGACTTGGTTTTGTATGTATGTGAATCACAGGTCGAACCTGGATTCCTCAGACTGAGTTATGGAGCAACTACTTGTAGTAGTGTCCCATTGACAAAAGCCATCTTGGAACCATACTAAGTTCATAAATGGACTATATGATTCAACATCTTCTTTGTCGCATTTAAAAGCGACAACATACTTTGCCTCTGTTATAGAATTCGCCACAGTAACTTGTTTGGAACAATTTCCAACTACCGTGCCACCATATTGTGTGTTACACAAAAACCCTCAATCGAAAATCACTTGGAGCATGGATGAAGACTGTATCGATGTAACCTTTTACAACGAACTCTTCATGATCTCCGCTTGCGAGAAAACATGTCATCAGTGCTACTATAGTACTCAATGACCCTTTTTCACTGTTGTCCCATGATCAGAACTTTTGATCACATTGGTATCTATACTCGCAACAACTTTGGGAGTATTGGACATATCTGGTTGTGTTACATACCATGGAATACATGATTAATCCAAACACAAGAGTGTGTGGAATCTCCATCATGTATTTTGCTCATCAGTGTTTTGGGACACCAAGTCTTGCAAAAACTCTTTCCATGTGACTTCGGCAAGAATCACTCCTTGACGTTTTTAATGCTAAAAGGTTTTAGCATCTTGTCAATATGTATCTTTTCTCAGCCCCATTAGGTAAATCTATCTCCATAGATCATCATGCCTAATATAAAGGCTATTTAGCCCAAGCACTTCATCGAAAAACTATTTTCAAATGAAGTCCTAATTCGTGTCAAGAAATTTATTTCCAATTAACAATGTGTCAAGCACACAACGTTTTTTTTAGAAATTTTATTATGCTCCCACTTACTTTCTTGAATCATAAGCATCTTCGTTACCCATTGATGAAGTCAAACCCCTTTGACTATTTCATCAAAACACGAAGATTCCAACTCCATTTCGCTCTCTTCTGTCCATTGCTGGAACTCTGAAGTTTGCATACTTACTAGCATCCTCTGGACTGACAAAATACCTTGGACTGTAACACATGCAAGTCCTTGGTTTCATTTCCATCAGATGGAAATCCTATTGTCATCCATGTTTCATATCTCATGATTGAAATATGTATTAATTGCTAGTTCAACCCGAACCGACTTTAAGCATCGCTACGATGAAACAACCTCATCGTAGTCAACTCCTTGAACTTGTTATTGCAACAAGTCGAGCTTTATGGATAAAACATTTTTATCCGTATCAGTTTTAAGTTCCATAAATATTCGTTAGACTCTAAGTCTTCCGAAAGGTGTATCAAGGTTTTAATCTTGAATCACTTATATGGAAACTAACTCGGGTTGTATTGGCATTTAGCCAATTCCGGAGTCAGGGACCATCAACACTTCCTTGTGTATTGTAGGTATATTGTTGTCTAACAACAATATCTCGTTTGCGCACCTGAGAGGTTTGCACGAGCTTTTGCCTACGTGGTTCAGCTGCAAGTTTGACCGAAGTCCATACATTTTATTGTAGAGACTTCAGTATCAGTCGCAGTAGGAAAACCTGGAATTACTTCCAAGGTCTCTTTCCTTTGATCTGATGACGAAGATACTGTTTATCTCGTCGAGTTGCACTATTCTCCCACTCACCTTTTTGAAAGAACCATTTTCTTCAAAAAGCATACCGTTCTTAGTGGCAAACCTATTTGCCTTGGCATAGTGAGGGAGGAATACCCAACATTTTGGGATAACCTACAAAGTAGCACTTGTCTGATTTGGAATAGGTTTGTAACCTTTTACACAAGCCCCATATTCCAAATGTTAAGAAAAGATATAACATGGTTGGGCGCACCATACCATGGTGTCATTTCAACAGACCCGATGGAGTTGTTTTCAGTGTAAAAGCCGCAGTCTCTAAAGCATCACCTTTTAAAAGGGATAATGGCAAAATTATTTATGTCATCTTTGATCTTACCATGTTCCGGGAGGTGCAAGTTATGAAACCCCTTTCACAACTCATCAGACATTCGCTAAACTTGTAACTCAAATATTCCTTTCTGCAATCGAATTGTAGAAACATAATTTTCTTGTTACAATAACTTCTACTTCATATTTGAAAACCTTTTGAATGAATTAAAAGATCCAGACTTACGTCTCATCAAGTAAATATCCACATATCTACTTGAGTCATTTCTGAAGATAGATAAATCCACTACTTGCAACAACATTTATTGAACTACATACATCAAAATGTATGATCACCAATAAGTTCTTTGCTCGTTCCTTATGGCCTGTGAACGGAATTTCAGTCACTTCACTTTTTGGAGGAAAGTTGCAAGTGTCAGATGATTCAAAATCAAACGACTTCAAAATCCATCATAATGGAATTTATCCATGCGGGTTTCTCCAATGTGACCAAATGCAGTGCCACACTTGTGTGATATTCTCTTAGTCTTACGACATTTAGCGTCAGTGTTATGGATGTATCATATTACTATAAATATTCATAACATACATCCCATCTGGATGGAAGCATGGCCCTTCATGTTATTCATAATATTGAACAACAATTGTTCTTTTATGAACAACCCTTTTGCAACAACATTGTGCAAGGGGCTAGAGTGTAAAACTCTAAAATGAATTATGAAAGTAAATTCAGAGATAATATATTATTTATCATTATTCATAACATACATCTCATTCTCAATGAAAGTATGGCCCTTATGTTATTCATAACATCGAACATAAAAAGTTCTCTTATGAACAGCCTTTTTGCAAGATACCTTATGCAAAGGGCTAGAGTGTATGAAACTCTAAAATGAATTATGAAAGTAAAAACATAGGGAATACACCGATGGAAGGTATAGTAACTATTACTATGTTCCCAGCGTGTATTAAAACCTCATTCCTGGCTAGTCTTTCAGGCCATAGTAGTTCTTACATCGAGTTGCAACAGAATGCAATCGAGCGGGTATCTTTGTGATTGTCTCACAATACCCAAGAATTAGTGATTAACATGTTTAACCATAATTCCCAAGAACTATATCTTTGACCAGCCTTCTATACATCAAAAACTTGTATGACATTCATACATGATTTGGATATTCCAGTCTTCTTTCTTATTGCCTTTATACTTCTAACAGTTTAACTTTTAGTATTTCTCCTACTTCCAGAAGAAGCACCCAACTTAAGAGTGGTGTTAGCCCTGGACTTCCTAGGCGTGAAAGTTTCACTAACACCCTTCGGATACTTCCTTTCTCTTTAAGTTGTTGTTTTATTCACCTTTCATCATATGACAGGCGTTCTTCTGGATCCCTCTCTTATCAGTCTAATGCATAGTAAACTCCTTTACTAATAGTTTGCAAACAAACATTGCTTTGGATATCTCATATCTTTTAGCCTTTGTCTGTCTCTGAAAATGATTTTCAGATTCCATGAATATTACATAACTATCCAAACTTTCGAAGTTCGGGTCTCATGGAAGCAAACATATTGCACTTGACTGAAATGGAATTCTAGCTTTTGGATCGAAGGACGAGAGTCACATGATCCATAGCATAAGCGAGAGAATACCGAAAGTATGCGATAGGACAAAGTCCTTCTTGGCACTCTTGAGGACAATCCTCACATTACGTTACCAACCGTAAAGTTTTAACCAGATATTTTACAGCTATTCAATTTTAAATAGGGAAGGTGGAAATGCGAGCCATAAATCTACAACTATTATGCAAAACACACTTAGACAGTGTTCAAAGTTAATTGCACTGAGAATTAAACAAGTTAATTCAACAGTGCGCTCCCACTCAAATCAATATCTCTCATAATTGATTGTGAGTGATTCAAGATCCAGACTTCAATTCATCGCCATAGAATCATCATCTCATGACGGGAATTTTAATCGGTAGGCCAACTTGCCGATCACAACTCTATGTGACTCTTGTTCATCTTTCGATGCATGTGTTCCGAGCTCAGGACGATCCTGCCATGAACGTCAAGACAACCAAGTGATCTTGCTGCGAGGTCTGACCTCACCCGCCTCACACATCCCTAATCGTTCGTACCCATGCAACCATGGCGCACCCCAAAAAGTTAGGTGCCGTGACGGTGCTACACTTGGGAGAACACTAACTACTTGATATATTTGTGAGAGATCACCCTAATAAAAAGCGACTACCGCGCAATCAAGAAGGGTGCATCATAAGGGATAAACATCTCAGGCAATTCATAATAGCATGATATGGTATAGCCCTTTCTGACGGAGAAGTCTTGTATTTCTTCGTCTTCGGCATTCGCGTCGGTGTTCACCTTCGCGAAGATTGCCACCACCTTGTCGATGCACCAGATAATATTGCTATCTCTATAGCTAATAAAATAATGCATTACTTAAGGTTGACACGCAGGTCATTAAAGTGCAATCATATGGCTCCAGCCATCATGCCGAATCATGACACGCAGGTCATGTTAATCAATTTACATCATATAGTCATCTCATACATAATCAAATTAATATGAGCACTGCTATACCACACCACATGCACATGCAAACCCTCCTGCAAAACCAAGTTAGACGTCTCTATCGGTTCATGCAAAAACTTGTTTTACGTGGCTTCTAAGGTTTCGAAACAAACCGAAGCTACCAACGTCCATCATCAAGTATGATAATCCAAGTCGCTAGATTAACATCGCGGGGTGTATGAGACACGAGATAATAAAATCTCGAGCCCCATACTGAACTTCGTCATACGCATGACCCCTGTGCAGATCATATCTGCATTGCCCTTTCGTCTGCGAAATTTCATCTTTCTTTTTAACTACGATGGAATTCAATGAACTGTTAGCACTTCGTTGATCAATCAAGATCGCGGATTGCCAGAACATTGAAACTCCACCATGCAGTTATCAAGATCAGAAATATGCAAATTCCAGGGAAGCAACAAGAATATCGGGTAACAGATTTCATCTGCTACCCGCACAAATAATTTTCAGTATTAGAACTCATCTACTACCTAATTATATTGTGCAACATCCATACATCTCATGTATTCTAGATCGCAACCTGCATCTACGCATAGCACGTCTCATGTTGCCACTGTAGGGTAACGCGGCAGAAAACAAAAAATTTCTGACCTACGCACCAGTCCAGGACCACTATGGAGACTGCATACAAGGTTTGATCATTTTCGTTACCGACTCGTAGCGCAGCGAAAGTTGAGTCGATGACGATCGGCGGTGCAGATCCCCGCAGCTAGGATTTACAACCTCCCAACCGCGAGGATGTATACCCTCATCCGCGCCCCGGACAGCCCTCCGGGAGGCGGTAGAACAGTCCCCCGGACGGTGTCGCGGACAGCCCTTCGGGAGGACCTTCGAAACTCAGACGGTCACTCGGACAGCCCTTCGGGAAGACTCACAGAACTCGGACCGTCACTTTGATAGCCCTTCGGGAGGCACTTACGAACAGCCCCTTGGGCACTAAGACCAAAACTACGACCTCTCTACAGAGTTGCACACATACGGTGTCATCTATCCGGCAGGGCTTCACAGTCCAGAACTAGTTCCCACCGGAACCCAGACAGCCTTTCGGCTCTACGAAACTCTTTTCGTGGGAGGGAGAGAGAAGCCAGATAATTGCATGGCATGAGTATGAGAGCAAGGGATGAGTGTGGAGGGCTGCCCCTCCACCTCTATTTATAGGAAATTCCAAGGGGTAGGGTGGTTTTACAATAAAACCCAAAAAGCACATGAATGAAGTCCTTCCACAAGGACCCAAATGTGAAACCAAGGCACAAGAGGGGGCTCCAAGGAGGAGTCCCCATGTGGCCGGCCACACCTAGGAGGGGCCCCCCCAAGGGAGCCTCATCCATCCATGTCACCCCCAAAAAATATCTTGGGACAAAGTCCAAAATAATGGCTTTCCAAAAAGTAACCCAAAAAGCACTTTCACTATTCATGACGACATTTTTCAGCGTCCGTTCGAACTGAAAATATTTATGTGGGCTTAGAACATTTCCAGTGCCCACTAAAATAATTTTCAACGCGTTCTGGAACAATTCCAGATTAGTGATTTTCATCTGCAAAAAGCATCTGAAGGGGTTCCGGCAGCTCCGGAACATTTTCGGTTTTTCTTCTAGAAAATTCCCAAAAGTTTCCAGAATGATTCTGGCACCCTCCAAGAATTATCGGGCATGTGCCGAAACCAATTTGACTTTAAGGTATCCTCTTAAACAACTTTTCAGTTTCACGGGAACTCATCCGGTGACCTCTCTCTGCGGAACTTTTCCGCTGTCTGAAACTTTTCCGGTGTCCGAAACTTTTTCGGTGATTTTCTCTCAGACTCCCTATCTAGTATTCAGCAGATAGATGACCCTTAAGCATGTGACCCTATAGGTTCGGTGAAGTATAGACATGACACGGAACCCCTTCCGATCAATGATCAACATCGGAGCCGTGGACACCCATATTGACCCCTATACCCACACGAATGAATATTCGAGTGAACCTCCAGTTGCCATGTGCTATTCCTGTTGCTTCGCGATATGTTACAAATACCCGAGGTGAGACATGTTGGCATTCCCGTGGATCAACAACTTGTCCACTATGCTAGTTACCTCATTACCGGTATTTTTCTCTTTTCTCGTTACCGTGTTCCGGCATCCCCGTGATCAAATCACAAAGTGTCTGGCCAGACGATGATGGATATCGTAACAACGAGAGGGCCCAGAGATATCTCTCCATCGTCGGAGGAGCAAATCCCAATCTTGAGCTATCAAGTTACTTGACATACTTTTCCATGAACCCGTAAGCCGCCGTAATAGCCACCCATTTACGGATGACGTTTAACAAACCCCAAAGTTCATGAAGCAAGCATGAAGAAACTCGATACTCTCATGGTCTAAGGAATCATGCAACCGTTAACCATCTCTGTGTTATTAACCATTTAACTTGTGACGAATGTAACTCATAGCATAACATCAATCGGGTCGATTCAACACAAATGTTCTTCTAACATTGTGCCCTCAAAGCTGCTGGCATAGACATGCCCATGATTGGGAAAACATAATCATCATGCAACACTTGAGCTAGTCTTAGAGGCATGACTAGGAATACATTTTACCGTTTATTATTCCACACATGCACATGGGTTTTCCCTAGAGCCTTTATGGATATACGGGCTCGGGAACCACAGCAGTTATAGCATGGAACATAAACATAATAATGAGCATGGAGATAAATAATAACATTTATTATTGCCTCTAGGGCATATCTCCTACACCCGGTACCAATCTTGCAGATTACCTGGGCGATGATGTAGTGTTTGATATGTTAGAGGTGGACGAATTCAGATACCAGTACAGGAAGCCTCTCGTCAAACGTGGTCATCCTCCTCTAACAATGATGATGCGAAGATTCCATGAATGGTACATGAAAACCTGCAGGGAGTCTGGGAAGGATACTTTGACGCTGAGAATTAAAGAGGAGCACGAGCTCGTTGGAATGGATCTGTTGTCTGTTGAATTTGACGAGTTATTCCAGTTATACAATCAAAAGGCCCTCGACAAAACACTCATGACTTGCTACTGTCTATAAGTACTGCTTCTGTAATTAAGTCTCTATATATAGCTCAGCTCTTTCATTGCATATATATATAATTATCCTCACTATATTATGCAGATTGAAGATCGTCGAATGCAGAAAAGCACAAATCTATGACATTGGGTTCATTAACCCAAATGTCATACATGAATGGACGGTTAAAAAGAATGTCGAAGAAACCAAGGACAACTTGCTACAATCGTTGCTTAAAAATCAAAACAAAGATAAAATACTCTTTCCTTACAACTTCAAGTGAGTGTTACTGTCTTGTGCATATTCGGTTTTCCTTATTACTCGAGGTTATAGTAATGTAATTGATGAGTTATGCATACGTGCGCAGTTTTCACTTTATTCTGCTGGAGATTAAGCTTGAGCGGGGAGTAGTAACCGTCTTAGACTCGAGACGAAAAGATGCACAGGAGTATGCGGACATGACTGAAATGCTCCAGAAGTAAGTTCAATCGATCATTATCGCACCATATCGGCAACTTTGTTCATTTCCTGATATCATTTATCATGCTTTGATCAAGTAATTATTTTCTTTGTCTGGCAGGGTTTGGAAAGAGTTCACCGCAATTGTTCCGGGACTGCCGAGGGAGCTGCGATTTGCACACCCGAAAGTAAGTACTACTACCTAGTTCCGCACATCTCCCATTGATTCTAGTTTCATCAATACCATTTATCATGCTTGATTATCAGTTCGATTGAACTCTATTTCTCGTAAAGTGCTTGTGGCAGGAAGCCGGGAATGATTTATGTGGATACTACGTTTGCGAGTTCATCTACAACGCGACGGACTCTAAGCGGGGCTACTCTGATAAACAATATGAAGTGCGTAAGCAATAATATTCACAATTTTATTTTATTACCAACATTTGTGTTGAGTTTCATTCATATATATGTATTGACCCCCTTCTTTAAATTAGATGTGGTAGATGCGGGATGAACTCCTACCACATGATCGCATACGAGCAATTCAAGAGGAATTGGCGGTATTCTTTCTTGACCACGTCATAAATAAAGCCGGAGAATACCATGTGGAATTTGACAATTTTAGATGTTAGGGATTGTAAGAGATCTTATATTGTATATATGTAGCTAGTAGCGTCAGATAGATATACGAAAACTTGTTGTTCGACCAATCTCTCGGAGAAAGAGAGGTCGATCACTTCTCTCTGTATATGTTCATGACGATCTTGTGTACTTAATGGTTCCTTCATCTGCTTACTAGCTAGCGTGTCGAGTTCTCTCTATACGTATAGTAACTAGCGTCGACCAAGCACGGAGAAAGAGAGGACACTTCTCTCTATTAGCTAGCTAACACAATATGAAACCCCTAAATTAACCCTCCAAACCCCCCCCCCTTAAAAAAAACAAAAACCCCAGCTATTGCCAAATGCTGACGCGTGGATGCCTTTTGGTCCCGGTTGGTGTTACCAACCGGGACTAAAGGCCCTCCTGCCTGGGCTCCCCGCAGCGGCCACGTGGAGACCCTTCTGTCCCAGTTCGTAAGCGAACCGGGACTAAAGGTTTTGGGCTTTAGTCCCGACCCTTTAGTCCCGGTTCCAGAACCGGGGCTAATGGGCCTCTGGAACCGGGACAAATGGGCTTTTTTCTACTAGTGTCGGTTCAGGGGTTCAATCCCGAGTCATGCTCTGGCCTTGAACTGCGATAGGGAGAGTGGCCACGCCCTGCTCTATACTGATTACTTTGAGAATACCGCGCTCTTCAAACCACATCAATTCCGCTGCCACTTCCGTATGACGAGACATGTGTTCAATCGTATTCGGGAGGGAGTGGTAGCACATGACCCATACTTTGAGTGCAAAGAGGGTGCCCTTGCAAGCTTGGCTTCTCCTCTTACCAGAAATGAACTGCGGCTATTCGCATGCTTGCATATGGAATTCCGGGAAATCTTGTGGATGAGTACATCCGTATAAGTGAGTCCACATATCTCCTATCAATGTGCAATTTCTGCAAGGCCGTGGTGGCAGTGTTTGGCTCTGAGTACCTGAGAGAGCCAACTACCGTTGATACAGAAAGGTTGCTGGCGATCAATGCCGATAGGGTCTTTCCGGGCATGCTTGGAAGCATAGATTATATGCACTGGAAGTGGAAGAATTGTCTATTTGCTTGGTAGGGGCAGTACAAGGGGCATGTGAAAGGTCCCACTGTCATACTAGAAGCGGTGGCTTCACAAGATCTTTGGATATGACATTCTTTTTTTTGGCATGGCTGGTTCTCACATTGGTATCAACGTGCTTCAGCGTTCTCCAGTGTTCGCAAGGCTTGTAGAAGGCCACTCCCTAGAGGTCAACTTTGAGATCATTGGCCACCATTATAACAGGGATACTACTGAACTGATGGTATCTGTCCTCAGTGGTCAACTCTTGTGAAGACAATACCCAATCCACATGGAGAGAATAGACATAGATTTTTACAAATGCGAGAGAGGGCTGGGAAGGATGTGGAGCGTGCTTTTGGTGTGCTTCAATCTCGATGGGGTATCGTTCTAAACCCCGCACTGACATGGAGCACCGAGAAGCTTTCGAAGGTGATGACTGCTTATGTGATCATGCATAACATGATCGTGGGGGATGAGCATGATTACATCATCTATGACCTAGTGTTTGAATTTCAGGGTGAAAATGTTGAGCCTGAGCATTAAGAATCAACATTGTTTGAACAGTTTACCCAATTCCATCATGAAATGCGTGATTGGCATACTTACATGCAGCTCCAAGATGACTTGTTGAGCACATGCGAAATCACATCGGCAACCAGTAGATGCATCGGTTCATTTTCTTTCAATCTATTGAAAGCAATTTCGATGTTGTAAAATTATTTGATTGTATTTTTTTTCGAGTGTGAAATTATTTGTTTGTAAAACTATTTTCAGTGTATGATTTATTTAGTTGCGATACTTTTATTATAATATGCATAGTTAAAATGTGCACATACAGACTCCAACCCTCCAACCGGCTCGTGCCGGATGCTGCCAACGCATTTAGGAAAACAGCCGTACGCCATCCCATTGTCCTATTCAAACGGATTTTATCCGAATAAAACCGATGTTCGTTTGGGGTCCAATGTTAGAGTTGGCCTAAATTGCTTACTAATCAGAGGAGACACTCCTCGCCGTGGTGTCCGCTCCAGAGACCTCTCCGCTGTTGGATTATTAATCAGACAGTGGACGAGAAAGAGAAGCCTCCTCCCCACTTCCCCATCCTCGCTAAACCGGGAGCGACTAGTATAGAATCTGGGTATTAGGTGCAAAAATAGAAAAAGGAACCTGGAACGTTGGATTGAAGATGAGTGGTCCAGATCTAGGTGGAGCGATCTGTGCTCACAACTGCATCCTTATTTGCAAAAACGTCCCTTTGCTTCTCATTATTGCTTCGCGACCTTGTCCTTCGACCGAGATCATCGCTCGTCGACGGCGGCGGGGTCCAGATCCGGTGTTCCTCCCTCTCCCAATCCATCTTCCAGGCAGGCTCCGCCTCCAGGCGCCCCTCGACGCCGCACTGCACCTCATCGACCAGGACCCTGGCCGCCGCCGCCGCCGCCGCCATGGTCTCCTCCTCCCCGGTGGCCGCGGACGCCAACTCGTGCATCTGCCCAGGAATCCAGGAGGCACCACCTGGCCTTCTCTGTGGCGGATTACGACAGATTTGCGACCAAGCTCAAGACCCCCGGCACAGACTTGCTCGCCAAGACGCAACCCGATGGCCGCGCGCGCCAGGTGTTCTTCCTCGACCGGGACGGTGTGGAATTCCTTCTTGGATGACTTTTATGTTCGTTGGATTCCTATTTTCTCAAAATTAATTTCAGAGTTCGGACTGCTTGCCCTTTAGTTCTTGTCATCTAGTGTTAAAGATGCAGTATGCATGTGAAAGTCTATTACATCTTTGGAATTTTCTTCATTAGTTACTGAAGCACGCTTAGCAGTTAGCACGGTGAGAGCATAAGGAGAAGAATCATTACGATTTTCTCAAATAGCTCTCTGCCATTCATCACATACTCAAGTACCATGTATATCTTCGTCATGCTAGCGGAAACCTGTAGAACAGGGGGAAAGTGTATCATATCGAATTTTTGTCGAAAGAGACCACCTGTCCAACGGAATTGACAGAAAAGACCCCCTCCGGATGAAATTATCAAAAAAGACCCCCTAGGCCGTGGCGGCAGGCAACACGTGGTACCTGCCGGGTGGCGGCAGTACTGTTCATGCACTATTCACATAGCGGGACGGTTTTCGAATAGTAGGACGGAAACGGGAGCGATGCGAACAGTGTTGCCGCCTACGTGCGTGGCGGCAGCACTGTTCATCGGGGGGGTGAACAGTACTTTTCGAAAAAATTAAAACCCTGAATTTTTTATGGCAGCAAAGACGATCGAGTGTTCTAAGTGAGTGCAAAATTTCAGTTTTTTTTATTTTTCTTGTAATTTTTTATTTTTAAAGAACTGTTCATCCCCCGGTGAACAGTGCTGCCGCCACGCCCGTAGGCGGTAGCACTGTTCACGTCGCGCCCGTTTCTGTCCTGCTGTTCGAAAATCGTCCGGTTGCGTGGAATAGTCGTGAACAGTACTGCCGCCCCCCGGTGTGGCGGCAGGTGCCACGTGTCGCCTGCCGCCACGGCCGAGGGGGTCTTTTTTGACAATTTCATTCGGAGGGGGTCTTTTCTGGCAATTCCGTTGGGCAGGTGGTCTCTTTCGACAAAAAATCTCATACTCAGGGTGGTCAAGGATAGGTTGAACATGGACAACTGTTACAGATGTGCCTGATTGATAATTTTATTTTTCTGAAAATTTGGTACGATTTCCATTATTATACGTTTCAGGGAATCAAATTTTCAATGGAGGAAGATGGCCTCAGCTTTCTTGGTTGCTACTGCATCTCCAATAGATTGCAGTTATGTCATCAATGAATAATTTAGTGATTTTAGGAATCAAATTTGGAGACTGTAGTTTTCTCTTTAATCAGTACTTTCTTGGCTACCGGGTGCAATTTTACATTTCAGGGAATCAAATTGTCAATGCTTGCTTCAGCATGTAGGTGTCACTTTTCAATCTTTCTGATTGCAGGAAGCCAAAAGCCTAACATGGGAGTTATCCACTTAACTCAATCAGTTGGTGAACCAAACACTCAAAATTAATAAGTCTTTTTCCCTTCCCAAGTTATCCTTAAGAAAATACTATTGTCAAGCTCGTTTGGCACTTCCCTCTACGTTGCATTTGCAGTATATGATACATGCAGTAGCCTCATGCCGTGCAACCTTTCATGTTTTCTTCACACGCAAATGTAGCATTTGTAAGGGAGTGGTGTTCCATGATGTAAGGACATGCTCTGATAAAAACATGACATGACAATAGAGGTTTGTGCTTCTTGTTGCTTCTAAGCTACCACTTCATCGTCTTGCTATTACTGCCATCGAATTGTTGTTATTGAAATTTGGTCAATGGGCTGACAACTGGACATTTTGATAATGCTTGCCCAACTATGTTAAAGTAGTGTTTGTCGAATATTACCTTAGGGTATCAATTTAGAAAAATGTAGGAATTGAAAAGTTATAACAGGAATTTACAAAAACTTTAAAGACAAGAACTTTATATGAAGCTTCAGTTCCTATCCGTATTCTCCTTTTCTGAGATTTAATATGAAGCTTCAGTTCCTACACTAATTACAGTTCATGTCTTCTGCTACAGTTCTTGTCCATATGCATGTTGCTCTCCTGTAGGTTGGTCCATTGACAAAACCATTTGCACTTCGATGTTCCAAGTTTGGTGTCTAGAAAAGGAGATCCAGGCTTGGAGTTGTAATAGGTCCTAATTAACCTACGTAGGTTCGAGAAGGCATTGCTTCTTTACATGAATGTGCTTCCTTTCTATGTAGTGAAAAATAATGCCGTGCCGCCACCTCATCTATGATAACCATCTATTCAGATTTATCTAATTATGCAAGAAACCAACTATTTATATCTTCCAATACATCAAGCTAATAGTCTCAGGAATTTGAAATCAGCTTAAATCATAACACTCATGTATTCGTCAAAGAGCTTTGTTATGGCACATATACTAAGTCATGAGGAACATTTGGATGCAAAGCACCCATGTTCCTGAGAAAAACCCATGCTGTACATTTCCGTTCTCTCATTTTTACTTTGCGAAGTTATCTCAAGCATATGCTTTTAGTTTTGGGCAGGTAGATTTGACAACTGGATGCCCAGGCTTAGATAGGATTTGATTATTTGCCCCTTATTACTTCGCACTTTGATAATTTGCCACTGCTTACATTGGATTTGATATTTTACCACATCTTACTTTGGACTTCGATTTTTTGCCCTTTTCCCCCTAAAAACAATCCTTTCAAATGTATTTGATGGTATATGTTTGATATATACCCAAAGCCAGTGACCATATTGCCCTTTATACATGTTTGACTGAAGACCGAGCCCTTCACGTGAAATTCCCCAAATTCCTCCCCGCCAGCTAGGCACTCCTCGCAGCCGCCCTTGCTGCTCTTTGGCGCCGGTCCTTGCTGCTCCCCGCCGCCGCACTTGCAGCTCTCTGGCGCCGCTGTGAAAGACGAGTTTGTCCCTGCTCCATCCCATTGACCACGCACAGCGTCTCTCCCCGTTCCCCAACTCTCCCCGCCAGAGAGCTGCAAGTGCGGCGGCGGGGAGCAGCAAGGGCCGGCGCCAAAGAGCAGCAAGGGCGGCTGCGAGGAGTGCCTAGCTGGCGGGGAGGAATTTGGGGAATTTCACGTGAAGGGCTCGGTCTTCAGTCAAACATGTGCAAAGGGCAATATGGTCACTGGCTTTGGGTATATATCAAACATATACCATCAAATACATTTGAAAGGATTGTTTTTAGGGGGAAAAGGGCAAACAATTAAAGTTCAAAGTAAGATGTGGCAAAAAAATCAAATTCAATATAAGAAGTGGCAAATTGTCAAAGTGCAAAGTAATAAGTGGCAAATAATCGATCAAGCTAGCCCAGGGCTCTGCTCTGGGCTCCCGTCCGCTTCCATCTTCGTTGCCAACGCAGGTGCTGCTCCGGTCGCTGTTCTTCGCCTGCCACCGCCCCTTCCATCTCCAGGTAAACTAATCTCCTATTTTCCTCTCTCTCTCTCTCTCTCCTATTGCCATGCACGCGAGCTGTTTGTTGAAATGTCTCAACGGTCACCGGTGCATTTCTGTCATCTGCGTCCTTCGTCCCTCCCTGCGATCCGTGGCTGGTCTAAGACGGGAATCGGGCAGTAGTACTAGTATGATCCCAGCATAAGGCCGCTCCTTTTGGATGAATGTGCGGGGGGCTGCCCTTGGATTGGGTGAGCAGAGAAAATTACCCGAGCCGGAAAGTACAAGTAAAATCAAATGATGCCCCGTGCTGTGCATTATGGATTGCCTATTGATATGGCAATGGATTTCATACCTGCCGCTGCATTAGCCGGCAGCATTTTTTGTCTAGAAAGTGGACTACGGCCTTAGGGCTGAGATTCCTGGGCGTTTGTGTTTAGGATTATATCAAACACCGTCCCTGAGATTTGACTCGTTGCAGTACTACTTTAGGCTGCAGAAATTTGACTCGTTTAGACATTGGCATTCTGCATAACTGAATAATAAACAAGCTCGTACGTCATGGCATGGCATTGAAAAAAAATAACGACGCTCTGTTATTGCTATTATTGCTGTGCATATCATCGACCCCGTTGCTCATGCCATCCCGTTGTTAGTTCCCAATTCAGGTGACAAGGAACAAGCCTCTCAGAAAAATGTAGCGCCTTGTTGAGAATATGTCTTTTGGTCATTCTACTTTGTGTGTTTGCCGTGTCTCTTATATTTCTTTATGCATTTAGATATTCACAGGACCATTAATTATGTGTTCGCTACAATTGTCACATTAGCTTTGCAGATACTCAGCTGTTTTCCTGATGCATCTTCTCAGTTGTATTGTATTTTGCTAGAAAATGTTAAAGTGAACAGTAAATGGCTCAAGATCAAGAGAATTGATCAGCTAGAGCAAAGTGTTTAAGGGGAACGTTTGCTCGAATGCTTTCTTTGCTTTAAGTTCAATGGGGAAATAGGTTTATTTTCCAGTGATTTTGTTAGTGGTCATATCATTTAAACATTCTTTTGTCTCTGCTTGTAGATTCGCCATGGGTTCTGTTGGTGCTGGATTGCTGAAAGGCTTGAGGAGAGTCTTAGAGCAGCAAAGGAATTCAGTTGGTGGGTTATTTTCCATTCTTATTATTCACTATGATTGATGATATGCACAATCATACCGAGGAGTGAGGAGAAAGCTTCATTATTGGCTCTTTTTAGATTTATGCAGAAAATCACGAGCTTGGAGTTCTACAGTTTCTTTTTCCGATATTGATGACAAGGAAGACATGGGTGATGATGGTGATTTGAAAGATTCAAGGAGAGAGTTAGAACCCCAAAGCGTGGACCCCAAGAAGGGCTGGGGATTCCGTGGCGTTCATAGGGTATTTATATATTATGTGATACAGTTATTTGCTACTTGGTTCCATGGACTCCAGGAGCATAAACTGACACTTATTGGTATGTTTTGTTCTTGATAGGCTATAATATGTGGTAAAGTTGGACAAGCGCCTGTGCAGAAAATTTTACGTAATGGGCGGACGATAACTATATTTACTATTGGAACTGGTGGCATGTTTGACCAGAGGGTAATTGGGTCTGTGGATGCACCAAAGCCGGCTCAGTGGCATCGAATTGCTGTTCATAGCGAGCACCTAGGTGCTTATGCTGTTCAGAAGTTGGTGAAAATGTATGTGATTCAAATACAAAGATTTCATCTTTTCTCTCTCCATATAAGTATAGCATGTTCTGGTGCTGTGGCTTCGATATATCTTCATTTGGTACATGTTATCTTCATTCTTGCCTTTTTTTCAGCTCTGCAGTATATATTGAGGGTGATATCGAAACCAGGATCTACAATGACGGCATTGATGGTCAAGTCAGGAATATACCGGAGATTTGTATTCGGGGTGATGGTATGCTGATCAACATTTAATGCTAATTCAATTTTGTTGTCGTAATATTTGAGGAGTAATTCTGTCGTTATATTTTTCATAGGCAACTCAGTGGCGCTTGTATTTTACTTGCTAACATTCATTTTACTCTATACCCAACAGAACAGAGCCATGCTCTCTGCTTTCTTCGATTATTTGTTTTGTACTTGGTTACTATATGCATCCTCGTCGTGCAAAAGCTAATCTTCTGAGTAATTGTTTTGTGTACAGGTAAGATTCGGCTGGTTAAATCTGGGGAGAGTGCTGCTAGCATATCACTAGATGAGCTGAGTAAGTTTGATGGCTGTCTTAAGGTTCTAATTTACACGAAAATGTTGGTTTTATTCATGTTTGTCGAGAATTATCTGTTAGTCCATGGTCTTCACAATGTTTGCATACTGATGTATGTTTCTATATTACTATGCAAACCATGATAACAATAACCTTTGGACGCAGGAGACGGCTTGTTCTAGTTACAGCTATCGATATCAGCACAAGCAGGTCAGGACTTGATATCTTGCCTGAGGCCTGTTTTCAATGTGTATTTTTCGTTAATTTTAGTAGTATTAGGTTTTGATTGTTGAGTCGTATTTACGTGTTGTGCTGGTTGCAAGTTCTGAGTTTTTTCTCCTTTCAGTTTGGCTTAATATTTTTGCATTATTTGTGGAACACCTTCAATTATCAAGCATTACCCTCTCTAATTCAGTGTTATTGTGTTTCCATGGTTGAAAAACATCCACAATCGATACACATCCTTTTTACAACTTTCACGACCTTAAAGTAGGGGTAGAGTAGTATTATTGCAGTAACTACGCTGTGACCGGCCGCATTCTTCCAATTTGACCATATCGTGGTGTTGCTTTATTACCCAAGTACTAACATCAAGTGACTTCATAATGTGAGTTGTATCTTCATCGCGAGGAACTTCATGATGTTGGTACACTAGTGGTAATTCTGCGTTTACAGTATTCCAAACCTTGAATCCTAAGGCATTTTCCCTTTTATTCATGTTTTAATCTGTTTGTACATGTTGGTGGCAATAGACAGTTTTCTCTGGAATGCTCCAGGTATATATGAAGAGTAGCACAGTGACACCCAGCTAGGTCAAGTCTTACTGAAAATTTTCTTGCTAATATTATGCTAACAAAGGAACACATTGAACAGAAATTGCAGAGTTGAACTGGCAAAGTAACTGTTCACTCACTCTACATTATCATTATTATGAGAGTTAGTTTTTCACTATATATCAACTGCATAAATTGAGAATGAGAACCAAAGCCATATTCTAGAATCGAAAACAAACAATTGTAGATGAAGTTATATTCTCCTCATGAAAAATAAAAGGCAGAAAACCAGTTTCATATATCTCCAGTGAATGAAGCTTGCATACATTCGGAAACATAATGACATTGAAACTTCATATCATAAGACTGAATCATATTTACAATTGACATGTTGCCTGGGAATATCAAACTTAAATTACAACAAACATAACTCTTCAGTAGATTGGCAGACTCACATCAGTAATGTCCAAAGATGACTCAGAGCATCGTTGGGATGTTCCTTACATCGAAAAGCTTCTCACCTAGTTAGAGTGAGCATGACTTTGCTGATGTTGAAGGCCTCCCCTTATCTCTTGAGCTCCTTCTGAGCATCTCCCTCATGCCATCGGCGACTCGTACAGCTGGGCTTGACAGAGCCATCCTGCAGAATGCCATATGCGCCTTGATAGCCTCTTTGACGCCATCCTGGCCTCTTCCCTCTCTACTGAGTTCATCCCCTACAGCCTCCGAGCATAAGCCGCAGAGCCATTCCCCTCCAAAGTTGGCCTTGATGCTCTTTATGTATTCCTGGGTGCACTCCTCTTTGAAGTCGCAGCATGCGCACCTCATTGACTCAGTGTCCATCTTCAGCATTGATGGAGTCGGATATGCGAAAAACAGGAGGAGCGTAGCAGCAGAGCTGGAGAAAGAGGGAGGGAGTGGACGAACAGAAGGGGGCGATAAGGGGACCTCGGGACTAGGTTGCTAGCCTACTTGTATGGAAAATTTTGAAGGGCTTGTTTTTTTCCTTTGGCTTGTCTGGGCTAGCTTGATCGATTATTGAAATTCCAGGATTTGCCCTGGCCCATAGCATCTTGAGCAGTGCACTAGGTTGTGAGAGCATATGTGATTTGCATTGATTGCTGGCACTTTACTAGGTAAAATTGGCGATGCGGGGAAACCTTAGTCACATGGCTGCTGCTGTGTTGAAGGTACATGTGGGAGAAGATGTTATTGGTCTTATTAGCTATGATCCTATGACAGTATCCCCTTTTTTTTGTCAAAAATGATAGTCCATGGCTGCCCCTTGGTACTTGTATGGTTTTCGCGCTACAATTTTTTTTGCATAATACATCTTTACCACTAGTCGCTGTATGTTTTTTTATGGCTAGAGTCTTACTTTCGTATGCTCACGTGGACCCCGGTCGAGATTTTTACCCTCGTCAACTCCATTGTAACCTTGTACTTTTGGTGTGCAGGCCATAACCCATAACCAGCGGCGGGTTAAGTTGAGAATAAGGGGATGCAATGCATGCAAGCTCTACCAATTAGGTGCTGCTTTGTTGAAGCCTGGGAGGCCGAGATGGATATTGTGACATCTCATCCTTGCCAGATTTACCAGTTGATGCACGATCGATAAAGCCTTCCCAGAACCCGCGCTCGTGTGTTTTACCATGTCGCAGATGGTGATCGATGGATGAAGTGTTTTACGACGGTTGATAATGATGGCACTGAATGATTGTTCAAGATAGACATGGTAGAAGGGCATGTAGCGCAGCCGCCCTGAGAGTCATGTACGTACTATTTGTAGAATATGTGAATAGCACGATGTATTGCTCTTTGTGCATATGCACGTATATATGATGTACAAAGGTGGGCCACGGACCTCAACTATACAAGAAACTAGGAGGCGGGCCCAATACACAATATGCACATAACACATATACTCACATAACTCACCCATACTCACCCCCCCTCCACCCCCCCCCCCCCCCCTCCCACCCCCCCCCCCCCCCCACCCTCCCCCCCCCCCCCCCCCCGCCCCCCCCCCCCCCCCCCCCCCCCGTGTGCAGTCGAAGCGGCACCGCGGCTGACGCAAAGACTGGACCGGAACTCCTCAAATGATGCTGTAGGCAAGCCCTTGGTCATGATATCGACAAATTGTTGGGAAGTAGGGACGTGTAAAACGCGAATATGGCCAAGGGCCACCTGTTCCCGAACAAAATGAATGTCCAACTCAATGTGCTTGGTCCGTCGATGATGCACCGGGTTAGTGGAGAGGTAGACCGCCGAGATGTTGTCGCAGTAGACCACCGTGGCACGGTCAACAGGGCAAGAGAGCTCCTGAAGCAGCTGGCGAAGCCACGAACACTCGGCGACGGCGTTGGCCACCGCACGATACTCAGCCTTAGCACTGGAACGAGAGACCGTAGGCTGCCGCTTGGACGACCACGAGATAAGTGAGGGTCCAAGGTAGACACAATAGCCCGAAGTGGAGCGACGAGTGTCAGGACAGCCCGCCCAGTCTGCATCGGAGTAGGCGGTGAGGGCGGTGTCGGCGGAGGCGTGAAGCGTGACGCCAAGATCCATAGTGCCACAGTTATAGCGGAGAATCCGCATGACGGCAACCCAGTGAACGTCTCGAGGAGCATGCATATGAAGACACACCTGCTGCACGGCATACTGGATCTCCGGTCGAGTCAGAGTGAGGTACTGGAGAGCACCAACGATAGACCGATAGAAAGCAGCATCCGAAGCAGGAGAACCATCCGTGGCAGAAAGCTTGACCTTCGTATCAACAGGCGTAGCGGCGGGCTTGCAGTTAAGCATGTCGGCGCGCTCCAGGAGCTCATAAGCGTACTTCCGCTGATGAAGAAAGAAACCATCCGGACGGCGCACCACCTCGACACCGAGGAAGTAGTGCAAAAGACCCAAGTCCTTGATGGCGAACTCAGCGCGAAGACGAGCCGTGAGCTGACTGAGGAGACCAGCCGTACATACTGTCAAAATGATGTCGTCGACATAGAGCAGCAAGTAGGCCATGTCAGAGCCCTGATGATAGACGAAGAGCGAGGCGTCCGAGCGGGTGGAGCGGAACCCAAGCTGGTGGAGAAACGCCGCGATGCGCTGGTACCAAGCGCGCGGAGCCTACTTGAGTCCGTACAAGGACCGCGAAAGCAAGCGCACGTGGTCGGGAAGCGCCGAGTCAACAAACCCGGTGGGCTGCTGGCAGAAGACCTGCTCCTCGAGGTGACCATGGAGGAAGGCGTTGGAGACATCCATCTAGTGCACCGGCCAAGCACGGGAGACCGCAAGGTGAAGAACCGTGCGTATCGTGCCGGGCTTGACGACCGGAGCGAAGGTGTCGGTGAAGTCGATGCCAGCACGCTGTCGGAAGCCACGAACGACCCAACGCGCTTTATAGCGATCAAGGGTATCATCAGGACGGAGCTTGTGTTTAATGACCCACTTCCCGGTAATCACATTGGCGTGCCGCGGACCAAGGTAGTCAGAGTCGGGATTTGGAGTCGGGTCGATTTTACTTATAGAGAGTCGAGTCGTAGTATCGAATCGTGGAATTGAGGATTCTACTAGATTTACTGAAATAATATATTTTGTATCCATGCCATAAATTTATATGGGCTCTATGAATTATAACACTAAATATAGAGCAAAAAACATACACATCAGTGCTAGTTGTATTCCACTTCTTTTCATGGCTAACCAACTATCTAGCTTGCATGTATGGAACAAATATGAGGGAAATATATAGAAAATTTGAAATCTTCAACGCACAAAATTTACTAAGGAGGTTTTTCTATAGTATGTGAATAGCCGATCACTTGTATTGCTGACATTGAAGGGTCTTGCTCCCCTTTCCTGATCAATCTTGACGCATCCTCATTGTCACGCCAATTCTATTCTGAGAGCTAGATCAAAGATGTCGGCAGCTGAGCATTTGGACTTGGGAGGGGAATAAAGGGCCATGAGGTATGTGAAGAGGAGTTTGGATGATGGCATACTATTCTGCTACAACTAAACAAATGAGATAGATACATTAGTAGAATCGGACATAGTCCATAACATAGTCTGGATTCTACATTTTTGTATAGGATTCTATGATTTGGATCACGACTCAACATGGACTCTACCAGATTCGGATTCATAGTGGGACTTGGATCGACATGCTTCCGTAGGGTCATGAAATCGTAGGATTCCAGGAGTCGAGTCGGGATTCTGACTACCTTGCCGGGGACGGGGAACAAGCTGCCACGTCCGGTTGCGCAACAGGGCGTCAAACTCCTCTTGCATCGCAGCCATCCAGCGCGGGTCACGAAGAGCGGCGCGAACGGAGGACGGCAACGGCGACGGCTCAGAGGTGGACGCCGCATGGACATAGTCATCCGAAGCGTAGTGCGAGCTCGGGCGAAAAACGCCCGTACAGGCGCGGGTGACCGGACCGGCCACGGGCGCCGGGGGCCGGGGGCGCCGAGGGGGCCCGGGGCGCTAGGGGCGCCGGGGGGCGCGCCTCAAAGCCAGGGGGCAGGCCAAGAGAGGCGCGCGAGCGCCCTGGGAGAGGCGTCGAGGAGCCCGCGTCACCGGTGGCGGGAGGAACAGCCGGGGGTACCTGCTGAAACGGAAACACATGCTCATCAAAGTAAACGTGCCGGGAAGTGAACACACGGTGGGAGACGGGATCGTAGCACCGATATCCCTTGGAGTTGGAGGGATAGCCGATGAAGATGCAAGCGACAGAACGAGGTGCGAGTTTGTGAGGAGCGGAGTCGGCAGTGCTAGGATAGCAAAGGCACCCGAAAATACTTAAGCCATCATAAGATGGGGGCGTACCGAAGAGAAGATGGTGAGGTGCATAGTTCCACCGTGGGCGGCAGGGGCGAAGGTTAAGGAGAAGTGAAGCAGTAGCAAGTGCGTCCGGCCAGAAACGAGGCGGCACATTAGCATGGAACAGGAGTGTGCGAACACAGTCGTTCAGAGTGCGAAGGACGCGTTCGGCTCGACCGTTCTGCTGTGAAGTATATGGGCATGTGAGACGAAAAATTGTGCCGTGGTGCGACAGAAAAGTGCGGAAAGCAAGGCTGTCGAACTCTTTTCCATTGCCAGTCTGAAGAGCAAGGATGGGACGCCCAAACTGCGTGCTGACATAGGAGTAAAAAGCCGTCAAAGTGGAGAGTGCATCCGACTTTCGTCGTAAAGAAAACGTCCACACATAGTGAGAATAATCATCAAGGATAACCAGATAATATAAATAGCCCGAGTTACTAGGAACCAGAGAGGTCCACACATCGCTATGAATCAACTGAAAAGGAAAAGAAGCTATGGTGGTGGAGTTATTAAACGGGAGGCGAACATGTTTGCCGACACGACAGGCATGACAGGTGTGATTCTCTATCTTATTACAACTGAAACTGAAACTCCTAAGAATATGACGAAGTGTGACGGGGTTGGGATGACCCAGACGAGTGTGCCAGAGATCGACGCCGGCGGAGAGAGCAACCGGTGCAGTGGTGGAGGTGGACGACGGATGCACCGGATAGAGCTCGTCGAGGCTGTCACATCGGTGAAGTACCATCCTGGTTCGAGCGCCCTTGACACAAAAACCAAGCTCGTCAAATTCAACAGTAACAGGATTTTCACGAGTTAAACAACGAACGGAAACAAGGTTCTTAATAAGATGAGGTGACACAAGTATGTTAGACAAAGTAATAGGCATGGAATTAGAAGGAAAAGAAGTGTGCCCGACATGTGTAATAGGGAGTGTGGAACCGTCGCCGACAATGATGCGGCGGTCGGTGGTGACGGGAGTGAAGGAGGCAAGATTACCAGGATGAGCAAACATGTGAGCCGTAGCCCCGGTGTCCATGTACCAATCACCGCCGCCAGTGTAGTTGTTCGGCGTAGGCGCGGTGTGCAGCGCGGCGAGGAGCGCCGAATCCCAAGGCGCCGGCGGCAGGGCCGGCGAGGGCGATGGCGGGGCCGTAGGGAGACCGTAGGCGCCGCTCAGCTGCGGCAGTGGGTATCCTCCGTACGGCTGCGGAGCAGCGTAGTATGCCTGATGCGCCGGCGGGCGCGACACGGGAAGGGTCGGTGCAGGCGCCCTTGGAACCGGCATGGTGTAGGCATGAACAACACCGGTCCATGGGTTGTACCCGGAGGCCCACGGAGGGGGCACCTGGAACTGCTGCGGCTGCTGCTGCTGCTGCTGATGGGGCTGGCCGGCGCCCTGCGGCTGCTGCTGCTGACCGCCGCGGCGGCCCCCACCGTGCCGGCCCCCGCGGCGCTGTTCGGCGGGAGGGCGGGAGGAGCGGGCGGACCATAGGGCAGCGGAAGCAGCCCCGGCTGCTGGGGCGCCGGGTACGGCGGCGGCGCCGGGAAGGACGCCGGGTGGCGCGGCAGCGTGGGCGCGGCCGGGGTGGCTGGAGGGGCCGAGGGCCCGCCGCGGGTGGTGCCGGCGGCGAGGGCGGTGTGGATGGCCCGCACCTTCACCTGCTTCATCCGCTGCTCCTCCAAGCGGAGGTACGCAACGAACTTGGCGAAGGACGGGTTGGGGATGAGGCTGAGGTTCGCCGCGGCGTTGCCGAAGTCCTCGTTGAGCCCGGCGGTGAGCTTGCTGAGGAGGAGGTCATCATCGATCTTCGCGCCAATATCGCGGAGCTCGTCAGCGAGAGTCTTCAGGCGGCGACAATAGTCGTCGACGGAGGTGCTGTCCTGGTGACACCCAAAAAACTCTTGCTCCAAAAAAACGCGACGCTGGAGCTGGTTGTCGGTGAAGAGCCCGTTCAGGTTGGTCCACACGGCGCAGGCATCGTCACCGTCCGCCACGACCGTCTGGAAGAGGTCCGGCGAGATGGTGAGGAAGAACCAGCGGATGATCGTGATGTCGATGGTGGACCAGTCATGTAACTCGGGGACGAGGCTGGAGTCGACGGTGCCGTCCACGTGGTCGATGAGGTGATACTCCTGAAACACGAGGGAAAAATATGTCTTCCACGTGTAGTAGGAGGAGTCCGCCTGCTAGAGACGAACCGGCATCCGCTCGAAGATGTTGAGGTTGCGGATGTCGTTGACATCGAAAGGGTTGGCGTCGGCGAACAGGTTGGAGTTGGTGCACGCGGAGGAGGTGACGGACGACACAGCGAGGACGGGACGGGACGGGCGGCACGGACGACTCGTGTGAGAACGTGCGGCGGCTGCGGGCGTCACGCGGCGGCGCGGCGGGCGATACGCGCGGGGCTGCGATGCGGGCGCGTAGCAGCGGGCGGGCGGCGGGGCTTGGCGATGCGATTAGCAGCAGGCGCGTAGCAGCAGGCGATTAGCGGCGGGCGGGTTAGCGAACCACGGGGCTAGCTAGCTAGCGATCCAGCAGCAGCTAGCGATCGGGCAGCGCAGCGGGGTAGCACGCGAGCGGCGGCCGGCGCGGGAGGCGCGCAAGCGGCGGCGGCGCGGAGGAGCGGCGGCGGCGGCGGCGGCAGCGGAAAAGTAGGGTTTAGAACCTAAAAACTGATACCATGTAGAATACGTGAATAACATGATGTATTGCTCTTCGTGCATAGGCACGTATATATGATGTACAAAAGTGGACCATGAACCTCAACTATACAAGGAACTAGGAGGCGGACCCAATACACAGTATGCACGTAACCCATATACTCAACACTGTTGTTCTCTTGCACTGTACTAGCGGGGAAGTAATTTCCGTTGATTGCCGTCCTCGATCTCTCCTCGGCGCGACGGAGGCCGGGGCGCGTGGCGCAGGTAGAAACACAGGGCAGGGGGCACCTGAGACAGGGACGTCCCGGCGCGCCGCGGGGGGCGTAGGACGGTACGAGGCTGGCGAGCGCACGGGGCCGTGCCGGGGGTCACGGTGCAAGGCACGTGGACGCGCCGTGGAGTTTCTCGCCGCGGCCCCGACAGCCCCCGCCCCGCAGCGCGGCCCGTAGCTAGCCTAGCCTAGCCTAGGGGCACCGCACCTCCACGTGAAGTGAAACCCAGCCCCCCTCCCCTCCGGCTCCGGCCACGGCCACGGCCAGGCCCCTACCCGTCCGTCCCTACGGCTAGACGTCGCTCGGTGGCCTGGTCTGGACCAGATATCGTGGATCCACTTGAACCATGCCATGCGTGTCCCCCGTCGATCGAGCCGCGCCATGGATATCTGTTGGTGCGTAGCGCGGTTCAGACCTGCAGCCTGCGCCAGCACACCAAAGCGGCTGGAGGATCGACCCGGCCGGCGTCGATCACCGACGAGAGGCGCCGGCAGGACTAGTACCAACTACAATATCTGTTGGTACTGTAGTTGTTGATAGTTTTTGTGATTTTACATTGTTTCACTTCAATGAAAAAGTTTATGCCTTCTTTTCAAGAACGTAGGGAGTGCGTCTTTACCCGCCGGTCTGTATTGGTACATTCTTGTGCAACTTTATCTAAGCATATGACTATGTTCTTTGTTGTAGATACTGTTATACAATGTTGCTATGATTTTAATATAGAAAATATAGGTATTACTAATTGTTTGTGAACTAACCAACTAACAGTTCCATTTTGGATGAAGCCTTTTTAATTTAGAGGAGCCATAGCTAAGGAAAGTCAAGGAGAGCAAGAGATTCAAGCTTGGAGATGCTCAAGGCACCCCCAATTTGTTTGAAAGAAGTCTCAAAAGGCTAAGCTTGGGGATACCTAAGGCACCCCATTCTTCATCAACCTTCCACTATGACTTCGTTAAACTTTTTCTATTCATCCTTGCATTATGTGTAGTTTGTTGGAGTGCCAATTTTATTTTCCTTTTTGAATAAATATAATCATCACATCTAAGAGTCACACCTATGAGAATGCGGGAGTTTTGCATGGCTTGATCATTTGCCCTATGTACTTCACTTATCTCTGCGATAGTAAAAGTGTTCGAATAAACACATAAAACATCATGTTTCACTTATAATTACCGGAAAGTTGAAATCATGGTTGGCACTTGAGTTAATATTATATCTTGGGCATATTTTCATTGAAATGGTACTTAATAATTAGACTTGCATTCTTGAGAAGAATAAGACCTGATGAAAACATCAACTGGAGTTAGAATACATATGATTGAATACTTGGTAATAGTTTTGAGATATCCTGAAAGCCACTAAATTTGCATTAGTATAAAGCTCCTATTATTTAGAGATATAATACTACATTAATGTTCAACTGAACCATTGCCATTCTTTCATGTAAATACGACAAAATTTGAAACTCTAGTAATTGACTAGATTGGCACAATCTTATTTTGTTTGCAAGCAATGATAGACTAGCGTCTTTGATGCGGCTGGGGCGAGGTGATGGTTAATTCCTACCAAACTATCCTCCTCGGGATACTTCAATTTTGTTCTATGCAATATAATGCCCTGATTTTCTTGTTTACCTTTTGAGTTCTTTATGATTAATGCAAGTTTTAGTGTTTTATGTTTCCACCAAAATAGTATTATTGCTAGCCTCTTCGGTATTCAATATCGTCCACTCTAACATTGAGACATGGTGCATACTTTGATGATACATCCAACCCCGTGGGATGACTTCCTCTCGTTATCCTACACATAAACACAATATTTCCTCAAAACAACACCATACCTACCTATTATAAAAATTTCATAGCCATCCCAAGCATATCGCCAACTACCATCATTTGTTCACATTACATAACTAGGGATATGATATTTATTGTCATGTGCTTTACATGATCATTTTAGCTAGCTTCATAACACAAAATGACCATAGTTTATCATGTTCAGGAGTTACGCTCGAGCTTGGGATTACCTGGTACACTGACAAAGGCATTCATATGGAATTTATTCATGTTCATAGTATGATCTATGTTTACATTGAGTTGGAGTTGAGAAAAGTGTATTGATCATCATTGTAAGGCGTTGTTTCTACAATCAGAGAAAAAAATGTGCCGATGAGAGAAAAGTATATTTGTTTTACGTCATGACCTTTTTTTAGATGCACAATGAACAGTTCCTTTAATACCCATTGAACACTTTCTTAATACTCCATGAACATTTGTTTAAACCAGTGAACACTCTTTTTAATTACATGAACATTTCAAATAACTTTTTTACATGATTTATTTTGAAATACACGGTGAATGTTTTGGTAATACATGATAAACATTTATAATTACACCATAAGTTTTTTAAATACATCATGAATTTTTTTAATACATCATGAACTTTTTAATATGCGTTGAATATTTTCTTAATGTAGACATGCATTTTTTTTAAACCTTGAAGAGTATTTTTAATTGTAGAACACCTTTTTAATACAAGAGAATTATATATTTAATTGCTCTATGATTTTCTGAATACGCCATGAACGGGGGCCGCCACCGCTCAACCGGACCGACCGACGGGTCCTCATTCTCACCCTTGCTACCCACATACGCCAACCGCCAACATACACGCCGATCCATCTATTGTCCGTCGAGGTCAGGTCACGATGAGAGGGGCCGCACGCCTCGCCGCGCTCCTCGTCTTGCTCCTCCTGATCGCCACGCCGTGCGCGGGGAGGCGGGAGGAGGAGGACCCGGAGGTGACGGCGTGCAGGCAGCAGTGCGTGGGGCAGCGGCAGTTCGGCGCGGAGGAGCGGCGGTACTGTGCAGCAGCGTGCGACGAGTACGGCCGGATGGAGAGTGTGACGACCCCGGCTTAATCATGCACTAACCATACACGCAAATGCGCACGATCAAGCCTAAGGACTCACTTGAAGATATCACAACACAACTCTAAAACATAAATAAAGTCATACAAGCTTTATATTACAAGCCAGGGCCTCGAGGGCTCGAATACATAGCTCGATGGCATACAAGCGTCAGCGGAAGCATCAGATATCTGAGTACAGATATATTACAGAGAGAGAAATAGGCCTTCACAGAGGCGGGGTAAATAAAATACTACGATCGAAAGGCGTAGGCCTCCTGCCCTGGACCCTCCGATCCTACTCCTGGTCGTCAAACGGCTCCTCGTAGTAGTAGTACTCGCCAGGCGGGTAGTAGTACTGGTCGTCGGCTGGGGCGTCTGGCTCAGGGGCTCCGTAGTCTGGTGGCATCAAATGGAATATGGGGGAAAAAGAAAGTAAAGCAAACGTGAGTACTCATCCGAAGTACTCAGCAAGCAAGGATCTACACTACATATGCAACATTTTCAAAGGAATGGCTGTATATGTGGACTGGGCTGCAGAAATGCCAGAATAGAGGGGGAAAGCCTAGTCCTATCGAAGACTAGCATCTTCAACAATCTTCGACAGTCTTGCAGCAATAGAAGAGAGCAGATGAACATAATGCAAAGTAGTAGTAGTATCATCAACCTCGACCTGAGATCCTTTCTCGACTCCCTGCGAGAAAGCAATCCCAGAGCCGTACTATCCAGTTCTCATCACATGTTCTAGTTGTACCGATCGGGATACAACTCCGAGTGTCCGTTACCGTAGGACAGGCTATCGATAGAAGTTTCTTCCTTGCAGGGGTGCACCAACTTACCCACCACGCTCGCTTAACTCCGGCCGGACACACTTTTCAGGGTCATGCCCGGCCTCGGCTAAGCAACACGCCGCAACCCGACCGAATACCTAACAGAGAGGTCAGCACGCCGGACTAAACCTATGCGCCCAGGGGTCTTGGGCCTTCGCCCAGGGAACTCCTGCACGTTGCGTACGCGGCTGAAAGCAGACCTAGCAACCCCTTATACAAGTGCGATTGCGTTCCCAGTCCAATTCAGCGCGCGCCGCTCAGTCGCTGACATCTATTAAGCTCCGGCTAAAGTATACGACGCAGAACGCCCATACTATGCCCACGTGATGGTTAGTGCTATCAGGCCAGAGGCCCCTCGGATCAAATATCCAAACCGTAGTGGATTAGGAGCGCGCGGAAACGAGCAGAGACTCACGATCGATGTGACCCCGTCGCCCCGTCTCGAGGACTTGCGGTAAGGGCTAAGAATGCCCGGCCACGCCTCGTAGTTATCTCGCGGGCACCATCCAGGTCAACCCGACTCCACATCACTTCGCATTAAGCTCGCGCGGGTACCCCTCAGGGCCGACCCGTCTTTAGTAACATGGTTTAGTGCAAGTTACAGTATCAATGGTATCCGTGTGTCCAGCACCAAGGGGGAACCCTGAGGAATCACCCTCGACGGAATTCCCGCTGATGTTACCGTCAAGGTGAACGAAGGAGGAATCACCCTCGAGGTCCACACTTGAGGAGTTGCGCGACGATGTCGTTATCGGGGGTGGTGTAGGAGGAATCACCCTCGCTTACCACGACCAAGTAACTAACCTACAAGGTTAACATCAGAAGTGCTGACGAGGTATCACCCTCGGCACTCGACGGTAACCCAGCAGTGTCGGTAACTAAGGGGAAGTGATGTGCGGTGCCAGGGTCTAGTCTTCAATCCCGATGAGCGGGTCTTCTGATATCCAGCAGGGCAGTCGGGATCAAGTGGGGGTCTCTGTCGTGACTCTACCCAGCCTATACTAATCAGTCTAGGATAACCAGAAAGGTAGCAAGGCAGGTTACAATTATCAGGCTATGCAGCAGATATAGGAAAACAGTAGCAGTAGCAGTTCTAATGCAAGCATAAGAGAGAAGAGAATAGGCGATATAGGCATGCTCAAAATGGGGGTGCTTGCCTATTTGCTCTGGGGCAAGGACAAGGTCGTCGGTGGTGTCGTCGGGGACGTAGTCGTACTCCTGAGCTGCGTCTGCCTCGGGAGCTACGTCAACGTCGGGGTCTACCGAGAGAGAAGAGGGGGAAGAAACGGGTAAACATAATGCAAAACAAATGCAACATGGTGCATGTGATGCTATGATGCAGTGCAGGGTAGCCTAATTATGCATCTAAGTCATTTTAGTTATTTTTAGAATTAATCTGGGATTTAATAACCAAGGTGTGTGCACTATTCATCTACCGGATACGGGTCCGGAGTTACAAGTTCTTCTACGTAGGGGGTTCCGATGAAGAAACAGACGGCACGATCAAACTCGTCTCGTCGTTCTGAGCAACTTTCATGTTTTAACTTTTTCGATCCGAGCTACGGTTTAAAAGTTATGAATTTTTAAAGATTATTTGAATTTCTGGAATTAATTTTATTAATAGAAAAATGAATTGTGACGTCAGCATGATGTCATGCTGACATCAGCAAGTCAACAGCGGCTGTACAGGTCAAACCTGACATGTGGGTCCAGTGGGACCCACATGTCAGCCTCTGTTTCTTTAACAGTGAATTAATTTAATTACCGGGGTTAATTAGGGGGTGGACCCCACATGTCAGTAAGACATTAGGTTAAACTAATTAGTTTTCATTTAATTAAAACATTTTTAGTTTATTTAGCCGCGGGGCCCACATGTCAGTGACTGGGGTTGCCCAGTCAGCACGTTGACTGGGTCAACCCAGTCAACCGGGGTCCCTCGGACCCACAGTCAGTGGCACAGGGGTGGGGCCCGCCCATGCCACGTCGGCGGCGACGCCGGGGAGAGCTCCGGCGAGGCCGCCCGCGGCGGCGCGACTCCGGCGAGCGTCGGATTTCCTCCTCGGTGCACCAAATCGGTTGATCTGGGGCTCGTTCGAACGAGGTAACTCGCGCGCATCCATCTGGGCAGACGGCAGCGGCAGAGGAGGCCTAGAATGACGGCGGTGACCAGCGTGGCGGCGACCGGAGTTCGGCCATCAGCGGTTTGGGCGATGCGGGGCAAGGTAGGAGCCGTGGATGGTTATGTTCGACTCGCGGGAGTTGTAGGGTAACGCAGCAGAAAACAAAAATTTTCCGACCTACGCACCAGCCCAGGACCACTATGGAGACTGCATACAAGGTTTGATCATTTTCGTTACCGACTCGTAGCGCAGCGGAAGTAGAGTCGATGACGATCGTTGGTGCAGATCCCCGCAGCTAGGATTTACAACCTCCCAACCGCGAGGATGTACTCCCTCATCCGCCACTCGGACAGCCCTCCGGGAGGTGGTCGGACAGTCCCCCGGACGGTGTCGTGGACAGCCCTTCGGGAGGACTCACAGAACTCGGACCGTCACTCGGACAGCCCTTCGGGAGGACACTCGAACAGCCCCTCGGGCAAAAGGACGAAACTACGACCTCTCTACGGGGTTGCACACATACGGTGCCATCTATCCGGCAGGGCTTCGCCGTCCAGAACTAGTTCCCACCGGAACCCAGACAGCCTTTCGGCACTACGAAACTATTTCGTGGGAGGGAGAGAGAATGCCAGATCATGCATGGCTTGTGTGAGAGAGTTGGAGTGGAGTTGGAGAGCACCTCTCCTCCTCCTTATATAGTGGTGGAAGGGGTGGAGGGGGCTGAAAATTCAGCCCACTAAACATGGGGAAAACATGTTCCCACAAAACAAGGAGAACATGTTCCCACCAAACAAGGGAAAAACATGTTCCCTTGTCCATGGTGTTCCCCCATGGGGCCCCACCTTCCTCCCAACACTCTCCACCATTTGTGGGGGCTGCCCCCCACCATGGGGGGCCCCCCCAACATTTTGTCCAGCCACAAGGGGGCTGCTCCCAAAGGGGGCCCCCCTCAAATCAATATCTCTCATAATTGATTGTGAGTGATACAAGACCCGCATTTCCATTCAACGCCATTGAACGAGATGAACACTGATGGCGCGAACTTCAATCGGTAGGCAAACTTGCCAATCACATCTCTATGTGACTCTTGTTCATCTTTCGATGGGCGTGTTCCGAGCTCAGGGAGATCCTTCCAGAACGTCAAGACAACCAAGTGATCTCGCTGCGAGGTCTCAACTCACCCGCCTCACACATCCCTAATCGTTCGCACCCAGGGAGATCCTGTGATGCCCCGAAAAGTTAGGTGCCGTGACGGTGCTACACTTGGGAGAACACTAACTACTTGATATTTTTGTGAGAGATCACCCTAATAAAAGCGACTACCGCGCAATCAAGAAGGGTGCATCATAAGGGATAAACATCTCAGGCAATTCATAATAGAATGATATGGTATAGCCCTTTCTGACGGAGAAGTCTTGTATTTCTTCGTCTTTGGCATTCGCGTCGGTGTTCACCTTTGCGAAGATTGCCACCACCTTGTCGATGCACCAGATAATATTGCTATCTCTATAGCTAATAAAATAAGTGCATTACATAAGGTTGACACGCAGGTCATTAAAGTGCAATCATATGGCTCCAGCCATCATGCCGAATCATGACATGCAGGTCATGTTAATCAGTTTACATCATATAGACATCTCATACATAATCAAATTATTATGAGCACTACTATACCACATCATATGCACATGCAAACCCTCCTGCAAAACCAAGTTAGACGCCTCTAATCGGTTTAGCAAAAACTGGTTTTACGTGGCTTCTAAGGTTTCGAAACAAACCGAAGCTACCAACGTCCATCATCAAGCATGATTATCCAAGTCGCTAGATTAACAACGCGGGGTGTATGAAACACGAGATAATAAAATCTCGAGCCCCATACTGAACTTCGTCATACGCATGACCCCCGTGCAGATCATATCTGCATTGCCCTTTCATCTGTGAAACATCCATCTTTCATTGACTAAAGTGGAACCCAAAGAACTGTTAGCACTTCGTTGATCTGTCAATCAGCATACTCAGGAGCAGCATGAAAGGATCGCGGATTGCCAGAACTTTGTCAGATTCCGCAATGCTGTCAAGATCAGGACTACGCAAATTCGAGGGAAGCAACAAGAACATCGGGTAACAGATTTCATCTGCTACCCGCACAAATAATTTTCAGTAATAGAACTCATCTACTACCTAATTATATTGTGCAACACCCATACATCTCCATGTATTCTAGATCGCAACCTGCATCTACGCATAGCACGGCTCTGATACCACTGTTGGGTAACGCAGTAGAAAACAAAAAATTTCCGACCTACGCACCAGCCCAGGACCACTATGGAGACTGCATACAAGGTTTGATCATTTTCGTTACCGACTCGTAGCGCAGCGGAAGTTGAGTCGATGACGATCGTCGGTGCAGATCCCCGCAGCTAGGATTTACAACCTCCCAACCGCGAGGATGTACTCCCTCATCCGCCACTCGGACAGCCCTCCGGGAGGCGGTCGGACAGTCCCCCGGACGGTGTCGTGGACAGCCCTTCGGGAGGACTCACAGAACTCGGACCGTCACTCGGACAGCCCTTCAGGAGGACACTCGAACAGCCCCTCGGGCAAAAGGACGAAACTACGACCTCTCTACGGGGTTGCACACATATGGTGCCATCTATCCGGCAGGGCTTCGCCGTCCAGAACTAGTTCCCACCGGAACCCAGACAGCCTTTCGGCACTACGAAACTATTTCGTGGGAGGGAGAGAGAATGCCAGATCATGCATGGCTTGTGTGAGAGAGTTGGAGTGGAGTTGGAGAGCACCTCTCCTCCTCCTTATATAGTGGTGGAAGGGGTGGAGGGGGCTGAAAATTCAGCCCACTAAACATGGGGAAAACATGTTCCCACAAAACAAGGAGAACATGTTCCCACCAAACAAGGGAAAAACATGTTCCCTTGTCCATGGTGTTCCCCCATGGGGCCCCACCTTCCTCCCAACACTCTCCACCATTTGTGGGGGCTGCCCCCCACCATGGGGGCACCCCCCAACATTTTGTCCAGCCACAAGGGGGCTGCTCCCAAAGGGGCCCCCCCCAAAAACAGCCCAAAAACAGCCCCCACGATCCGTGGGATCTTGTCCCCTCACGCTGGGACAAGATGTTTTCCGCGACTATTATTTCTGAAAAATTCCAGAAGGTCCCAGAACATTTCCGGCACCCTCTAAAATTATCTGGACGCGCTCTGGAACATTTCCAGTATGGTGGTTTAATTTAAAACCATCTTTGTTTACCCGGTAAACAACTCCGGCAGCTCCGAAACTTTTTTTTTGGTTTTTTCTCCAGAAAAATTCCAGAAATTACCAGACCAATCTGGCAACCTCCAAAACATTCCCGGTGCTTGCCGAAACCTTTGTGGATCAATGGTTTTATCCGAAACAACTTTTCGGTTTTACCGAAACTTTTTCAGTGTTCTCTCTCCGGAACTCTTCCGTTGTCTCCGAAACTTTTCGGTGATTTTCTCTCAGACTCCCTGTCTAGTATTCAGCAGATAGATGACCCTTAAGCGTGTGACCCTATAGGTTCGGTGAAGTATAGACATGACACGGAACACCTTCCGATCAATGATCAACATCGGAGCCGTGGACACCCATATTGACCCCTATACCCACACGAATGAATATTCGAGTGAACCTCCAGTTGCCGTGTGCTATTCCTGTTGCTTCACGATATGTTACAAATACCCGAGGTTAGACATGTAGGCATTTCCGTGGATCAACAACTTGTCCACTATGCCAGTTACCTCGTTACCGGTATTGTTCTCTTTTCTCGTTACCGTGTTCCGGCATCCCTGTGATCAAATCACAAAGTGTCTGGCCAGAGATGATGGATACCGTAACACCGAGAGGGCCCAGAGATATCTCTCCATCGTCGGAGGAGCAAATCCCAATCTCGAGCTATCAAGTTACTTGACACACTTTTCCATGAACCCGTAAGCCGCCGTAATAGCCACCCATTTACGGATGACGTTTAACAAACCCCAAAGTTCATGAAGCAAGTATGAAGAAACTCGACACTCTCATGGTCTAAGGAATTTTGCAAACATTAACCATCTTTGTGTTATTAACCATTAATATGTGACGAATGTAACTCATAGCATAACATCAATTTGGGTCGATTCAACACAAATGTTCTTCTAACACTGTGCCCTCAAAATTGCTGGCATAGACATGCCCATGATCAGGAAAACAGAACCATCATGCAATACTTGAGCTAGTCTTAGAGGCCAGACTAGGAATACATATTACCGTTTATTATTCCACACGTGCATATGAGTCTTCCTCCGAGCCTCGTTTTATTTGCAGACTCGAGAACCATAGCAGTTATAGCATGGAACATAAACCTAATTATGAACAGGGAGATAATCAATAACATTTATTATTGCCTCTAGGGCATATCTCCTACAGGAGTACGGTGAGTGCAGCAGTGAGCTCAGACGCGACCTTGCGCGGCCGTAGCCACGGTGGCGACATGGCCGGCGGCGGGTAGTTCTCGGGCTCGACGGCCACTATAGCTACGGGGATGGAATCGGGCAAGGCAGAGAGGGGAACGGCGCGCACGCTCACCTAGGAGGCTCACGAGGGCCCGTTGGAGGCTTAGTAGCAGCAGAGGCGTGGATCGACGCGACGGAGCTCCGGTGGCCGCAGTTGGGGAAGACGACGATGGCGGCTAACTTGGGGGCTCCCGGCTCCAGCTTGAGGCCGGAGTAGACGTGGAGGAGCTCGGCGGAGCTCGCAGGCTTGTCGGCTGAGCTCGGGGACGACGGTGTCCGCGATAACAAGCGAGGACGGCAGCAATGGCGTTCGGTGGCCGATAAGATCGAAGGGGAGAGAGCGAAGGGAGAGGGGCAAATGGTGGGGGAAGGACCAGGGGGGACGCTCGGCCTTGCCCTTATCCCCTCGGGGTGGCCGCGGTGTCGCGGTGTCGCCGTTTGGCCGACGCAGCGCGCGCGACCATGCCGGCGTCGACACGGCGAAGGAGCGAGAGAGGGAGGAGGGGGAAACAGGCCAGGTGGGCTGGAACGGGGCACTGTGCACTCAGGCCCAGTGCACAGTGCCTCTTTGCATTTTTATTTTCTGTTTTAATTCACAGCAGCTACTTTGCATTATTTTAAGATGGCTAAATATTTTGCAAAAGTGTGAAACTTGGTCCCACATGTGCATTGCAATTTCCAACCCTGCCACAAAAAGTCTGGACATTTTTGAAAGCCATTTGAATTTATTCAAAAATGATTTGGCAATTAAAATTGCTGGAATAGCAATGAATTAATTCCCAGGGGCAAGTTGGGATTTCCAAAAATGTTGGTTACAATTTTATAATTGCCTTGGGAATATTTGAAGCATTATGAACAATTTAATTCTGCCATTTGAAGAAATATTAATTTGACTTGCATTTGGAATTGGAATTTGAAGTTGAATTATTTCCTAATGCCATTTTATGAAGATGATCATGATGACATGGCAGGTTAAGTAGCTTATCCAGAGTGGGGTAACCTGGGGATGTTACAAGTCTCCTCCACTACAAGAAATCTCGTCCCGAGATTTAAGTGGGGAAGACAAGAGTAATTTCGGAAGAACTGATCTTTATCGGGTCGTTTATCTGGGAAACAATTTAGGGAGTGAGACAGAAGAATCTCTCGAGTTGAAAATTGGGGAAACATCGAGAGCAAAGTATGAAAGTACAATAAGAAATATCAATCGAATGGATATTCGTTCGATACCTGAATGGAGTGTGAACAGGGGTTCAGGGTATCAGGAGTAGATCATCTCTCGAAAGATGGCTCGTGATAACACACAAGTCCAAGAGTATAGGGTAACTCGGAATCAAGGATGTTAGAGGAGAGTCAGGTTCCGATCTTGTGGAACTGTGGTGGGGTGTCGATCAAAGGTAGGG
Organism: Thinopyrum elongatum; assembly: GCA_011799875.1. Taxonomy (NCBI): domain Eukaryota; kingdom Viridiplantae; phylum Streptophyta; class Magnoliopsida; order Poales; family Poaceae; genus Thinopyrum; species Thinopyrum elongatum. The sequence continues at coordinate 32,111,298 of CM022302.1, read as the reverse complement.
AGAACGGTGATATCTTACTGGTCTCGACAACAAGGTATGTAAGTGGATAGCCTGTCATTTATGTCGGTAACAACACCAGTACCAAGGGCGAGGGACGAAGAGAACCATTTTCCTGCTCGTTAATTCGAGGCGGACCAATAAGGCAAAGTTCTCGTCCATCGATGGTTACCGGAATATCAACAACAATAGTAACAGGGTCTCACTGACAGAGTTGTAGAACGATATGTTTTCATAAGCAGAGAATTTATTTCTGCCCAGACAATTTAGATTACAGGAAAGGTTAAACAAAACAATGGAAAGGAAAATGTGTTTGCACACATGAACTAGGGGTATTTCATTTCCCATGGATAAACGGAGCATGATACACCTATTAGATCAGCAAGTCCAAAAGCATTTAGACAAAGGGGCGAGGAAAGAATCATGATGTTTACCCGAACATCGGTGTTTGGGATATTTGATTAAGGAACAGGTGGTATGGATCTTCCACTGTTCTAAAGGACAATCAGAATACCGTGGTCATGCTTCGAGGAAGCAATAACATAATGTTTCAGTTAAGGGTTGAAGCAGAAGATCTCAAGAGATGTCGAGAAACAATTAGAAGGGTATCTCGGGACATAGGGAATAACCAAACACAACCAAGTTTGTGTTAGCAGGAAGTCAAGGATGTCCTCAATGACTTCTCAAATCATCGAGGGGCAGGGATGGTAATTCTAACCATGAATTAAATGTACATCTCCGAGGAAGTCAAAGTGTTAACGGTGATCACGACAAATTTGTCGAAAGGTTTCTATGAAGATGCCATCGAGCAGCGATGACATCAAGCAAAAGAAATGATGCAACGAAAGGTTATTGGAATCACGGGTACGACACAAGCATCGAAATCAAGCTTTTTATTCGAGGTGAAATGATAAGATGAGGAAGATCGACGTAAGCTTCGCTCATCGTCAGAAGTTGCTCCGGGCATAAGGTCCAGGTAGCACGGTTAAAAGTTGACACGATAAAGATATAGCCGATCAGGCTAGGGATGATGTGATAGGGTATTAAACTTCCCAGTAACAAGTACTAGGGGTAATACCGGAAGGTAATTTCGGAGTAGAGGTTGGACGGGGGAAATGATTTGCAGAAGACAAGTGCTAGGACTTGTCCGAGAAAAGAATCAAAGAATATTAATATGGCCGATACCATGATTGCAAAGGATCAATTCATAGGTACAAGATGACTTATACCAAGGGGAATTATGTTTACGAGCAGCTTCCATGATAAGTTCTACATCGGGTCCATGGGCATGAACGCAAAGGTTCAAGGTCGACTCCCACTTCTTCAATGCATAACCTTTCATTCACTTCTCGTTTTTGAAGAAATTGTAGTGCTGAGGATTTATTTGGTGAAGCACCAAAAGAGTATGACTCGCATAACCTTCGAGTTCACACGAATTAGGGAAAGCATAGGTTCAACCCATCGGGACATTATACGAATCCATACAACCAACAACCAAAGTAAGGGTTGCGAGTTCGAAAGCAGAGTATCGAAGTCAAAGCAGGTGATACAATTCACCGAAGGCATCATGTATCAGAGGGGGAACTGTCAAGGTTATGGAAGAGGGAGGACACTATCAAATAATAACCCACCAAAGCAACTGGCAGGCTGGAAAGGATGTGATTGTGAATACCGGCTCTCAACCAGAAGAAGGAAACGGGTAACGGGAACAGATTATAGAAACATCGGAATAATCCGACGTTTAAGTACAAGGGAATAATGGTTCAAACGAAGAGTCAGGAGCAGAAGTTCTGATCAAAAGACGATTAGGTTGAGTAGAATTAGATGGACAAGTTAAGTGCTTCATTTTGTAGGGATCTCCATCCATGGTGACGTGACATGTCCTGGTCAGTGGTCAGTACCAGGTCATTATGGGAAGGCATGCACTACCTCTCCGTGCCATGCAAGCAGGGCGGATATACAGACGGCAAGAAGTAGAGAATGCTTCAGTGCCAGAGGCAATGTCAATGGGGAAGGAACCGATAAGGTTCTTAGAATAGAAGGAATCGGTCGGATAACTGTCCACAAAAGGAATCAGGTGATCCGTGAGAAGTAACGGGGTAAGGTTTTAACAACTGGTCCCACCTGAGAGTCCTCCGAGAAAGGACGGGAGGCAAGCACATCGAATTAAGGAAGCACTTCGAACAACCCAAGTATAAGATTCAGAGGGTTCACGATTCCCAAAGCCAGGAGTGACAATTAGTTCACCTGGGCAGAGAAACGAGCGATTTGTACATGCTTAGTTGGACAATCAACCAATACTTGATTGGCCGAGAACCAGCTCATGTCCGGAATGGTGACTGAGCCGGAAGGACGAATTCTAGGAATCGACGGATGATAGAAAGCATTCGCTGCGGAATGAATCAAGGATCCCGAAATGGCAACTGACGAGGAATGTCCACGAAGATTGCTAAACATATGGATTTAACCATAATGCAAGCGGGCAAGGGTAATCAAAAGTAATAGGCTGCAGAGGATTTTCCGGAGATCAGGTAGCAATTCAGGTGTTCTATAAAACACTTGACTAACTGGGAAGGAACGGATCCTCAATAAAGGTGAGGAATTATCAGCAGTGCGAAAAAAAACTACACAGCAGTAGGTTCAAAGGATTCCCGGTTTAACGAGGAGTATTACGGGGTACCTCGTACATACGTGAGTGACTGGTCATGATGATATAACGGCAAGGATGTGTAATTAACCACAGAGATTATCGGTGTTAGTCAACTGCAAAAGCAGTGGGTAAAGGGGTCTCGGAAAACTTCGGGAAGTATCTTCGGAGCCTTCTGATGATGTCACGTCATCTTCTGGAATGAAGGGGCTCTCCGGGAGAAAACGGTTACGAGATCCTAATGTCGGAGTTAGTAAAATCTTTAACCCGAATAGGAGAGAGATCAGAGTCCCAGAGTATAGACAAAGAATAAAAGATCCTAATACCACCCAGTTGGCGACGTGGGCCCGTAAGCCACACAGCCAAGTTAGTAAAACAGTTTTTGACCACTAGACTCAACTTCGGCCAAGGAATTGGGAAGGGGGATACCTAGAGGCAGACGGCTCTGATACCAACCAGTGATGACCCCGGCTTAATCGTGCACTAACCATACACGCAAATGCGCACGATCAAGCCTAAGGACTCACTTGAAGATATCACAACACAACTCTAAAACATAAATAAAGTCATACAAGCTTTATATTACAAGCCAGGGCGTCGAGGGCTCGAATACATAGCTCGATGGCATACAAGCGTCAGCGGAAGCATCAGATATCTGAGTACAGATATATTACAGAGAGAGAAATAGGCCTTCACAGAGGCGGGGTAAAATAAAATACTACGATCGAAAGGCGTAGGCCTCCTGCCCTGGACCCTCCGATCCTACTCCTGGTCGTCAAACGGCTCCTCGTAGTAGTAGTACTCGCTAGGCGGGTAGTAGTACTGGTCGTCGGGTGGGGCGTCTGGCTCAGGGGCTCCGTAGTCTGGTGGCATCAAATGGAATATGGGGAAAAAAGAAAGTAAAGCAAACATGAGTACTCATCCGAAGTACTCAGCAAGCAAGGATCTACACTACATATGCAACATTTTCAAAGGAATGGCTGTATATGTGGACTGGGCTGCAGAAATGCCAGAATAGAGGGGGAAAGCCTAGTCCTATCGAAGACTAGCATCTTCAACAATCTTCGACAGTCTTGCAGCAATAGAAGAGAGCAGATGAACATAATGCAAAGTAGTAGTAGTATCATCAACCTCGACCTGAGATCCTTTCTCGACTCCCTGCGAGAAAGCAATCCCAGAGCCGTACTATCCAGTTCTCATCACATGTTCTAGTTGTACCGATCGGGATACAACTCTGAGTGTCCGTTACCGTAGGACAGGCTATCGATAGAAGTTTCTTCCCTGCAAGGGTGCACCAACTTACCCACCACGCTCGCTTAACTCCGGCCGGACACACTTTTCTGGGTCATGCCCGGCCTCGGCTAAGCAACACACCGCAACCCGACCGAATACCTAACAGAGAGGTCAGCACGCCGGACTAAACCTATGCGCCCAGGGGTCTTGGGCCTTCGCCCCGGGAACTCCTGCACGTTGCGTACGCGGCTGAAAGCAGACCTAGCAACCCCTTATACAAGTGCGATTGCGTTCCCAGTCCAATTCAGCGCGCGCCACTCAGTCGCTGACGTCTATTAAGCTCCGGCTGAAGTATACGACGCAGAACGCCCATACTATGCCCACGTGATGGTTAGTGCTATCAGGCCAGAGGCCCCTCGGATCAAATATCCAAACCGTAGTGGATTAGGAGCGTGCGGAAACGAGCAGAGACTCATGATCGATGTGACCCCGTCGCCCCGTCTCGAGGACTTGCGGCAAGGGCTAAGAATGCCCGGCCACGCCTCGTAGTTATCTCGCGGGCACCATCCAGGTCAACCCGACTCCACATCACTTCGCATTAAGCTCGCGCGGGTACCCCTCAGGGCCGACCCGTCTTTAGTAACATGGTTTAGTGCAAGTTACAGTATCAATGGTATCCGTGTGTCCAGCACCAAGGGGGAACCCTGAGGAATCACCCTCGACGGAATTCCCGCTGATGTTACCGTCAAGGTGAACGAAGGAGGAATCACCCTCGAGGTCCACACTTGAGGAGTTGCGCGACGATGTCGTTATCGGGGGTGGTGTAGGAGGAATCACCCTCGCTTACCACGACCAAGTAACTAACCTACAAGGTTAACATCAGAAGTGCTGACGAGGTATCACCCTCGGCACTCGACGGTAACCCAGCAGTGTCGGTAACTAAGGGGAAGTGATGTGCGGTGCCAGGGTCTAGTCTTCAATCCCGATGAGCGGGTCTTCTGATATCCAGCAGGGCAGTCGGGATCAAGTGGGGGTCTCTGTCGTGACTCTACCCAGCCTATACTAATCAGTCTAGGATAACCAGAAAGGTAGCAAGGCAGGTTACAATTATCAGGCTATGCAGCAAATATAGGAAAACAGTAGCAGTAGCAGTTCTAATGCAAGCATAAGAGAGAAGAGAATAGGCGATATAGGCATGCTCAAAATGGGGGTGCTTGCCTGTTTGCTCTGGGGCAAGGACAAGGTCGTCGGTGGTGTCGTCGGGGACGTAGTCGTAGTCCTGAGCTGCGTCTGCCTCGGGAGCTACGTCAACGTCGGGGTCTACCGAGAAAGAAGAGGGGGAAGAAACGGGTAAACATAATGCAAACAAATGCAACACGGTGCGTGTGATGCTATGATGCAGTGCAGGGTAGCCTAATTATGCATCTAAGTCATTTTAGTTATTTTTAGAATTAATCTGGGATTTAATAACCAGGGTGTGTGCACTATTCATCTGCCGGATACGGGTCCGGAGTTACGAGTTCTTCTACATAGGGGGTTCCCATGAAGAAACAGACGGCATGATCAAACTCGTCTCGTCGTTTTGAGCAACTTTCATGTTTTAACTTTTTCGATCCGAGCTACGGTTTAAAAGTTATGAATTTTTAAAGATTATTTGAATTTCTAGAATTAATTTTATTAACAGAAAAATGAATTATGACGTCAGCATGATGTCATGCTGACATGGGACCCACATGTCAGCCTCTGTTTCTTTAACAGTGAATTAATTTAATTACCAGGGTTAATTAGGGGGTGGACCCCACATGTCAGTAAGACATTAGGTTAAACTAATTAGTTTTCATTTAATTAAAACATTTTTAGTTTATTTAGCCGCGGGGCCCACATGTCAGTGACTGGGGTTGCCCAGTCAGCACGTTGACTGGGTCAACCCAGTCAACCGGGGTCCCTCGGACCCACAGTCAGTGGCACAGGGGTGGGGCCCGCCCATGCCACGTCGGCGGCGACGCCGGGGAGAGCTCCGGCGAGGCCGCCCGCGGCGGCGCGACTCCGGCGAGCGTCGGATTTCCTCCTCGGTGCACCAAATCGGTTGATCTGGGGCTCGTTCGAACGAGGTAACTCGCGCGCATCCATCTGGGCAGACGGCAGCGGCAGAGGAGGCCTAGAACGACAGCGGTGACCAGCGTGGTGGCGACCGGAGTTCGGCCATCAGCGGTTTGGGCGATGCGGGGCAAGGTAGGAGCCGTGGATGGTTGTGTTCGACTCGCGGGAGTACGGTGAGTGCAGCAGTGAGCTCAGACGCGACCTTGCGCGGCCGTAGCCACGGTGGCGACATGGCCGGCGGCGGGTAGTTCTCGGGCTCGACGGCCACTATAGCTACGGGGATGGAATCGGGCAAGGCAGAGAGGGGAACGACGCGCACGCTCACCTAGGAGGCTCACGAGGGCCCGTTGGAGGCTTAGTAGCAGCAGAGGCGTGGATCGACGCGACGGAGCTCCGGTGACCGCAGTTGGGGAAGACGACGATGGCGGCTAACTTGGGGGCTCCCGGCTCCAGCTTGAGGCCGGAGTAGACGTGGAGGAGCTCGGCGGAGCTCGCAGGCGTGTCGGCTGAGCTCGGGGACGACGGTGGCCGCGATAACGAGCGAGGACGGCAGCAATGGCGTTCGGTGGCCGATAAGATCGAAGGGGAGAGAGCGAGGGGAGAGGGGCAAATGGTGGGGGAAGGACCAGGGGGACGCTCGGCCTTGCCCTTATCCCCTCGGGGTGGCCGCGGTGTCGCGGTGTCGCCGTTTGGCCGGCGCAGCGCGCGCGACCATGGCGGCGTCGACACGGCGAAGGAGCGAGAGAGGGAGGAGGGGGAAACAGGCCAGGTGGGCTGGAACGGGGCACTGTGCACTCAGGCCCAGTGCACAGTGCCTCTTTGCATTTTTATTTTCTATTTTAATTCACAGCAGCTACTTTGCATTATTTTAAGATGGCTAAACATTTTGCAAAAGTGTGAAACTTGGTCCCACATATGCATTGCAATTTCCAACCCTGCCACAAAAAGTCTGGACATTTTTTAAAGCCATTTGAATTTATTCAAAAATGATTTGGCAATTAAAATTGCTGGAATAGCAATGAATTAATTCCCAGGGGCAAGTTGGGATTTCTAAAAATGTTGGTTACAATTTTATAATTGCCTTGGGAATATTTGAAGTATTATGAACAATTTAATTCTGCCATTTGAAGAAATATTAATTTGACTTGCATTTGGAATTGGAATTTGAAGTTGAATTATTTTCTAATGCTATTTTATGAAGATGATCATGATGACATGGCAGGTTAAGTAGCTTATCCAGAGTGGGTTAACATGGGGATGTTACAGAGAGGCGCCGCGAGGAGGATGAGGGCCGACGCAGCGCGGAGAAGGAGCGCGACCGGTGCCTGCACGAGTGCCGCGCCGGCCCGCGCAAGCCGGGCTGCGAGCAGAGGTGCCTCGAGGAGTACGAGCGGGCCACACCCACCAAGGCACACGACGCCTGACGAGGAGGACGTCGACGTTGCTGTTGCTTCCTGCGGAGTATTACTGAGTCGAGAGCGAGTTGAAGCTTGGTTCGATCGGGGTAGAAAAAATTTGTGCAAGCTCAAGTCATCAATAAATAAACAAAGGAGCAGTCGACTGAATTTCAAATTTGGGTCAATCGATTTTGAGTAGTTCGTCAGAGTGAGCCGGAGGGAAGGAAGGAGAAAGAAAGGGCTCGCCGGTGGGCAACCCCATTATTTATCTTAGGGTTTAGGGCGTGTCTATAACCGTCGCTAGCTATCCTGCCAAGCTTCCCGTCCAGGACGAGCATCCCTCCCAGCCCCCTGCGCCGTCGTCTGCCTCTGACGATTCCGCACGCGTGTAGGCGACAGTGGAACAAATTCAGACATTCAAAGATATCCGTCCGTCAGAATATTCAGGTTCTGTACTTCTGTATTTCACGCCATTCTTCCTTTGTTCTCTCTTTTGCATTGCATGTGGACAGTAAACCACATAGTCGTCCATCACTGAATGTCTGAATTTGTTCCATTCAGACATGCAAAGTCACATTCCGCAGGCGTGTAGGTGTAGGTGACAGTGGAACCGGTCTGATCGCTTTGCAGTTTCTGAATTTGTTTGCTATGTTCTGAAATCACTTATATAAAAATCAACAAGTTTCTGAATTAATGATCTAAAAATCATCTATTTTCTGAAAATCAACAAGTCAGCAATGCTGATCGATGGTCCAAACACCTCCAAGTGTCCAAGTAGATGTCACACCCATTGCGGTTTTGGTAAGATTGGATTCAGTTTTATGGTAGTTATAAATCAGATGTCACACCCATTGCAGATGTATTTGTCACGTCTAGTAGATTGAGTGGTTTTGTTATTTGTGATAAGATTTCTTCTGTCATTTACTATTACCGTGAACTGATGTATTCGTAGCCAGTGAGTTGTAATTGCAGATGACTATTGACTATTGAGTGTGCTGCGATCATGACATTTTGTGCAGTAGCTTTTTCTTTCTTCATATGAACAAATACTGTAATCATAAAAGGCATGAGATGTTGCACAATTTTTAACTTATTCTGAACCTCTTATCTTGAGGGGAATATGTGAGCATGGAAATTATTTTACATCCAGTACATGATTGAGACCAGTTGATAATTATATCTGTTTTACTCATTAATATAGTGCACTAATATCTGTTAAATATGTCTAACTTTTATTTTTGCATCTGATTTACTCATTAATATAGTGCACTAATTATATCTGTTGCTGTGTAGGAAATGATGGCAGCAAACTGTTAGCTACAGCTCTCTGTACAAGGGGTTTATGTGCACTAATTATAATCAAGTATTAACTTCTGCAAGTATTTCATTCTCCGTAACTGAGCTTGAATTACAGCAGTGTTAGTTGTCAATTCATGTATCATATTAGTCTTCTTAATAGTATGACTTGAAACGGACCACTGTTTTGAGATTGCATTGCATATATTTGGAGGTTGCATTGCATATATTTGGAGTATTAATTTCAGCAGTTAAAATATGCACATATTTGGAGGTTGCGTTGCATATATGTGTATGATGATCCTCCTTTCCTAAAAGTGAGATTGCCATATGTAGTTCAGAACTGACCTAGCATGCTTAATTTACACAACATCTAAATCATGAGTTGTGTGCCGCAATATGAGTAGTAAATTTGTGAACCTGCTATGTAATGTTCAGGTTCCAGCAAGAAAATTTGTGTGCCGCTATCCTGTACCTCCTCTGCTTTCTCTGAAACAGGGTTGCCATGTGAAGAAAAAAGGATATGTGGGAGCTTTTGGATGGACAAAGGCTCCAGCAAGGAAGAGAAGAGAGCTGCATTTCCTTACTTGCAATTCTAGTAACTATCTTTGTTATAACTTGTAGAGTGTACCCGCAAAAAAAAACTTGTAGAGTGTGATGGATTAATTAGGATGCTAGGTAATCAGAGCACGTACCCTATCATCTGTATCATGACTGATTGCGACCAAGGTCTGCGTTCTGTGAAGAAGACTCCCGTTTATATGTTTATTAGTGATATTGTGTTGTGCTTGCTCTACTACTTATGTACATTATTTGTGGAATTGGTCTTATGTAGCAGTATTGCAACTGGAGTTGGTCGTGTCCTCCTGCTCATTTTTTATGCCAATGAACATTGTTGTCGCCCGAAATGCTTGTACAGAAGGAGCACTGAAGACTCCATGTTTGGGCCTATCCTAAGCTTGTTGATGGGTGATTTCAGTACTGGCTTGTCATGTAATGACCCTGAACTCTGAAACTGATTCAACCAATGTGCTATCTGATTGGTTATACCCAGGTACATGTACAGCTATATGATGGAAAATATGCATTTTGACAAATTGTACCAATTTTTTTAGCTAATATTCTCTGCTTGTCTCATGAAATGTGCCTGTGCAAATTTGCATCAATCCAAAATGTAGTGACATTCTTACTAAAACTGGTCGTTTGATTGACGTTATGAACATAACACTGGTTTGGACTAGTGCAGCATATGCAATACAAAAATAGTAAAAGCCACAATTTAGTGTGCGGGCATCAAAGGCACCTTTCATCTAAAAATTGAGCAACAACTCAAAGTTGAAAGCCTATTATTGTAAACATAGTCTCACAATTGTCACTTCAATAAGTGATTGTTGGTTCGAAAATAATGTAAACACTACTTGGGACAATAATTCAGCTCTAAAGCTAGAAATTGTAGAAAAACCAAAAGCCTACTGGAGAGGCTCGTCACTGTTGCCGAAATCCAATGCCTTCTTTGGATTGTTATCTGCAAGTTTCTTCCTTTTGGGCGATGAACCATATTCGCCCAAGTCCCTCTCGCCGATATCCATGTACCCACATGCATATATGTCTTCTTCGGACATGTCCTACCCACAAGCATACGAAAGGTATTTAGATCAACATGCAAATGATGTGGCCATTTTTTGTATAATAAGTAGGAACTTGGCAATATAACCAACCTGTTCATACATGTCATCGTCGCTATCATCTGAGAATGCACAATTCTTCACAATGTACAAATGACATTTCTTTATCCCTTCTATAAAGCGTGCAACATTTCATCTACGTCGTGCTGGCCAGACATCTGTACCATCTAGGCCTAAGTCTGTTGGGTAACAATACTGAAACAGATGTCCCAGCTAGCTTTACTCTAACAGAGTTCTGCTTACTAACTAGACAACTAGGACAACAATGAGAACCAGGCAACCATCATAAGATCATCGAAGAACAAACAGATGCTAAACTTGCTCATTGGCAAAATAGGTTGTGCACGCGAACATGACAGAGATGACTAAAATAGGGGGCATACTTCTTCTGTTCCATATTTGTCGACAATGATTATACATGACGCTTGGTAATGCACTTGCAGCAACGCGTGCAAAGCGGGTAAGAAATTCACATAAAGCAGCCATTCTTCCAAATTGAGCCAATTCCGGTTTTCAAAGAAATACTATACATAATTACTGTCCATTCTATACAGCGCCATACACTGCCTAAATATACAGATTCCTAGCTAATTTTAAGGGAAAATGGCCATAGTCCAGTGGCATAATCAGAAGAACGTAACTCTTTTTCACAGCACAAAGGTTCTGAACCCATCAACTTGCAAGTTATATTCCAATGAAATTTACCATGTTCTGTATTGCCTACTGACTCTAATCACTACCTACTGACTCCAATCACTGTAATGGAAAAGCAGGGGGAAATAACTGTTGCTCCCAGATATGCAATCCAAGATTTTCCTTTCGTCATCAGTCCTCCGGATGATTTCTGCCTCCTCCACATATCCTGCTGTTTCCCGGATGTCAGGAACTTGCCGCTCCTCACAGCGAGTTTCTGGCTGAACACCATAACTATCACGATCCATCTTTGTAGGCGCTTTTGCATCGATCTCATCTTACGTGGCATCTTAATCTTCTTCATCATGGCTGCCCACTGCAAGAGGTACAATGTGGTGTATCAGTACCATGGAAGGCTTGAAAGGGGCAGAGATGGCATTACAAACTAGTTTCAATCAGGTGGTTGAGAAAAACAATGCAGAAACTGATATTACACTTGGGATACCAGACTAGTTTTACTTTACTTTCCCCTCAATCAAATCATGATATTTGTGGACATAGCTTACTATTGGTCAAACAAAAGAAGGCAGGGACATTTACGAACCTAAAGGTGGTCTTGGCATCAACAAGTAGAAGTAGCTTTTACTTAACATCGACTCAAAGATCAACTCCACCATTGAGGTTCAGATCTACTTCACTACATAAAAAAGTTTTAGATGTAGTTCATTATCTAAAAATATTCATATGTTATTAAACAACAACATTCAGATCAAGATTGATAGTGACCAAATCGAAAAAATCTTGCATACCAGGTTGAAGTCGGTTTCATCTTCAAATTCTTCAAGCATGTCGGAGATGTCGTTCGCGGCATCCTTAAGCCGATTTAGCCACAGAAGCATGGACTTATGCTTGATAGACTCCCTCTCAGCATCGCCGAGCACAGCCTCCACCGACTCTAGCATCATCTTCATGTTCTCCAGATCGTTCCTTGGTTTCCTGTGCAGCTTCATCTCGCCTGAAATGGTAGAATTGATCTCGCCACCTTGATGACTGCCGAGGCGAGCATGCCCCCGAGTGCCACCCCAACAGTCGACATGGCTCATGCCTGTCGAGTTGGGCTCTGTGCTGAATAGTGGATTCGTCATTGAAGCTCCGGCCCTTATCAATCTAACAAAGCATTGGAAGCAAAAAAACCGAATCAGCAACTGCAGAAACAATCATGACCTGTTTTACAGAATACAGATATCACAGACTTGCAAATAATCAAGTCAATTAATAATATTTATAAAATATTAGACAAAAGTGAGTTGCCCACCTGCTCCATCAAGCATAACGAAGCAACATTCAGAATTTAGTTACATGGCCACTGTGGAAAGCTGATGTGCTTCGTTAGATATTTTTACAGTTTCCAACTAGTAACCAGAACTGAAGAGCAATGGAAGCCGTGCCCTTGCAAGGAAGAAGGTAGATTAAGAGATATGGACCTGTAGACGGTGCTGCGCCGGGCTCTCCACAGATCCGGCCTGGATTATGCAGGCGTTGGGGACGACCTCCTTGGGGCGCGGCTGCTCCCCCTCCTCGGCGGCACGAGCGGACTACATGCCGACGTCAGCGAGGGGACGTGGTTGCGCGGGCCCGTGGAGATATCTCCCCCGCGCGTGGAGCTCGTCCGGCGACGCCGCTGAAGATGCCGCCACCACGACCACCCGGATCCTCCTGCGCTGGACGCTGATCTGGTCGAGGACTCATCTATGAGGAGAGGATTGGGGAGGAGAAGGCGCAGGAGAAGTGGCTGAGCCGGCAGCGCAGCGACCCGGGAGATGAGGAGGTGAGCGGAGAGGGGATCGACAGATTGGGGACGAAGCATGCAGGACTATAAGTTTTCTTTTCCTTTTCTCCCAGCGCTTCACACTAAATTGGATGGATCTACCCTTTTAGAAAATGATTAGCCCCACCATAATCTTGTAATGGTCCCACAATTATTTGTAATTTCATGTAATTTTACCATCGTAACTCCTATTTCTCCACCGTTTAATCGTAATGAATGGACGGTCCCAAAAATCGCCAATCACTGTAACAGTTGTAAAAAAAGACACCCAAGCTGGAACGAGAAGAGCTTCTCCGACTGGGCCGCAGCCGCCTGTGATCCAAAAAAAGAATGCCCCATGAGTACCATGATTTGAACCGCAGACCTTCTGTTGGTGCACTCGTCTTGCAAGCCACGGAAATAAACTAGTTGTAGTGACAAAACAAAGTAGAGCGTAGTTTAAAGAACTAACGTTATTAACTAGACAATTACAAACAAATTTTCAAGTTTCAAAGAATTTTTCAAAATTATGAACATTTTTTGTTAAATGCGAGCAACTTTCTAAACATTTTTTTAAGCTGTGAAGAAATTTTAAAAATTCCAGAACATTTTTTGAATGCATAACCACAAAACTTTAAAATGCGAACATCTTTTGAAATTTGGATCAATATTTGAAAACACGAACTTTTTTTAAAATTCCAGAATATTGTTTTAAAATGTGAACATTTTTTGAATTGGTGAACACAATTTTTGAAAACACAAGCATTTTAAAAATTCCAGAATATTGTTTTAAAATGTGAACATTTTTTGAATTGGTGGACACAATTTTGAAAAACGAACATTTTTTAAAATTCCAAAACATTGCTAGAATTGATGAACAAACTAGCCTTATATACAAAAGGATATGACTCAAAAGGTTGTGTCTCATTTGTATGCAACTATGAGATTTCGAAGAAAGGTGGTGAACTAGTTCAATGCTTGGGAACTAAAGATCATATAAATGGTGGCTTTAAAAAAACATATGAAAACTCGGGTCCCTCCGACTCGGTTGCATATCTTTAAGAAAACAAAATGGGTCGAAGATGGGCTTGCAACTGGGACATTTAGGCTCAAAAAATAAAAAATAAACAATGTTGATCAGCTAAAAAGGGCAAAAAAAAGGTGGACTAGTAACTGAGGGTTGGGGCTCACATTTTGCATATTTAAGATGGAATTGTACTTGGCATAAAAAGTAGTCACTCACCCTAGTTGGTTGATGTGAATTTGTAATTGCAACAAAAAACATTGAGCCCAATTGCAAGTAGGTGGTGGACTTGTAGTTGGGACAGAGAAAAAAGGGGATACCTACTTGCAAAAATGAGGGTGGGCTTGTACTAAGCCAACAAAAAAAGGGTAAAAAATGTCACGATTACAAGTAGAGGGTGGGCTTGCAACTAGGAGCATAGAACACGAAAGGGGCGGTGCTGGTTGTAAGCCGAGGGTGGAGTTGCAAGCTGAGGCGCCAACAAAAAATTGAGCCCATTTGCGAGCTGATGGTGGACTTGCAACTGGGGTGAAAACAAACTACGAGCCCAAACTTACAACTTGGAAAACTACACAAAACCACGATACCAGTTGTGAGTCGAGGGTGGACTTGTAACCGGGATGAAAAACAAACTACAGTCTCAATTGCGAGTCAAGGGTGGACTTGCAACTCGGATGAAAAACGAACTACGAGCCTAGTTGCAAGTCGAGGGTGGACTTGCAACTAGTACATTCTACACAAAACTACGATACCAGTTGCAAGTCAAGGGTGAGTTTGCATCTAGGACAAATACGAAACCACATGCTTAGTTACGAGTCAAGGGTGGGCTTGCAACTGGATGACGCAAACTACAATCCTAGTTGCAAGTCAAGGGCATACTTGCAACTAGGATGACTACACACAACTATGATATCATTTGCGAGTCGAGGTGGACTTGCAACTGGAACAATAATAAACTACGAGTTGAGTTATGAGTCGAACATGGACCTGGAACTGGGATGAAAAACAAAACACAAGCCCAATTGCGAGTCGAGGTTGGACTTGCAAATGTGGCAACTATGAAACTACGAGCCCAGTTGAGAGTCTAGGATCGACATGCAATTAGGATGGAACAAACTACAGGCCCAGTTGCAAGTCAAGGTGGACTTACAACTAAGATGAAAGACAAAACACAGGTCGAGTTGCGAGTTAAAGGTGAAGTTGCAACTGGGATGACACATACTACGGTCCTAATTGTGATTCAAGGGAGGACTTGCAATTCAGACAACTAGACAAGACTACGATACCATTTGTGAGTCGAGGATGGACATGCAACTGGGACACATACCCAGTTGCCAGTCGAGGTTGGACTTGCAACTAGGACAACTACGAGCCTATTTGTTAGTCAAGGATGGACATGCCATGCAACTGGGATAAGTACAAAACTACGAGCCTAGTTGTGAGTCAAGGGTCGACTTGCAACTGGGATGAAATAAACTATGGATTGGAGGGAGTAATATATTTTCAGCTGCATATCAGAGTGCCCTTTCATCGATTTTCATATTTAAAGCAGTGAGTTGTGTATATTGTTAATGGTATAAATATTGTCAGTTAAGTCTATTTCACCAAATTAATAGATTTATGCATTCGATCGTATGTACCATAATTTTTAGGGTACATGCATGACACTGCATCTACTACATCAAGATTATGTGGTGCTGCCTTGCTGACCTAAATGTTCGGGGTCTCTTTAAGGAGAAGCCAGATGGAACAGAACCTAATAAGGTCATTTGCCTTTCTTTGGGTGATACAAAAGTCACTACTGAAAGGACCACGATGTCGCCTAGAGGGGGGTGAATAGGCGTTTTAAAATCTTTTACGGATTTGGCTATATCCTAATGCGGAAATAAACTAAGCGGATACTTTTCAAGCACAAATCCTAAATATACTAGGCTCACTAAGTGCACCAACAACTTAGCATAAACAAGATGAGAACAACGAGGATATGAGTAAGCACAAGTAAGTTACACAAACTTACTCAATGTATATCACGAGATATGGAAATGAATGTTACAAGCTAGCAATACACACTAAACACAAGATAGAATAATAGTAGGAAGTATGAATTGCGGACTATAAAGTGTTGGCCTAAATAATCTCTACGATATGGTAACCAACACAATATAATGAGGACAACAAGAATAGTGAATGCACGGTCAAGTGACCAAGATAAACCACAAGTAAGGAGTTAGGGTTAGGGATAACCGAAGTCACGGAGACGATGATGTATCCCGATGTTCACTTCCTTGGAGGGAAGCTAGTCACCGTTAGAGAGGTGGATGTTACCACGAAGGCACACCAACGCCACGAAGGCTCACCCTATTCTCCTTGAGATATCACCACGAAGGCGATTCCCAACCACTAGTGGTAGACCTTGAGGCGGCCTCCAAACCTTCACAAACTTTCCGGGGGACAAATCACAAGTTGATTCCTCACCGGAGCACTCCTACCGCCTAGGAGTATCCAACCTCCAAGAGTAATAAGAACAAAGGGGAAATGCTCAAGACTTGCTCAAATCACAAATTCCTTTGGTCAAGAGAGGGAGAGGGAGTGGATCTATCAATGGGTGAAATCTCTCTCAAGAACTCTCACAAATCTCTCCGGGATCTAAGATTTGAGGTAGGAGAAGGAGAGGGAGCTTTTCTGAAATGTGGGTGAGGATATTTGTGTTGCTCAACCCCTCCACGAAGTGGTGAAGGGGTATTTATAGTATGGGCACAAATCAGGCCGTTGGGGGGAATTCTGCCCAGGAAAGTGTCAGACACCGGACGTCCGATGGCTGTAGCACGCCATCAGACGAATGCAGCAGGATATTTGCGAAACAGGTTTGACGGACATCCGACACTTTCCGGACGTCCGGTGACCGGACGTCCGGTAAGTACCGGAAATCCGCCCGTTTGCTGCTGGATATGGCCACCGGATTTCTGGATGCTACCAGACGTCCGGCCAATAAAAAAACAGCAGGAACCCCAAAACTAAAACATGCACAACTTTTTCATACGGACTCCGATTTTGATGATCTTGGGCTCGTTTTGAAGCTATGGAAAAACTCCAGGTCCTCACATAGAGAACCACCCAAGATAAACCAAAATGGAGGGTGCAAAGTATGCAAAGGTTAGATCATTTATTTTGGGAAACTATTTGGCTTTGGATTTTCTTTGGTATATAGGATATGAGTGGAATTGTGTATAGAAGATGTTGACTTGAGAAAATCCATCACGAACCCCTTTGATCCCCTCTTAATAGTGCGGGATCCCTATAACTCAAGAATCATAAAAGAGCTACACTACATAGCTATCGAGAATCCATTCTTGAGTGTATATGTTTCTTTGGTGGTCGTCACTCCACAACACTAACGTCAAAGGAACTAATACCTTTGACACAAACCGTTCACTTGAGCTTGATGTTGATGTTTCTTCTTGGCTCAAGATGAAGGCAAGACATTGGTGAAGTCTTCAAGTCGCTCCCCCATACACAGTGTGGGAAGCTTTGCTTTGTATTCATCTTCACTTGTCCATCATGTGATCATCCACAAGCTTCAAGCATGTAATCCTTCGGGATGGTTATCTTGAACTTGCCCTTGTCAACCATGATCACCAACACTTGATGTCATCCTCTCATAGACACTTGAAATCTCTCTCTCGATGCGAGCCCATGAGAATCACCTAACCCTCAAAAACATAGACAACACATAGTATGGGTTAGTACACAGAGTGCAATTGATAATTTCTTATCATACCACAAGATCCTATGTGGTGCATCATTTGCGCTCGTGTGTTGACCATTTAGAGTTCGATCTTTGAGCTTCATCTTGGTCAACCTATATCTCTACTCCATGTTTAATCTTGACGTCTTGAAGGATATATTGAATTCTTCACTTGAATAGCTTGCTTGAATACTTGATCAATCATGACTCAACACATGAGTCCATTATGATCATATCTTTGAGCCACTCCTAGAATTCATCATTCAAATCATCCTTTTAAGATCTTGATCCATTATGGCTCAAACCATAGCTCTAAGCATGGCAACCCTTAAGATACTCCAATGAACTTCATTTTGATCATCTCAGTGTAATTGTTGCTTCAAAGGAGTTGTCTTCCATTATTCTTCAATCATTTTCCAATGGGACTAACCTTCAAATGTATATCTCAATGCAAACATTAGTCCATAAGGATTGTCATCAATTACCAAAACCACACATGGGGACTACATGTACTTTCAATCTCCCCCATTTTGGTAATTGATGACAATCTCAACAAGAGGGTTTATATAATGAATTTTTACACAAGCACACAATTTTTTTCGAGGATAAATTGTATACTTGCGGTGATTTTGATAGCATCAATTATCACAAAGAAACTTGATGTTTATCAAAAATGGTTGTACTAACATCAAAACACTACACAAGCATTTGATGTTAGTAAGACCGCAATATATAGAGCAAGCTCCCCCACAATATATGCATGTGTGAATGAACTTTGAATTCCATTGCATATATTGGTTGATATAAACTAGTTGGAGATTTCTCTATATATTCATTCATGCAACAAGCATATATAACTAGGGTGGATATGCATAAATGACAACAAGAACTTCAAAAGATATTTATCTTAAACCCTCTAAACTTCTCCCCCATTGGCAACAAATGCCAAAATGGAAGACAAAACATCTAGAAGACCAATATAGTATGAGTTCCTCCTTGATGTGTGCATATCACAAAATGTGAGTGAACGCAAATGCACATTTTCAATAATGAACTGTTTGAGGAGCTCAGAATCTATAGAATGCAACCAGATATGAAAACAAGCATTAGACATGAGAGGAAAACAGTCAAAACACATGAGTGCGCAAGATTATATGCCAAACATACAAGCACTCACGACACAACCTCTTACCGAAGCCACCATAAGAATAAGAGGAAACAAACAAAGTGGCCGGCAAGGAATAAATGATATCAAGGAAAGATATGAACTTTCTCATGTATAAAAAATTTCTGAGTGGCCAATCATAATCATGATATGTATCCACAAAGAAACTTTGCATACACAAAATAGACGCAATTGATAAGAACATGATATACACAAGTGAATCCATTATTATACAACTGAAACCTAGTCATAATAGCAAGGCACATGGCACAAAGCACATGGCACAAATTGATCTCATTTGCATAACACAAAGTGAAGCAAGCAATCAAAAGATCCGACGAGCCAAAAGGATAAAACAATATTATGATTTGGGCAAAGGAGTGTTCTAAGGAAAATAGAGAAGCTCCCCATGATTTGTGCACTATTTAGAATTTTTGTATTTGGATGCAAGTGCACAAAATAGGATCATCACTCCCCCAAAATCAATAGGAACACAAAGCAATTGCAAGCAAGCATAGATAAGAAAAGAAGCCTAGCATTTGCAACAAACATATGGTTGAGCAACATGTAAATGAGGCAACCTAAGAATAGGCACAACCAAAATGATGTGTGTGAGTCACGTCAAAGCACTTGAGAAGACTAGTATAAGGATGAGAATTAAGCATCAACATAGTCTTGAGTAAATGAGATACAAGGTGCAAGACATGTCCTTCCCACACACACGAAGTTAAGAAGGTCACACACACATCAAGCAAATGGGTTCACAAGCTCACTAATAGCAAATTAAAAATCAAAGCTTGTGACCACCCATGATGAAGATAGGAAATAATAGGCTTGTCAAGACAAGCATGAGGACAACAATCTTCACCAAACATGAGTGCACTAAGATGCAAAGAGGTAAGACATGCACTCATACAACAACTGCTTCCATGGAGCCACCAAAGATATAAAAAGTGAATGAAATGGTGGACTTGAAAGAGTAGGGATATCAACTAGAGATGTAACTTCTCTCACGTGTATAAGATTCTAGGTAGATGATATCCACAAAGAAGGATGTACACATAAAATAGTTACAAAAGGAAAGAATAAGATATCCAAACGGGAGTAATAAAATATACCAATGAGATCTTTGCTTGAAAGCATAGCACGTGGCTTAATATAATCTTATTGTATATTAATGAACTCCAAACACACAACCATCAAAGACATCACAACTAGCAACAAGAGATCATTGCTGGGATGCTTTGAGAAAGGAAACAAGTATCACAGGAACGAGTCAAGAAATTCATGCCATGATGCAACCTACACAAGGTTGACCCCATTTCTATATATATGCATGAAGTAAATACTTGTTACAAAGATAGCATTGGTATGAAGTCGTAGATCAATAAAATGTCCAAGCTTGGCTCTAATTTCCTCATAGTGCCACCACCTTCATGAATAAGCCAAGCACCCAATGCTTCTCAAATGTACCTAAAACATTTTAAGTACAATATGGTCCCCAAACTTATTGGGTCCGAAGTAGTTAGCATAACTACAACACATAGGGTAAAACCACTTAAATATGTGCATATTGATATGAATTTGAATTTCATGCACATCTTAGCTATTAAGAATTTGATGGATTTACCATATATATTGGATCAAATAAAGCAAACAAGGCATGTGAATTTACACATAGTAAATATGCATGCACAAGCCTACCAAAATCCAGGGAGATACAAATTGGACAAATGAACACATAACCGTTAATACTTCCAATAACATCACTAGTCATTCATGTTGTCCAAAATGAATCAAAGTGACAAATCAACATATGATAGCACACAAAGTTCAACATATGAACCAAGGAAAAAAACCAATAGCATATAAGATATGCATTGCACACATACTCATAGGAATATCTCACTCAAGTAGATATAGGACACTATAAACAATGAGATAACAAACTCTCATATAGATCAATAAGATGAATTCGAACAAAATGGTATTTCGGTTTATCATTCGGTGTAGAAACCAAATAAGTACATGATCATCTATACTAACACAAGCATAACATGAGAGTTTAGAAATAAACACAATGCTTGGATAGCATATTATTAACATTCCAACTAGATAGATCATCATGCAAAGCAACAATTGGAATAGCTTTAATCAAATGATTTTCCAAATATGATTTTAAAGATAACCATGGGCAAAACCGCACAAGAATGCCATACGTAAACAAGGCATTGCATGCCACGGAGATATAAGATAATCTCAAATATAAATTCTAAGTGGCATCCCTCAATTGTTCATATTAACAAGGATTGTGATATGCACAAAGCATATCACTCCCCCATAATATGATGATCCATGTATTATCCACAAGAAGCAAATGAAACCCAACTAAGGATAATTAATGGATGAGAATTTGAGTTTCAAATGAGCTTTACATACCACATAGTAACTAGATAATATTGCACTAACAATAGTTGGTGGTATCCCACATATATACACATTTAAGGTTTGTGATATGTGTAAAACATAGCACTCCCCCATAATGTGATGATCCATTAATATCTCAAAAGAGCCAAGGAAGATTCAACTAATGAAGCAATAAAGGCTCGAAACCACACACACAAATATATGAAGTGCATTGCGACCTACACATGCTAGATAACACAAATCAAGCATACTAGGAAGCACAACATATACAAGCACATGCTAGGTACAAAACCTAAACATGCAAGGGACTTAGTAACTTTTAATGTAAACAATGCAAGTACAAGTTACCGCAAAGAGGAGCATTGGATTGATAGATATGATGATAATCCACTTGACTTGGCATTAACCATAACATATGGTGAAAATAGTTTTTATTCATGAAGTAGCCAAGTCTCCAATGCCCTCCACACACCTATTGATAAAGTTTGAGCTTGATGGTCCCCAACCAAGTTGGGTCCTAAGAAGTTAGTAACAATAGGCTTGGCAACCCAAATGGTCTTGTCCACTTTCAAACTTCTTTGGGAACCCACAAACTTGGCAAACACATTGCCAACAATATCCTTCCTTAGCGAATAATGATTATAGACTATAGGAGGCTTAGATATGTTACCGTTGGGACAAGATGAAGCTATGTGTCCCTTCTCACGACAAACATAGCAACATGTGCCCCCTTTTATTTTCTTCTTTATTTTCTCAATTTGAGAAGCATCATCATGGTTCATGATGGGTGGAGGCCTTTCTACATCTTGAGATTGAACTTGAGGCCACTTCCCATGTTGCTTCTTATTTGAAGCCTTCTTCTTTAGTGGACAAGATCTCACATGGTGTCCAACATTTTTGCACTTAAAGCAAGTAATGTTGGCCGAATTCTTGACTTGATCTTGTCCCTTCTTCTTGTTCTTGGACTTCTTCTTGTTGGAGATGAAATCAAGTCCTATTTTGTCTTGAGGGTCCTTTTGCACACTCAAGATATTATCACAACATTTTTCCAAGTCTTTCTTCAAACTAGTGACTTGGGCCTTGAGCTCTTTATTTTTCTCTACAAGGTTAGTATTAACAAAAGAACTAGAGAAAGTAGAAGCTTCATTGTTAGAGCAACAAGGCATGGTGAGCAATTCATTACAAGATGTACCAATATCATGTAGAGAGGAATTGCAAGGACTAGCACATGTCAATAAGGCATTTCGAGTAGAAGATGTGCTAATATCCACATGAGACTCACATGATTTTACCTTGGTGACCATAGCCTCATGAGCTAACTTTAACTCATCATGAGAGATTAGAAGATCCTCATGAGTGCCTGAGAGCTTTTTATGACTTTCTCCCAATTTCCCATAATTGCTAGTTAGCAAATCAAGTTGAGTCCTTAGCTCAACATTTTCTTTTAATATCGATGCTTCACACAAGATAGAGTTAGTAGCACAAGCATCATTATCAATATGAGAGGAGCATGTAGAAGCTAGAGACTCCGCATGAGTAGCTTGAAGTTCCTCATGAGACTTAGAGAGTTTGGTGAGCTCTCCTTTGACCTTCTTGTAGTCAAGGTCAAGGTGCTCAAAATCCTCTTTAAGTTTACAATGAGTAACTTCAATCTCTTCTTTTAAAGACCTCAAGTCACTAAGACATTGATGAGCCATAGCAAGTTCATGTTCAAGTTGTTCACTTTTTGCTTGCTCGTAAAGAAATAAGTCATTACGTTTTTGAAAGCAAGCAAGAACATCTTGGAGCCTTTTATAAGTTTTAGTTTTAGCTCTACGAAGAGTTTTCCCAATCTCATAGAGATTTTGAGTCAAGACTTCATCATCTTCCTCATTACAACTATCATCATTATCACTAAGAGAAGATGATACCTCGTCATTACCTCTTGCCATGAGGCACATGTGAACACAGGGAGTTGATGATGATTCTTTTGGAGAAGAGGGTTCTTCATCAACCAAGCGTGCCTCATTTTTCTTGATTTCCTCTACATGGTTAGTTTCACAAAGAGAACTAGAGGGAATCACGGCATTTTGAATATGGCGACACAAACGACCAAGCATATCATCACAAGAATTTATGAGTGCATCATTATATGATATGCATGGACTCTCTACACAAGAGTGTACGATGTTTTTGGTGTTAGATATGCTCGTGTCCATAGAAGATACATCACTAGTATCAACATAAGCAAGATCATCAATGATGAGCTTAATACCATCATCACGAGATATTTCTTCACTCACCATGTCATTACCTTGTGGTAAGCCACATGTTGGTGAAGTGAAAGATGTTGAGGTATGCAAGTAATCGGAGGTGGAAGCAATAAAGAGCTCTTCATGATTTAAAAATGTAGAGAACTCCTCCATTAACTCCCCGAAAATAATATTGTCTTCATCAAGATTGGACCCACCATATATATCTTCAATTTTGGTCCAAGCCTCATGAGCCAACGAACAAGACGAGATTGACTTGAACACCTCGAAGGTTATAGCTTGGTGAATGACACTTAAAGCTTCACAATCAAGATGCATATCATCAAGTGACGGAGATTGTCCATCCTTTAGATTTGAATTCCCTACAACCACAATCCGCAAAGCATTTGGACCCATGGCCCTAAAGTGACAAAGCATGCGTAATCTCCACATAATGTAATTTGTGCCATTAAAACAAAATGTGTCATCGTGCACTAGTTCACTAGTCGACATCGTTACTCTCTAGGCGGTTAAGCCTAATAAGGAGAGACCTAGCTCTGATGCCAATTGAAAGGACCACGATGTCGCCTAGAGGGGGGGTGAATAGGCGTTTTAAAATCTTTTACGGATTTGGCTATATCCTAATGCGGAAATAAACTAAGCGGATACTTTTCAAGCACAAATCCTAAATATACTAGGCTCACTAAGTGCAATAACAACTTAGCATAAACAAGATGAGAACAACGAGGATATGAGTAAGCACAAGTAAGTTACACAAACTTACTCAATGTATATCACGAGATATGGAAATGAATGTTACAAGCTAGCAATACACACTAAACACAAGATAGAACAATAGTAGGAAGTATGAATTGCGGACTATAAAGTGTTGGCCTAAATAATCTCTACGATATGGTAACCAACACAATATAATGAGGACAACAAGAATAGTGAATGCACGGTCAAGTGACCAAGATAAACCACAAGTAAGGAGTTAGGGTTAGGGATAACCGAAGTCACGGAGACGATGATGTATCCCGATGTTCACTTCCTTGGAGGGAAGCTAGTCACCGTTAGAGAGGTGGATGTTACCACGAAGGCACACCAACGCCACGAAGGCTCACCCTATTCTCCTTGAGATATCACCACGAAGGCGATTCCCAACCACTAGTGGTAGACCTTGAGGCGGCCTCCAAACCTTCACAAACTTTCCGGGGGACAAATCACAAGTTGATTCCTCACCGGAGCACTCCTACCGCCTAGGAGTCTCCAACCTCCAAGAGTAATAAGAACAAAGGGGAAATGCTCAAGACTTGCTCAAATCACAAATTCCTTTGGTCAAGAGAGGGAGAGGGAGTGGATCTATCAATGGGTGAAATCTCTCTCAAGAACTCTCACAAATCTCTCCGGGATCTAAGATTTGAGGTAGGAGAAGGAGAGGGAGCTTTTCTGAAATGTGGGTGAGGATATTTGTGTTGCTCAACCCCTCCACGAAGTGGTGAAGGGGTATTTATAGTATGGGCACAAATCAGGCCGTTGGGGGGAATTCTGCCAGGAAAGTGTCAGACGTCCGGTGGATTACCGGACGTCCGGTGGCAAAACAGGCACCGGACGTCCGGTGGAACACCAGACGTCCGACGGCTGTAGCACGCCATCAGACGAATGTAGCAGGATATTTGCGAAACAGGTTTGACGGACATCCGACACTTTCCGGACGTCCGGTGACCGGACGTCCGGTAAGTACCGGAAACCCGCCCGTTTGCTGCTGGATATGGCCACCGGATTTCCGGATGCTACCGGACGTCCGGCCAATAAAAAAACAGCAGGAACCCCAAAACTAAAACATGCACAACTTTTTCATACGGACTCCGATTTTGATGATCTTGGGCTCGTTTTGAATCTATGAAAAAACTCCAGGTCCTCACATAGAGAAACACCCAAGATAAACCAAAATGGAGGGTGCAAAGTATGCAAAGTTTAGATCATATATTTTGGGAAACTATTTGGCTTTGGATTTTCTTTGGTATATAGGATATGAGTGGAATTGTGTATAGAAGATGTTGACTTGAGCAAATCCATCACGAACCCCTTTGATCCCCTCTTAATAGTGCGGGATCCCTATAACTCAAGAATCATAAAAGAGCTACACTACATAGCTATCAAGAATCCATTCTTGAGTGTATATGTTTCTTTGGTGGTCGTCACTCCACAACACTAACATCAAAGGAACTAATACCTTTGACACGAACCGTTCACTTGAGCTTGATGTTGATGTTTCTTCTTGGCTCAAGATGAAGGCAAGACATTGGTGAAGTCTTCAAGTCGCTCCCCCATACACAATGTGGGAAGCTTTGCTTTGTATTCATCTTCACTTGTCCATCATGTGATCATCCACAAGCTTCAAGCATGTAATCCTTCGGGATGGTTATCTTGAACTTGCCCTTGTCAACCATGATCACCAACACTTGATGTCATCCTCTCATAGACACTTGAAATCTCTCTCTCGATGCGAGCCCATGAGAATCACCTAACCCTCAAAAACATAGACAACACATAGTATGGGTTAGTACACAGAGTGCAATTGATAATTTCTTATCATACCACAAGAACCTATGTGGTGCATCATTTGCGCTCGTGTGTTGACCATTTAGAGTTCGATCTTTGAGCTTCATCTTGGTCAACCTATATCTCTACTCCATGTTTAATCTTGACGTCTTGAAGGATATATTGAATTCTTCACTTGAATAGCTTGCTTGAATACTTGATCAATCATGACTCAACACATGAGTCCATTATGATCATATCTTTGAGCCACTCCTAGAATTCATCATTCAAATCATCCTTTTAAGATCTTGATCCATTATGGCTCAAACCATAGCTCTAAGCATGGCAACCCTTAAGATACTCCAATGAACTTCATTTTGATCATCTCAGTGTAATTGTTGCTTCAAAGGAGTTGTCTTCCATTATTCTTCAATCATTTTCCAATGGGACTAACCTTCAAATGTATATCTCAATGCAAACATTAGTCCATAAGGATTATCATCAATTACCAAAACCACACATGGGGACTACATGTACTTTCAACTACTCGGCTACCCACCAATGTCTCACCTTCTTTTGTTTCATTGTGTATGTTGTTGTGATTGCCACTAGCACTGAAGAAAATGACGATTTGCTTACTGACTGACATAGTGAAAAAAAGAGGTACACTTGAATCAATAGTACTGATGCATAAGCATGTCCCCTGTAGCTAAACATTTGCATCTTTTTTCTCATCATCTTAAAAAATTAGGAACGAGTCGTTGTTGCCTGCTCACCCTCGACTGTTGGCAGGCAAGAAGGGCAGGAATTAAGTCAGTATCCTTAGGTATATAGATTCTATATTCTACACACATTTCGTTTGTTTTTCAGCATGTGGTTTGTTGGAACTAACCAGAACTGGTTACCATGATTTATCTATCGGCTTGCATTGGGAAAAACAATTATGCTTTTCTTTTTGTTACATTTCAGTAAAACAATAGAAATAGACAACATCATGATAGTTAAATGCAACCGTTATGGTTCTATGATATTGGTACGGCTTGGTACATCAAACATCACTTGTTGTCTACTTATTCTTTGCTAGCTTCCTTTTTTATATCTCATATCAAGAAAGGTTATTACTTACCTTATTTATGATGTCATGTTTCCTGTCTCACTTTGCATCATTTCAACAGGTGTGAGTCTTTTGGTGTCTGGTGCCTTTTGGAGGTAATAGTTATGTAACATGTATAATAGATAAAAAAAAAGTATTATTGGGGATTGGACGATGATATGGAAGGCATTTCTGCTTTTGTCAATGACAGCCCACCAAACACACCCACTAGCAAGATTTGCTTAGACGATGAGGTCATTTTCGATACCGATGCACATGCAGCGATGACTCTACCTCAATGTAAATGACTGCAGAACTTAGTTACCATAAGCTGAATGACGAGAGCTATCTAAATGACGCATCTCTGCCTATGTAGCTTTGCGTGTCATGAACTGATCTCATGCCTTTCTTTTGGCCTATAAACCTTCCATGCAATGTAATGTATAACGCTACGTATGAACATCATACCTAAATATTTCCTTATGCTTCAAGGATTTTATGATCGGTCTCTAAATGTTCTTACTTGCATGGTTTGAAAGCTCGGTTTGCTCTCGCCCTTTGAGCCATCGGCGCAACGGGTCATCTAGTACAATTGAAAGGTACGTGAAAAAGGGAGCTCTATAGCAGTAGTTGGTTTTCCAGTTCATTTCGCAAATGGTATTGTAGTTTTGTGTAACTGTTGAGTTGCAAGTCCACCCTTGACTCGTAACTAGGATCTTAGTTTGTTACATCCTAGTTGCAGGTCCACCCCTGACTCGCAATTAGGCTCGTAGTTTCGTAGTTGTCCAGTTGCAAGCCCCTCCCCCCCTCGACTCGTAGCTAGGTGCGTAGTTTATTTCATCCAAGTTGCAAGCCCACCTGACTCACAACTCGGTCTGTATTTTTTTAAATCCTAGTTGAGGTCCACCCTTGACTACAACTCGGCCCATAGTTTGTTACATCCTAGTTGCAAGTCGACCCTTGACTCGCAATTGTTCTCGTAGTTTTATAGCTGTCCGAGTTGCAAGTCCACCCTCAACTCGCAAATGGGCTCATAGTTGTCCAGTTGCAAGCCCACCCTCGAATTCTAAATGGGCATGTGTTTTGTCTTTCATCCTAGTTGCAAGTCCATGCTTGACTCGCAATTGGGCTCGTAGTTTGTTATTGTTTCAGATGCAGCCCACCCCGACTTCATCCTAGTTGCAAGTCTGCCCTTGACTTGCAATTAGGACCATAGTTTGTTTCATCGTAGTTGCAAGTCCATCCTTGACTTGCAACTAGGCATGTGGTTTCGTAGTTATCCTTGTTGCCAGTCCACCCTCGACTTGTAACTGGTATCATGGTTTTGTGTAGTTTGTCCCAATTGCAAGTCCACAATCCGCTTGCAACTAGGCTCATAGGTTTTTTCATCCCAGTTACAAGTCCGGCCTCGACTCGTAACTAGGCCTGTAGTTTCTTTATCCCAGTTGCAAGCCCACCCATGACTCGCAACTCGGTCTGTGTTCTTTTTTTGATCCAAGTTGCAGGGCCACTCTTGAATTGCAATTGGGTCCTTAGTTTATTTCACTCTAGTTGGAAGTTGACCATTGACTTGCAATTGGGCTCGTAGTTTTGTAGTCGTCCTACTTGCAAGTCCAGCCTTGACTAACAACTGGGCTCGCAGTAGTTAGTCGAGGATGGACGGGCTCGTAGTTGTCTGAGTTGCAAGCCCACCACTTGACTCGCAACTGGAGCTGGTGTTTTTGTTTTTCATCACAGTTGCAAGTCCACCCTTGACTCGCACTTAGGCTCATAGTTTATTTCATCCCAGTTGCAAGTCGACCCTTGACTCACAAAGCTATGGCGCCCCTGCGAAACACAAGCAAAGTTGAATCAAAAGAAAATGATATTAAGAGAAACAGAGTGGTAATTTTGCAAATCCAAGGATTTCGTCACGCAACGGTACTTTATAACCACTACTCCATTAATTAGCACAGAGGCATGAAAAGTACTATCACACTGGTGCAACCGAGGAAAAATAAAACAACAACAATGTAGGCATATGGATCTAACTCTTCCTCAAAACAACATGCATTTAGATTTAACTACACATGTATTCAATGTAGCTATCCTTTAAACATAATGTTTAAGAGACTTTATTCAAACTGTTAACGAAGAATCCAGCGAAGTATCACAAAATATAGGAGATGATATGCAAATGAAGATACATATCAGCATGTTTAGCAAAAATATAAAACAAAGGCAGAGAAGACACCTTCACATCATTTAGTGTAAGCTGAAATAGCACTTTGGATAACATTCAGTGATCTGGATAGGTAGTAGCCCCAACATAAAGGGATATTCAAAGATATATGACAAATTGGGCAACAACATCCTGCACTATGGTTGTGTTCATGAGGAGATCATAGAGATAAAATGAATTGTTAGTGCATAATCACCTGAAAATTTCTTGAATTAACTTCATATTTGCCTTATGAGATTATATAAACTGTCATACTAAGGGAATTTAAGGGTAGTGAAAATAGACTGGAACATAAGGAGATTTCAGTTGTATGTGCAATATATGCTTCCAAATAAATAATCTAAAAATCATCTTCTATGACTATTCCGAAACAAAAGGCACCTCAGGAAGCATGTAGGCAAACTAATCTATCTTAAAAACTAAATAGTAAAAACATGGCCTCACATGACCCCGAATGCAGATCCTCAATAAAAGAAGCATCAACATTTAGAGCTTGTTGCGCTGCCAAAACAATGGGCCATGTGTTCCGTCTAGGTGCAGTAGTTTGTTTGGCCGCCGCTCGCTTGAAGTTAAGAGCCAATGCATGGATGGCCAGCCGATCGCAATGGCGTCTACACTTGCTCCCCTCTAACCTGCTGTGACAGCTGCCACCACACGAACCAGCTCTATCGAGTCCTCATAATTGTGCTGCGTGGATTGATCACACAAGAGAAACTCCAGCACACCAAAACCCGAGCGATCAACAAGCGACGCACCCTGTACGATCCTCTCAATCCCAAGCGCAACACAGAATGCCTTTGAATTGGAATTTTGTAACATGGTAAACGCACCGTGTATCTATCCATATTCCATGTTGTCAAAACAATCCTGGAAGTTATTTGGGTTCTGGTGTGGTTGGAAACAGACCGTTGGATGTTATTTGAGTGGCAGGGATTGGATCGCAACTTGGCTCTTGAGATTGAGAATCCCTCCCTCCACCACACCACCGGTGACCGGAGATAGACACGCCGCACTTGCCACTCGAATTCCCCACCGACCGCCGCCGCCGCCGTCGCGGCGCCATGCTCCGCCTCCGGAGTTGCGTCCTCTGCCACCTCCTCTCCTCTAACACCACCTCCCCACTCCTCTCCTCTCCCACCACCTCCCCACTCCTCTCTCTCCAGCGCCTCCTCTCCACCGCCGCCGCGCCCGCCGTTTCCCCACCCACCGGATTCGCCGTGGAGGAGTACCTCGTCTCCACCTGCGGCCTCACCCGTGCCCAGGCACTCAAGGCCTCCGCCAAGCTCTCCCACCTCAAGTCCCCCGCCAAGCCCGACGCCGTCCTCGCCTTCCTCGCCGGCCTCGGCCTCTCCGGCGCTGATGTCTCGGCCGTCGTCGTCAAGGACCCGCGGTTCCTCTGCGCCGGCGTGGAGAGAACCCTGTCCCCCATCGTCGACGGGCTCACCGGCCTCGGACTGTCGCGTTCTGAAATCGCGCGACTCGTCCGGCTCGCACCGCGCAAATTCAGCCATAGATCCGTCGTCTCCAAGATAGAATACTACCTGCCGCTCTTCGGCTCCATCGACAACTTGCTCCGGCCGCTCAAATACGGCTCCGGCTTCCTCGGCTCCCACCTCGAGAGGGTGGTCAAGCCCAATGTCAAGCTCCTAGCAGAGTGCGGGCTAGGTGCTTGTGATATTGCCAAGCTATTCATCCTTGCACCGATGATGGTTAGCTTCAAACCAGAGCATTTCTTGGCGATGGTTGCGCGCGTCGAAGGTATAGGTGTGCCCCGTGGCTCTGGAATGTTCAGGCAAGTGTTGCACGCCGTCTCAAACCTCAGCGAGGACAAGATCGCTGCCAAACTGGACTACTTGAAGAAGACACTTAGGTGGTCAGATACCGAGGTTGGCATTGCTGTGTCCAAGGGTCCGTTTCTGCTGAGGAGGTCAAAGGACATGCTGCAGCGCGTGTCAGAGTTCCTTATATCTGAGGTGGGGTTGGAGCCAGCCTACATTGCTCATCGCCCCGCTATGCTCACTTACAGCCTGGAGGGCCGGCTCAGGCCACGGTACCATGTTATGAGGTTTCTTAAGGAAAATGGATTGCTCAAGCGTGGCCCATGCTACTGCACAATTGTTAAATGGACCGAGAAAGAGTTCTTGGAGAACTTCATATGCCCTCACAAGGAAACTGCACCACACCTTGCCGAAGACTATGCAACTGCTTGCAGAGGCGGAGTGCCTTCGAGATTCATGTTTGCATGAACCAAGACAGGAAAATGGATTGCTAGAGCGCGAGTGGAACTACTATTCAGCAGTCTTGGTTACTGGGAAAATTTTCATGGAAAAGTTCGTATGCCCATACAAGGAAGCTGCCCCCACCTTGCCAAAGACTATGCTGCCAGTTTTAGGGGAAGTGCCTTCTAATTTCAGATTTACATGACCAATAAGGGGCTATGAGAATTGTTAACTGCGTATGTCTACGTGTAGTGAGTTGGTAATTTTTGTCTCGGTGTTCTTTGCCTAACTAGATGTTGGTCATCTGCAATAGTATGTCTGGTACTCCCTCCGTAAATGCTCTTATATTTCTTTACAGAGGGAGTACATGTTAATTCAGCGTCGCCAGTCCTGGATGAAACTGATAATTTGTTTTTAGAGTACTTGTACGTCCATTACATCATTTAGAGAGAAGAAAGAATCACATTGCGATGAACTTGTCCATCCTCATCTCATATTGATACACATTCTGAAGTAAGAGAGTGACATCAGGGCATTCTGCAAATGCTTTCAAGTATTAATGAAAAGTATATCTGCACGCTCTATATCTTTATGTTCTGAGTGGCAATTGCAGCTTTCAATGCAATCATGAGTTAATCTATCTTTCCACGAAAAAGGGTTCTCAATATGGTCATGAAGAGGACAAGAAGTCCCGAAATTTGATGAGCTTTTTTTCGGGAACAATTCTGGAGTTGTTGATGGTCACAACGTGTTGATCACTGCTGAGGGTGCAGTATTGATATAGTCTATTGGCTACTTCCTCTAGTTCTTCTTGCTTAGCTGAATGCCTTCATTTTTCAAGCAGTAGCTTTGTTTATAAAATATTAACTGTTGTGAAAGCAGCTCATCGTTTTCTATTACTTTGTATCAGTTTTTTCCTTTATTTTTCGCTTATATTCTTGGATGGCATACTGGCTGATGATACTTTTTCTGGGAGCATCTGATGTCAAAACTGAATAGTAAAGTAGTTGGCCAGTAGCATTTTTGTTGACGGCCTACCCATATAGCACTATCTAATGGATATGTCGAAGGCCCAGGTATTTGTACTGGAGAAGCAAATTGATGCTTGTATGGTATGGTGCTGAAAAGCAGAGGGCAATTCAGACAATACAGGAATATGTTAAGGTGATCTTAAAAAGGTTATGGCATTACCATGTTACTCTCTGCCTTACCTTTTAGCTAGTTTGAATCTATATTAGCACTATCTATATAGATACTCAGGACATTTTTATCATTGGCATGCTTTTTTGGGTTAGCAAGTCACTCTCTGTATTATGTTTGATGTTTTGCTTTTTTAGATGCTCTTTATATTTGCTTTAGTTGTATTGACTACAATATTTTGTGAAGACATGTATGCACTGATTACGAGTCGAGGGACTAGTCGAGACTAGTCGACAGACTAGTCTACGAGTCGCAACTTTAGTGTCGACTGCAAATCTCGTGTAGACTACTTGGTCGAGTCGAGCAGTCGATAGACTAGTCGTAGACTAGTCTGGACTAGTCGAGCTATTTGAGTCGAGCGACTCAAAATTTTGAGGGGATAAGTCACCCAGCCCGGCCGGAGCTCGTGCTCGGGCGGAGGCCATAGCCGTGACACGTAGGAGCGCGTGGCCCTGAGACAAGAGAGAAGGAAGAGAGATAGAGGAGAGGAGAGGAGGCATGGCGGTGGTCGGCGGCAGCGGCCGGAGGCGTGGGTTGCGCGCGCGTGCTCCCTTGTGTGATGATGCTGGCCGCGGCAATGGGATCGATCGGGAGCTAGGGTTCCAGTGACTGGGGGGTTAAGTAGGCTGGCCACTTGGGCCCAAATGGGCCAGCTGGGGGGCTGCTGCGTGGCGCTGGGCTGGGCTTGGTGAGGGTCGCCAAGCACTTCTGGTGTTATTGCATACTGTACTGTTAGTATATACTATATACACCGCTCAAAAAAAATACTACATACTACTACTAGTTATTAATAGTTGAGTACTACAGTACCATGTCGACTAGTCCAGCACTAGTCTAGACTAGTCACGATTAGTCTAGGAGTCTCAACCTCGGAACGACTCGTCGACTTGTCGACTCGTAAACCTTGCATGTATGCTGGTAGTGGAAAAAACAGAATGAAGATGTCGAAGACTTTTACCTTAGCCAAGAGATGGTCCCAGAGATGATATCTTAACAAAGCCTGGTCTTAACAGTTAAGGGAATGCAGTATTTTTTCTCAGTTATACTCTTCGTACACTCCTTTCAGTTAAATCTCAATCTAGGCATGCAAGTACTAGCTGTCAGATAGCGAGCGTAGTTATGTAAACTTGGAGAATTGTAAACACAGAAACTGTAGACATGCTGGTCTACCTCAAATTAATAATCAAGATGTGTGAGGAGAGGATGGTGCACATATGTTTATTCCTGATGTTAGGCTGTAGAAAGTGGAATAAATGAGATCTCAGCTGTGTGCTTGCAGTAACACAAAGGAGATGGGCACATGCTGTTATTGGCGAAGAGCTCTGATTTGAAATGAAGATCAGTTGTGTGTCTCTTCTCTAGTGCCTAGTTTAGCCTGTGGGAATTATAGAAATAATATTAATGCAATGAAGGCGAGGGGAAGGGGTCTATTAAGGAACGAAGTGACTTGCCAGGTGAGTATGATTTAAAAAAAAGTAGTTTCCTTGAGTAAGAATTGGCTGGGCAATAAAGAGCATACTGACTGGTTTACTGAGTGTTGTAGATTGATGGTGCTTTCTTACTTTCTTGAGAAGAAGTGATGAAACTAGATATAGATCCTTAGTTCTTTCTTCTTTCAGGAGATCGACACATGATTCTGAAGGCTCTGTTAGTTGATGATGCCTGAGACTTCCTTCAGTTACAAGTATTTATTCAAGTGTTGATGATGCCTTTCTCCTTCTGAATTTTGCAAGTTGTGCAATCCTTCTGAACCTGATACTTGCATGATAATTTACTTTCACATTAGAACATTTTCTTTTTCGCTTACTCTGGGATAGAAACTTGTGCTCTAAACTTTCTTTTGTACAGTGGGAAACTTCTGGTGTTATCAAATGGTCTTTGCTTTTACTCCACCTCTATGAGCACTGTTGCCGAAGAATGGGTTATTGAAATATTTGGGCAAAGAAGCTGCTGTTCAATCGACAGTTGAATTTAGCACCAGCTAGTGCTGCAATTTCTTATTATTTTAATAGAAAGCCGCAAATGATCGAGGCGCTATGCAGTATGTGAATTATGTGTTTTCATCTTCATTTGTACAGTTTTATTGAGTCAACCATGCATACCATCACTTTTTTTCTGGAGTTGATAATTGAATGTAAACAAACATATTTCTCTGTTTTCCATCCATATATATGCCATGTAAGCAATTAGATGTGGAATTTAAAGCCGCTAGCTAATTGATGGTGATTTACTCAGACTTATATATAGTTTGTCCTTTCTTTTGGTCTTACCAGAGCTTTCCTTTAACGGAAACAGTCTTAATAGAGCTTTTTATGTGTAGGAATTTGGTGCATGGAAGCAAGCATAGGGCAGTTATGGATAAAGTTCAGCAAGCTAACTGGTACAAATAAAGCTATGTTGTTATTCACCCTCCATTTAGCAGGATATCCAATCTGCTTAGATTGATCTCAGGTGTTACATCTGCTTGTTATGCTTCATGCAGACCGCAGCGAGGCTTCCACTGGATGTGCACATTATGCTCTGCTTCCATGCTTTGTAGGCTCCTGTGGGCATTGACCTGCACTTCCACTTCCTCATGCGCTGAAGTTTATTCCCTTTTTTCTGTGATTTCCAGGCTGTGGCTGCATACCTTTTTGAAATCCTAAGCAATTTCTGCATTACAAGTGCAGAGTGGTAATTGATATTTAGGATCGGAACAAGTTAAATATGCACTCTTCCAAAGACTTGAGAATGATGCAGCAATGTATCGTCCATAGTATCCTGCGTATGGATTCTGAGGATGCTCTGAGATCTGGCAATACAAACGCAAGGGGCCGAAGGCACCGCTGCAGTTAGGCTGGATTATACCGCTGCAGAAGCAAGCTTACATGATCGCTGGAGGAGAGACATGGTTTCAGCCGTGGTGGCGCGAGATTACTCGTCGCTCTATTAAGACGGCGGGGGAAGCTCAGTGTCGCCGTCCAATCAAGCGTCGCTAGCTGGGGAAGTTGGCAGCAGTCTGGGAGGTGAGGAAGATGAGATGATCGTGTAATGGCTGGGCTTTTTCGAACCCTATCTGAAGATGGTTAGAAATTATGTGTAAAACCTGCTCTGTTGCGTGGCGGATTTCATCGGCTGCAGATTCTCTACCTTGCCATGGCAAAGGTAGAGAGCTACAGTACCTCTAACTTTCCCCATCTTTCGGCCGTTGGATCAAGGACGAACCGCCCAGATCGGATGCAACAGTAGCGATATGAACAGTGTACGCGCTAGAGTGTTGTGCAAACAGTACATGCGCTATAGTGATTCGCTCGATTTGGACTGCCAGCTTTTGATCCAATGGCTCTTCCGGTTAAGGTAGAGTCGGCCTTGCTGTGATGAAGTCAGAGAAGCCGCGCCGATTTCATCGTTTCTGTCGGAGGGACGGAGGGAGTACATATTTGTTGTGCATCGGCATTGGCATTCATTGGCCCCATGGGCCCCTGAAGCACAAATTTAATCCGTACGATGCGCATCGGCATTGCTGTGGCCCCGTGGGCCCCTCAACCATGCCATAGGTGCCATTCGTTGCGGTGACTCCAATGATGGTGCCCCCCCTCCCCCCACCCCCAATCCCCTCGAGCGCACGCCTAGAGGCATCATCTAGGTGCCCCTTCCCTTTTGGCCGACATCATCTGGAGACCAATGTCCTGTTGCCAGGGCAGAGCATAGAAATCTACTCGTGTGGCCCCTGTGCGGCCACAATGAAGACGATGACTGTGAATTGTGTGTCTTCTGCTGAATTTGAAGCTTTCTTTTCGTTGTATGTTACATTCTGGCAACCGTGTGCCATTCCTAAGGGTTTTTTTTTTGCATTGTTGGCTAGCTATGACAAAGCCCCGTCGTTAAGGGCGATGACGATGATGTTGTCCTGGTGTCGTTTGTCACTTGTTGTAGCGTGTGTTCGACTTCAGATTAACCATGCCATTGTGGCTTGGTAGTTATTTTCACCGATTTTTTTTTATTAACTAGGCAACTCCTTATAATACAACGGAGGTCGGAAATTTCGTCTAGCTTGACGATTTTTGTCAAAGAAAAAAAATATTTTTTATGAATAATAGAGTTTTTTTGACCGGTATGAAAAAAAGATTTGTTTTACTGGTATGAGTATTTACTGGTACGAGTAATATATGTTTTTTAGGGGTGTGTATAATAAGTACCCCCTCCGTTCCTAAATATAAGTCTTTGTAGAGATTACACTATACTGACTACATTCGGATGTATATAGACGCCTTTTATAGTATAGTTCACTCATTTTGCTCCGTATGAACAGTTTATAGTGAAATCTCTAAGACTTATATTTAGGAACGGCGGCCGGAGCAGATGTTTTCGCATGGTAGTTATTTAGGTTCTGACTAGCAAAAAGGCCTGTGCGTTGCAACGGGAGAAAAAAATACCACTATCTTAATTTACAAAAAATGGTTTATAATCTGAGAATTTGTAGCTATGGCCCAAACAAAGGTGGTCTCAACCTATAAAAGTGTAGTTTAAGATTCTACAGGTGTTATATTTCAACACGGCTTGCATGTAGATTTAATCCGTACAAAGAAACGGGCAAGTGATCATGCATTTATTCATGTCATGTTCGGAATGGGGTGTTGTTACGGATGAGTAAAGAAAAACGACAAAAACAAACGATCTTGTGGTGCGCAATGTCCAACAGGCCGACCCCAGTTCAGGCGGCGGAGGACGATGCGGCACTGCGGCTCATCTTGATCTGGCCAGAACTCGCCGCCTACGGGGAGGAGCGGCTCAACAAAGGTTGTGGTGCACGTCGTCCAACAGGCCGATGGTGGCGCGCTGGTAGGCTACTGGGTCGTTTGCTGATATTGGCACCACACCTACCGAGAAAAGTTAGGGGGAAGGAAAGAGGATTGTACCGCCGCCGGGGATGGTAAACGACGCGATAGGCTGATGGCTAGAGGCGAGGAAGCGTTGGTGTGGCGATTAACATTGCAGCCTAGATAGTATTTTTTGCTGATGGCCAGATGCAAGGAAGCGTTGGTGTGGCGATTAACATTGTAGCCTAGATAGTATATTTTAAATTGTTAACAGGTAAAATAACATCATATTTAGATTCTATATATTTTTCTAATCAAATTTTATATATAACATGTTAAATTTGGAGTTACGGTTTAGAAGATATGAGTATTTTAAAAAACATTTGATATGTACTGCGGGTTTAATGTCAGAAATATTAGAGGGTTTTCTATAAAATAGCAAAACGGATTAAAAATACCTATTTCTTTTATTAGTAGGTATAGATGATGGACGCTACTTGCTCTTTTCAACGTGTGGATGGAAATACGCCGTTGGATGTCATTTGGATGGCAGGGATTAATACACTTCAACTCAGCCAAGTTCGGCACCTGCGGCCTCACTGAAAGTGCGTTATATCGACTAGAGGGGGGGGGGGGGGAATGAATAGGCTATTTTTACAAATTCGTCACTGAAGAATTTCAAGGTGAGGAAATTCCTAAGCAACGAACTACTTAGCAGCGGAATAAGTACTTAGATGCATAACATGGCATAAGCATAGTCATCATGATGAAATGAAATAGGCACAGAGTACAGGTAGCGTGAAACACAGGATAAGCAGGCTGAAGATTAAGTGACTGAAGAATTGGGATTGAGGAAATTGAGAAAGTCTTCAGTTAAAGTCTTCAAACAGTAACGATCAAGTACACAGCAAGTATGCGAGGAAATGAAAGGGTTGTGGAAATAGAACCAGTAGCTCGGTGAAGACAATAATTTGGTAGACCAGTTCCAACTGCTGTGACAGTTGTACGTCTGGTTGGAGCGGCTAGGTATTTAAACCTGAGGACACACAGTCCTCACCGTATTCTTCTTGAGCTAAGGTCACACAGACCTTGCCCAATCACTCGTGGTAAGTCTTCACAGGTGACTTCCAAACCTTCACAGACTCGGTCACTCGGCGATCCACAATTTCCTCTTGGATGCTCTAGACCATGACGCCTAACCGTCTGGAGGATGCACAGTCCTCAAAGGTAACAAGCGTCGGTTCCACACAGGAACAATTTCTTCAGTGATGCTCAATCACTTTGGGTTTTAGGTGTTGGGTTTGGGTTTTTCCTCACTTGATGATTTTCGCTCAAAGTCCTCGGAGGATGGGATGCTCTAAATGACAAGTGTCAATCTATCTCTCGGAGCAGCCAACCAGCTAGTGGTTGAAGGGGGCGGCTATTTATAGCCGGGGAGCTGCCCGACATGATAAGACATAAATGCCCTTCAATGATATGACCGTTAGGTGGGTAGGATATTTTGGACAGCTGGCGCACAGCACAACAACGGTCGGAAATTTGAGCTCTCAAATTCCTCAGGGCTATCATGTTCCTCACTTGTAGGCAATCCGCACTAGCGAATTCCTAACTCCTCAGTCAGAACAAATTCCTCAGAGAACAGAAGAACTTCGTCTCTGTCACTGAAGAACTTGACTGAACTGAATGAGATTTCCAATGGCTTCACTCGAAAGGATTGGTAGGTGTAGGATTTGAATTGAGCATCACTTGGAAACTTTTTCTTAGTTTTACCTCGACCCCCTTTAACAGTACGGTGTTTCCTATGACTCAAGAAAGGGAAAACAAAACTATGAAAACAAAAGTCTTCACGCTTCATAATCCTCGCACCAATATCAAGTCTTCAAGGTCAAACCAATTTCCTCATTTTCAAAGTCTTCAAGAAAAACCAAAGTCTTCAACTGAAGACATTCATTTTTAGGGGTCGACTTTCTTCGTAAATATCAAACTCCTCATAGACTTATAGAACCTGTGTACACTCACAAACACATTAGTCCCTTAACCTATAAGTCTTCAATACACCAAAATCACTAAGGGGCACTAGATGCACTTACAATCTCCCCCTTTTTGGTGATTGATGACAAATAGGTTAAGTTTTCAACGGGGATTAAACATATGAAGTGTAAATACTGATATTGAGGAATTTGATTGCAAGATATAGAGGAACTCCCCCTGAAGTTGTGCATATTTGAGGAATTTGCTCTGAATAGCAAATGCACATTGTAGAGTAATATCATGGAGATCTCCCCCTATATCTTGTAATTCATACACGCATTTAACATATGATATGAAGAATTTGAAATGCATGATGAAATATGGTGTCTGACGAAATTCAGCATGCGTGCATTAACGTACTTGAGGAATTACATGCAGAAAATAGAGCAAAAGTATCATACCACCATAGGACTTAAGTTTACAACTCGATCAATAAACACTTCAGAAGAGCGAGAGTTGTAACTTAACAAAAAAACGCCCATATAATAGACCCGCTTGAAGACTAACTCAAATTTCTCCCCCTTTGTCATCGAATGACCAAAAGGGACGAAAAATGAGGACTAACGCCCCTGAAGAAATATCATCATCATGTCGATGGAGGAGCGCCAATGTTGTTGGGGTCGTCCATTGAGGTAGGGCCTGCCGCAGTGTCGTTCAAATCTTCAGCTTCATCCGTTTCGCGCGATGAAGAATATGAACTGGCAACAAGCTGAGGAACTTTGACCTTCTTGAATTTCTTCGAAGGGGGCTGAGACCAGTCAAAGTCCTGTTGGAAGCCCATCTCCTTGAGATCTTCAGCACTATAAATATTCGACAGAATAGCCCAAGTGCGGTCAAAGACTTCATGTAAGTAGTAGTGATTCTTCTTCACAGTGTTTTGAGTGACTGTCATGTTCTGAAGAATTGCACCAAACTGACGCTTGACCCACTTTTGATTTTGATCAACTTTCTGATGAAGACTAAGGAGAAGTTTACGATCAGTCATCACACGCGGAGCTGTTGCTTGAGGATTTTGCTTTGAAGCTTTGGCGGCAGAATCTTGTGTTGCAGAGTCATCATTGGTGGAGTATGAAGTAGCTTTGCGAAACTGTCCATCCAATGGACGAATGCCTTCATCTATAATAGTAGCCTTGCCCTTCTCATCAGCTGAGGAAATAGTCCGTTTGAGGACTTCAATTGGGGGCAAATAGCTGAGATGATTTTGAAAGTCAGCCTTATAATGAATTGAAGACCTTGATCTGATGAACTTCATGATCCAAGGAGCGTAAGGCTTCAACTCAAAAGGTGACAGAGCAGCATTGGCCAAAGTCCTCATGAAGAAATTGTGGTAGTTGATAGGAATACCATGAATGATATTGAACAGCAGATTCTTCATAATGCCAACAACCTCTTCGTCATCAGAGTTGTGGCCCTTGATTGGACTGAGAGTTTTGGTCAAAATGCGATAAACTGTCCTTGGCACATAGAGTAATTCCTTGACGAGGAATTTGGTCCTTGGAGCTTGGCCAGCCTTCAAAGGCTTCATCAACACTTGCATCAGATGATCAGATAGTTCAGGTTCAACATAGAGTAGCCTTGCACCTTCAGTGGGAGGACTGACTGGGACGGCATGAAGCAATTCAGAGGCCGGTGCTTTGTAGTGAGTATTTTCAGTCATCCAGTCCAATACCCATGAATTGACATCATCAACATTTCCAGTAATATGCAGCGTGGCGAAGAATTGAAGAATGAGTTCTTCATTCCAATCGCAGATGTCGGTGCAGAAGTTGAGTAACCCAGCGTCATGAAGAACACTGAGGACTGGGGTGAAGCACGGCAGCGATTCCATATCCACATGAGGAATTTGCTCATGGTCAAAGATCTTGTCCTTATCAAACAACAGTGAGGAATAGAAGTTCATCTGGCTAGCAGTCCAGAAGCGCTTGCGACGAAGTCGAGCAGTATCATAGGGATTGTAGTCAGTGAAGAAATGATGCTCAGCAACGAAATCATCAGCGTTGAATTTTTGCTTCTTGGTGTGAGGATTTTGTGGCTTGGGCTGAAGATTAACAGTTGAAGTCTTCACAGCCGCTTGGCGCACAACCTCTGGAGCCACAGACTGAGGAATTTCCATAGCAATTTCATCAGCTGCAGTCTTGGACTCCATTTCTTTAGCATCAGTAGCTGGAACTTCTTCTGGAATAGAATGAAGTGAAGATTGATGTCCATCAGAGCCCGTATGAATTTCTTCAGTCGGCACAGGGGACTGAGGAATTTGTTGCAGAGGAGTGGTCAATGGTGAATTTGGATGATGTCTTTCCAAATAATCATCATTGAGAACTGGTGTAGTAGACCCAACGTCCACATCCTCATCTTCTTCATCAATTTCTTCAATGCCTGCCTCTTCAGCTGTGAACTAAGGCACGGGTGATGATACCATAGGGGTTAAAGGGATATCATACACTTCAATTTCTTCATCCAACTGTTCTGAAGTAGAAGCAGAAGGATGCGCTTCATCACTGTCATCAGGAATGTCATATTCCTCACCAAAGGGAACAATTT
Source organism: Thinopyrum elongatum (assembly GCA_011799875.1). Taxonomy (NCBI): domain Eukaryota; kingdom Viridiplantae; phylum Streptophyta; class Magnoliopsida; order Poales; family Poaceae; genus Thinopyrum; species Thinopyrum elongatum. The sequence continues at coordinate 32,069,263 of CM022302.1, read as the reverse complement.
CCTTTGATGGCATGCTTGAGATAGGAACAGCATCAATGGGGTTGGTGTACGAGCTTTGCAAAGTCTTCACTTTCTTGGGAGCTGAAGACTCTGCAGTTTCTGAGGCTTTCCTTTTCTTCACAGCTGCCTTTTCTGCAGCTTTGGTCTTCTTCGCTTCTGATGCAGAAGGAAGGTGGATATCTTTCATCTGTGATGACTTTGCAGGAGGAGCAGATGAAAGTGGTGCAGTATCTTCAGGCACAACTGATGCAGTTGCCCTGGCTTGTTCAGATTCTTCAGGCATAGCTTCATATGCTTCAGCTGACCCGAGTTGTTCTTCAGGCGCAACATTGGAGGTTGCCCTGGCATTTTCTTCAGTAGGCTGAGCAGATGCATCAGCTTGAGGAACTTGTTGTTGCGATGGAACTGCAACATCCAGGTTGAATCCCTTGGCCATTCTGACAAATCTGACTTTGGCACCTAGCCAATCTGCACAATATGCGTTAAACTCATCGCTTAGAGCTTTGATCTCCTTTTGCAGATTCAGAAGTTCTTCAGGAGTCATCTTCACAACGTTTTTCTTCAGAAAGCGCTCCTTCTTGTATTGGGCTTTCTTGACTTGCTTGGCCTTCTCAAATTTCCATTTTTCTTCGGCTATGAAGGCCGTCAAGGTGTGGCTTTGACCAGGAGTGAGGTTTAATTCAGGCAAATGTGTGTTAGGGTTCTTGTGCCATAGATCAATGAAATCAAGGATCTTCCTTGGATCCAGCATGAGGGGCACAGCACTGCCTTTGGCACTAGCGGCCTGTGAAGCCCCCGATTCAATCGTACACTAATCATACACGCAAACGTGTACGATCAAGATCAGGGACTCATGGGAAGATATCACAACACAACTCTAAACACAAATAAGTCATACAAGCATCATAATACAAGCCAGGGGCCTCGAGGGCTCGAATACAAGTGCTCGATCATAGACGAGTCAGCGGAAGCAACAATATCTGAGTACAGACATAAAGTTAAACAAGGTGCCATAAGATGGCTAGCACAAACTAGGATACAGATCGAAGAGGCGCAGGCCTCCTGCCTGGGATCCTCCTAAACTACTCCTGGTCGTCGTCGGCGGCCTGCACGTAGTAGTAGGCACCCTCGGTGTAGTAGGGGTCGTCGAAGGTGGCGTCTGGCTCCTGGGCTACAACATCTGGTTGCGACGTCCGAGAAGAATGGAAAAATGGCGAAAAGAGGGAGCAAAGCAACCGTGAGTACTCATCCAAAGTACTCGCAAGCAAGGATCTACACTACATATGCAATGGTATCAATGAAATGGGTAGTATCTGTGGACTGAACTGCAGAATGCCAGAATAAGAGGGGGATAGCTAGTCCTATCGAAGACTACGCTTCTGGCAGCCTCCATCTTGAAGCATGTAGAAGAGAGTAGCAAGTGCAGCATCAAGTAACATCGCATAGCATAAACCTACCCGACGATCCTCTCCTCGTCGCCCTGTGAGAGAGCGATTACCGGGTTGTATCTGGCACTTGAAAGGGTGTGTTTTATTAATTATCCGGTTCTAGTTGTCATAAGGTCGAGGTACAACTCCGGGTCGTCCTTTTACCGAGGGACACGGCTATTCGAATAGATAAACTTCCCTGCAGCGGTGCACCACATTACCCAACACGCTCGATCCCTCTGGCCGGGCACATATTCCTGGGTCATACCCGGCCTCGGAAGATCAACACGTCGCAGCCCTACCTAGGCCTAACAGAGAGGTCAGCACGCCGGTCTAAATCCTATGCGCGCAGGGGTCTGGGCCCATCGCCCATTGCACACCTGCACGTTGCGTGGGCGGCCGGTGAGCAGACCTAGCAACCTCCATTACAAAGGAAGTTGCGTTACGCGGTCCAACCCGGCGCGCGCCGCTCAGTCGCTGACGTCTAGGAGGCTTCGGTTGATACCACGACGTCGAGTACCCATAACTGTTCCCGCGTGGTGGTTAGTGCGTATAGGCTCATAGCCAGACTCAGATCAAATACCCAATCTCGTTAAGCGTGTTATTTTGAAGTAACCGCGGACACCGACCAGGGACCAGGCCCACCTGTCTCCTAGGTGGTCACAACCTACCCTGTCGCTCCGCCACAAAGTAACACTCGGGGGCCGTCGGGAACCTAGGCCCACCTCTACCTGGATGGAACCACCTGCCCCTTCAGCCCCCATCTCCGAACAGAAACATAATTATGTAATAGTATATAATATAAACCCGTGATCACCTCCCGAAGTAATCACGGCCTAGTAGTATAGCATGGCAGACGGACAAGAGTGTAGGGCCACTGATGTAATTCTAGCAACCTATACTAAGCATTTAGGATTGCAGGTAAAGGTATCAACAGTAGTAGCAAAGACAGGCTATGCAGCAGAATAGGATTAACCGAAAGCAGTAACATGCTACACTACTCTAATGCAAGCAGTAGAGAGAAGGAATAGGCGATATCGCGTTGATCAAGGGGGGGGGGGCTTGCCTGGAAGCTCGGCAGAGAAGGACGGGTCGTCAACACTGTAGTCGTACACGCCAGCGTCGTCAGTGGTCTCAGCGTCTATCGAAAGAGAAAGAGGGGGGAAGGAAACAGTAAATACAAAGCAAACAATGCTACACAAAGTATGACATGACAATATGCAGTGCCGGGTGTGCCCTAACGCGGAGATAGGTGATATCGGCGAAGGGGGGAAAACATCCGGGAAAGTATTCCCGGTGTTTGACGTTTTTGGACAGACGGACCGGAGGTGGATTGTTGCATGTTCGCTATGCTAGGGATGTGTGGTGAACGAACGGACTGCGTATTTGGATTCGTCTCGTCGTTCTGAGCAACTTTCATGTACAAAGTTTTTCAATCCGGGTTACGAATTATTTTATATTAATTTTTAAAGATTTAATCAATTTTTGGAATTAACAGATTTAATTTAATTCGAAAAACATTTATTACGTCAGCGTGACGTCAGCATGACGTCAGCGGTCAACATTGACTGTTGACCAGTCAAACTAACGATTGGGACCCGTCTGTCGTTGACACAGTTTAATTAAACAAAGTTAATTAGTTTAATTAGTTAATTAGGTTAACTAAGTTTAATTAGTTTAGTTAATCATAACTAATTAAGTTAATTATTTCAATAATTAATTAATTAGTTTATTTTTATTTACATTTTTTTGGTTATATATATATATATATTATTATTTTTAAAGGGGCTGGGCCCCACTGTCATTGGCCCAGAGGCCAAATGGGGCGGGCTACCGGGCGCGGGACGGGGCATCCGCCGAGCGCCGCGGCGAGCAGAACCCGGGGGGAGAGGGCGCGCGGGCGCCGGAGTGCGCCAGCGGCCACAGCGAGGCTGGCGGCTAGCAGCGGGAGGCGATGGGCGAGGAGCAGCGAGGGAGGGCGCGGAGCGGTGTGCGCGAGCGCGCGGTGCAGGGCGCGGGACCAGGGGGCTCACGGGCGCGGCGGTGCGTGGCTAGGCGAGGCAGGGGCGCGCGCACAGGCGCAGCCAGCGGCGAGCTTGGCGCGGCCATGGCGACCACGACGAGTACGGGAGCAGCGACTGGGCTAGCTAGAGGCCACGAATCGAGCAACGGGGAGAGGGGGAAAATGCGGGGTTCACAGTGGAGCTTAGGGAGGGCACAACGAGCTCGGGGATGCGCCGGACACGACGAAGCAACGGCGGCGATCTTCGAGATGCAGCGGTGGGGATGAGCTCGATGCCGATGGGTGAGGGCCTCCCGGCTTGTTCCAGTAGGCGCCGTAGACGAGGTCGATGGAGAGGAATCTCCTGGACAAGGCGGTGGCGCGAGGCATGGCCGGCGGCCGCGGGGCGGCGCCCGATCCAGATCCCGCAGGGGGGAGGGGGAGCAAGGGAGAGAGTGGATCGGGGGCGAGTGGGGTTAGGGTTTCTGGTGGGGGGTGAGGGAGGCCTAATAGGCCAGGGGCGAGCGGGGTGGGCTGGTCAACTGGGCCGGCTGGCCCAGTGGGGGGGGGGTTTCTTTTGTTTTATTTTTATACTTTTCTGTTTTCTTTTAGTTATTTAACTTATTTCAGTTTTTGTAAAATATTGTTTCAACTCCTAAATTAGTATTGCCACTAAACACACTGCCACAAAAAGTTTAACCCCCAAATAAAATATTTTAACATTTTATTAATTACAAGAGACATTTAAATATTTGTTTCTGCTACTGTTTTAACTATTTTAGTGCATCTAAACACTTTATAAAATCTGGGTTTCAACATGAAAATTATCCAAAGATTATTTGCCACACCTAGCACATTTTAGTTTCGACATTTGAAAACTTTTAAAGTTTAACTTGAATTTAAATTTGAATTTGAATCGGTTTTCGAACTAACACGAGATTAACAACAGTAATCATGGTGACGTGGCATCATTAGCAGAGGATTACTGTAGCTTAACTATCCGGGCGTCACAGTTCTCCTCCACTACAAGAAATCTCGTCCCGAGATTTAAGAGGTGGAGTAAGGTGGAAAGTTCTGGTTACGAAATTCTAACGGGTCTTCTCGGTCTTGGTTGCTCTTCTCGAAGAGGTCGATCCATTACATTGATGTCTTCATTTCTCCGCATCAATGCACCATGATGAAGTTGCCGTTCTTCCTTCAGTATCTTCACCGTACTTACGAAGGGTCAAGGGGTAACTCGACAATGATAGAATGCTTAAAGGGGTAATCATATGGAGGTTATCCCATGAATGAACATCTGAGTATCTCTCGATTGGAACAAACAAGACACATCGAGAGCAAAGTACGAAGGTACAATAAAGAGTTTCTAGCGGATAGACAATCGTTCGATGTCTGAACAAGGTGTGAAAAGGGGTCCAGAGCAACGAGAATAAGTATTATGTCTGGTACAAGAATTTATCACTAGGAAGGTGGCTCGTGAATTACATACGAAGCCAAACGTGAGGAATAACTTTGGAAACAGGGGTGTACAGGAGTGTCAGGTTTCGGTTCTGTGGAACTGTGGGTTATGGGCCCACCATGTGGGTTAAAAGTAGAAGGAGCAGTGACATCTTGTACGGTCATGATAGCAGGGCTGGTCAGAGCATAGCCTGTCAGTTATGTCGGCAACATCGTTGGTACCAAGGGCGAGGGACGAAGAGAACCATTTTCCTGCTCGTTGAAACGAGGTGGACCAATAGGCAAAGTTCTCGTCCATCGGTGATTACCGAAATGTTATCAAGATACAGTAACAGGGTCTTACTGACAGAGTTGTACATCGAGGTGCTTACTTAAGCAGGGATTTATTTCCGCTTATATCATTAGATCACAAGAAAGGTTAAACAAACCAATGGAAAGGAAAATGTGATTATTAGTTTAAACAAACCAATGGAAAGGAAAATTTGTTTAAACACAAGTATTAGGAGTATATTCTTCCCAAGGTTAAGCAGGGCATGATATACGTGTCAGGAGATCAAAGGCATGGCCATTTAGTTAACAGGGGTAAGAAGAATCATGATATGCACCCATACAACGGTGTTTGGATAATTGATCAAGAAACATTTAGCATTGCGCTTTCAATGCCTTTGTTGATGTTAGAGTACCACAGTCATGCTTCGGAATAGCATCGACATGGTCTTCAAGCAAAGGTCAGACTTTGGATACACAAAGGATCCATCAGGAGCAACTCAAGAATAAGTCTTACAATCCTCATGGAAGAATGGTTAACCTTGCTAAAAAGGAAACTATAGCAGTAGGTCCTCCGGCCAGGTGTGCAAGGCATGACATCACCTTACCGGGTCATATAAAGACCAGCGTCATAACTCTTGGAAATATGTTCCAACCATCATATCTGACCGAGACTCGAATTCGATTGGTGTCAGGATACCTCAGACTCAGGACGCCTAAGAAGAAAAAGGTGCAACACAATTTGATGAGATGACATCGCAAGATTCTCGGGAAATGAACTATGGAAGCAAGTTCCGAAACAAGAGTTCATCATTAAACCAAGGAGAGGATGAGGAGGTGGCTGATGGACTCAGCGACAATTCATCGAGGTTTCCAAAAGATGGATTTCCACAATTATGCCAACAAGGAGATATCATTTGTCAGATCAAATGATATGATGATGATGATGATGTATGCTCGAGGGAAACATACACAATTAAACATTGGTTGAATGGTGCGCCCGAGATATGTGCTTAGGTAGCATGATCAATTGTTAGATTGGTGATTCAATAACCGAAAGTCTAAGAATGAACTGTCAATCATTAACTTCAAAGCAATAGGGTTGCTATTAGTACAGAATCCAAATAGCACCGTTCACTTGTTGGGATCCTGGTTAGAATCAACACGGGGACCCAGAAGGAATGGTGATTGTGAGAAGTATCACTATACCAAGAAATTTTTAAGAGGTGGAGCAATTCTCACAACATACTTGGCATAAAGGACAGTAATACTTCAAGGTAGAATATAAGGCAAACAGGATAGCAAGTTGCATCCATAACATGGACAAGCTCGCGATGAAAAGAAGTTCAGGGTGTTGTCGATGATAACAAAAAGCATCGAGGGCAAGGAGGGTATTTCTCAACATGAACACAGTTGACATCTCGAAAGAAGTCAAAGTGTTGAAGGTGATCCGACAGATTTGCTGGGAGGTTTCAAGAGGACGCAATCAAACAGCGATGGCGTCAAGTAGGGAATGACGACATGAAAGTCATAGGAACAACAAGTAAGATGCAAGCTCAGAATCAAAGTTGCCTTTCAGAACAAGAAACATGATGTTGAAAGCTCGACGTAAGTCGTGCTCCCACTCTGAAGAATTTGTGCACCGAAGAAGGTCGAGGTAGCACAATCAAAGATAGCAAGATAAGGGTGTAGCCGATGGTCTAGGACGACATGACTGAGTTTAAATTTCCCAGTAACAATTACTAGGGGTATTTGAATTTTAGAGCGGATTTGATTTACTAAACGGTGTCCTCGGTTGACGGCAACCTAGAGCCCGTAGAGTGATTACGACCAGGAAAGTTATTACTTCAACAAGTTAGTAAGATGCCGTGCAAAGGCATGATATCCTCGAGATACCACGGGGTAAAACTCAAAGGTAGAACATGATAGAAGTTGAACTGGGTCGTTGACCGACGACAGCAGATACCTTAACCTTGTCAAAAATAGACGAGGCACTGGAATGGTTTCCTTTCAGAAATATATTAAATAAAGTTAGCATGGTCGGAACCATAGCTGCAAGGGATCCAATTCAATGACCGAAAGAGTTATTCAAATGATTAAATATTCTTGCTAGAAGCTTTCATGATAAGCTCCACATCGAGTCCATGGGCAAGAACACAAAGGTTCGGGGTCGACTCCTACTTCTTCAATGCATAACATTCATTCGCTTCTCGTCTTCGAAGAAGTTGTAGAGTTGAAAAGTATCTGGTAAAACACCAGAAGAGAATGTCTTGTGTAAACTTTCGGGTTCACACGGTTTAGGGAAGGTATATGTTCATCCCATAGGGCATCTTAGGAACATATAACGCTTCAGGAGTAAATTATACAAGCTCGAAAGCAGAGTATGGTTGGGAACGCAGAGGATACAATTTACCAAATGCATTATGTATCATGGAAGAATTCACAAGGCAGTTAAATATGAAGGACACTATCGATTAATAATCCGACGAAGGATCGGATGTCCCTAACGGAGCTGATGTGAGCATCGGCACACAACCAGATGAAGAAAGAACGCAAAGGCATCGAATTATAGGACATCTGAATAATTTGATGATTAGATAACAAAGGAATTATGAATTCTAATACGAAGGATCAGAAGCAGACGCTCTGATCAAGGATGGATAACTAGAATAGACCTAAGGGTACAATCGACGACAAATTGATTGTTCGAGAACCAGCTCATGTTCAGAATGACGTCTGAGTTAGAAAGATAATTTTAAAAGGATCAACTAATGATTGCGTGCATTCTCACTCATGTTTAATCAATAATATCAAAATGACGGTGTCAAAGGATACTAATGAATATTGCCAGACGTATGGGAAGCATCCATAATGCAAGCAGACAAGTATTTGCAGAGCAATAAGCTGCTACGGATTTTCGGGTGATCGAATAGTATTTCAATGTATCTTGTGAATCATATGAACAAAAGGGGGAAGAACGGATACTCGGTAAGTGCGAGGAATTATCCGTAGGGGGTATTCATGAGGCAAGAACGGCAAGACAGTAAGCTCAAAGGATTGTCGGAACAACGAAGAGCAGTTCGGGGCATCTTGTAATAACAAGATCAATGGGATTGAATGTAAGAGTGGCAAGTGTATGTAGTTATCCAAAAGGATTTAGCAGCGGTAGGGAATTTGCAAAGGCGGTGGACACAGGTGTCTCGGGGAAAATTCGAATAGCATCTTCGGAACCTCCTGGTGAAGCAGTCGATCATCTGGAATGAACGGGCTCTCCGGCAGGAAGTGGTATCGAGAACCTAGGGTTATAATTAGTAAAATCATTTAACCCGAATAGAAGAGAGATCAGAATCCCAGAGTAAAGATCGAGGAGTAAAAGATCCTAATACCACCCAATTGGCGATGTGGGCCCATAAGCCACACAGCCAAGTTAGTAAAACAGTTTTCTTTGTCTAGACTCAACTTCGGCCAAGGAGTTGAAAAGGGGGTTTCCTACAGGCAGTCGGCTCTGATACTAACTTGTGACGCCCCCGATCCAATCGTACACTAATCATACACGCAAACGTGTACGATCAAGAGCAGGGACTCACGGGAAGATATCACAACACAACTCTAAACACAAATAAGTCATACAAGCATCATAATACAAGCCAGGGGCCTCGAGGGCTCGAATACAAGTGCTCGATCATAGACGAGTCAGCGGAAGCAACAATATCTGAGTACAGACATAAAGTTAAACAAGGTGCCATAAGATGGCTAGCACAAACTAGGATACAGATCGAAGAGGCGCAGGCCTCCTGCCTGGGATCCTCCTAAACTACTCCCGGTCATCGTCGGCGGCCTGCACGTAGTAGTAGGCACCCTCGGTGTAGTAGGGGTCGTCGAAGGTGGCGTCTGGCTCCTGGGCTCCAGCATCTGGTTGCGACGTCCGAGAAGAATGGAAAAAGGGGGAAAAGAGGGAGCAAAGCAACCGTGAGTACTCATCCAAAGTACTCGCAAGCAAGGATCTACACTACATATGCAATGGTATCAATGAAATGGGTAGTATCTGTGGACTGAACTGCAGAATGCCAGAATAAGAGGGGGATAGCTAGTCCTATCGAAGACTACGCTTCTGGTAGCCACCATCTTGAAGCATGTAGAAGAGAGTAGCAAGTGCAGCATCAAGTAACATCGCATAGCATAAACCTACCCGACGATCCTCTCCTCGTCGCCCTGTGAGAGAGCGATCACCGGGTTGTATCTGGCACTTGAAAGGGTGTGTTTTATTAAGTATCCGGTTCTAGTTGTCATAAGGTCGAGGTACAACTCCGGGTCGTCCTTTTACCGAGGGACACGGCTATTCGAATAGATAAACTTCCCTGCAGGGGTGCACCACATTACCCAACACGCTCGATCCCTCTGGCCGGGCACACTTTCCTGGGTCATACCCGGCCTCGGAAGATCAACACGTCGCAGCCCTACCTAGGCCTAACAGAGAGTCAGAACGCCGTCTAAATCCTATGCGCGCAGGGGTCTGGGCCCATCCCCATTGCACACCTGCACGTTGCGTGCGGCCGGTGAGCAGACCTAGCAACCTCCATTCAAAGGAAGTTGCGTTACGCGGTCCAACCCGGCCGCGCCGCTCAGTCGCTGACGTCTAGGAGGCTTCGGCTGATACCACGACGTGACGGTACCCATAACTGTTCCCGCGTGGTGGTTAGTGCGTATAGGCTCGTAGCCAGACTTAGATCAAATACCCAATCTCGTTAAGCGTGTATTTTGAAGTAACCGCGGACGCCGACCAGGACACGAGCCCACTTGTCTCCTAGGTGGTCACAACCTGCCCTGTCGCTCCGCCACAAGTAACACTCGGGGGCCGTCGGGAACCTAGGCCCACCTCTACCTGGATGGAACCACCTGCCCCTTCAGCCCCCATCTCCAACAGAAACATAATTATGTATAGTATATAATATAAACCCGTGATCACCTCCCGAATGATCATGGCCCAGCAGTATGCATGCAGGCAGACGGACAAATGGTAGGGCCACTGATGTAATTCTAGCAACCTATACTAAGCATTTAGGATTGCAGGTAAAGGTATCAACAGTAGTACAAACAGGCTATGCAGCAGAAAGGATTAATCGAAAGCAGTAACATGCTACACTACTCTAATGCAAGCAGTAGAGAGAAGGAATACGCGATTCGGGTTGATCAAGGGGGGGGGGGGCTTGCCTGGAAGCTCGGCAGAGAAGGACGGGTCGTCAACACTGTAGTCGTACACGGCAGCGTCGTCAGCGGTCTCAGCGTCTATCGAGAGAGAAAGAGGGGGGAAGGAAACAGTAAATAACAAACAAACAATGCTACACAAAGTATGACATGACAATATGCAGTGCCGGGTGTGCCCTAACGCGGAGATAGGTGATACCGGCGAAGGGGGGGGGGGGGGAAACATCCGGGAAAGTATTCCCGGTGTTTGACGTTTTTGGACAGACGGACCGGAGGTGGATTGTTGCATGTTCGCTATGCTAGGGACATGTGGTGAATGAACGGACTGCGTATTTGGATTCGTCTCGTCGTTCTGAGCAACTTTCATGTACCAAGTTTTTCAATCCGGGTTACGAATTATTTTATATTAATTTTTAAAGATTTAATCAATTTTTCGAATTAACAGATTTAATTTAATTCAAAAAACATTTATTACATCAGCGTGATGTCAGCATGACATCAGCGGTCAACATTGACCGTTGACCAGTCAAACTGACGGGCGGGACCCGTCTGTCATTGACACAGTTTAATTAAATAAAGTTAATTAGTTTAATTAGTTAATTAGGTTAACTAAGTTTAATTAGTTTAGTTAATCATAACTAATTAAGTTAATTATTTCAATAATTAATTAATTAGTTTATTTTTATTTACATTTTTTTGGTTATATATATATATATTATTATTATTTTTAAAGGGGCTGGGCCCCACTGTCATTGGCCTAGAGGCCAAATGGGGCGGGCTACCAGGCGCGGGGCGGGGCATCCGCCGAGCGCCGCGGCGAGCAGAACCCGGGGGGAGGGGGCGCGCGGGCGCCGGAGTGCGCCGGCGGCCACAGCGAGGCTGGCGGCTAGCGGCGGGAGGCGATGGGCGAGGAGCAGCGAGGGAGGGCGCGGAGCGGTGTGAGCGAGCACGCGCTGCAGGGCGCGGGACCAGGGGGCTCACTGGCGCGGCGGTGCATGGCTAGGCGAGGCAGGGGCGCGCGCTCAGGCGCAGCCAGCGGCGAGCTTGGTGCGGCCATGGCGACCACGACGGGTACGGGAGCGGCGACTGGGCTAGCTAGAGGCCACGAATCGAGCAACGGGGAGAGGGGGAAAATGCGGGGGTTCACAGTGGAGCTTAGGGAGGGCACAACGAGCTTGGGGAGGCGCCGGACACGATGAAGCAACGGCGGCGATCTTCGAGATGCAGTAGCGGGGATGAGCTCGATGCCGATGGGTGAGGGCCTCCCGGCTTGTTCCAGTAGGCGCCGTAGACGAGGTCGATGGAGAGAAATCTCCTGGACAAGGCGGTGGCGCGAGGCATGGCCGGCGGCCGCGGGGCGGCGCCCGATCCAGATCCCGCAGGGGGAGGGGGAGCGAGGGAGAGAGTGGATCGGGGGCGAGTGGGGTTAGGGTTTCTGGTGGGGGGTGAGGGAGGCCTAATAGGCCAGGGGCGAGTGGGGTGGGCCGGTCAACTCGGCCGGCTGGCCCAGTGTGGGGGGGGGGGTTTCTTTTGTTTTATTTTTATACTTTTCTGTTTTCTTTTAGTTATTTAACTTATTTCAGTTTTTGTAAAATATTGTTTCAACTCCTAAATTAGTATTGCCACTAAACACACTGCCACAAAAAGTTTAACCCCCAAATAATTTTTTTTAACATTTTATTAATTACAAGAGACATTTAAATATTTGTTTCTGCTTCTATTTTAACTATTTTAGTGCATCTAAACACTTTATAAAATCTGGGTTTCGACATGAAAATTATCCAAAGATTATTTGCCACACCTAGCACATTTTAGTTTCGACATTTGAAAACTTTTAAAGTTTGACTTGAATTTAAATTTGAATTTGAATCGGTTTTTGAACTAACACGAGATTAACAACAGTAATCATGGTGATGTGGCATCATTAGCAGAGGATTACTGTAGCTTAACTATCCGGGCGTCACACGGCCCTTTGTTGTCGATCTCTGATGATCTCAGCTAATTCTTCATCATCAGCTTCGTCTTCGCTTGACGGAACCTGAAAGGTGACCTGCTTCTTGTGAGGACTTGGCCTTGTGCCTCGTCCAGCAGTGGCCTTTTTCTTCAGCAAGGTCGGAGCTATTGAAGACTGAGGTGGAGCTGAAGAACTTGCAGAGGCTCCAGAAGCAATTGAGATTCCAGTAGTCCTTTGGCACGTGGTAAGATGCACAGGTGCTGAGGACTTTGCAGGAGCAGCTGAGGATTTTTCAACTGAGGGAGTTGGAGCTGCTTTTGAAGAAGTTGCTTGAGGATCAGGCCGTGAGGGCTTTGAAGAGCTTGGCCGTGAGGGCATTGCAGCTGAGGATCTTGTCTTGACAGCTGGTTTCTTTGTCATAGCCTTCTTAGGCTTGCTAGCAGAGGCCTCTGCAGCGGCAGCAGCAGACTCTTCGTTGAATTTATTCACTGCCTCTTTAGCCATTTTGGCCAGCTTGGCTTGATGCTTAGCCCACTCCTGAGGAAATTCCTCACCTCTTCTGATGCTTGTGCGATCAGCTTCTTGGCCTGGAGCCAATGGAGGTCTTGGGCATGGAGGGTTAACAGCGAATTTCTTCATGTACTTTGGAGTCACATATCGATACTCCCTCCATTCTCTTGCCCATCTCCTCTCAATCTTCTGAATGCGTACTTTGCGCTGATTTTTGTTCTCCTTGCCATGAGTTGCTTCATCAGGAGTACAATATTCATCATAGATGTCTTCAGGGATCTCAAAGGCAGTATTTGTCTCTGGCCTCTTTCCTCCCTTCTGAGGTCTCTTCCCATCAGCCATTTTCTTCACGTGAGGATGTTGAACAATGGATGTTTCTGAGGAAGTGTGCAATTTTTCTTCGAGGAACGCTACAAATGAGTTAAGTTGATGAGAACCTAGTGATTCAGCAGCAGACATTCTGTACCTGTGAACAGAGTATAGGTGCGAAGAATTTGGAGAGGTCATATGCGTTCTCAGAAATTTTTCAAAAGTATTGAGTTTGAGGAATTTGACCAGGGGAGTCTTGAGGAATTTCACTAAGCGTTCTTGACTTAGGTTCCAGAGTTGTATAGATTGAAAATCCACACAATTGAGGAATCTTGAAGAAAAACGTTGCTTAGAGAAACAAATCAAGATACAGAAGCATTTGGGAGTTTATGGAATAGGAAGTTGAAGAATAAACACCTTTTGAAGATTTTGTGAAATCATCAGAATCAAAGTAGGGCAATAAAATCAGATTTTAATTACCCTGGACGAAGAACACGATGAACTGGAAGTGGAAGTGGAGAAGTTCGTCCGTTCAGATCTTCCACGCCCTAACTTGGCGATGGAAAACAGCTACGGTGGCGGCGGAGTGAAGATTTCCGCGGCCGGCGTGACTACGACGACGACGAGGTCGAGGCAGTGAAGCTCTTCCTCACCGGCGATGATGGAGTGTAGCGGCGGCGCTAGGTCTGAGTGCTCGAGCGAGGGGAGTAAGATCGAGCGAGGTAAATGAGATCTGTGGAGGGCGAGGGGTATTTATAGCCGAGGTGAAAAACCGCTCGTCAGAAGAAAGTGGACGAACATGCCCCTGACCCTTCTCATCCTAACGACATGTGTCACCCACGTACTGTGAAGTGGAGATCGTGGGTGAATAGATAAATCTTATCGAGGGATGTGGAACGGTTTGAGTGACAAAAGCCGAAAATTCAGATAAGAATATTTTAATGTTTCATTCGCAAATTCTTCAGCTGTCAAGGACACAGTGAAGACTTTGAACGGGTTTCAAATAGAACGCACATGAAGAATTTGTGAACAGACTGGGTTGAGTTCAGCATAGAGGGGGAAAGGGTCCGATCACATTCACTTAGGTAAAGGTCAACTTGAAGAATTAGCAATAAGTGAATGCTGTAGAGGACTGAAAAACTCAAATATATATATAGTAAATGAAGAACACAGTCGGAAAGAGTGAAGACTTTGCAAAGTTGAAGAATTTGCAAAATGAAGAAAAACTCAATTTTGAAGATTTTCAACTTTTTGTGGTGGCGTGACCCACCGTATAAGAATGAAGATTTCAGATGCCGCGTACAATTGTCGTAGGGCTATGAGAATCAAATTCTTCATTAATTTCTTCACACTTAGAGGGTTACTCTTCATTGATTGAAGAAAAACGTTTCTTCGTGTGTTGCACACCTAAGACATCAATTTTGCATAAGTGTTAGGATGTGTGTCCTTTTCAAAGAACATTCGAAGATTCTGAGATCTTTAGCTCACACCGCAACTTGCTAAATCTTTTCTCATCCAAGGGCTTTGTGAAGATATCGGCTAGCTGTTCTTCAGTCTTCACGTGCTCAATAGAGATGTCGCCCTTCAACACATGATCTTGAAGAAAATGATGACAAATCTTTGATGTGCTTTGTCTTCGAGTGCTGAACTGGGTTATGAGCAATCTTGATGGCACTCTCATTGTCACAGAAGAGTGGCACATTCTTCACATTGATGCAGTAGTCCTTGAGGGTTTGCTTCATCCACAACAGTTGAGCACAGCAAGAACCAGCAGCAATGTACTCAGCTTCAGCAGTAGAGAGTGATATGCAGTTCTGCTTCTTTGAGGACCAACATACTAAAGATCGTCCGAGGAAATGGCATGTGCCTGATGTTGACTTGTGATCCATGTAGGAGATATGCCCTAGAGGCAATAATAAATGTTATTGATTATCTCCCTGTTCATAATTAGGTTTATGTTCCATGCTATAACTGCTATGGTTCTCGAGTCTACAATAACCACGAGGCTCGGAGGAAGACTCATATGCACGTGTGGAATAATAAACGGTAAAATGTATTCCTAGTCTAGCCTCTAAGACTAGCTCAAGTGTTGCATGATGGTCCTGTTTTCCTGATCATGGGCATGTCTATGCCAGCAACTTTGAGGGCACAATGTTAGAAGAACATTTGTGTTGAATCGACCCGATTGATGTTATGCTATGAGATTCTTTCGTCACAAGTTAATGGTTAATAACACAGAGATGGTTAATGTTTGCATAATTCCTTAGACCATGAGAGTATCGAGTTTCTTCATACTTGCTTCATGAACTTTGGGGTTTGTTAAACGTCATCCGTAAATGGGTGGCTATTACGGCGGCTTACGGGTTCATGGAAAAGTATGTCAAGTAACTTGATAGCTCAAGATTGGGATTTGCTCCTCCGACGATGGAGAGATAACTCTGGGCCCTCTCGGTGTTACGGTATCCATCATCGTCTGGCCAGACACTTTGTGATTTGATCACGGGGATGCCGGAACACGGTAACGAGAAAAGAGAACAATACCGGTAACGAGGTAACTAGCATAGTGGACAAGTTGTTGATCCATGGGAATGCCAACATGTCTCACCTCGGGTATTTGTAACATATCGTGAAGCAACAGGAATAGCACACGGCAACTGGAGGTTCACTCAAATATTCATTCGTGTGGGTATAGGGGTCAAAATGGGTGTCCACGGCTCCGATGTTGATCATTGATCGGAAGGGGTTCCCTGTCATGTCTATACTTCATCGAACCTATAGGGTCACACGCTTAAGGGTCATCTATCTGCTGAATACTAGACAGGGAGTCTGAGAGAAAATTTCCGGAAAAAGTTTTTCGGAGACAGCGGAAAAGTTCCGACGAGAGAGGTCACCGGATGAGTTCCGGTGATACTGAAAAGTTGTTTCAGAGGATACCATAAAGTCAAATTGGTTTCGGGACATGCCTACTAATTCTTGGAGGGTGCCAGAATCATTCTGGAAACTTTCTGGAATTTTCGGAGATGAAAACCAGAAATGTTCCGGAGCTGCCGAAACCGCTTCAGATGCTTTTCGCAGATGAAATCACTAAACTGGAATTGTTCCAGAACACGTTGAAAATTATTTTAGTGGGTACTAGAAATGTTCTAAGCCCACATAAATATTTTCAGTTCGAACGGACGCTGAAAAATGTCGTCGTGAATAGTGAAAGTGCTTTTTGGGATTTTTTATGGAAAGCCACCTTTTGGGATATTTCCAAAAGGCCTTCTAGAAGGACTTAGGAGCCAAGGCACCCCCATGTGGGGGGGGGGGCAAGTGTGGCCGGCCAAGCATGGTGGAGAGCTCCACATGGCACCCCTTTTATCTTTATTCTTTTATGAAAAGGCATAAAGTGGGGGTACTTTGGGGTTTTTTGTATGACATCTTTACCCCTTGGCTATCCTATAAATAGAGGTGGAGGGGCAGCCCTCCACACTCACTCATTCTCACATACATGCCATTGCAATTATCTGGCTTCTCTCTCCCTCCCACGAAAAGAGTTTCGCAGAACCGAAAGGCTGTCTGGGTTCCGGTGGGAACTTGTTCTGGACGGCGAAGCCCTGCCGGATAGATGACACCGTATGTGTGCAACTCTGTAGAGAGGTCGTAGTATCGATCATAGTGCCCGAGGGGCTGTTCGTGAGTGCCTCTCGAAGGGCTGTCCAAGTGACGGTCCAAGTTCTGTGGGTCCTTCCGAAGGGCTGTCCGCGACACCGTCCGGGGGACTGTTCGACCGCCTCCCGGAGGGCTGTCTGAAGGCAAGACGAGGGTATACATCCTCGCGGTTGGGAGGTTGTAAATCCTAGCTGCGGGGATCTGCACCGCCGATCGTCATCGACTCTACTTCCGCTGCGCTACGAGTCGGTAACGAAAATGATCAAACCTTGTATGCAGTCTCCATAGTGGTCCTTGGCTGGTGCGTAGGTCGGAATTTTTTTGTTTTCTGCTGCTTTACCCTACAGTGGCATCAAGAGCCGTGCTATGCGTAGATGCAGGTTGCGATCTAGAATACATGGAGATGTATGGGTGTTGCACAATATAATTAGGTAGTAGATGAGTTCTATTACTGAAAATTATTTGTGCGGGTAGCAGATGAAATCTGTTACCCGAGGTTCTTGTTGCTTCCCTGGAATTTGCATATTTCTGATCTTGATAACAACATGGTGGAGTTCCAATGTTCTGGCAATCCGCGATCCTGATTGATCAACGAAGTGCTAACAGTTCATTGAATTCCACCGTAGTTAAAAAGAAAGATGAAATTTCGCAGACGAAAGGGCAATGCAGATATGATCTGCACGGGGGTCATGCGTATGACGAAGTTTAGTATGGGGCTCGAGATTTTATTATCTCGGTTTTCATACACCCTGGAAAGTTAATCTAGCGACTTGAATTATCATACTTGATGATGGACATTGGTAGCTTCGGTTTGTTTCGAAACCTTAGAAGCCACGAAAAACAAGTTTTTGCATGAACCAATTAGAGGCGTCTAACTTGGTTTTGCAGGAGAGTTTACATGTGCATGTGATGTGGTATAGCGGTGCTCATAATAATTTGATTATGTATGAGATGACTATATAATGTAAATTGATTAACATGACCTGCGTGTCATGATTCGGCATGATGGCTGGAGCCATATGATTGCACTTTAAATGACCTGTGTGTCAACCTTGTGTAATGCATTATTTTATTAGCTATAGAGATAGCAATATTATCTGCTGCATCGACAAGGTGGTGGCAATCTTCGCGAAGGTGATCACCGACGTGAATGCTAAAGATGAAGGAATACAAGACTTCTCTGTCCGAAAGGGCTATACCATATCATGCTATTATGAATTGCCTGAGATGTTTATCCCTTATGATGCACCCTTCTTGATTGCGCGGTAGTCGCTTTTATTAGGGTGATCTCTCACAAAAATATCAAGTAGTTAGTGTTCTCCCAACTGTAGCACCGTCTACAACACGTATCTTTTCGGGGTGCGCCATGTACACATGAGCACGAACGATTAGAGAGGTGTAAGGCGGGTGAAGGTCAGACCTCACTGCGTGATCACTTGGTTGTCTTGACGTTCAGGCAGGACAGTCCTGAGCTCGGAACACACGCATCGAAAGATGGACAAGAGTCACATAGAGATGTGATTGGCAAGTTGGCCTACCGATTGAAATCCACGTCATCAGTGATGAACCCGTCAATGGCGTTGAATTGATATGCGGATCTTGAATCTCTCACAATCAATTATGAGAGATATTGATTTGAGTGGGAGCGCACTGTTGAATTAACTTGTTTAATTCTCAGTGCAATTAATTATGAACACTGTCTAAGTGTGGTTTGCTTAACAGTTATAGAATAATGGCTCGCGTTTCCACCTTCCCTGTTAAAATTGAATAAGCTGTTAAATATCTGGTTAAAACTTTACGGTTGGTAACGTAATGTGAGGATTGTCCTCAAGAGTGCCGAGAAGGACTTTGTAACATGTCTCACCTCGGGTATTTGTAACATATCGTGAAGCAACAGGAATAGCACACGGCAACTGGAGGTTCACTCGAATATTCATTCGTGTGGGTATAGGGGTCAATATGGGTGTCCACGGCTCCGATGTTGATCATTGATCGGAAGGGGTTCCGTGTCATGTCTATACTTCATCGAACCTATAGGGTCACACGCTTAAGGGTCATCTATCTGCTGAATACTAGACAGGGAGTCTGAGAGAAAATTTCCGGAAAAAGTTTTTCGGAGACAGCGGAAAAGTTCCGACGAGAGAGGTCACCGGATGAGTTCCGGTGATACTGAAAAGTTGTTTCAGAGGATACCATGAAGTCAAATTGGTTTCGGGACATGCCTGATAATTCTTGGAGGGTGCCAGAATCATTCTGGAAACTTTCTGGAATTTTCGGAGATGAAAACCGGAAATGTTCCGGAGCTGCCGAAACCGCTTCAGATGCTTTTCGCAGATGAAATCACTAAACTGGAATTGTTCCAGAACGCGTTGAAAATTATTTTAGTGGGTACTAGAAATGTTCTAAGCCCACATAAATATTTTCAGTTCGAACGGACGCTGAAAAATGTCGTCATGAATAGTGAAAGTGCTTTTTGGGATTTTTTATGGAAAGCCACCTTTTGGGATATTTCCAAAAGGCCTTCTAGAAGGACTTAGGAACCAAGGCACCCCCATGTGGGGGGGGGGGGGCCAAGTGTGGCCGGCCAAGCATGGTGGAGCTCCTTGGAGCTCCACATGGCACCCCTTTTATCTTTATTCTTTTATGAAAAGGCATAAAGTGGGGGTACTTTGGGGTTTTTTGTATGACATCTTTACCCCTTGGCTATCCTATAAATAGAGGTGGAGGGGCAGCCTCCACACTCACTCATTCTCACATACATGCCATTGCAATTATCTGGCTTCTCTCTCCCTCCCACGAAAAGAGTTTCGTAGAGCCGAAAGGCTGTCTGGGTTCCGGTGGGAACTAGTTCTGGACGGCGAAGCCCTGCCGGATAGATGACACCGTATGTGTGCAACTCTGTAGAGAGGTCGTAGTTTCAATCTTAGTGCCCGAGGGGCTGTTCGTGAGTGCCTCCCGAAGGACTGTCCAAGTGACGGTCCAAGTTCTGTGGGTCCTCCCGAAGGGCTGTCCGCGACACCGTCCGGGGGACTGTTCGACCGCCTCCCGGAGGGCTGTCTGAAGGGAAGACGAGGGTATACATCCTCGCGGTTGGGAGGTTGTAAATCCTAGCTGCGGGGATCTGCACCGCCGATCGTCATCGACTCTACTTCCGCTGCGCTACGAGTCGGTAACGAAAATGATCAAACCTTGTATGCAGTCTCCATAGTGGTCCTGGGCTGGTGCGTAGGTCGGAAATTTTTTATTTTCTGCTGCGTTACCCTACAATCCACACGATCACCAGCATAGTCAGAGTCAGAATATCCAATGAGATCAAAAGCCGAGCCCTTGGGATACCATAATCCAAGTGTTGGAGTGTGAGCTAGATATCGAAGAATATGTTTCACAGCCTTATGGTGTGATTCCTTCGGTGTAGCTTGAAAATGGGCACACATGCAAACACTAAGCATAATATCTGGCCTACATGCACATAGATACAATAAAGATCCAATCATGGAGCGGTATACCTTTTGATCGAAGTCTATACCATTTTCATCGGTGCATAAGTGGCCATTTGTGGGCATAGGGATTTTGACGCCTTTGCAATCTTGCATACCGAATTTCCTCAGAACATCCTTGAGGTATTTCTCTTGAGAAATGAAGATGCCATTGCGTTGTTGACGAATTTGAAGACCTAAGAAGAATTTCAATTCTCCCATCATGGACATTTGATATTCCTCACTCATCATATAAGCAAATTCGTCACTGTAACGTTGGTTAGTACAGCCAAAGATAATATCATCAACATATATTTGGCACACGAATAATTCATCATCATATGTTTTGGTGAAAAGAGTTGGGTCGAGTGAACCGGGTTTGAAGCCTTTCTGCATGAGGAATTCCTTCAGAGTATCATACCACGCCCGAGGGGCCTGCTTGAGGCCATAGAGGGCCTTATTGAGTCTGAAGACTTGATCAGGATGCTTAGGATCTTCAAAACCTGGTGGTTGAGCAACATATACTTCTTCCTCAAGCTTACCATTGAGGAATGCACTTTTCACATCCATTTGATATAAGGTGATATTATAATGGTTAGCATAGGCAAGCAATATGCGAATAGCCTCAAGTCTAGCAACAGGTGCAAAAGTTTCATCAAAATCAATTCCTTCAACCTGTGTGTAGCCTTGAGCTACAAGACGAGCCTTGTTCCTCACCACTAGGCCATTTTCATCTTGTTTGTTGCGGTAGATCCATTTGGTGCCGATGATATTGTGCTTGAGAGGGTCTGGTCGCTTGACAAGCTCCCACACCTTGTTCAGCTCGAATTGATGTAATTCCTCTTGCATCGCTTGAATCCATTCAGGCTCCAGAAATGCCTCATCTACTTTGGTGGGCTCTGTGATAGAGACGAAAGCAAAATGCCCACAAAAGTTAGACAAATGTGAAGCTTTTGAGCGAGTGAGAGGACCTGGTGTGTTGATGTCGTTGATGATTCTCTCAATCTACACTTCATTTGCAACGCGAGGATGAGCAGGTTGACGACTTTGACTTGGCTCAGCATTTTCTTCAGAGCCAAATTCTTCAGATGCACCAGCATGATTTTCTTCACGATCAGGAATGACTTCTTCAGCAGATTCTTCAGTAGGTATGACATCCTCAGTAGCCTTTAGCTTGATGGATTCCTCAGGAGACATTTCATCTAGCACAGGAGGTAGGTGCTCTCTTTGCGAGCCATTAGTTTCATCGAACCGCACATCTACAATTTCAACAACCTTGTGGTGATAGGTGTTGAAGACTCTGTAGGTATGAGAGTCTTTTCCGTAACCAAGCATAAAACCTTCACGTGCTTTCGGTGCAAATTTAGAATTGTGATGGGGATCTCTAATCCAACATTTAGCATCGAAGACTTTGAAATAACTCACATTGGGTTTCTTGTCAGTGAGGAGTTCATATGAGGTCCTCTTGAAGAATTTGTGAAGATATACCCTGTTGATGATGTGGCATGCAGTATCAATTACCTCAGGCCAGAAGTGACGAGGTGTCTTGTATTCATCAAGCATGGTGCGAGCCATCTCAACAAGAGTCCTGTTCTTGCGCTCCACTACGCCATTCTGCTGAGGAGTGTATGGGGCAGATAACTCATGAGTAATACCAAGTTCATCAAGATAGTCATCAAGACCAGTATTCTTGAACTCAGTCACATTGTCACTCCGAATATGCTTGATCTTCACACCGAAATTCGTCGAAGCCCTTGAAGAAAATCGTCTGAAGACTTCCTGCACTTCAGTTCTGTAAGTAATGACATGCACCCATGTGTAACGAGAATAATCATCAACAATAACAAAGCCATATAGAGATGCTGCATTTGTTAGTGTGGCATAATGAGTAGGGCCAAAGAGATCCATATGAATCAATTCAAAAGGATGAGAGGTAGTCATGATAGTCTTCGAGGGGTGCTTGGCTCTGGTCATCTTTCCAGACTCACAAACCCCACAAGGATGATCTTTGAGGAATTTGACACCCTCAATGCCAATGATGTGCTTTTTCTTCACGAGCGTGTGTAAGTTTCTCATGCCAGCATGACCCAGTCGTCGATGCCATAGTCAGCCTTCTGAAGCTTTTGCAAGTAGACAAGTGGCAGGCTGTGGTCCTGCAGAGAAATCAACAATATACAAGTCTCCTCTCCTAAAGCCTTCGAAGACTTTGGAATTGTCAGATTCCATGAGCACTAAGCAACGATATTTGCCAAAGACAACAACCATATCAAGATCACAAAGCATTGAGACAGATATGAGGTTGAATCCGAGGGACTCGACAAGCATGACTTTGTCCATGTGTCGATCCTTTGAGATTGCAACCCTACCTAGACCCAATACCTTGCTTTTGCCTTTGTCTGCGTAGGTGATATGCTTCAAATGTGATGGAGATAAAGGAGTGTTCATCAGTAAGCTCTTGTCACCGGTCATGTGATTAGTACATCCACTGTCGAGGACCCACTCAGTAGCTTTGGGTAAATCATCCTGCAGATGAATTAGTGCATCTTACGAACTCATATACTTCATCAGTGAAGAATATGACATCAATTTCATCAGACAAAAATTCATCAATTAATGCAACATATGTATATATAGCAGTATGAGGACGTGAGAAATGAATGAATCATTTCTTCATGATTAGCTTCCGTCCTTTCAAGCATTTCAGGTCTCCAGAAAATTCTTCAGACGATTTAGTTCGTCTGGAGACCTGACCCTGCATAAGAGGTTAGTTCTTTTTCTTCACCACCCACATCTGGAGGGGTGACAAAGAGTTCATCATTCTGCGAGCTCCATAAGAGAAAGGTGGCATTGATGCCAAAGCGCTTCGTTTCACAGGAGAGGGATTAGTATAGGCATATGAGTAAGCAGAGAAATTCTTCAAGGACTTATGGACATAATGATTTGAAGAATAATGCACATAATCAGAACTCTTAGATTTTCCCTGTGAAACAGAAGCATTAGCATGATGATGATCATATGAGGACTTGGATCCACGTGAGGAATTTGATTCATAAGAAGACTTGGATCCATATGAAGACTTCGGTCCATATGAATAATTTGATCTGGGGTTCCTATTCTTCACAGGTGGTGTCATGAGGACATTCACCTGAAGACTTTCAAGGCACCTTTTGGGAACCCAGATTTTCTTCATAGGGGACCATTCCTGCAGTTAGTTCCAACATATCTAGCAAATACTTCACCATTCTGATTTTTGAACAGTTTATAGTTGGAGTCAAATGACTCATCAGATGAATATGAAGATTCACAAGTAAAGCCAGATAAAGAGGATGGATCTACGGGAGGTCCCTTCGCAGCAACCCATGAGGTTTTGGGATACTGCTCAGGTTTCCAGTAGGTCCCATCAGCATTGAGTTTCCTCTCAAAGGCAATACCCTCTTTCCTAGGGTTCCTATTCAAGATCTATTTTTTGAGCACATCACAAAGAGTCTGATGCCCTTTGAGGCTTTTGTACATGCCTGTCACATACAATTCCTTCAACCCTGCATTTTCGTCAGTGATACTAGTGGTATCCTCAGATGAGGAATTTGTGACCAAAGAGATAGTTGAAGAATTTGCAGCAATAGAAGCATTTGAACTTTCAGGTGAAGAATTAGCAGTTTCACGTTCAATGCATTTCAAACATGGTGGAATAAATTCTTTCTGAGCGGAACTGATCTGTTGAGCAAGTAATGAATCATTTTCCTTCTGAAGATCTTCATGACTCACCCTTAGCTTCTCAAGATCTTGCTTTCTTTGAAGAAATTCATAAGAAAGCTTCTCATGATCGGCTAAGAGATTTTCATGACGACTTTGAAGGTTGTCAAACTTAGACTATAGTTGCTGAAGATTATCAGTTAGTGTTTGAGTTCGATCCATTTCCTCACCTAACAGATCATCGCTTTTGTCTAGCATATTTTGAACCTTTTCCAAAGCCTTTTGTTGTTTAATAGCAATATTAACAAGTTTGGAATAGCTGGGTTTGAGGTTATCATCAGATTCATCCTCACTTGATTCAGAGGAGGGATATTTGAATACCTTGGCACCTTTTGCCATGAAGCAATAGGTGGGAGCATAGTCATCGTTGCCGCCATCAGCAGTGTTGGGGAAGCCATTTTCCTCAGTGTTGAAGATGGACTTGCTGACGTAAGTAGTAGCGAGGGCTAGGCTCGCCACACCAGAGTCTGACTCCTCAGATGCCTCCTCTTCCTCATGTTCCTCAGATTCAGCTTCAGAGTCCATTTCCTTGCCAATGAATGCCCGAGCCTTCTTGGAGCTGCTCTTCTTGTGAGATGAAGACTTTGAAGATTTTGATGATGAGGACTTTGAAGATTTCTTCTTCTTCTTTGAGTCATCTGAACTATCATCCTTGTATTTCTTCTTCTTTGATTCCTTTGCCCACTGAGGACAATCAGTTATGTAGTGACCAGCTTTCTTGCATTTGTGGCAAGTCCTCTTCTTGTAATCACGGGATGAGGAATCTGATCTTGCGTCATCACCTTTTGAAGATTTTACAAAGCGACCATGCCTTGAGAACTTCTGGAATTTCTTCACGAGCATTGCTAGCTCCTGGCTTAGTTCTTCAGGGTCACCAAGGCTGCTATCAGAATCTTCTCCTTCAGATGAGGAAACTGCCTTGGCCTTCAGTGCGCGTGATCTTCCATAGCTTGGCCCGTAGAGATCTCTCTTTTCAGCTAGTTGGAATTCATGAGTGTTCAGCCTCTCAAGAATATCAACAGGATCTAGTGACTTATAGTCTCCACGTTCTTGAATCATCAATGCCAGTGTATCGAATGAAGAATCAAGTGACCTCAACAATTTCTTCACCACCTCATGGTCGGTGATGTCAGTGGCACCCAGTGCTTGAAGCTCATTTGAAATGTCAGTGAGGCGATCAAAGGTTTGCTGGACATTCTCATTGTCGAGTCTTTTGAAGCGGTTGAAGAGATTGCGAAGAACGTCAACTCGAGAATCACGTTGAGTTGAGATTCCTTCGTTGACCTTGGACAGCCTGTCCCAGATAAGCTTTGCAGACTCCAAAGCACTCACTCTGCCGTACTGTCCTTTGCTCAGATGGCCACATATGATATTCTTCGCTTGAGAGTCGAGTTGCTTGAATCTCTTCACATCAGCAGCATTCACGGAAGGAGTGACAGAGGGAATGCCATTTTCCACAACGTACCAGAGATCGTTGTCAATTGCCTCAAGATGCATGCGCATCTTATTCTTCCAGTAGGGGTAGTCCGTCCCATCAAAGGTAGGACACCCAGCCGAGACCTTGATCATGCCTGCAGTCGACATAGCTAAAACTCCAGGTGGTTAAACCAAAATCACACAGAACAAGGGAGTACCTTGCTCTGATACCAATTGAAAGTGCGTTATATCGACTAGAGGGGGGTGAATAGGCGATTTTTACAAATTCGTCACTGAGGAATTTCAAGGTGAGGAATTCCTAAGCAACGAACTACTTAGCAGCGGAATAAGTATTCAGATGCATAACATGGCATAAGCACAGTCATCATGATGAAATGAAATAGACACAGAGTACAGGTAGCGTGAAACACAGGATAAGCAGGCTGAAGACTAAGTGACTGAAGAATTGGGATTGAGGAAATTGAGAAAGTCTTCAGTCAAAGTCTTCAAATAGTAACGATCAAGTACACAGCAAGTATGCGAGGAAATGAAAGGGTTGAGGAAATAGAACCAGTAGCTTGGTGAAGACAATGATTTGGTAGACCAGTTCCAACTGCTGTGACAGTTGTACATCTGGTTGGAGCGGCTAGGTATTTAAACCTGAGGACACATAGTCCCGGACACACAGTCCCGGACACACAGTCCTCACCGTATTCTCCTTGAGCTAAGGTCACACAGACCTCGCCCAATCACTTGTGGTAAGTCTTCACAGGTGACTTCCAAACCTTCACAGACTCAGTCACTCGGCGATCCACAATTTCCTCTTGGATGCTCTACACCATGACGCCTAACCGTCTGGAGGATGCACAGTCCTCAAAGGTAACAAGCGTTGGTTCCACACAGGAACAATTTCTTCAGTGATGCTCAATCACTTTTGTGTTTTAGGTGTTGGGTTTGGGTTTTTCCTCACTTGATGATTTTTGCTCAAAGTCCTCGGAGGATGGGATGCTCTAAATGACAAGTGTAAATCTATCTCTCGGAGCAGCCAACTAGCTAGTGGTTGAAGGGGGCGGCTATTTATAGCCGGGGAGCAGCCCGACATGATAAGACATAAATGCCCTTCAATGATATGACCATTAGGTGGGTAGGATATTTTGGACAGCTGGCGCACAGCACAGCAACGATCGAAAATTTGAGCTCTCAAATTCCTCAGGGCTATCATGTTCCTCACTTGTAGGCAATCCGCACTGACGAATTCCTAACTCCTCAGCTAGAACAAATTCCTCAGAGAACAGAAGAACTTCGTCTCTGTCACTGAAGAACTTGACTGAACTGAATGAGATTTCCAATGGCTTCACTCGAAAGGATTGGTAGGTGTAGGATTTGAGTTGAGCATCACTTGGAAACTTTTCCTTAGTTTTACCTCGACCCCCTTTAACAGTACGGTGTTTCCTATGACTCAAGAAAGGAAAAACAAAACTATGAAAACAAAAGTCTTCACGCTTCATAATCCTCGCATCAATATCAAGTCTTCAAGGTCACACTAATTTCCTCATTTTCAAAGTCTTCAAGAAAACCAAAGTCTTCAACTGAAGATATTCATTTTTAGGGGTCGACTTTCTTCGTAAATATCAAACTCCTCATAGACTTATAGAACCTGTGTACACTCACAAACACATTAGTCCCTTAACCTATAAGTCTTCAGTACACCAAAATCACTAAGGGGCACTAGATGCACTTACACTCACCTGTGCCCAGGCACTCAAGGCCTCCATCCAAGCTCTCCCACCTCAAGTCCCCCGCCAAGCCCGACGCCATCCTCGTCTTCCTCGCCGGCCCCGGCCTCTCCGGTGCTGATGTCGCGGCCGTCGTCGCCAAGGACCCGCAGTTCTATCGGCCCTATCGTCGTCGGGCTCACCGGCCCTATCGTCGTCGGGCTCACCGGCCTCGGTCTATCCCCTTGTGATATCGCGCGCCTCGTCTCCCTCATACCCGACAACTTCCACCGCAGATCCGTCGTCTACAAGCTAGAGTACTACCTGCCGCTCTTCGGCTCCATTGGCAACTTGCTCCGGCCCCTCAAACACAGCTCCGGCTTCCTCGACTCCGACCTCGAGAGGGTGGTCAAGCCCAATGTCAATCTGCTAGCAGAGTGCGGGCTAGGTGCTTGTGATATGGCCATGGTCTTCATCCGTGCACCGAGGATACTTTATGCCAAACCAGGACGTGTCCTGACGATGGTTGCGCGCGCCGAAGATATAGGTGTGCCTCGTGGCTCTGGAATGTTCAGGCAAGCGCTGCACGCCGTCTCATACTTCAGTGAGCACAAGATCGCTGCCAAACTGGACTACTTGAAGAAGACACTTAGGTGGTCAGATACCGAGGTTGGCATTGCGGTGTCCAAGGGTCCAGTGCTGCTGACATGGTCACATGATGTGCTGCAGCGTATGTCAGAGTTCCTTATCTCTGAGGTGGGGTTGGAGCCGGCTTACATTGCTCATCGCCCCGCTATGCTCACTTACAGCCTGGAGGGCAGGCTCAGGCCCTGGTACTATGCTATGAGGTTTCTTAAGGAAAATGGATTGCTAAGTCATAGCAGAGACTACTATACTATGGCCTCAATCAGCGAGAAGGTATTTGTGGAGAAGTTCATATGCCCTCACAATCAAGCTGCACCACACCTTGCTGAAGACTATGTAGCCGCTTGCGTAGGGGAGGTGCCCGCTAGATTCAGATTTACATGAACCAAAAACAGGGTATGAAAATTGGTAACTCCATGTGGAAGAACAGAATTTCTCTCGTCATATTAAGCTGGTAATTCATGATTAGGTGTTCTTTTCATGACTGAATGGTGGCTTTGTTGTGGCTAATGCTCGATGTAACTGACAACTTGATTTCTGAACCCTGAGATGTTGAATTGGCTGGGCTACTATAGCTGAATAATGGTGAGGGAGAAGGTATTTGTCGATAACCTTACAAGGAAGCTGCCAATACTATGATGCCGCTTGCAGAAGGACCCGCGGTTCCTCTGCGCCAGCGTGGAGAGAACCCTGGCCCCTGTCGTCGCTGGGCTCACCGGCCTTGGCCTGTCAAATTTGTATTTAAAGTTTAGTGTATGCAGATAACATGTTTGTATTTGAATCAGATGGCCTTATGGCTGTGCATCTGCATTGGCGTGGCCCTGTGAGCCCCTCAACCATGCCATACATAGGTCTCTGCGAATACACGTGTAGCTTTGCTAGATGCGTCGGGGGAGGAGGGTTACCTATTTCCGCTCTTCGTTAACATCTACGGGGGTGGTACTCACCTCCATGGGGCATTTTTTATTTTGAGTTGCGACACTTTATCGTACTTTGTGAGTCTTCACGGGAAACTTCAGATCGACCTAGATCCGCCAATGGTGCCCTTCTTCTTTTGGCTGACATCATCTGGAGACCAATGTTTTGTTGTCGGGGCATAACATCCGGATCTCCCCGTGCTTGTGTGGCAACAATAATTGTGCTGAGTATTGGATCGTGTTCAATTCGTTTTATGTCACATTTGAGCCGCGGTTTGGTGGCACCTCTATGAGATTCTTTGCATTGTTTGGCTATCTATAACAAAGTGTCGTTGAGGGGCAATAACGATAATGTTGTGCTGTTGTTAACGTGTGTCACTTCTTGTAGCGTGTGTTCGGCGTCGAACTAACCTTGCTATTGTGGTCCGACAGTTGTCTCCGCCGGTTTGCCTTATTGACTGGACAACTCTCTTCTACTCCCCGGTTGTTTTTAGGCAAGAAAAATGGAATTTTGTTATGTTTGGGTTTGGTGGACGCTGTTTGGTATGGGCAATGAGGGGATGGAGATAGGTCGTTGGATGACATCTTGATGGCAGGTATTGGATGGCAACTTAGCTCAGAAAAAGTAACTAGAGAATCCCCGTCCACCACACCACCAGTGATAGACACGCCGCACCTGCCACTGGAATTCATTCGCTGCGGCTGCCCAGCCGCCACGGCATTCCCGTCCACACGGGCGAATGCTAGAAGGGTGAAGCGTTTGTTGGAGGGTTGGAGGGTTCCTCCCCGAGCAAACGAATTGTTCGCCGGAGGAACCACCAACTGATGTTCCCACACTATGTAGTTCTTTATTAATTGAAGCTTCGACACTCCGTCCTAGTCCACGAGTCTCCGAGGGAAACCCTAGATCCATCCAGATTTGCTTTGGTCGCGCCATGACTGCATGGCTCCTCTTCTTGGAGGCATCGTCTAGGAGCCATTCCCAGTTGCGTCCTCTGCCACCTCCTCTCCTCTCCCACCACCTCCCCACTCCTCTCTCTCCAGCGCCTCCTCTCCACCGCCGCCGCGCCTGCCGTTTCCCCACCCACTGGATTCGCCGTGGAGGAGTACCTCGTCTCCACCTGCGGCCTCACCCATGCCCAAGCACTCAAGGCCTCCGCCAAGCTCTCCCACCTCAGGTCCCCCGCCAAGCCCGACGCCGTCCTCGCCTTCCTCGCCGTCCTCGGCCTCTCCGGCGCCGATGTCGCGGCCGTCGTCTCCAAGGACCCGCAGTTCCTCTGCGCCGGCGTGGAGAGAACTCTGGACCCTGTCATCGCGGGGCTCACCGGCCTTGGTCCATCCCGCTCTGATATTTCACGCCTCGTCTCGCTCGCCCCTGTTGAGTATAAGGATTATTAGGAAGTATAGGATAGACTAGGATTTGGTCCTGCCTTGTCTTGTACTCCAAGTTGGTCTTTGTACTCCTATATATATGCCCACGAGGCTCAAGCAATACGAACGAACTATTCCACCAATCCCTCTCTCCCTTACAACGTGGTATCAGTTTCCGGGTTCTAAACCCTAGCCGCCGCCGCTTCCGCACCCGCGCGCCGCCCCTGGGGCGGTCGGCCTCCATGACCGCCGCCGGGGGCCGCGCCGCCCGTACCTAGGGTTCGTCCGTCGGCCGTGTTGGCCGGCTGCCCTAGAGAGTCTTTTTCCCAAGCCTTTGCTACGGGTTTTTTCGCTCTCTCGCCGGTCGTTTTGATCGGCGTTTTTCTTTTTGGTTTTCCGATCTAAGATCGGTTTGCGTCGCCCGCCGCCGCCGTCGATCCCCGTGCGCTTCTACTCCGACACCGGCGCGACCCGGCTTCTCCATCGACCCGGCGGCCTCGCGCAACCTAGCGGCCCCTCAACGCCGCCGTTCGTGCGCCGGCACGCCCGTCAATCTACGCCGGCCGTCATCGCCCTGCTCCGATTGGGACTGCTACATCACCCTGACCCGACGGCCTCGCGTTGCGGCGGCCCATCACAACCGTCGTTCGCGCGCCGGCCTTCCCGTTGATCTTCACCGTCGCCTCGTCTGGTCGCGCACCGGCTGCCTTAGGCCGGCTGCGTCGGGCCGGCTCCCGGCTCCGTCCTTGCCAGCTGCCTCGCACCGCTGTGTCGGCCTTGTCGGCTACCTCACGCCGGCTGCTTCGGGCCGGCTGTCGGGCCGCCTGCTTCGCGCCGCCTGCTTTGGGCCGGCTGATGGTTCCGGCCGCCACCCCGCCTCCACCGAGCGACGTCCACGACCTCGCGCGCGATCGCATTGATCAACCGCCCGCCGCCGCGATCTGCATCATCTATGCCGTGCAACCAACCTGGCTCGTCGGTTGCGCGCGCCTCCGCAGGTCCTGTGAAGACTGTCCCGAGCTCAGCGCGCCCCTCCACCGATCGAGCAACGGGCTGCCGCTGCGTCGCCCCGTCGGGCCGCAGCGCCGCCGCCCCGTGGTTCTTTTCCTGGCTGCACCGACCCGCGTCACCACTGCGTCGCCCCTTCGGGCCGTAGTGTCGCGGCCCGCGGTCCCCCGCCGCCCCGAGGCCGTCCGCTCCAGGCCGTCCCGTGGCTGCACCGACCCTCGCGCCACCGCTGCGTTGCCCCATTTGGCCGTAGCGAGCGTGGCACGTGGTCCACGCCGCCGTCCTAAGGCCGTCCCCGCGGCTGCACCGACTCGCGAACTGCCGTTGCGTCGCCCCTTCGGGCCGCAGCGTCGCGGCCCGCGGTCCCCGCCGCCGCCCCGAGGTCTTCCCGCCGTCGCCTCAACCCGCCTGCCGAGGCTGCGTCGCCCCTTCGGGCCCTCGCGCCGCGGCCCGCGGTCCACTTCGCCGTCCCCGCGCGTCGACTTCCCGTGGTATGCGCCGCGCCGTCTCCCTTGGCGCGGGAACGCCACCGTCCGCGCCGGTCTTCGTCACGCTGTCCGGGTTCTTCGCCTACTTCGAGCATTGCCGTCGCGCTCCTCTTTGGCCGCCGCCACCGCTACCCCCGTAGCCGCCGCAGCCGCCCGTCCACCCCCTTTGTCTTCGTCCAGCACCAGCCCGTCGCCAGCGTCACCGTCATCTACCCCGACCACTTCGTCTACTCCGACCACCGTTGGTGACATCGGCCCCGCGCCGATGGACGCCGCAATCGTCGTCGAGTTCTTCTCTGCTGGCCCCTCCTACTTCTCCGACATGGCGTACAACTCGTGCAGGTCCCTCGTCTACGCATGCCCGGTGCTGGTAACACCGATGCGTGCCTTCATCCACGACGTGTCCCCGGGCCTGGCAAGCCTGGTCGGCGCTTCGTCAACTTCTTCTTCGTCCGTCTACGCATGCGCGGTGCTGGCAACACCGGTGCGTGCCTTCGTCCACGATGTGTCCCCGGGCTTGGCAAACCCGCCGCGACGCATCGTCAACAACATCTTCTTCCCGGCGCACCACTACTTCGACACCACTGCGCCCATGCTAACTCGGCGCCCCCTTGCGCCCGCGGCTCCACGGTGACTTCCTCGACACCAGCCACCCCGACTCGACATCGACCATGGCATTCTTCGCACGGCTACCTCGACCACGGCCCCACCACCCACGCTCTCGGCTACCACGACAAACGGCACAAAGGGCTACCGCCTTGCTTAGGCAACCTCGTCGGTTGCCACTCCAGCCACGACTCCGCGATGCATCGACCGTTACGACTGTGGGGGGGGGGGGGTGTCCGTCGGCTTGCTTTCGGATTCTTCTCCAGTCTCACCGTCTGCGTCGCTACCGTTGTGACTGCGGGGGGATGTTGAGTATAAGGATTATTAGGAAGTATAGGATAGACTAGGATTTGGTCCTGCCTTGTCTTGTACTCCAAGTTGGTCTTTGTACTCCTATATATATGCCCACGAGGCTCAAGCAATACGAACGAACTATTCCACCAATCCCTCTCTCCCTTCTAACAGCCCCCAACAAATTCCGCTGTAGATCCGTCGTCTCCAAGCTAGAGTACTTCCTGCCGCTCTTCGGCTCCATCGACAACATGGTCCGGCCCCTCAAACACGGCCCTGGCTTCCTCGACTCTGACCTCGAGATGGTGGTCAAGCCAAATATCAAGCTCCTAGCAGAGTGCGGGCTAGGTGTTTGTGATATTGCCAAGCTCTTAATCCGTGCGCCGAGGATGGTTAGCGCCAAACCAGGGCGTGTCCTGGCGATGGTTGCGTGCACCGAAGGTATTGGTGTGCCCCGTGGCTCTGGAATGTTCAGGGAAGCGCTGCACGCCATCTCATGCTTCAGCGAGCACAAGATCGCTGCCAAACTGGACTACTTGAAGGAGACACTTAGGTGGTCATATACCGAGGTTGGCATTGCTTGTAGGGGCGTATGTACCTCTCCACAAATACCTTCTCGCTGACCAAGACCATACTACAGTAGTCTCTGTCATGATTTAGCAATCCATTTTCCTACAAGCAAGCTGCACCACACATTGCTGAAGACTATGCAGCCGCTTGCATAGGGGAGGTGCCTGCTAGATTCAGATTTACATGAACCAAGAAGCAGGAAACTGGATTGCTAGAGCACGATTTTCATGGAAAAGAAGATTTTCATGGAAAAGTCCGTATGCCCTCACAAGGAAGCTGCCCCCACCTCGCCGAAGACTATGCGTCCACTTGTAGGGAAGTGCCTTCTTATTTCAGAATTACATGACCAAGAATGGGCCATGAGAATTTGTAACTGTGTATGGCGCAAAAAAGTTTACACTATGTGTAGTGAACTGGTAATCTCTGTCTGTGTGCCTGAGTGGATGTTGGTTGTCTGCTATAGTATGTCAGGTACATGCTAATTTAGCGTCGCTAGTCCTGAATGAAACTGATAATTTTATCGTGAGTCCTAGTATTTTCATTACATCATTCAGTAGAGAAGAAAGAATTACACTGCAATTAACCTGTCCATCCTGATGTCATATTGTCATGCATACTAAGAACTAAGAGTGTGACATCAGGGCATTCTGCAAATGCTTTCAATTATATTAATGAAGAGTATATCTGCACGTCCTATATGTTTATGTTCTCAATTGCCAGTGCATCTTTCAATGCAATCCTGGGTCAATCTATCTTTCCATGAAAAAAGGTTCTCATTTTTTCCATGAAGATGATATGAAATCCCAAAATTGGCTGAATGTCTTTTTTCTGGGAACAAATCTGGAATTAATGTGTTAGTCACTGCTGAGGTTGCAGTTTTGATCTAGTCTTTTGGTTGCTTCCTCTAGTTCTTCTAAGCTGAAACTCTTCATTCTTCCTGCGGTAGCTTTGTTTACAAGATATTAACTGTTGTGAAAGCAGGTCATTGTTTACTAGTAGTTTGTATCAGTTTTTTCACTTATTTTTCTCTTATATTATTGGATAACCTACTTGCTGATACTTTTTTCTAGGAGCATCTGATGTCAAAAGTGAATACTTCAGTAGTTGGCCAGTAGCATTTTGTTGACAGCCTACCCATTTAGCAATATCTAGCGGATATTTCAAATGCCCTTGTATTTGTACCGGAGACACAAATTGATGCTTGTATGGTATGGTGCCGAAAACAGGGCATTATACACTAAGGAACTTATGTTAAGGTAATGTTAAAAAGGGCCATGGCATTACCATGTTAATCTCTGCCATACCTGTTAGGTACTAGCACTATTTATATAGATGCTAGGACATCTTTTTCCCTTGGCATATTTTTTAGGGACAGTAAGGTGGATCTTATGTACCATCCTCTGTTTTATATGTTTGCATTTTTAGATGCTCTTCTATTTTTGCTTTAGTTGGGTTGGCTACAATCTCCTTTGAAGACATGTAGGCTGGAATTGGAGAAAAGAGAATGAAGATGTCGAAGACTGTTACCTTAGCGAAGAGATGGTCCCAGAGATATATTAACCAAGCTTGGTCTTAACATTTAAGGGAATGCAGTATTTTTTTTCTCAGTTATACTGAATGTCATCTTTTCGTACACTCTTTTCAGTTAAATCTCTGTCTAGGCATGCAAGTACTATCTGTCAGATATAGCGTAGTTATACAATCTTGCAGAATTGCGAACACAGAAATTGTAGACATGCTGGTCTACCTCAAATTAAGAATTAAGTTGTGTGAGGAGAGGATGGTGCACATTCAGCTGTGTGCTTGCATAACACAAATGAGATGAGATCTCAGCTGGTGCACATTCCTGATGTTAGGCTGTAGAAATGAAAGAAATGAGATCTCAGCTGTGTGCTTGCATAACACAAAGGAGATGGGCACATGCTATTATTGGCAAAGAGTTCTGATTTGAAATGAAGATCAGTTGTGTGTCTCTTCTGTAGTGCCTAGTTTAGCCTGCGGGGATTATAGAAATAAGATTCATGCAATGAAGGCGAGGGGGTCTATTAAGGAACGAGGTGACTTGGTTTAATATGAATTTTTGAAAAAAAGTAGTTTCCACAAGTTAGAATTGGCCGAGCAATAAAGAGGAGCATACTTCTTTCTTCTTGTTTCCAGGAGATCAACCAAGCATGGTGGCTGGGGCTTTGCTATACTACACGTGATTCTGAAGGCTCTGTTAGTTGATGATGTCCTGCAGCTTCCTTCAGTAAAAAGTATTTATAACCTGACGCATGCAGAGTTTTGTTCAGATAAGCTCCTTGTTTTCTCTTGCAAGTTATACAATCCTTCTCCTAGAGACTCTATGTAAACTATATGTATGTTACCCTAGGTGCATGCACTGTTCCGCTGTCAATTAAACAACCCAATGTGCTCATGCTATTGTTATCCTTTGGAGTCATCAGTAAATGTTCAGACTAAACTTGATACATCTATAATTCTGCTCGAAAAGATGAATAATTTACTCAGCCCATTCAAGGAATTGCAAATCCAAAAATGTGGTGAGTTTTTGTTTGGGTGAACCATGCAGTGAGTTGACATACTATTATGTTAGTTGTGGCCAAAATCAGGGGCGTGCCCAGCAAATGGTAGTATTATTTATATTACAAGTATCAATACTGAACCTGATACTTGCATGGTAAATTACTTTCAGACTTGTTTTAAGCATACTCTGGAATGGAGACTCGTGCTCTGAACTTTTGTTTTGTACGCCGGGAAATTTCTGGCGTTAAGGGTCTTCATTCTTACTCTACCTCTAGGAGCAGTGTTGCGGAATCGGTTATCGAAATCTATGTGCAACAAAGCTGCTGTTGGATGCTGATGGGAGCTATGCAACCTGTGAATTATGTCTTGCCATCTTCATTTGTACAATTATGCCGTGACCCAGAATTGGAGGGCAGTATTGAACTCACGAGCAGGTACAAACTTACAGCATTATAATAGCTGTTGTTTCTGTTTTACTAGATTCCAAATCATATTCTGTATTGTAGCCGAGGTTTGCCTCTCCTTCGTTAATAATTAACCAACTTGTTTTACTTATGTTTTTCGGAATGAATCTAGCACCTGTGAAACTAGTTGGAAAGATACGTAATTTACTTTGCTTGATAAATCTATGTCCTGCCTGATGGGTACACCGCCTGTGCCACTTCCACCATTGCTGCAGGTGTTAGTTAGTGATATGGACATGATCGGAGGTCTATTCAGCACCTGCAGGCTGCAAAACTCTGTAAATAGCCTATCGGTAATGAAATGGCAGAGAAGCGTCATCACTAGTTCCATCCTTTAGTCCATTCTACAAGTGAAATGGCTGAGATATATAGTGGCGTCACTTGCAGGATGATTGCGCACAATTGAAAGTGTTTCTGAACCAGACTTCGGAAAAAACCCTGAAACATGTTTATGCCTTTTGTAGACGATATGTAGCAGTTTCTTATTAGTGGATGTTTTCCGTGGAAGATATATGAACTCTCTCTTTTCACTTTTATATTGAATAATTCCAGGGTGTGTGATCCAATCAGCTTCCCAACCATGGCGCCGAGAGAACGCAGATTCTAACCAAGAGAGACGGAAACAGACCAGAAAGCGGCGTCCAACAGACCTTGCTTGCTGCTGCTGCTCAAGGTGTGAACTAATAGCAGATATAGGTTACTTGAACAAAATACTAGCTACCCTTTTTTTTTTTGCGGGTGAAAAATACTAGCTACCTGGAGGTGTGCTTGTATTATATATGCACGCGCTCCATGTGAGCTAGCTAAGCTGAACAGGATATCTTATTGTGTTCTCCTACCTAAAAATAAGCTTATCGTTTATCCCCCAAACCATGTTAGTAGATGGAGCAAGCTAAGCTGGACAGGCTGGCTGGTTAATCAATATCGAATCCTGTTCTCTGCATAAAATAAGCTTATCGTTTACCTCCCAAACCATGCCATCGATGGCAACTGCCTCTTTTAATTCCTCGTGGCTTACAGCCTGACGAGGTCTGCGACGTGAAAGATTCCTCTCCACTTGTGAAGCAGTTTGAGGCTTCACTCTTCAGGGGGCTATTCCTCTTCACTTCTTGCAGGTCAGATCAATCTCTTAGATGCATCGGATCATATGATTTCCTCTCTTTTCTTTTGGTTTTTTCTTCTTCATCTTCTTTTGTTTGTATCAAGTATCCACATATATATTTTTCTTTTCTTTTGTAAGCTAGCTAATACTATCAGATTGATCTTGTGGA
This sequence comes from Thinopyrum elongatum, assembly GCA_011799875.1. NCBI lineage: Eukaryota > Viridiplantae > Streptophyta > Magnoliopsida > Poales > Poaceae > Thinopyrum > Thinopyrum elongatum. Next base: position 32,031,966 of record CM022302.1, on the reverse strand, counting down.
TCGACTCTTCAGGGGGCTAGGAATTATGGCTGGTCACCGGAAATATCTTCATGATGACAGCGATTGGAGCGAGGTCAGTAACATCAACAGTTATGCCGTGTTCATGGGTTACCTATCCATGGCCATAAAGGGCTTGGGTTTCCTGGTGCTTACTTGGACCACTGTCATACTTCTCGGTGGTTTCGTCTCTACGCTACAAAAGGGGTGTTTGACATTCATCACTCTTGTGTAGACAGCTGGGTTAGTGCCTTTTTGATTTTTAACTCAGATCTTTCCTATTTGTATCTTACTACGCTGCTTCTTTTAGCTCAACTCATTTTTTCGGTTTCTATGTATGTACGGAGCTTATTCTTCTTAGCATGATCACTAGGGTAGTTATGATTTGACAGAAGTTCTTCAATTTTTTGGAGGAAAATTATACGGTTACCCCATGGGAACAGCGCCACGTACATTTTTTGGATACTGGGTGGCATGGCAGCTGACTGGGCGGTCAACGGGTCAGAACCACTCCAAGCTATCAAAACTGGTTTGAGGGAGAGGGCAGGGTTGAAACTTGACCGCTTTTGACAGTTTAGGGTTATAACTTATACGGTTTCAAAGTTCAGGGTTGATTCTTACACATTTGTGACAGTTCAGGGTTGAAATATGGACTTCTCTCTTCTGTACACCGACTGGTGATGAGTTCTACGGCGTATATGAGTTGTACATAGGCATACATTCATTTGCATTGCACTGATCGACCTCTCCAGATTCCAGAGCATCACCTTTATAGGGTGCTGTGGTCTTAATTTTCCGTCATTATTGAATGTACCGACCGGTTTCTTTGAATAGTACGTTGTGGGCGTAATATATCACTTATGTATCTATTTTTTTTTTCTGCCTCCTTATGTGATACAAGTAGTAGTATCTGTTCACACCCACAGCAGGCGCGGAGAGAAGCTTCTTATTAGCGGAATACTGTTTCCTGCGAACAGTACCGCCGAGCACTATTCCTATGAACAGTACTCAGGTGAGACACCCGAAATTCATCCCCATTGGGGATCGAACCCGGGCGGGCTGGCTGGCCACCGCCGAGCTCAGCCACTGAGCTACGGCTCAGTCCTCTCGCTCATGTACCTATTCATTGAGGGTTTTGCATGTGGATGTAATCCTGCACCGGTTGGGTTTGGACATACCGATGACGTTCTGCTATCAAAGATTGGTATTGCCCACGTGCCCTCAAACGCACGCCGTGTTACTACGCGCAAACTTTGACTAGTTTCTTTAAGAGAGTGTCTACTAAATTTGAACTTCCCCTGTGATGATGAAGGAAGATATATATTGGATTTAAATCCAATTAGAAATAGTTTCCTTTTGCTAAATCTTATTCTTAATTTATCTTATTTCTGACTCCGAAAAAGTGCAACAGGGTCTTCGATGTTGTTTTGAATGAAAAACTAAGCTATATGATGGATGCATTGTTTGGAGGGTTGGTGGGTTTTTTCTCAATCGCGTCGGGCGAACCTCTGAACCCTATTGGTCTGGCATTTGTTGCACGCTACTTGTTTGCATGTGTTCTGATGTTGGTTCAACTAGTGGTGTTGGCTACACTATTGTGCCCTCTGGTAATTATGTACATGCTTGGGATATTCATGTCCGGAGGGATTTCATTGTGGCCTTTGATTCAGCACGATTACGAGGGCAACTCAGCCGGAGAAGCATCAAACCTGGCGCCAGCGATGGAGTAAATAGCATAAAACTACTACTTTACGGGTTAGGGTTTCAAAAAACTACCGAATTTATTTTTTTCGCCGATAACTACCAATCTTGGGGTCGGCTGTTTCAAAAAACCCAAATAACCGTGTGCTTTACAATTGATTGTGATTATGACAGGTCGGACCCACATCTAAACGATCCGTCGGTTTGACCGTTTGTTTCACCGTTAACTAACATACGGGCCTGCATGTCAGTATCCCTTCTCCTGTGCTAAATTTTTTTTGTTCTCCTCTTTGACTCCCTTCTCCTCCTCTCTCCCCACACCGGAGACAGCGACCATGGCCGCCGGCCTCCTGCTGGCCCATGCCGCCGCCCAGTGCTACGTCCGGCCACCTCTCCTTCCGCGCCCGTCGAGCCTGGCCTCCGCGCCGAGGCCGACCAAGCCGCAACCACCTCCAGCCGGCGCCTCCTGGACCAAGCACGCCGAGCTGCTCGGCTGCTCCACCCACCTCGAGCAGGCGTGACGAAGAAGGAAGAGAGAGAAGCCGCTCGACGGGGAGCACACCGCGGCTGCGGGTGTGGCTCGCCAGCCGGAGGAGGCGGCGGCCTGCACACAAGCCCCCCATGGCGCGTGTGGCGACCGCGGGCGGAGCCCCATGGCGCGCGGCGATGACCACGGGCGAAGCCCTATGGCGCGTGGTGACCGCGGACGGAACCCCATGGCGGCGGCGCGCGGTGGCGACCACCCATGGTGGCGTGCAGCGGCGACCACGGGCGGAGCCCCATGGAGGCGCAACGGCGACCACGGGCAGAGCCGTTTGGAGGCGCGGCGGCGACAGTCCAAGGACCCGATTGCTTTTTTAAAATGATTCAAGGGACCCGATTGCTTTTTTAAAATATTTGTAGGGGCTAATCCGTAAAAAATCTGTGGATGAGGCGCTGACATGTGGTCCCCACAAGTCAGTTAACAGTCAAACAAACGGTCAACCAAACGGTGTGTTTAGTGGCGGGCCCGACCTGTCATAAACATGTTTAATTTTTTAACAAAGAGGATTTGGGGTTTCTTGAAATAGCCAACCCCTGACTTGGTAGTTATCAGCGAAAAAAATAAATCCGGTAGTTTATTGGAATCCTAACCCATAAAGTAGTAGTTTTATGTTATTTACTTCCAACGATGGACACCTTGTACTACCTTGCCCTGCTACAAGGTGTGCTCTTTTGCTATAGGTACATGTTGAGTCGCGCTGGGAAGAAGTTAGCTAGGCACGTGGCCACTGATAAATGTAATGACTCGGCATTGCAACTAGTTTCCAACTACTTGCGTGAAACATATATAATTTTTTGTTTGTTTATGTCACATCTACAGAAAATCTTGCACCTGATCATTTTTCAATAATATCTGTTAGCAAGGCTTAATCTAATTTTTACTAAACATCTGTTAACAAGGCTTAATTTGATTATTGTATTGAATTTTAAGAAGGCCATGCGTATCAATTAGGTTGTGTTTGGTTGAGCTTTTTCAACCAACTTTTAGCTTTTCTAAGCTATAAACTAATCATAGGGGAAAATGTAGAAGCAAAAGTTGCAAAAGCTAGCAGATTCTGGCAGTGTAATGTCGCAGCAGCCGGTACCCCAACTTGGAAATGGTATTTTTAGCTGTCTCCTGATAGTTAGAGTTATTTACCCACCTTTGCCACTCAAGTGGAAAACGATTCACGCTGGTAGTTACCAGCCCGCACGAGAGGCCTCGTCCAGAGAACCCCCTCCTCGATCCCCTTTGACCCGGGTGGCTAGGGTTCATAGCCGCCGCCAGTGCCGCCAGCGGCCCTCCACCGCCGCCTGCCCAGCCGCCGGCGCCGCCTCCCTGTCGCCACCTTCTCCCTCCTCTACTGCTCGCCGGTACTTCTCCATCAGCCTCCCCGCCTCAACAGCCGCCTCCAGCACTGACCAGCGAGGGCCGCCGCCCTCCAACGCCGCGCGCCCTCCTGCCGGCGACGCCTCCCGCTGCCGCGCCACGACCTCCTCCCCCAGTCCCCAAGGTTGCTGCTCCCCATACCTCCCACTCTCCATTCCCCTCTCACCTCCTGTACAAGTATGCACGGGATGAATTGTTTGCTCTGTCAATTTGTTGTCAATTGATGATTTAAAGTGAATGAAATTTGGATGGGATGATGCATATTGCTTGTCATATTCATGTATATTGATGTGAAGTGGAAGAAATTTATTGATGCATACGTGCTGCGCCTCCTGTGCAAGTAGAAAGTGGCTGTTTATTGATGAATACTTGATGCATTTTGATGTACATTAGATGATTGCGTGCTGCAGATATCTATGTAATTCCTTCCTAGAATGTATATATTGATCTATTGCTATGTCATTATTTTGCTTGATTGAAGAATGACTGAAAAAGCGGTGTGGGATGATGCAAATCTGAAGAAACTCATAGATATATTCAGAGAAGAGGTTGAAAATGGGAATAGGCCCATAAGTTATTTAAATAAGAAGGGTTGGAAGAATGTTTTGGAGAAATGGGAAGCAAGAACGGGAAAGAAGTATCCCAAGGATAAATTCAAGAACAAATGGGATGCAATAAAAAGTGACTATACTTTTTTCATGGAGTTGAAAAATGAAGCAACCGGACTTGGATGGGATGATGCAAAGAGAACCGTTGTTTGCTCTCAAGAATGGTGGGATGAACATGTTGCGGTACGTGTAGCATTACCTAATTTATACTTTTTTTATTTGGCATGCTTTTGAATGATTGCATTACCTAATTTGTATATTCTTTTGCAGAGATGCCAGGAGAGCACAGGAAAGAAATGCAATCATTTGAAGTTCAAACGGCAGGGACCGAAGCATCTTGAAGATTTACACGTCATTTTTCACAATGTACATGTCACAGGGGCTAGTGCTTCTTGTGCTGGAGATATATCATCTGATGAATCAAGTGATGATAATGCGGTTCTTTTGGAGAAACCCAATGATAGTGATGAAATGAAGTTGGCATCTTTGAAGAAACCAAAAACAACCAAAAAGCGCAAGCAACCTTTAATCAAAAATGAGGAGAAGGAAGAGAAGAGTCCTTTCTTACGATTGTACAAGCAGACATGCGAGAAGATAGAAAGTGAAGTGGAGAAGATAACCTCTAGTGTTGAAGCATCATCAGCTCCTCATGCAACCAATCTTGTCCCTACAATTTCAACTTTTCACATTCGTCCCTTCGCAATGTTGTTGAGCGTGCTTTTGGGGTGCTAAAGCAGAAATGGCGCATATTGAAAGGGGTCCCAAGTTTCTCACCTCGTACGCAAAAGCATATCAGCATTGCTTGCATGGCATTGCACAACTTCATTCGTGATAGCAAGTTGAGTGACAATTTTTTTGATAAATGTGATGCCGATGATGAGTATGTACCTCCAGTGCTACGACGCGAAGTAGCACAAACACAAGCGGATCCCGTTGAAGAGGAGGAGAACGAAGATACCATGGATACTATTCGTAGTAGGATAGCCGATGCTTGTCTTGCGATAGCAACATAGGTTGCTATCTTGATGGAGGTCATCATGTGAACCATATATATATATATATATATTCTATGGTGCATGCCTTTTGTAATATTATTATGTGATCCGTATCTATTTATATGTAATATGCAACATGAAAGTACAATGGTTGAATTGTATGTGTTACCTGTGAATCATCTAATATTGTCATGATTTTCGTTTGCAAAACGATCGTTCTATTGCCTACCAATGTACATATCACTTATTTAAGATCAAATTGCACATAGAAATATTGCCTCATTGCCCAGGGTCAGTACAGACAATTCACAGTGAAATCTACAGTTTGACAGTTGTTTCAGCCAAACGGCTTCCAGCTTTTCAACAGCTGAAAGTTCACAGCAGCTTTTTCATAGCTCACAGCTCACAACAACTTTTACAGAATCTGCAGCTCAACCAAACACCTTCTAAGAGAGGTTTCGTTAGGGCAAGCACGGATTGTGTGTACTTCATCGAGAACTACACTTGGAGCAACAATGGCCCCAACCTTTACCATCCTCCTGTCATCAAGAACGACATTTTTTTTGCAAAAAGGCCCCCAGTTGCATTAATCAGCACACAGCATTACAGAACACCCCTGCAAAGAATGAAAATTACAACTAAGTCCCTCAGGAGCTGGCCTTCTTCCTCCTCCCAGACGAGCTGATGGCGCGCCGCCCCCACCCCTCCCACCGGAGCTGGGCTGACCAATATTATACATACTAAATCCCACCATACATAACTGCAAAGATAATTATACGTACACATGTCAATATTATTTATTATACAAAGTCGAAAGCAACAGCAACATCTGCTGGCCCTGCCTTGCCTTGTTCTCTTTAGCTCATCAAGTCTAGGGGTCCAGGCACCAGCAGTAGTAGTCTGATCCCGAAAGTGCCAGGAGTTCTTCTGGGCTCATCCTCTCCAGCTCCCTCCGCCTCCAGGCCGGGTAGTTATTCTGCGCCTCCCCTGAACCAGAGGCATAGTCTCTCGGGTGAGCTTGTGATCTCATCCTGATATATAGTCTCATCACTGCCACGCAGTCCTCGTATGGATCCTGAATGCCAGTATGGACCTCGTACCTACAATGGGATTGGGATAGAAGGACAATCCATTCAGCAATATGCAATGACCAAAGGGTTCAGAGAGTTTGTATATCTCAGTTATCAAGTGACATGCATATATACCCAAGATATGCTTGTGCAAGGTACTTGACCGTGTTGCTCAGCCTGCTGGTTTTCATCAGCGGTGGATACTTTGCAGTGTCCCTGCACATCCATAGATAAATTGTGTCAAGAAAAATAGGAGAGGTAGTTCAAGAAGATAGGAGGAGAAACAACTGTAGCTAGCTCACTAAGCAAAGATCTGTACCTGATCATGAATGCAGGGTACTCCAACCCTAGGCACTCAAGGTCATGGTCCACGCCATGGCCAACAAGGATCCTTGCCCTTCCGTAGCTCCTTGGCAGTATATTCCTCAGCGGCTCCCCGTTACACAGGATGTCCTGGATGCTCCTCTGCACAAGTTTCAGTGGCATTGCGTTTGCGTCCCTCAAGTACTCCGGCCTTATCCCAGTCACCTGATACCTGAAGAGCCAAATCTTCAGCTTGATATTTCACCTCCTCAGAAAACAAACCAGCATCTATATCTCTAGTTGATTTTGTGTCTAGCTACTCCCTCCGTAAAGAAATATAAGAGCGTTTAGATCACTATTTCTTTACAGAGGGAGTACTAAGTAGGGAGTGTACGACTAGTAATGGATTCCAAGGTAAGCTACCTGTAGTTTGTGACAGGCAGCGTAGGTTTTACATAGGTCTGGAAGATGATGTACTCATCTTCTCCAACAAGGCACACTTTTGCACAGAGATCCAGCGAGCCGTCACTACCTCCTCCAACCATCTTGCAGGCCATGGCAACCGCGCGTCCACCTGCGCCACCCTTAGCCTTAGGCATCTGAGAAAAAAGAACACAACAAATTAAAAAGGGAGAAAAGAAACATCATAATTCATCTATCGGCAACATTTCTGTAAAAAGTTGACCGGGCCGGGAGCTCTAGCATTCAAGTGAAGAAGATAGAAGTCGGCCAGTCATGGGGACCCAACGGAACGGAAAACATATATCACCGGAGCAGCGCGGGAGTACTGGCAGGCGCTACGGTGATATCTGGCGGCGGCGGGGCTGCCGAAGATGTTGAGGCAGATGCCGCAGCCGCGGGCGCTGAAGACGCGCGCGCATTCCACCTTGGGCAACGGCCCTTCATTGTCAAGAAAAGATCAAAAGGCAACAAGATATTATCACAACATCAACATACACGTGAAAGATGGAACGGAAGAATAACATGCATGCATGAGCGGAGCCCAGCGTCTTCAGCTGTTTGTTGTTGCTGTAAAAAAAAAAGAGATGTCGATGTTGGCAGCTAGCGTCTATTCTAGTCGTCGAATTGCTGCTTACCGATGAGGTGCTCCCTGAGGGACTCCAAGGAGCGGCAGTGCTTCCTGCAGGCGCCGCACTTGGGCTCATGGACAGAGTGGTACGACACCTTCATGTGCTCCACAAGGTGCTCCATCTTGTTGTACTGCCTGAAGCACGCCGAGCATTTGTTCCTGATACATGCATACATACATACATACATGCTTCATTTAGGCAAGCATCCGTCTCTCTCGTACCAGCCTTCAAGCTAGGCAACTATTGCAGTTTGTTAGCAGGTCACTGGGATAAGAAATAAGCTGCGGATGGCTTAAACTCTAGTATATGTGGGTTATCAAGGAAGTTCACACAGTCATGGCGTTTCTCAACATCTTCTTACCTCAAGGTCTCCGCAGACGACTCCCTTCTGATGTCCATGAGATTCCTGCAGATCTCTCAAATCTCGAGGTTGGCAAGGATGAGCGATATGGGGAGCCTATTTATAGGCGCGGCCTCGTCGAGAGATGGAACCTTCACCAGAAAGAGCCCTGACTGTCATTGCGAAATTGCTTCACTTATGGAAAGCACTTACGGAAATTGCCATATGGACGGAGGTGGCAGCAACTAATTCATCCCACCCTCTTGGATTCCCGGGGTGGGGCCCTTCTCCCTCCAATCTGATAACGACATCTCTATCCGTAAGTAGTAAAATGCGTTTATCAGAAAACGACTAATAGTAGTTTTTCCCAACACTTGATTTTTGGGTCTTACGGAAACTAGTTTTAGATATCTCCGAGTTTGTTAGACAAAACTAAACAAGGTATTAGTTTGTTACGCCGGTAATTGAGGACAAACGTTTAGTGCTGGCGGACCGGCCAAGTCTTTTCCAGCCACCGATTCCCTCTTTCTTTTTCCTTCTCAACCGCTCAGCCTTATCCTTTCATCCTCTATCCTTTTCTTTCTCATCCGCCATGGACGGCATCTTAGCTCGCACCTCCCCACCCACCCCCCCCCCACCCACACTAAGCCCCAAACCACACCCCCCCCAACCCCACCCAAATCAAACACCACCCCCCCCCCCATCTGATCCCTCCTTGCATAGTTCTTGGACCACGGATGCGGTGGGCTGTAACCTAGAGCTGGAACCAGTGCACCCCGCTGCTTCAACCGGCGAAAGGGCTTCGCGCCGTGGAGACAGATGGCGGGCTGCGGTCGACCTTTTTGCTGCAACCGGCCAACCATTTGCTGGAACCGGCATCAGTTTTTGCTGCCATCGGCCAGCGATTTGCTGGAACCAGATGCGCGCTCAGCTTCGACGTGCGATTATTGCTGGAACCAGTGTATGTTTATGCTGGAACTAGCTTTTCCTTTTGCTACAATCTTTTTTTTGTTTGCTACAATAGAACCAATTCGAGTCTCCCTTCAGAGTTATTTTGCTGGAACCAGCATTTTTTTCTGCTGGAACTAGCAAATTTTTTTCCTACAATCAACCACCGAAGTTTTCCGTGTTGAGGTTAATTTTGCTGGAACCGGTGTTTTTTTTTTGCTGGAACCTTATAATGAATTTCCTTCGACCGACCACTGAGGATTTTTGTTATTTTTTGCTGGACACAATGGTGCAAGCCGACGACCGCGGCGAGCCGGAGGAGGTCCACGGCGAGCCGGAGGCGGGGCTACGCTAGGGCTGCTGCAACCATGGCACCCGCGAGGTGGATCTGGTTGTTTTTAGCGCTTCATGCTCAATGAATCGCCTCTGGAATCAATAGCGGCCGTTATGCAATTCCGGCGGCCAAGGGGCGGGACCTCGCCGGAGCTCGCGGGGAACGGCCACAACGGCGACGGGGATGGGTGGTGGTGGTGTGCGCGTGGAGAGTGTGTGGATCCCCTTGTTTTTCTCTCGAGCAGTGCGAGGAAGAAGACGACGCAGATGGGTCAAATCCAACAGCTACGCATGATTTGATCGGGTGGCTGTGCGTCGACCGGCCCAAATTTGGGCCGGTGCACCGGCGCCTAGCACTGCCCTAAGAAAAATCAGCTTCCTAAATAGTACTTGTTATCCAAACAACCCCCTAGTGAAAACAAAAAATATGTTACATAATACATAATTTCTTAATGTCATCTCTTGCAATCAGCGCTCCCAGATATATAAAAATATGTGATGATTAAAATTAATTAAGATAAGGTGTAATGAAAAGATAGCATCTCGTACAATGGCGTGTATTATCTTGTCTTTCATTTAAAGAGGTCATCTCTTAGCTAAGAGAAGACAAATATATTTTTCTCTCTTTTATGTCAGCAATCATCATATGTGACTTTGCTAAGATAGCACAATTGTACGTGCCCTAAGACAGTAGCGCCCCTAGGATCGGCATACGCCCTAGGCAGCCCCCTTGCAGCTACAGCAGCCACAGTACAGCACAGTACCTACAGTCTCCGAAGTGCTCCTCCGCCATGCCCCTGGCCGCGGCCCGGGATGCCTGGGCCTGGTGCCGCCATTGCCATAAGACATCTGCTCTTTTTAAAAAGAAACCATGTGGATGTAAGGAATTATGTGGCTTGATAACTTCCAAAATTCATGAAAAATATGATCGTGTAGGAAAGACAAGAGATAGATAAATCATATAACACAAACAACATTGCCGTAAAACCGGTATTTTCCCACATTTGGGAACACCAGTGTGCCTCAACTCAGGCTTAGGTTGCCGTTGTTAAACTGTGTCATGCTGAACTAATTTTAGTTGTTGTAGCAAAGTAACTGCATACAAATGGGCACCTTGTTTGGCTGCAAACTATAATCTAACTAACTAACTACTAAACAAAAGTCTTACACATACCACAACAATAGATAGTTTTCTTATTTTTTGTTAGCTAAGATACGTCTTTAATTTATTTCCCTACAAGACATATACTTAAAGCAGCCAGTTGAACGGCAAAATATGTTTAAAGTAAAAACTCAACAAATGGGATTATAATAATCTACCGCAATGCTAAAGCCAACCTTGACATATGATCGGTGCCAATGCAATGAGTTGCAGTAAATCCCCTCTCGAAGAATTAATATGGCATATATACCCATGCTAGCTAGTAGTATGTAAGCTGTCTATTTTCCCGCCTTGACTCGTAAGGATTTGAGAATAAATTCATGCGTTTAGCGCCTGGGAAGCAGAGGCATTTTGTACACTATAAGTCCTATGTATGGCGGATAAGGCCAGTTGAAACTTGAACATGAAAAATGCTGCTATCACTTCCCACGGAAAAATAATGCCGTACACTGCCGACCAGTTAGTTTTAATTCAGCGGACGTTTCAACGTCAAAAAATAACAGAACCAGACGAGGCTCACTTTCCCCTCTCTCGATTTCTCGTGTGCTACAGTGTTTCCAGGCGAAAAGAGGGGCGACAGGAGAGAGGTGCCCTTCGGCGGTGGATCTGGCGTTCCCCTTCGCCTCCAGGGGCCATGTCGGAGCCTTGGGGGGTTGAGGGGAGCCCAGATCCCTGTGCGGAGGTGTATATAAAGTAGATTTAGGGGTGTGCTTCCCCGGCATTGTCATCATGACGGCGATGGTGACGACGCGCGGAATAAGTGATCGCTCGACTTCTTTCCGTTCAATCGGCGTCAGTGCTGGTGTTGCCGAGGAGCTAGGAGCCTTTTGTCTCGCAGATTTGGCCGTGGCGGCCATGGCGGTGTCGGGTTCTGTGTTGTTCTGTGGTATCTTCTTGCTGGTTGTTGCAAGTGCAATTCCCTGGGCGAATCTGTGGCTGGCAGCCATGTTTGACCAAGCTCTTGATGTATCTCGTCGTCGCCGGAGACGATGGTTGCAGTAGGCCGGCCCTCGTTGCTTGGGGGGAGGTTCCCCGCCCGCACCAGGTGCAGTATTGCCGAGGCTATGGCCTTTGACACACGAGGGTGTCTCCCCAGTGATCCGCGTCTTTGCCCAGCGGGGGATCCGTCAAGTTGTCGAAGCACACCGGAGCTGCTTCGAGGTTCAAGCGGCGCTGCTGGTTGTACTGCTTTATGGACCAGATTGTAATTTTCTTTTCTTCAGGGTCTTGCTTGTAAAATCAGGGGACAACGTGGCTTCATCCAGATGTTTCCTGTAATTTCCAGTTTAAGATATCCCGCAAAAAAAAGCAGTATATATATATTGAAGGAAATATGCCCTAAAGGCAATAATAAAGTTGTTATTTATATTTCCTTATATCATGATAAATGTTTATTATTCATGCTAGAATTGTATAAACCGGAAACTTGATACATGTGTGAATACATAGACAAACGAAGTGTCCCTAGTATGCCTCTACTAGACTAGCTCGTTAACCAAAGATGGTTAAGTTTCCTAACCATAGACATGTGTTGTCATTTGATGAACGGGATCACATCATTAGAAGAATGATGTGATGGACAAGACCCATCCGTTAGCTTAGCATAATGATCGTTAAGTTTTATTGCTAAAGCTTTCTTCATGACTTATACATATTCCTCTGACTATGAGATTATGCAACTCCCGAATACCAGAGGAACACCTTGTCTGCTATCAAATGTCACAACGTAACTGGGTGATTATAAAGATGCTCTACAGGTGTCTCCGAAGGTGTTTGTTGGGTTGGCATAGATCAAGATTAGGATTTGTCACTCCGTGTATCGGAGAGGTATCTCTGGGCCCTCTCGGTAATGCACATCATATGAAGCCTTGCAAGCAATGTGACTAATGAGTTAGTTGCGGGATGATGCATTACGGAACGAGTAAAGAGTCTTGCCGGTAACGAGATTGAACTAGGTATGATTATACCGACGATCGAATCTCGGGCAAGTAACATACCGATGACAAAGGGAATGACGTATGTTGTTATGCGGTTTGACCGATAAAGATCTTCGTAGAATATGTAGGAGCCAATATAAGCATCCAGGTTCCGCTATTGGTTATTTACCGAAGAAGTGTCTCGGTCATGTCTACATAGTTCTCGAACCTGTACGGTCCGCACGCTTAACGTTCGATGACGATTTGTATTATGAGTTATGTGATTTGATGACCGAAGTTTGTTCGGAGCCCCGGATGAGATCACGGACGAGACAAGGAGTCTCGAAATGGTCGAGAAATAAATATTGATATATTGGATGGCTATATTCGGACATCGGAAAGGTTCCGGTGAAGTTCGGGAAAAACCGGAGTGCCGGAGGGGTTACCGGAACCCCCCGGGGAACTAATGGGCCATGATGGGCCTTAGAGGAGAGAGAGGAGGGCGGCCAGGGCAGGCCGCGCCACCCCCCCCCCCCTTAGCAGTCCGAATTGGACAAGGGAAGGGGGGGCGGCGCCCCCTTTCCTACTTCCTATCCCTCTCCTTCCTTCCCCCTCTCCCGGGAGGAGGACTCCTACTAGGACTTGGAGTCCTAGTAGGACTCCTCTCTCCCGGTGCGCCTACAGGGGCCGGCCGGCCTCCCCCCTCCCTCCTTTATATACGGGGGCAGGGGGGCACCCTAGAACACATAAGTTTCTCTCCCAACCATGTGCGGTGCCCCCCTCCACAGTTACACACCTCGATCATACCGTTGCAGTGCTTAGGCGAAGCCCTGCACCGGTAACATCATCATCACCGTCACCACGCCATCGTGCTGACGGAACTCGCCCTCGTCCTCAACTGGATCAAGAGCACGAGGGACATCATCGAGCTGAACGTGTGCTGAACGCGGAGGTGCCGTACGTTCGGTACTTGGATCGGTTGGATTGCGAAGACGTTCGACTACATCAACCGCGTTACTAAACGCTTCCGCTTTCGGTCTACGAGGGTACGTGGATACACTCTCCCGTCTCGTTGCTATGCATCTCCTAGATAGATCTTGCGTGATCGTAGGAATTTTTTTGAAATGCTATGTTCCCCAACAGTGGCATCCGAGCCAGGTCTATGCGTAGATGTTATATGCACGAGTAGAACACAAAGAGTTGTGGGCGATAATAGTCATACTGCTTACCACCAACGTCTTACTTTGATTCGGCGGTATTGTTGGATGAAGCGGCCCGGACCGACATTACATGACCGCGTTCATGAGACTGGTTCTACCGACGTGCTTTACACACAGGTGGCTGGCGGGTGTCTGTTTCTCCAACTTTAGTTGAATCGAGTTTGACTACGGCCGGTCCTTGTTGAAGGTTAAAACAGCACACTTGATGAAAAATCGTTATGGTTTTGATGCGTAGGTAAGAACGGTTCTTACTAGAAGCCCGTAGTAGCCACGTAAAACTTGCAACAATAAAGTAGATGACGTCTAACTTGTTTTTGCAGGGCATGTTGTGATGTGATATGGTCAAGACATGATGTGATACACGTTATTGTATGAGATGATCATGTTTTGTAAAAGTTATCGACAACTGGCAGGAGCCTTATGGTTGTCGCTTTATTGTATGAAATACAATCGCCATGTAATTGCTTTACTTTATCACTATGCGTTAGCGATAGTTGTAGAAGCAATAGTTGGCGAGACGACAATGACGCTACGATGGAGATCAAGGTGTCAAGCCGGTGACGATGGAGATCATGACGGTGCTTTGGAGATGGAGATCAATGGCACAAGATGATGATGGCCATATCATGTCACATATTTTGATTGCATGTGATGTTTATCTATTATGCATCTTATTTTGCTTAGTACGACGGTAGCATTATAAGATGATCCCTCACTAAAATTTCAAGGTATAAGTGTTCTCCCTGAGTATGCACCATTGCGACAGTTCGTCGTGCCGAGACACCACGTGATGATCGGGTGTGATAAGCTCTACGTTCACATACAACGGGTGCAAGACAGTTTTGCACGTGCGGAATACTCGGGTTAAACTTGACGAGCCTAGCATATGCAGATATGGCCTCGGAACACTGAGACCGAAAGGTCGAACGTGCATCATATAGTAGATATGATCAACATAGAGATGTTCACCATTAAAAACTACTCCATCTCACGTGATGATCGGACATGGTTTAGTTGATATGGATCACGTGATCATTTAGATGACTAGAGGGATGTCTATCTAAGTGGGAGTTCTTAAGTAATATGATTAATTGAACTTAATTTATCATGAACTTAGTCTGATAGTTTTTTGCATATCTATGTTGTAGATCAATGGCCCGTGCTACCGTTCCCTTGAATTTTAATGCGTTCCTAGAGAAAGCTAAGTTGAAAGATGATGGTAGCAACTACATGGACTGGGTCCGTAACTTGAGTATTATCCTCATTGCTGCACAGAAGAATTATGTCCTTGATGCACCGCTAGGTGACAAGCCCGCTCCCGCTAATGTAGACACTATGAACGTCTGGCAAACGTGGTCTGATGACTACTCTATAGTTGAGTGTGCCATGCTCTACGGCTTAGAATCGGGACTTCAAAGACGTTTTGAATGTCATGGAGCATATGAGATGTTTCAGGAGTTGAAGTTAATATTTCAAGCAAATGCCCGAGTTGAGAGATATGAAGTCTCCAACAAGTTCTATAGCTGCAAGATGGAGGAGAACAGTTCTGTCAGTGAACACATACTCAGAATGTCTGGGTACCATAACCACTTGACTCAGCTGGGAATTAATCTTCCGGATGATTGTGTTATTGACAGAGTTCTTCAATCACTGCCACCAAGCTACAAAGGCTTCGTGATGAACTATAATATGCAAGGGATGAATAAGAAAATTCCCGAGCTCTTCGCTATGCTCAAAGCTGCGGAGGTAGAAATCAAGAAAGAGCATCAAGTGTTGATGGTTAACAAGACCACTAGTTTCAAGAAAAAGGGCAAGGGAAAGAAGGGGAACTTCAAGAAGAACGGCAAACAAGTTGCTGCTCTCGGGAAGAATCTCAAGTCTGGACCCAAGCCTGAAACTGAGTGTTTCTACTGCAAAGGGACTGGTCACTGGAAGCGGAACTGCCCCAAGTATTTGGCGGATAAGAAGGATGGCAAAGTGAACAAAGGTATATTTGATATACATGTTATTGATGTGTACCTTACTAATGCTCGTAGTAGTGCCTGGGTATTTGATACCGGTTCGGTTGCTCATATTTGTAACTCGAAACAGGGGCTACAGATCAAGCGAAGATTGGCTAAGGACGAGGTGACGATGCGCGTCGAGAATGGTTTCAAGGTCGATGTGATCGCCGTCGGCACGCTACCTCTACATCTACCTTCGGGGTTAGTTGAAGACCTGAATAATTGTTATTTGGTGCCAACGTTGAGCATGAACATTACATCTGGATCATGTTTGATGCGAGACGGTTATTCATTTAAATCAGAGAATAATGGTTGTTCTATTTATATGAGTAATATCTTTTATGGTCATGCACCCTTGAAGAGTGGTCTATTTTTTGTTGAATCTCGATCGTGATGATACACATATTCATAATATTGATGCCAAAAGATGCAAAATTGATAATGATAGTGCAACATATTTGTGGCACTGCCGTTTAGGTCATATTGGTGTAAAGCGCATGAAGAAACTCTATGCTGATGGACTTTTGGAATCACTTGATTATGAATCATTTGATGCTTGCGAACCATGCCTCTTGGGCAAGATGACTGAGACTCCGTTCTCTGGAACAATGGAGCGAGCTACGGACTTATTGGAAATAATACATACCGATGTATGCGGTCCGATGAGTGTTGAGGCTCGCGGTGGCTATCGTTATTTTGTGACCTTCACAGATGATTTGAGTAGATATGGGTATATCTACTTAATGAAACATAAATCTGAAACATTTGAAAAGTTCAAAGAATTTCAGAGTGAAGTGGAAAATCATCGTAACAAGAAAATAAAGTTTCTACGATCTGATCGCGGAGGCGAATATTTGAGTTGCGAGTTTGGCCTTCATTTAAAACAATGCGGAATAATTTCGCAACTCACGCCACCTGGAACACCATAGCGTAATGGTGTGTCCGAACGTTGTAACTGTACTTTATTAGATATGGTGCGATCTACGATGTCTCTTACCGATTTACCACTATCGTTTTGGGGTTATGCATTAGAGACAGCTGTATTCACGTTAAATAGGGCACCATCTAAATCCGTTGAGACAACACCGTATGAACTATGGTTTGGCAAGAAACCTAAGCTGTCGTTTCTTAAAGTTTGGGGTTGCGATGCTTATGTGAAAAAGCTTCAGTCTGATAAGCTCGAACCCAAATCGGAGAAATGCGTCTTCATAGGATACCCAAAAGAAACTGTTGGGTACACCTTCTATCACAGATCCGAAGGCAAGATATTTGTTGCTAAGAATGGATCCTTTCTAGAGAAGGAGTTTCTCTCGAAAGAAGTGAGTGGGAGGAAAGTAGAACTTGATGAGGTAGTGGTACTTTCTCTTGAATTGGAAAGTAGTTCATCACAGAAATCAGTTACAGTGATGCCTACACCAATTAGTGAGGAAGCTAATGATGATGATCGTGAAACTTTAGATCAAGTTACTACAGAACCTCGTAGGTCTGGCAGAGCACGATCCGCACCAGAGTGGTACGGTAATCCTGTTCTGAAGGTCATGCTACTAGACCATGATGAATCTACGAACTATGTGGAAGCGATGATGAGCCCAGATTCCACGAAATGGCTTGAGGCCATGAAATCTGAGATGGGATCCATGTATGAGAACAAAGTGTGGACTTTGGTTGACTTGCCCGATGATCGGCAAGCCATGGAGAATAAATGGATCTTCAAGAAGAAGACTGACGCTGACGGTAATGTTACTGTCTACCAAGCTCGATTTGTTGCGAAATGTTTTCGACAAGTTCAAGGAGTTGACTACGATGAGACCTTCTCACCCGTAGCGATGCTTAAGTCTGTCCGAATCATGTTAGCAGTTGCCGCATTTTATGATTATGAAATTTGGCAAATGGATGTCAAAACTGCATTCCTTAATGGATTTCTTAAAGAAGAGTTGTATATGATGCAACCAGAAGGTTTTGTCGATCCAAAAGGTGCTAACAAAGTGTGCAAGCTCCAGCGATCCATTTATGGACTGGTGCAAGCCTCTCGGAGTTGGAATATATGCTTTGATAGTGTGATCAAAGCATATGGTTTTATACAGACTTTTGGAGAAGCCTGTATTTACCAGAAAGTGAGTGGGAGCTCTGTAGCATTTCTAATATTATATGTGGATGACATATTATTGATTGGAAATGATATAGAATTTTTGGATAGCATAAAAGGATACTTGAATAAGAATTTTTCGATGAAAGACCTCGGTGAAGCTGCTTATATATTGGGCATCAAGATCTATAGAGATAGATCAAGACGCTTAATTGGACTTTCACAAAGCACATACCTTGATAAAGTTTTGAAGAAGTTCAAAATGGATCAGTCAAAGGAAGGGTTCTTGCCTGTATTACAAGGTGTGGAGTTGAGTAAGACTCAATGCCTGACCACTGCAGAAGATAGAGAGAAAATGAAAGTCATTCCCTATGCCTCAGCCATAGGTTCTATCATGTATACAATGCTGTGTACCAGACCTGATGTATGCCTTGCTATAAGTTTAGCAGGGAGGTACCAAAGTAATCCAGGAGTGGATCACTGGACAGCAGTCAAGAACATCCTGAAATACCTGAAAAGGACTAAGGATATGTTTCTCGTTTATGGAGGTGACAAGGAGCTCGTTGTAAATGGTTACGTTGACGCTAGCTTTGATACTGATCTGGATGACTCTAAGTCACAAACCGGATACATATTTATATTGAATGGTGGAGCTATCAGTTGGTGCAGTTCCAAGCAAAGCGTCGTGGTGGGATCTACGTGTGAAGCAGAGTACATAGCTGCTTCGGAAGCAGCAAATGAAGGAGTCTGGATGAAGGAGTTCATATCCGATCTAGGTGTAATACCTAGTGCATCGGGTCCAATGAAAATCTTTTGTGACAATACTGGAGTAATTGCCTTAGCAAAGGAATCCAGATTTCACAAAAGAACCAAACACATCAAGAGACGCTTCAACTCCATCCGCGATCAAGTCAAGGAGGGAGACATAGAGATTTGCCAAATACATACGGATCTGAATGTTGCAGACCCGTTGACTAAGCCTCTTCCACGAGCAAAACATGATCAGCACCAAGACTCCATGGGTGTTAGAATCATTACAATGTAATCTAGATTATTGACTCTAGTGCAAGTGGGAGACTGAAGGAAATATGCCCTAGAGGCAATAATAAAGTTGTTATTTATATTTCCTTATATCATGATAAATGTTTATTATTCATGCTAGAATTGTATTAACCGAAAACTTGATACATGTGTGAATACATAGACAAACAAAGTGTCCCTAGTATGCCTCTACTAGACTAGCTTGTTAATCAAAGATGGTTAAGTTTCCTAACCATAGACATGTGTTGTCATTTGATGAACGGGATCACATCATTAGGAGAATGATGTGATGGACAAGACCCATCCGTTAGCTTAGCATAATGATCGTTAAGTTTTATTGCTAAAGCTTTCTTCATGACTTATACATATTCCTCTGACTATGAGATTATGCAACTCCCGAATACCAGAGGAAAACCTTGTCTGCTATCAAACGTCACAACGTAACTGGGTGATTATAAAGATGCTCTACAGGTGTCTCCGAAGGTGTTTGTTGGGTTGGCATAGATCAAGATTAGGATTTGTCACTCCGTGTATCGGAGAGGTATCTCTGGGCCCTCTCGGTAATGCACATCATATGAAGCCTTGCAAGGAATGTGACTAATGAGTTAGTTGCGGGATGATGCATTACGGAACGAGTAAAGAGTCTTGCCGGTAACGAGATTGAACTAGGTATGATGATACCGACGATCGAATCTCGGGCAAGTAACATACCGATGACAAAGGGAATGACGTATGTTGTTATGCAGTTTGACCGATAAAGATCTTCGTAGAATATGTAGGAGCCAATATGAGCATCCAGGTTCCGCTATTGGTTATTGACCGGAGAAGTGTCTCGGTCATGTCTACATAGTTCTCGAACCCATAGGGTCCGCACGCTTAACGTTCGATGACGATTTGTATTATGAGTTATGTGATTTGATGACCGAAGTTTGTTCGGAGTCTCGGATGAGATCACGGACGTGAACAGGAGTCTCGAAATGGTCGAGACATAAAGATTGATATATTGGATGGCTATATTCGGACATCGGAAAGGTTCCGGTGAAGTTCGGGTAAAACCGGAGTGCCGGAGGGGTTACCGGAACCCCCCGGAGAACTAATGGGCCATGATGGGCCTTAGTGGAGAGAGAGGAGGGCGGCCAGGGCAGGCCGCGCCCCCCCCCCCCCCCCCCCCCCTTAGCAGTCCGAATTGGACAAGGGAAGGGGGGCGGCGCCCCCTTTCCTACTCCCTCTCCCTCTCCTTCCTTCCCCCTCTCCCGGGAAGAGGACTCCTACTAGGATTTGGAGTCCTAGTAGGACTCCTCTCTCCCGGCGCGCCTACAGGAGCCGGCCGGCCTCCCCCCTCCCTCCTTTATATACGGGGGCAGGGGGCACCCTAGAACACATAAGTTTCTCTCCCAACCGTGTGCGGTGCCCCCCTCCACAGTTACACACCTCGATCATACCGTTGCAGTGCTTAGGCGAAGCCCTGCACCAGTAACATCATCATCACCGTCACCACGCCATCGTGCTGACGGAACTCACCCTCGTCCTCAACTGGATCAAGAGCACGAGGGACGTCATCGAGCTGAACGTGTGCTGAACGCGGAGGTGCCGTACGTTCGGTACTTGGATCGGTTGGATCGCGAAGACGTTCGACTACATCAACCGCGTTACTAAACGCTTCCGCTTTCGGTCTACGAGGGTATGTGGACACACTCTCCCGTCTCGTTGCTATGCATCTCCTAGATAGATCTTGCGTGATCGTAGGAATTTTTTTGAAATACTACGTTCCCCAACATATATAGCTGTAGCAACCCTTTAACATCACGGCCAGGCGCATCGTGTCATTTTGAGATAGAATATGCACGTTTTTGTAAACTTTTGTGCTTCAAAATAAGAGAGTTTTCAGCCTGTTGATCGGCTAAAGTCGGTGACAATGGTTAACATCTGAGTACGTACTGTTGGGCATTAAGTGATCTACCGGCTAAATCCTTAAGACTTGAGTCAGCAATTGTGGCTGCTACACTGATGGTACAGTAGACCGGTAGCAGTCATTGCTGACCCTGCACTGATCGGGGGTGACCCCTCTCCAACCAGGTGTCGACTCCCCCCGGTGTACAGTGCAATATATAAGGGAATTATCCCTGAGGAGAGAGAATTGCTGCTCTAAGCCACACACCCACTCTCTCACTCACCGAAGTCTGTAGCTCACCGATCGAGCCTAGCACTGCAAGCAGGGGGAAGGACCAGCACACACGCTCTGCACAAGATCTAGAAGCCAGAAGAAACTGAAGGAAGAAGAAGAGAAGATGGGAGGACCACAAGAGCAAGGTAATCGTCCTGATCATTCCCTCTGAGTGGCTCAAACTTGAGCTAAATGATCCTGGCGCTTCTAACATTAGCATCAAAGCAATTAGCTCTTAAGTTTGAGCCCTCTTATGTTATACTCTAATCTGAATAAGCATGATTATGCTTGCGCTAGGCTTATTCTTCCTGTTAATTAAGTTTGCTTCTGGTTTAGCCCTAAAATTTCTAAGTGCAAGCCCTAACAGAGCAAATAAGAACCTTGGGCTTTGTGTTTGATAAGAAAATAAAGGGGATTAAGGCAAGTTTCCAAACCCTAAGTCAATTTCCCCAATTTCCCGAAACACCAGAGTTCAAATCTCTAAGTTTTTCGCAAAATTTGAGCCTAAGGTTTCGGTTCAAGCATGGATTGAAGGGGGAATGAGTCAATTATGCAATTCCTAAGCTAATTTCCCCAGATCTGAAACCCTAAATCCCCGAATCCCCAATTTCCTAAGAACAATAATCCTAAGTTTATGGTGGTAGACGTTTACCTTAAGGGCATCATCGCCGTCACTGGCCACGGCGGCGTCGGAGCCACCTCTTTAGTATCGCGGGTGCACTCAGGCTCGTACTTGAGCGGCCTCGCTGTCCGCCGCATTAGATGGTGGTCGTGCCACCTCACACGCTTGTCGGCGTTGGGGGCCTGCCACCATGCCAGATCTAGTGAAGCGCCTTCGTGGGGACGCCTGCCCGCCCGCGGCCACCACGCAAAGCACTGCTCGACAGAGCCATGCACTGGCTAAAGCTGCACGCAACGTGGGTGAGAGACAGAAGGGGAGAGAAGCAAATGGGCTAGGGTTTCGCGGGGGCAGCGGCTGCAAGCTGGTTTTGTTCCAGCCGGATGCGCCCTAATGAGGCGGTTAGGCCTGGAGCCCTGGCGGGGATTAGGAGGAGTAAACTGGGTTGGGCTTCTTTTGGCCCAGCTCGGGAGGACCTTTGGCCCATCAGAAAAATGACATTTTTTTCTTTTATTTAACAGTCCTGTGGGCTGCACAGTTATGGGCTGAGTCTGTGTATGCGCTGAAATTGATTGAGAATAATATTCAGTCTTTTTTCCTTTAAGTTTAAATTTTAGAGCTAGAATAAATAAGTATTTCAGGCTATATTTTGCATGGTATTATATGCTCATTAATGTTAGATAATTCTTTAATGCTTTGTTCTTCATCATGCCATTATGTCCCATGTTTAATTAGTTCTTAATGCAATTTATCATGCTTAGTCCTTTTAAGGTATTTTATTTTTATGATGATTATCATTATTATGCCATAATGTCTCCACGGCAAAATTAAGTTTATAAATCCTCCAATTAAGTGTGGCTTATGCTTGTCATTTTGGCCAAAGTTGATTGACGAGCATTTTGACCACAAAATTTTTTTGGTCATGTCCATTTCTAGCCAAATCTGATGTGGACTAGGTTGATAAAAGAAGTTCATGCATGAGGATTAAATAAAGTGTGGCTTGTATTTATTATTCTGGCCAAAGCTGATTAATGAATACTTGTCCACAAATTTTTGTTGCTTTTATTCAATTCTGGCCAAAGTTGTTTTGGATTTGATCAACAAAAGAAGTTTATTATAATTCTTACTGAAGAATTTGATTCTTTTTGCAGCATCTAATGCCTCTCTTATTGCCAAAATAATTAACGGCATAGAGCAATTAAATGGTAGCAATTATGTTATATGGAAGGAGAAGCTTGAGATTACCATGGCTCTGCTGAATAATAATTATGCCCTCTTTCATGATCCTCTCGAAGCACCCAAAGAAGGCGATGAAAATTATGATGCCCTGAAAAGAGATTATGAAGCTGAGAAGGCTAAGTGGGAGGATTCAAACTGTAAGTGCCTCATGATCATTAAGGGCTCCATTGCTCAAAGCATGAGAGGAGCCATTCCAGACTCTCAGAGTGCTAAGGGCTACCTTCGCAAGATTAAGGACCCATTCAAAGGATCCTCTAAAATTTATGCAACAAGTCTTGTCAGAAGGCTTATTGATGAAAAGTATGATCCAACTGGGAGTCTAAGAGAGCACATCATGAGAAAATGCCACATGGCTACTAATCTCAAACAATGGAAATGAAAATCTCAGAAGGTTTCCTTGTCCATTTTTTTATGTCATCCTTGCCTCCAGAATTTTCTCCATTTACCATCAATTATAATGCAATGGATTTGAAATGGGGCATTGATGAGATGATGGCCAGATATGTGCAAGAAGAAGAAAGACTTAAGGCTGAAAGAATTGATCATATCCATCAATTCAAGGTCTCTCAAAAGGAGAGATATCCAAAATTTGTGACTGAATATATGAAGTCCAAGTCTCTTTAATTTAAAGGTAAAGGGAAATCCTCTTAAGTAATCTCAGCAAAAGAAGCCAGAAAGGGTCCTAATGCAGATGGAAAGAATTTTGAAGGATGTCACTTTTGTGGAAAAGGCAGACATGTTCAGAAGGACCGCATTGGGTTTATGAGATGAGTCAATAAGAAAGGTACCAATGTTATTACATTTATTGATGAATCCTTGTATGTTGATTATGCCACCAATAGATGGTGGGTTGACTCAGGTGCCACAACTCACGTTGCAAATTCTTTGCAGGGATTCGATACGAAGAGGACCCTAAGAAGAGGGTTAAGAATAACTAGAGTTGCTAATGGTGTTGAAGCTGAGGCTGAGGCAGTTGGAGAGTTTACACTCATATTCCATACCGGCTTTGTGCTTCGACTACATGATGTTCTTTATGTACCCTCTATGAGGCGGAACTTATTATCTGTCTCATGTTTAGATGATGATAGTTTTCACTATGATTTTGGGAATAAGAGATGTATAATTATGTATGATAATAAAGATGTTGGTCTTGTCTTCCGACAAGACACACTTTATCTTATTTCCTTCAGTGATTACATTAATGATGTTGATCCCTTTTCGAATATGAATGTCAGTACCAAATTTTAGTGAGATGATAATGAGACTTCTTTGAAATTTTGGCACTATTGTTTGTGCCATATTTCGAGGGGGAGGATTGAGCATCTCATTCAAGAACAAGTCCTTCATCCTTTGGATTTCTCAGATGCGGATATTGATCATTTGCATTGCTTGCATCAAAGAGAAATATGCTAAGCAAATTAAGAAGGATGCAAATTGAAGCATAAGGGTTTTAGAAATAATCCACATGGATATATGTGGGCCATTTAATGTGAATTCAGTGGATGGTTTTGATTCATTCATAACATTCATTGATGACTTCTCCCGTTATGGATACATCTATCCTATTAAAGAAAGATCTGAGGCATTAGACAAGTATAAGATTTTCAAAGATGAGGTCGAGAATCAGAATGTTTGAAAGATCAAAGTTGTAAGGTCTGACTATGGTGATGAATACTACGGAAGAAACATTTCTTATGGCCAAAATCCTGAACCTTTTCCTAAGTTCTTACAGGAAAATGGCACGGTAGCCCGGTATTCAGCACCAGGTGAATCTCAGCAAAATGGAGTGGCCGAAAGACGTAATCGCACCCTTATGGATATGGTACGAAGTATGTTAATCCACTCCACTCTGTTGGTAAACTTATGGATGGAAGCTCTAAAGACAACCACGCATATTCTTAATAGGGTTCCGAGTAAATCGGTGCCTAAAACATCGTATGAGTTATGGACTGGGAGGAGACCAACCACGAGTTATTTTCATGTGTGGGGTTGCCCTGCTGAGGCCCGAGTTTCATTCCAAATATGGAAAAGTTAGACCCTAAGACTGTCAATTGCCATATTATTGGTTATCCTAACAAATCTAAGGCATATCAATTCTATTATCCAAATCAATCCACTAAGTTTATTAAAACAAGACGTGTTATGTTCTTGGAAGATGATATGATGGGGCTAAGCAGGACACCTAGGGAAGTAATCTTGGAGGAGAAACGAGAATATGTCCCAGTGCCTACGATCCAAGAACCTGTGTTCCTACTGCATGCTGAGGTTTCACCTCCAGTTGAAAGGACTGTTAATGCCGCACCTGCTGAGATCACTATGACTAATTCGCATGTCACATCTAATGATGCTTGTGTTGAAGATACTCAGCAATCTCCAGCTATCGCTGATGTGCCAAATAATAAACCTCTTTGAAGGTCATAACGGGTCAGAAGATCTGCCATTTCCAATGACTGTGTCACTTACATGAGTGAGAAAATGAATGAGTTAGTGCTGGATGATGATCCCCATATTTAAGGAAGCCATGCAAAGTGACCATTCATCTGAATGGCTTGATGCTATCAAAGATGAAATGAAGTCCATGAGCACTAATGATGTATGGGACTTAGTAGAAATCCCCAATGGAGCCAAAACAGTAGGCTGCAAACAGGACTGGGCGTTCGGTTAAACCGAACCGTTTGGTCCGGTTCTTCGGGTTTTGAACAAATTCGGTTTTGGAAAAAGAATGACCGATCGGTGATCTGAAAAACTGCTAACCGAGCATTCGGGGGACCGAGATTTCGGGTCGGTCCTCGGTTAAGGCCGAATTGACCGATATATCAGAGAATGAAAACAAAAACAGGCACACTTCTGAACTTAATCATCAAATTAACCTTGTGTACACACAAGAAGTAGATCCCGTGAGTAGAAAAATCAGATCCTACTAGCAAGAACCATCACGTGAACTCATCAGGATCTCACGAGCTTATCAAGAAGCTCCAAATCATATAGAAATAGAAAAAAATGCTAGCATCAAGCAATCGAAGAGGAGGCAGGAGATCAGAGGGAAGAGATATGCGTAGGCCGGAGGCCACCACCATCGCCCGTTGGGGTTCAGAGCGAGGAGAAGGAGAGGCGGCGCGCTGGCAGCTAGGGTAAGGACTAAGGAATGGGGAATCGATCGGGAGTGAGGCTGAGATTAGTAGGATGGGCCGCTGGAGGAGGCACGTACGTCGTACGTACAGGAGGAGCAAAGGCTTGAGATGTTGGGCTGTGTGTGGGCCGGCTTTTACGTAGAAATTTGTCCATGTGCACATCTAATTGGTCTCATCGGTTACTTCGGTTAACTAAAGTACAAGACCGAAATTCCTAAATTAATTTCGGTTTTTACAAATTCCAGACCGAACTAAGGATAAGAATTTTCGGTTTCGGTCTTTTCGGCTTCGGTCCCGGTTTTTTCGGTTCGGTAGTTTGGTGCTCGGTTAATATGCCCACCCCTAGCTGCAAATGGGTTTATAAGACCAAACGTGACTCCATGGGTGATGTAAAAAGGTTCAAAGCAAAGCTTGTGGCCAAAGGCGAAACTTCGCTCAAAGAGAAGGAATTGACTATAATGAAACCTTTTCACCAGTCTTTTTCAAGGACTCATTCAGAATTATTATATCACTCTTGCCTCATTATGACTTAGCGCTACATCAGATGGATGTTAAAATGACATTTCTGAATGGTGACTTACATGAGGATCTATACATGGCTCAACTGGAAGGTTTGGTTGTGGAAGGAAAGGAGCATTTAAGATGTCGTCTCAAGAAATCCATCTATGGTTTTAAGTAAGCATCAAGGCAGTGTTATTTTAAGTTTGATCAAGTCATAAAGAAATTTGACTTCAAAGAAAATGGAATGGGTAATTTCATATATGTTAAGTTCAGGGCGAGTAACTTTATCTTCTTGATACTGCATGTCAATAACATACTCTTAGCCAGTAACGATAAGAACATGCTACTGGAAACAAAGAGGTTTCTTTCCTCTAAGTTCGATATGAAAGATCTTGGTGATGCCGCTTATGTTTTAGGCATTGAAATTCACCGAGATAGATCCAGAGGAATCTTGGGGCTATCTCACAGAGCTTATATTGAGAAGGTACTGAAAAGTACAATATGCATAAGTGCTCAGCCTCGTATGCTCCTATTGTCAAGGATGATAGGTTTGGGGCTTTTCAGTGCCCAAGAAATAATGATTATGAATCTACGCAGATGAAGTCAATTCCTTATGCTTCGATCATCGGAAGCATGATGTATGCACAAGTGTGCACTCGCCCTGACTTAGCATTTACAACCAGGATGCTTGGCAGATATCGGTCTAATCCAGGACTGGATCACTGGAAGGCCGCTAAGAAGACCTTGCGCTATTTGCATGGCACTAAGAGCCTCATGCTCACAAATAAGAGATCTGATAACCTCGAGATGATGGGTTATTCAGATGCTAACTTTGCGGGGTGTGTTGACACTAAGAAATCCACGTCTGGTTACATCTTCACCATCGCAGGAGGAGCTATATTGTGGAAAAGCTCCAAGCAAAGTGTCACTGCATCGTCGACAATGCATGCTGAGTTTGTGGCATGCTATGAGGATACCGGCATGCAGCACGGAAGAAGAACTTTATCCCGGGTTTAAGAGTGATTGACAACATATCTAAGCGACTCACTCTTTACTGTGATAATCAAACCACGGTGATCTATTTGAGTAACAACAAGTCAAGTGGTGCTGCCAAACACATTGACATTAAGTACCTGTAGGGTAACACAACAGAAAACAAAAAAAATTCCGATCTACGCACCAGCCTAGGACCACTATGAAGATGCATAAAAGGTTTGATCTGATCGTTACCAACTCATAGCGCAACGGAAGTAGAGTTGGCGAAGATCATCGGTGCAGATCCTCGTAGCTAGGATTTTACAACCTTTCAACCGCGAGGATGTTTTCCCTCGGATAGCCCCTCGGACGGTCCTTCGGACAGCCCTTCGGGAGGCCCTCGGATAGTCCTTTGGGAGGCCCTATGACAGAACCTCGGACAGTCCCTTGGAATTATTTCCAAGGTTTCTTTCCTTTGACCTGATGACGAAGATACTATTATCTCGTCGAGTTGCACTGCCCTCCCACTCACTCTTTTGCAAGAAACATTTTCTTCAAAAATCATACTGCTCTATGTGGCAAACCTTTTGCCTCGGCAGAGTGATGGAGGAATACCCAATAATTTGGGATAACCTACAGAGTAGTACTTGTCTGATTTGGAATAGGTTTGTAAATATTTTACACAAGCCCCATATTCCAAATGTTAAGAAGAGACGTAACATGGTTTGGCATACCATACCATGGCGTTATTTCAACAGATTTGATGGCGCTCTTTTCAGTGTAAAAGTCGCAGTCTCTAAAGCATTACTTTAAAAGTGATAATGGCAAATTGATTTATGTCATCTTTGATCTTAACATGTCATATATGATTCAATTACATCTTCTCGGACATTCCACTCTCAGCAGTGTTCCGGAAGGTGCAAGTTATGAAAACATAACTCATCAGACATTTGCTAAACTTGTAACTCAAATATTCTTTTACAATCTAATTGCAGAAACATAATTTTTTCTTGTTACAATAATTTCTACTTCATTCTGAAAAATCTTTTAAACTATTTCGAAGGATCCAGACTTATGTCTCATTAAGCAAATATTCACATATCTACTTGAGTCATTACTGAAGATAGACAAATCCACTGCTAGGAACAATACGTATTGGACTACACTCATAAAAATGTATGATTACCAGCAAGTTTGTTGCTTGTTCCTTATGGCATGTGAACGGTATTTTAGCCACTTCATATTTCAGAAGAAAGTTGCAAGTGTCAGATGATTCATAATCAAAATGACTTCACAATCCATCAGTATGGAATTTTTCCATGCAGGTTTCTCCAATATGACCAAAATGCAGTGCCACATATATATGGTATTCTTTTAGTATTGCAATATTTTAGCATCATTGTTATGGTTGTATTCTATTTTCAGTGATATTCATAACATACATCCCATTCATGATGGAAGAATGGCCCTTATGTTATTCATAACACTGAACAATAATTGTTCTCTTATGAACAATCTTCTTGCAACAAAACATTATGCAGTGGGCTAGAGTGTATGAAACTCTAAAGTGACTTACGAAAATAAATGCAGAGGTAATACACCGATGGAAAGTATAGCAATTTTTACTACGTTCCCAGCGTGTATCCAAAAAATTATTACTGGCTAGTCTGTTAGGCCGTAATAGTTCTTGCATTGAGTTGCAACAGAATGCAATGGCGTGTAAGTCTCACTAACACCCTTTGGACTTGTCCTTTCTCTTTAAGTTGTTGTTATATGCACCATCACCTCATGACTGGTGTTCTTCTGGATCCCATCGTATCAGTCTAATGCATAGTAAACACTTCACTTATACTTGCAAACAAACATTGCTTTGGATATCTCATATCTTTTAGCCTTTGTTTGTATCAGATACTAGTTTTCAGTTCCATGAATATCACATAACTATCCCAAACTTTCAAAGTTCGGGTCTCATGGAAGCAAACATATTGCACTAAACTGTAATGGAATTCTAGTTTTTGGATCCAAGAACGAGAGTCGCATCATTCATAGCATCAACGGGAGAATACCGAAAGTATGCAATAGGACAAAGTCCGTCACGGCACTCTCGAGGACGGTCCTCTCATTACGTTACCACTCGCAAAGTTTTAACCAGATAATTAACAACTATTCAATTTTAATAGGGAAGGTGGAAACACGAGCCATTATTCTACAACAATTAGCAAATAATACTTAGACTACATTCATAATAAATTACACTAAGAATTAAATAATTTAATTCTAGAGTGCGCTCCCACTCAAATCAATATCTCTCATAATTGATTGTGAGTGATCCAAGACCCATATTGCAATTCAACACCATTGATGTGGACATCAATGATGACGAGAAATACAATCGGTAGGCCATCTTGCCGGTCACATCTCTATGTGATTCTGATTCATCTTTCGATGGGCGTGTTTCGAGCTTAGAACGATCAAGCCAGAACGTCAAGACAACCAAGTGATCTCGCTGCGAGGTCTGACCATCACCCGCCTAATACCTCTCAATTCGTTCGTACCCATGTGGACATGGCGCACCCCGAAAATATACGTATTTCGGACGGTGGTACACTTGGGAGAACCCTAACTACTTGATATTTTAAGTGAGAGATCACCCTAATAAAAGCGACCACGGCACAATCAAAATGGTGCATAAAAAAGGATAAACATCTCAGGCAATTCACAGTAGCATGATTTGGTATAGCCCTTTCTGACAGAGAAGTCATCATTGTCTTCACGAAAGGCTTGCCACCCAATGTATTTAAAGAGCATGTTGCCGGCATGGATTTGGTTGAAAGCCTTTAATCCTGGAGAAGTTACGACCATTATGACACCATCTCCCCATATGCCTAAGAAGGGTTCACTTCTTTATGGAATGAGGTACTGTAGTCAATTTGTTCAACGATACTTAATTTACCATTGTAATTTATTGCCTCTGTATAAATTCCAACAAAGAAATGGACTCATAAGTTTTCAAATAAGTATAAGTTCATGGAGCTCCCAAGTTAAAGAAGTTTCATTTTGAGATGAGATGGTATATTGTAGTAACTGGGTTCTGCAGTACTAGATAATTGACCATTGCAATCATTGTCTCGATATGCCATTTCATTGAGAAGTGGGCTTATAAATTTAGACTTACTATCAAGGAGGAGAATGTTGGACATTAAGTGATCTACCGGCTAAATCCTTAAGACTTGGTTCAGGAATTGCATCTGCTACAGTGATGCTACACTAGACCTATATCAACCATTGCTCACCTTGCACTGATCGGGGGCAACCCCTCTCCAACCAGGTGTCGGCTCCCCTCGGTGCACAGTGCAATATAAAAGAGAAATATCTCCGAGGAGAGAGGGCTGCTGCTCTAAGCCACACACTCTCTCACTCACCTAAGTCTCTACCTCACTGATCGAGCTCAGCACTGCAAGCACCGGGAAGGACCAACACGACTGCACAAGCTCTAGAAGCCTGAAGAAATTGAAGGAAGAAGAAGAGAAGGTGGGAGGACCACAAGATCAAGGTAATCATCCTGATCAAACTTGAGCTAAATGATCCTGGCGCTTCTAACACGTACGTGTATTGAGTTTCCTTATAAGCAACGCTGGCTAGAACCGTGAAAAAGACAAAACTGGCCTTTTTCAAAAAGTTCAGCATAAAGTGAATCAATTTATTTATTTTTTCTTCATAAAATGGACCTTTTGCATGATGCCTGAACCGGGGCGCCATACTAGACATCACAACGCCCTGGTCAAGGGCGCCATAAGATCAGAGTCGACCTGCCACGTCAAACCGGCTGGGATGCATGACGCCTTAACCCATGATAAGGACTACTAGCTAGCTAGCTAGCTCAGGCTTTAGCTACAGAAGCCACTCCACAGCTAGCTAGTTGCCCGCCGAACCACGTGACGGATTTAATTATATCTAGTCAGTAATTAATCGATCGAGAAATGTACGCTTGCCTTTTTTTTCCCTTTGGTTTGGCTACTTACTTTTCAAAGAGAAATACCCGTACGTTGTTACGAAGCAACAAAATATATATAGACATTGGTCAAAGGATTGTTTCATTGCATTAGGAAAAACACCAAGCTTTGCCCCTCCAGCTTGGAGTTGATTTCGTAGCACCGTAGATGGCTAACTCCAATAAAATCAGAAATTATTTCATTAAATTAGTAATAATAATTGTTCACTTGCAGCAAATATATGAACCCATATCGCATTTGAGGTGACCATAGGTTTTTTCCCCTGGTAACATGCGTTACTCCTGCTCCTGCCTCACTATGACACTCATCCTCTCTAGCGATACTTTGCCCTGAGAATTCTTTTCCTAATCCCCATGACGTAAATATACAATAAATGTCTTTGTCTCCTTTTCTCTCCGCCAGCTTCTACTTTTCTCTCCGCCAGCTTCTCGCATCCACTGTCGTTGTCACTGCTTGGCTTTATCCTCCTGTTGCAATTTCCTCATACTTTGAAACATTCATCGCAGTTTTCTTTTCCAAAAAAAAAAAATATGTAAGCGTATTACCGGAATCACCCAAAATGGCTAACTGAAAATAAAAGGAAGAATACTATCAATGGTAACATTCATTTTTACAAGTCCCATGTCCTATCCTACCTCGCCGGCGACCGCACGTTCGGTTGTGAAAATGAATTTTCATATCTTGATCGGTCGTTGTCTGCGGCGCGTCCGCAGGCGTTTGGGGACCGGATTTTACGACTTGTGGCTGTAGATGCTCTTACAACTCCGTTTTGAATCCCACATCTGAAGCCTTTCGTGTTTGTAATAAAATATCGATGTATGCATAGAGCATGTGATGGCAATGTCTTGTCCCAACCTCTTCTTACAGTTTATTTATTTAAATAAGCAAGCACCGACCCGGTTCGAAGCAAAGCTCAGATTGACGAGTCATAGTGCATGCATGCAACTCATTACCTTGTGATGTGATGCATCAGCAGAGAGCAGCAGTAGTTGCAGGCTGCTAGTGATTATGAACAAACGAAGGGATCAATGGATGAGTGAGGCGTGAGCTAATTCTGATGAAGGGCATGGCACCTGGGGCTGGCGTCATGCCATTGAGCATGACGTTTTCGGCTGGGGTGTCATGGTCCCAGCCTCCCAGGCACGTCCACCATGGCAAGTCAGCGCTGACCGCATGGTGTCCTTAACCAGGGCGTCGGACTGTTTAGCATGGCGCCTCGAGCCCGGATGTCATGCAGAAGGGCCATTTTATGAATTTTTTTTTCAAAATTGGTTTATTTTGTGCTAAACTTTTTGAAAAGGGACAAAACTGGCCCTTTGGGCAAAGTTAAGCACAAAATGAACCCATTTTCAATGTATTTCACAAAATGGCCCTTCCTGCATGATGCCCGCACCCGAGGCGCCATCCTAGATTACATAACGCCCTGGTCAAATGCGCCATGGTACCTTGCCGACCTGCCACGTCGGCTCTGGTTGGGCCCATCTGTTGGGCGCATGACGCCCCAATCAGGGGCGCTATGTGGACAGGCATGCCGCCCTGGCCCGCGGCGCCATGACCCTTCGCTGAAAAAGCCCCCCCCCCCCCCTCCCACACCAACCCAGGCAAGGCGCTGCATACCCGAGCCAGAGGGCTCATTCAGTTTCTGTTCATGCCTCTCACCCGCCGGTCGCCCCTCTCTTCCCCCCTCCAAATTCATGGCGTAGAAGTGCGGATCGAAGGGGGAAATTGGTGGATCTTCTTCCCCTCCTAATCCTCAAGGTATTCCCCCAACTTTCCCCTCTTTTTATTGGCTATTTTTTTTTTTGCATTGATCCCATGTGTAGAAACCCTAGTTCATCCCTTTTTCAAAATTTGTTGATATTTGCACTTGTCTTATAAATGTATGGGTAGGGATTTGTATGGTAAGATTAGGATTTGGTACTTATAGTTGGTTTTTTAGTTTTTATGTATGAGTTATTCTTTGTAGCAAATTTGACATAGGGAATACTAATGTTGTTTGCAAATGTGTGTATGCATGTTCATTTGTATGGATGATTTGGCTTAGGTATATATTTGCACTTGTATGTATCCATTTGTTGTATGGATATGGTTTGCACATGTATGTATGTTTGTATTTGCACTACTCGGGATATTTACAAATGACAAGGAGGCTTACGATATACATTGTAATTTTGTAGGATGGCTTCTCTTATCCATCCATCGTACGATCAATTGCATCGTGGACGGTACATGGCAGATGAAGGAAGGGTTTTTTATCAGCTTCACCTAAGGTCCGGTTCGGTTCATGACAAGATGTAGTATGACGAGCGATACAGTGAGTATATCCGGAAGACTGAGCTTCTCCCTTTCATCTCACTCGTGTCTCATTCGATGCCGAAGATGAACCCTTGTGTGATCACGGCACTCGTTGACCGATGGCGCCCTGAGACACATACTTTCCACTTCTTTGCAGGGGAGATGACGGTCACTTTGCAGGATATTTCTCTGATCACTGGACTTCCCATCAAAGGAGAGCCTATTTGTTTTAGCACAGATTCTGAGGGATGGCGTGACATTATGGTTGGACTCATCGGGGGGGGGGAGCCGGGGGTGTGAGGGAAGTCCGCCGGTGCAACTTATCACTGGATTGCTGACAACTTTGGGGTGTGCCCGGATGATGCGGACGATGAAACAGTGCAGCAGTATACCAGGGCATACTTG
The DNA here is from genome assembly GCA_011799875.1 of Thinopyrum elongatum. Lineage (NCBI taxonomy): Eukaryota > Viridiplantae > Streptophyta > Magnoliopsida > Poales > Poaceae > Thinopyrum > Thinopyrum elongatum. Next base: position 31,997,898 of record CM022302.1, on the reverse strand, counting down.
TGGTATGTAGTCAGCCGGATTCTTTTCTCTGATGGCATTGGCATGAACGCTTCCTTTATGTGGCTTAAGCTGTTTGCTGGGTGGGAGCATGGACTCAGTTGGGGTACAGTGGCACTAACTTATCTGTATCGCCAGGTAACTAGTTTTGCTTGTAATAGTGTGTTCACAATGTAGAAATTTTCTTTAGTTTGTATTGACATATTTCTTGTTTGTGTGTAGCTGGACGAGGCGTGCCGTAGGGGCGCGAATCCAAAAAACGCGGGAGAGTCAAAGGAAGCCAATATCAGTGGTCCGATGCTTCTCTTATCGATCTGGAGTTGGGAGCACTTGCCAGTTGGGCGGCCGGCGCCTGCGGGGGTTGGTTACGAGGCGTGGGATGATCATGATGATCCGGACCGTATGCCTACATGGGTGTATAAGTGGGACAAAGTTGAAGGTTTTGTTGGCAATTCAAAGACCATGTATTTGCACTACTGCAACGAGCTCGACATCATGATCCCGGAGCAGGTAATCTTCAAACTCATCACCATCCATGTGCAAGTCTTGATTATCAAGTTGGTCATTCCTGACGGGGCTCAAAGGTTGGATCATTGAAGGTTAGCTCATTGTTGTGTCATACACATCCGGATTGACATGTGTTGAATCTTGAACCGGGCTTCTAACATCACATGAAGATGCACACCAATTCAAATCGATGTGCAACCGAGCACGGACAACCTTTGTGGCAAATAACTCAAATGATTTATCTTGTGAGGCCAACACACTCTCCTTATATGCTTCCCAATGAAACTCGGAGTCAAGAGGCATTATCTTCCAACGAATATGTTGCCCATACCCAACATTATACCTTCCGATTAAGTCAACTCCATCGCTTTCTTCCATCCAATTCAACCTTCTTCAAAGCTCTGCCACAATCTACTCAAGGCTATAACTTGTGGGAAACACCATCACTACCGGCTTCTTCGGGTCACCCTACTCCGCGTCTCCCTTCTCAAACGAGACAAATTCCACATGATGCACATTCATGATCCTCGCCGTCTACAATCATAAACACCAAAATGCATCAATGAAAAATGCAAAATTGGATGACCTAGGGTTTCCCCAAATCGCCACAATGCGGAGATTTCAACCAACAAAAAGAGGAGGAATGAGGGAGAATAACTTTAGGGGTCGAAGGGGAGGACAAATCACCGATTTCGAGCTCCGATCCGAGAAATTTTGTGGGCAGTAGGGAGTGGCATGAGTGGGGCGGCTGGGGTGGAGTAAGGGGGGAAAAGAGAGGGCTTGGAGGGAAAGAGAGGGGGCCGCCAATTTTGTTGATTCAAGGGGCATGGCGCCCTGGGCTGGGGCATCATGCTACTGAGCATGGCGCCCTGGCCTGGGGCGGCATGCAACCAGGCCCTGCCACCGTGGCAATTGCGCGGTGACCAGTATGGTGCCCTTGACCAGGGTGTTATGTAATCTAGCATGGCGCACCAGGTGCGGGCGTCATGCAGGAAGGGTCATTTTGTGAAATATTTTGAAAATAGGTTCATTTTGCGCTGAACTTTGCCCAAAGGACCAGTTTTGTCATTTTTGACGATAGATCACCATGCAGTTGACCACTACCACACTACTGCCTCCTTCAACCGGCTCACTTGTCAGACACCGTTCTCCTGCAGCTGCATGCTCGTCTCGTACAGTCACAACATCGATGGCTCATCTGATCTACACCCCACAGCTAGCAAGCTAGTGCTAGACTGCTAGTGGGCGAGTTAAAGAGGGAAATAAGAGGAGAAAGCAGACGAGCATATCGATCGATCGACCTTGACAGGTCCGGCTTTACTTTGGCCCAAGCTAGAGTGCTCTTTGGGATCGAGATATATATTCCCGGTCAAAAAAATGGGCGTGGAAAGACGGAGCGGGGGAATGAGACGCGCCATCGACGGGGACGGCATCAGCGAGGCGAGAGTATTAGCGGCCGGAATCCCGCCCGTCGGAGAAGCGGCGGCATATCATGGGCCTAGCTAGTCAAAGGAATTATAAGATCCTTGACGGCGACGGCGACGGCGACCTGTCCGGCCGGCCACACCGTGCCCTCGCTGGCTGGCCATAGTTCGATCGGCCTTGCAGTGATATGAAGGGAGGTGGGCCCTAGCCATGCGTGTCCTCGGAAATACTAGATTTTTTGCCTCCGTTCTCCTGCATGTCTTCGGAAATATTTTTTTATGTCTGCAGAATATAAAAAGTGGAAGGCCAGGGAAGAATTGAACATGGGAAACTGCGTATTATTATTTTTGAACAAAAACGCGCTTCTTCTCTTTCTATAGCTAGGATTTGATTTGTATATTTCCAAATGGATTCTATTTGGGAGTAGAATTGGTTGTTTTCTATGGGAGACAAAAATCAGAGAAGATAAGTGGACACCACTTTATTAAATGACACGGTCGAAATTGTCGTTTTCTATCACAATGACTTGTTTTTCTATTTGATGGGAAGTGCTCTTCAAGATGTGGGTATGTTGAACAAAAAAAAAGAAATTTATGTTTGTGTGAATTAATGGTATTTGTCTTGTCATTGAACAGGCCGGGTGTACCAACCGTTGATTCTACAGTGACTAGGCTACCATGGGCCGAGCCACAACCCGGCGACCCTCGGGAGTTGCGTAGAACTTGTTTTCTGCCGATAAATGCTGCTTTTATTAAGTTATAATGTTGCATCAAGAGAATACAAAGCATAATGAGTGGACATCCGGCATTTGCATGATTAGGATACACACAACCAACATTTGTATTATCTTCGTGCGCACTGCATAATATATGTACCCTTCCATAAGTATTTTTTCATTCAGAGCTAATGATATCTCTGTGCTTTTTGTACATGTGTTAGCTAATGCGTTGGTCAAATTGGTTTTTTAACTGAAAACTGTATTGGAGGCCCCGGCAGTTTTGATTCTGTTTTACCTATAACCAAGTAGCTACTTAGAAGTTATTCGACAAACCTTAGAGTAAATTGTGTGAATTCATATTGTCAAATGAAATTTGACATAGCCTTCATTTGAACTATGCTGCATGGTGCTGGGAGGGGTGCAGCCGGACAGAAGCCGTCTCCCTCAACCCCCCCCCCCCCCCCCCCCCCCCCCCCCCCCCCCCCCCCCCCCCCCCCCCCACACACACACACACACCCCAAATCAAACAGACGAAATTTGGTAGAGAAGAAATTGTTAAGCTGGTAATTCATCATTAGGTGTTCTTTTCATGACTGAAAGGTGGTTTTGTCGCACCTAATGCTCGATGTAACTGTAACTTGATTTCTGAACCTTGACATGTTGATCTCGTCATTTGGTAGAGAAGAAAGATTGATATGTGTGATCTGTTTTCATGTCAAGTTTTATCTAGCATGTTCTGTTTTCATTTCGTTGGATTTATAGTTCCATCATATGCCAGTTAGTACTGAAATTGAAGTTCATCGTTTAGTATTTTGATTATGCTTAGCAAATATATTTCTATTGGACGCATGTTTATTTTATGCCATCATCGGCGGGGTTAATCCGGCATACAGATCTCATTGGCGGGTAATGCACCATTACAGCCTGGAGCGCCCGCCTAGACGCTGATCCTGTGTTGTAAAGTTTCTTCAGGAAAATGGATCGTTAGGTCACCGCTGAGCTACGATAGCAATTTAATGGTGAGGGAGAAGGTATTTGTTGATAGCCTTACAAGGAAGCTGCCTCACCCTGCTGAATACTATGCTGCCGCTTGCAGAAGGCAATTGTGTACTAGATTCAGATTTGCCTGATAAAAGGAACAGTGTATTAAATTTCAAAAGTAATCGGTGAGTTCTTTTTCTCTCGACTAAAAGTTTGATTTCTTAACATGGTGGCGTACTGTTGGAATATTTGTCTGAAGCTGGGTATTCATTATATGGAAAGTAAGGGATGCTGATATCTTCGATATTACTTCCATAGCTTGGCCTGCCTTGCGTCTGTGCCCTCTAGCACAAACGGAAGTTGTCGAATGAATTAAAGCAGTTCTCAACTAGCGATTCATCTGTTGCCCTGTCAAAAAATCAATTTAACAAGTGAATATATTGTTCATAGTTTATACCTGTCGTCTTAATAGGTTGGCATCAAGGATCAGACAGTAGTGCTGAGAATAACTGGCCGCCCTATTGGATGCAGCAGAAGACTAGGAGTGACAGAGGTTGGTTTTTTTGGCGATGGCCCAAATTGTTACCAGGTAAAAACGAGTTGAAACATTCTGCACGTCATTTATACTTCCATTTTGTTTGTTCACCTCATTGGATTTGGTTGGTGTGCTTCATGCTTTGATTTGGGGTGCAGCACCTACTAGTTTCTGTTACCACTCTTTTGCGTCAACTATCTTAGGTGCCATCTGCACATAATATTCAGACACACCCTATAAGCATTTATTTCCTTTTGGTATCCGTTGTGTATTATCTTCGTGCGCACTGCATAATATATGTACCCTCCCATAAGTATTTTTTTTTCATTCAGAGCTAATGATATCTCTGTGCTTTTTGTACATGTGTTAGCTAATGCGTTGGTCGAATTGGTTTTTTAACTAAAAACTGTATTGGAGGCCCCGGCAGTTTTGATTCTATTTCACCTGTAACCAAGTAGCTACTTAGAAGTTATTCGACAAACCTTAGAGTAAATTGTGTGAATTCATATTGTCAAATGAAAGTTGACATAGCCTTCATTTGAACTATGCTGCATGGTGCTGGGACGGTTGCTGGTCCGTGACAAGTTTCTTTTCTTTGTCAGATAGTCGTGTTAGCAGAGCCTGTTGATAGTTTAACATACAATACAGTGAAGGTCAGGGCTTCAACAACGAGTTATTAACTTATTTATTATACAACATTCTCATGGTGTGCGCTTCGTCGATAGCTTGCAGTTTCCTCTTATGTAGAACATATTTTGTCAATAAAGCTGGTTTTACCTTAGCCTATAATCATTGTTCTGTCAAGCGAAGCATCTTCTTGTATTTAAAATTTTGCATCGCCATATTTGAGATCCGTCACTTTCCGAAGTTTTATCAATGTGTTTACTATTGTTGTTCCGTCGAGCGCTAACAGGGAGCAATTTGTGATATTCTTCGCTAGGAAAATGACCCCCCCCCCCCCCCCCCCCTGGTTCCTGGCTTCCATTTGGCAGTGGACCAAGATGATAATAGTACCATGTTATCTCAAGGCAGCCACCGTGTAGCAAAAGCTTCATCAACTACCTAAGTTTCCTTCTATGATTCTCTCTCCGCCCCGAATTACTCGTCGCAGAAATGGATAGAAAAGGACAATTTTCAGCACTTGGTACCGCCACGGTCGTTTCGCAAACTGGTTGCGGGAAATGGATATATCGTATCTAGATTATTTTAGGTAAGTGAATTTTGGTAGGGCATTGGCCGTGGAATGGGTATATCTTACCTGAAAATTTTCCAGTGTGTAGCAGATAGTTGCAAGGAAGCCTCTTTTTGTTTTCTTCACGTGAAGAATGCTTTAACTGAAATACAAATTTGTACTTGTAACATCCAGTGTTCACATTTTAATTGAAATCCTTTGAATTCGATCGTAGGATGCATCATGCATGAAACGAAAAAAAAATACGATGTCATTTTAAAAAAAATCACTGCGTCGAATCTATTACCCATCTCCGTAAATATCACAACTCGAAAAATATTTTATATGTTAAATTTCAATATGATTAGTTATAGCAGATTTACATGCCGGTACCTTGGGACGTGATTCCATTTCAAAGGTGCGTTCACACCCCAAATCAAACAGACGAAATTTAATCAAGTTTGATATATTATATGCAAGCTATCGAAATTACATGCAAACTCCCCCAAATTAAATCTAAAATAAACATAAATAGTGGACCGTGACCTCCTTGGCTTGCCCTTGGAGGCCATTTGGCCCACCAACGTTGTCGTCGCTGGGGCGCTTGGGAAACCAGGCCAGCGACGGCGACGCACTCGCGCCCAAGCCGCTGAGCCTCCGCATGCCCCCTTTTTCCTTCTTGGCATAGGCGTCATGCTCTGACTCCGCGACACCGAGCGAGAAGAGCTCCTGGCTGATGCAGCTCCGGCGATAGGCGTCACTCTTTGATGTGGTCTTGGAGCGGTCCTTGGCTTGCGCCGCCGCAAGGTTCAGGTTGGCAAGGACCTAGTCCGACACCACCAAACGTTTTTGTGAAGGAGGCACAACGCCGACCGATCGGGTATTGAGTTTCCTTATAAGCAAGGCTGGCTAGAACCTGCGTCCCTGGAGCTGGAGCTCACGTCCTTCTAGCACCTGATTGGCCCGTCCGTGTTGATAGATCACCATGCAGTTGACCACTACCACACTGCTGCCTCCTTCAACCGGGCCCACTTGTTAGACACCGTTCGCCTGCGACTGCGACTGCATGTTCGTCTCGTACAGTCACGATATCGATGGCTCATCTGATCTACACCCCAGTGCTAGACTGCTAGTGGACGAGTTAAAGAGGGAAATAAGAGGAGAAAGCAGACGAGCATATCGATCTCTTTCAAGGACTCATTCAGAAATATTATAGCACTCGTGGCTCATTATGACTTAGCGCTACATCAGATGGATGTTAAAATGACATTTCTGAATGGTGACTTACATGAGGATGTATACATGGCTCAACTGGAAGGTTTGGTTGTGGAAGGAAAGGAGCATTTAAGATGTCGTCTCAAGAAATTCATCTATGGTTTTAAGTAAGCATCAATGCAGTGTTATTTTAAGTTTGATCAAGTCATAAAGAAATTTGACTTCAAAGAAAATGGAATGGGTAATTTCATATATGTTAAGTTCAGGGAGAGTAACTTTATCTTGTTGATACTGTATGTCAATAACATACTCTTAGCTAGTAACGATAAGAACATGCTACTGGAAACCAAGAGGTTTCTTTCCTCTAAGTTCGATATGAAAGATCTTGGTGATGCCGCTTATGTTTTTGGCATTGAAATTCACCGAGATAGATCCAGAGGAATCTTGGGGCTATCTCAGAGAGCTTATATTGAGAAGGTACTGAAAAGTACAATATGCATAAGTGCTCAGCCTCGTCTGCTCCTATTGTCAAGGATGATAGGTTTGGGGCTTTTCAGTGCCCAAGAAATAATGATTATGAATCTACGCAGATGAAGTCAATTCCTTATGCTTCGATCATCGGAAGCATGATATATGCACAAGTGTGCACTCGCCCTGACTTAGCATTTACAACCAGGATGCTTGGCAGATATCAGTCTAATCCAGGACTGGATCACTGGAAGGCCGCTAAGAAGACCTTGCGCTATTTGCATGGCACTAAGAGCCTCATGCTCACAAATAAGAGATCTGATAACCTCGAGATGATGGGTTATTCAGATGCTAACTTTGCGGGGTGTGTTGACACTAAGAAATCCACGTCTGGTTACATCTTCACCATCGCAGGAGGAGCTATATTGTGGAAAAGCTCCAAGCAAAGTGTCACTGCATCGTCGACAATGCATGCTGAGTTTGTGGCATGCTATGAGGATACCGGCATGCAGCATGGAAGAAGAACTTTATCCTGGGTTTAAGAGTGATTGACAACATATCTAAGCGACTCACTCTTTACTGTGATAATCAAACCACGGTGATCTATTTGAGTAACAACAAGTCAAGTGGTGCTGCCAAACACATTGACATTAAGTACCATATTGTGAAAGATAGAAGGCAGGATCAAACAGTAAGCATTAAGTACATAAGTACTAAGTCAATGTTAGCGGATCCACTTACGAAAGGCTTGCCACTCAATGTATTTAAATAGCATCTTGCCGGCATGGATTTGGTCGAAAGCCTTTGATCCTGGAGAAGTTAGGACCATTATGACACCATCTCCCCATATGCCTAAGAAGGGTTCACTTCTTTGATGGAATGAGGTACTGTAGTCAATTAGTTCAACGGTACTTAATTGACCATTGTAATTTGTTGCCTCTGTATAAATTCCAACAAAGAAATGGGCTCATAAGTTTCCAAATAAGTTCATGGAGCTCCCAAGTTAAAGAAGTTTCATTTTGAGATGAGATGGTATGTTGTAGTAACTGGGTTCTGCGGTACTAGATAATTGACCGTTGCAATCATTTTGTCTCGATATGCCATTTCATTGAGAAGTGGGCTTATAAATTTAGACTTACTATCAAGGGAGAGAATGCTGGACATTAAGTGATCTACCGGCTAAATCCTTAAGACTTGGGGTCGGGAATTGCGTCTGCTACAGTGGTGCTACACTAGATCTATATCAACCATTACTCACCCTGCACTGATCGGGGGCAACCCCTCTCCAACCAGGTGTCGGCTCCCCTCGTTGCACAGTGCAATATAAAAGAGAAATATCCCTGAGGAGAGAGGGCTGCTGCTCTAAGCCACACACTCTCTCACACTCACCTATAAGTCTCTAGCTCAGCGATCAAGCTCAGCACTGCAAGCACTGGGAAGGACCAGCACGATCTGCACAAGCTCTAGAAGCCAGAAGAAATTGAAGGAAGAAGAAGAGAAGATCAAGGCAATCATCCTGATCAAACTTGAGCTAAATGATCCTGGCGCTTCTAACACGTACGTGTATTGAGTTTCCTTACAAGCAACTCTGGCTAGAACCTGCGTCCCTGGAGCTCACGTCCTCCTAGCACCTGATTGGCCCGTGTTGATAGATCACTACTACCACACTGCTGCCTCCTTCAACCGGGCCCACTTGTTAGACACCGTTCGCCTGCGGCTGCGACTGCATGTTCGTCTCGTACAGTCACGATATCGATGGCTCATCTGATCTACACCCCAGAGCTAGCAAGCTAGTGCTAGACTGCTAGTGGACGAGTTGAAGTGGGAAATAAGAGGAGAGGATGAGCCGTACGTGCACGCAAGAAAGCACACGAGCATATCGATCGATCGACCGACCTTGACAGGTCCGGCTTTACTTTGGCCCAAGCTAGAGTGGTCTTTGGGAGGGAGGGCCATGGGGATCTAGATATATATTCCCGGTCAAAAAAATGGGCGTGGAAAGACGGAGCGGGGGAATGAGACGCGCCATCAACGGGGACGGCATCAGCGAGGCGAGAGTATTACCGGCCGGAATCCCGCCACACGTGATAATTAGGCTTGCGAATTATTAAAAAGATTACTTTTGATCTCTTTCCTTATATATGCTGGTTTTTATATGATCAAACGAAGATTGGTGGCTACGTTGTGGTGCAAGAATAGTGATCTAGAAAAAAATGTTGGAGAAAATTACACTTATTCTTTTCTCATAAACGAAGATTTAATATTGACACAGTAATTTTTTATTCGAACGAGTACAAGCAGAAGCACATAGAGCATACACCGGCGGTTAGAAATATCAAAGCCTCCATCCGCCACATGTGATAATTAGGCTTGTGAATTGCTAGGCTCCCAAAATTTCCTAGTTCGGCCACCGTGCGCTACTATGTTCGTGGCAATTCCGAAGCAGAAATCAAAGTTGCAAGTTGGGAGAGCACAACAATAGCTGGCGCATGAGACTGCTAATTTTGCTAGGGTGAACAATACTTGCATGGTGCGGCATGGTGGAATTAGCATTCTTTGTTGTGTCGCATCTCCGTGATGAGTGGTTTTTTGTTCATGATGGTCTTGCTAAAAAATAACGATGAAATATTTTTTGACACTTCATGGTCTTGCTAAAAAATAGTAATTTGAGCAAAAATGGTAACTTGCTCATTAGGATTTAACATTTCTAATACTTTCTATGTGAAACTTTAAGTGGATGAATTTATTTTGTATTGCTCATCTAGTAAATAAATCTATGAAGGCATTGGTCTGTGATCTAAGTTTTTGACACTTGATGAACTAAGTTTTTTTGTCGGTAAAATTTACAGGCTTTGTGGTGTTGCATATCTTTGGAGTTATCGTCGTCGAAGGCATTGGTCCCTGATCTCGTCGCTGTTTGACTACTTCCTCTACAACCGAGGGTGAGCTACGAATCCACCTTAATAATCATGTCACTAGATTTTTTTTCTCGTCAAGTCGCGTAACCTAGGCGTCTCCCGTCCGAAATGGTTGCATCGATAAATATGCATTCAATTGCATATTTATCACCGTAGCTCTTTCGAATTTTCCAGCGTTTTCCACGAACAGCCCGAGGATGTGTAGATTGGGTATGTTGTCCATGCTCTACCTGAGGGAGTCCTGAATTAGGGGGTCCTCGGGTGTCCGGGCTATTTGATATGGACCGGACCGATGGGCCATGAAGATACAAAGCGGAAGACTTTCCCCCGTGTCCGGGTAGGACTCCGTTATGCGTGGATGGCAAGATTTGTGTCCGGATATGTAATTTCCTTCCCCTACGAACCGACTCTGTATAACCCTAGGCTCCTCCGTTGTGTATATAAACTGGAGGGTTGAGTCCATAAAGACAATCAGAATTCTCATAGGCAAGATAGCTAGGGTTTAGCCATTACGATCTTGAGGTAGATCAACTCTTGTAACCCCTATACTCATCAAATACAATCAAGCAGGACGTAGGGTTTTACCTCTATTAAGAGGGCCCGAACCTGGGTAAACATCGTGTCCCCCTTTGTCCCTTGTTACCTTCGATCCTCAGACGCACAGTTCGGGACCCCCTACCCGAGATCGGCCGGTTTTGACACCGACATTGGTGCTTTCATTGAGAGTTCCACTATGTCGTCGGCAGAAGGCTCGATGGCTCGTTTGATCATCAACAACGATGCTGTTTCCAGGTAATCTTTCCTCCCTGGACAACTTTTTGTGTTTGGCGGCTTCGCTCTGCGTGCCAATTCAACTGGTCACCTTGAACAGATCGACAGCTATGCTCCTGGTCACCAGATCAGGTTCGGGAGCCTGAATTACGTCGCTGATATCCGAGGAGATTTGATCTTCGAAGGATTCTCGGCCTCGATCGCCGCTCCTCATATATATGATGGAGGCCCATCGGATTCACTATCAGGCTCCGTTCAAGGATCGACCATCGTCCCTGCCTGGGCCTTAGATCTAGAGCAGACCACCCTGTCCGAAGACGGGAGTCTGAACCCCACCGGACCCTCTCCTACTACGGAGCTCCCTGCCGGAGACCCAGAGGTGACCATATTATCGGCAGGCCTGGAATCAAACAGGGCTCTCCCTGTCATCGGGAAGCCGGACTCACCTCCGGATGTTAACTCCGAACTCTTGAGTCCCGCGTCCGTTGAGCACGGTCGGGCGGCGATTTCCGGACCCAGCTCCGCAGGCTCTCAGTCACCCGTCCAGCTATCGCTCCTAAACGAGGCTCTGGACTTAATGCGATCTCTCGCCATAACGGAGGTATCACTTCCGAACTACGTCCAGCCCGGACTAGGGGCTGAGTGCGGGGAATTTTACGTCCCACCCACCACCCACTTGATAGCCACTGTCGAGGACTTAACCGACATGCTAGACTTCGCCTCCGAGGACATCGACGGACGACGATGTCGGAGCCGAATCAGGCCAAAACCCACCCATCACTGGGCGTTGGACGGCCACTTCTACGTACGACGTGTACATGGTGGATACACCCAAAAATAAGGACGACGATAGCGCTCAAGACCCAATCGAGGACAAGCCTGTCGAAGCACCACCTAAACACCGACGTCAGCGGCGCCGCTCACGACTGCGTCGCGAAAAGGAAAGCAATACCGGCACCGGAGACAATGACACTCCGGAGAACGCCGAAGACTCTGACCACCTCATCGAGCCTGCTGTTGAGCAGGATGAGTGGGAAGAAGGACAAGTCAACCCAGACGAACCTGTCGATCATGAGGATTCAGAGGATAGTAGTTATCTGCCGGCCTCCAAGGAGGATGTTAGCCTTGGTAACGAAGATTTTATCGTACCAGAGGAACCCCTCGAGCAAGAAATCTTCAAGCGATAGCTCATTACCACTGCGAGGAGCCTGAAAAAGAAACAACAATAGCTTCAAGCTGAACAGGATACGCTCAACGGTAGATGGACCAAGGTCCTAGCTTCCGAAGAATACGGCCTCGAGTGCCCAATAAAAAGCTACCCAAAGCGCAGGCTACTACCCCAATTCGACGACAAGGCCCTTGAGCCAATTCCGTCAAGATACAATCATGCTGATGAACCGGACCGACCACCACGTGGATGGGATAAAATGGCTAATCACGCCGAATACCAGCCCGCACCACCTCGCCGTAAAGGCAGAGAGGCAGCGGCTCTGGGCTACACGCATGACTTACGTCAGGACCTGGACAATAGAGCTGGCCAGACCAGATCAATCTACAGATCAAGGGGACGCGCTCCAACACGAGATGACGGCCGTCAAGCCTGGCGCGACAAGCATCACCAAGTTCGGGCCGAGAACCAAACACGGATGTCATCCGAACTCGGCCGTGATGTTGCCCGATATAGAGGCGCCACACACCCCATGTGCTTTACCGATGAGGTAATGCAGCACCAGTTTCTAGAAGGGTTTAAACCCGTAAACATTGAAGCATACGATGGAACGACATATCCCGTTGTATGGATTGAAGATTTTCTTCTCCATATACACATGGCTGGCGGTGACGATCTCCATGCCATTAAATACTTCCCCCTAAAGCTAAAAGGACCAGGACGGCACTAGTTGAATACCCTCCCAGAAAACTCTATTGGCAGCTGGGAAGACTTGGAGGACGCTTTTCGAGACAACTTCCAAGGTACTTATGTCTGGCCACCGGATGCTAATGACCTCAGTCACATAGTCCAGCAACCGGGAGAGTCAGCCCGCAAACTCTGGACTAGGTTCTTAATTAAGAAGAACCAAATCGTCGACTGTCCGGACTCCGAAGCCTTAGCGGCCTTTAAACACAGCGTCCGTGACGAATGGCTCGCCCGACACCTCGGTCAGGAAAAGCCGAAGACTATGGCAGCTCTCACTGCACTTATGACCCGTTTCTCCGCGGGCAAAGATAGCTGGTTGGCTCGTGGAAGCAATTGTACCGGCGACCCTGGCACCTCTGAAGCCAGGGACGGCAACGGAAGGCCACGACGTAACAAAAACAAGCGTCGGAATAACAATGAAGAAACTGAAGATACGTCGGTCAACGCCGGATTCAGTGGCTCTAAACCCGGTCAGCGGAAGAAGCCCTTCAAGGGAAACAGAGACGGTCCATCTAATCTGGACAAGATACTGGATAGGCCTTGCCAGATTCATGGCACCCCCGACAAGCCTGCCAACCACTCCAACAGAAACTACTGGGTTTTCAAACAGGCCGGTAAATTAAATACCGAACACAAGGGGAAGGGGTCTCAAAGCGAGGACGATGATGAGTCCCGTCCACCGAACACATGGGGACAGAAGAAATTTCCCCCTGAGGTGAAAACAGTGAACATGATATACGTCACACATATCCCAAAGAGGGAGCGCAAGCGCGCACTATGGGACATCTATGCCGTAGAGCCTGTCGCCCCAAAATTCAACCCATGGTTGGCTTGTCCGATCACCTTTGACCGCATAAAAGGTTTGATCTGATCGTTACCAACTCATAGCGCAACGGAAGTAGAGTTGGTGAAGATCATCGGTGCAGATCCTCGTAGCTAGGATTTTACAACCTTTCAACCGCGAGGATGTTTTCCCTCGGATAGCCCCTCGGACGGTCCTTCGGACAGCCCTTCGGGAGGCCCTCGGATAGTCCTTTGGGAGGCCCTATGACAGAACCTCGGACAGTCCCTTGGAATTATTTCCAAGGTTTCTTTCCTTTGACCTGATGACGAAGATACTATTATCTCGTCGAGTTGCACTGCCCTCCCACTCACTCTTTTGCAAGAAACATTTTCTTCAAAAATCATACTGCTCTATGTGGCAAACCTTTTGCCTCGGCATAGTGATGGAGGAATACCCAATAATTTGGGATAACCTACAGAGTAGTACTTGTCTGATTTGGAATAGGTTTGTAAATATTTTACACAAGCCCCATATTCCAAATGTTAAGAAGAGACGTAACATGGTTTGGCATACCATACCATGGCGTTATTTCAACAGATTTGATGGCGCTCTTTTCAGTGTAAAAGTCGCAGTCTCTAAAGCATTACTTTAAAAGTGATAATGGCAAATTGATTTATGTCATCTTTGATCTTAACATGTCATATATGATTCAATTACATCTTCTCGGACATTCCACTCTCAGCAGTGTTCCGGAAGGTGCAAGTTATGAAAACATAACTCATCAGACATTTGCTAAACTTGTAACTCAAATATTCTTTTACAATCTAATTGCAGAAACATAATTTTTTCTTGTTACAATAATTTCTACTTCATTCTGAAAAATCTTTTAAACTATTTCGAAGGATCCAGACTTATGTCTCATTAAGCAAATATTCACATATCTACTTGAGTCATTACTGAAGATAGAAAAATCCACTGCTAGGAACAATACGTATTGGACTACACTCATAAAAATGTATGATTACCAGCAAGTTTGTTGCTTGTTCCTTATGGCATGTGAACGGTATTTTAGCCACTTCATATTTCAGAAGAAAGTTGCAAGTGTCAGATGATTCATAATCAAAATGACTTCACAATCCATCAGTATGGAATTTTTCCATGCAGGTTTCTCCAATATGACCAAAATGCAGTGCCACATATATATGGTATTCTTTTAGTATTGCAATATTTTAGCATCATTGTTATGGTTGTATTCTATTTTCAGTGATATTCATAACATACATCCCATTCATGATGGAAGAATGGCCCTTATGTTATTCATAACACTGAACAATAATTGTTCTCTTATGAACAATCTTCTTGCAACAAAACATTATGCAGTGGGCTAGAGTGTATGAAACTCTAAAGTGACTTACGAAAATAAATGCAGAGGTAATACACCGATGGAAAGTATAGCAATTTTTACTACGTTCCCAGCGTGTATCCAAAAAATTATTACTGGCTAGTCTGTTAGGCCGTAATAGTTCTTGCATCGAGTTGCAACAGAATGCAATGGCGTGTAAGTCTCACTAACACCCTTTGGACTTGTCCTTTCTCTTTAAGTTGTTGTTATATGCACCATCACCTCATGACTGGTGTTCTTCTGGATCCCATCGTATCAGTCTAATGCATAGTAAACACTTCACTTATACTTGCAAACAAACATTGCTTTGGATATCTCATATCTTTTAGCCTTTGTTTGTATCAGATACTAGTTTTCAGTTCCATGAATATCACATACCTTATCAAGCCGAACAATTCATCGGTCACTAAGACACCTGACACTGCCAAGCGAGCCCGGTCCACTCTGCAGAACGACAGCTCGGTGAATCCAGAGCTTGAATAGCAGTTTCGCCTCCGCCGATCGCCCCATAAAACAGTGGCATGCGTACCGCGCGTACATAATTACGCACTTAAAATACCTTGGGCAGCGACGGATGCACACTGCGGAAAAGGTCTATAGTGCGGCTTGACCCTATTTGGACCTTAACCTTTTTTTTTCTTTCTTCTCTTTTGTACTACAGGTTCATTAAAAACCTACCTACCCTACAGTCGTGCAAGGGCCCTTTTTGAGGCCCCCCTTTTCGTATAGACGACAATCGACCTCTCCTCTCAAAGGATTTTTCACCAAGGGGAAAGGTGCAGACGTGCGGCAGGGCACCACTGGGGTCTTCAAGACTACCTTTTTATTTTAGGCCCTGTATAAAGCTTCCCCTCATGCACAAACTCTCGGCATGTCAAATAGCCTTGATATTCATGGCATTATCTGTAATAGCACGTCTTGATGTATTAATCAGGGTATAAAGGAAACAGTTGATCGCCAACTTTTGTTCAGTCTTGATTTATTTTTCCATGTGTGATCCCTCCTTGCTTCAGATTGCCACATATGCATTGTTCCAGCCTAAATGCCGGGGGCTCTATCCGGCCACGCATATTTTCAAAAGTCCGAACACCTATAAGGTACTCTTCGGCGTCCCGAATATTGCATTATATGCATCAGCTCTGAATCATGTCTTTGGTCTATAGTTGGGTTGCCCGGCTCCTGTGATTACCCTATTTCGGCTAAGGTAGTAAAGGGAGAACTACTGCGATTGTGTTTCTGGTTCGTCCGGTCAAATACCTTAGTAGAGAAAGCCAAAAACTGACGGTCATGATACGGCGAGAGCTGGTCGGCAATTTGGTGACTTAATACAAATCCTTAGTGATTTACCCCATGTTATACGAAGGGCTGGATTTCGCCTAGTTATGCGACAAAGGCACCCTAGTTCGGATTGCCGCATACGCACTAGGGGCTGGTACTTAGCCCCACAGTCAAACTCCTATGGCTAAGTGAAAGTAATAAAGCCGCATAGTCTGATTGCCTGGTTCATTGCGCGAACACCCCCTTTACGGACCAAGACGTTGGATAAAGTGTGATCGCGCGCTCCACCGAACACCCCCGTAGCATCTACGAGGGGGCTGAAGCCGACGACTGGCAAACTTTCAGAATTAAAACGGCCGCACAGGAGGAAAATAACTCAGGATAAAAGGCATAAATATATGACAAGCTTTGGTTCACAAAATAAAGTTTTTACAGCCCGGATACGTTTACTCAAACATCACGTCCTTTGAGCATTGGCCCTCCACTATTCGGGCACCCGCTAGGACATCTTCAAAGTATCTCTCCGGCTTGCGGTTGTCCTTGCCTTCGGGCGGGCCTGCGGTCGCGACGTCGGTGGCCTTCATCTTTGCCCAGTGCATCTTGACACGAGCAAAGGCCATCCGCACACCCTCTATGCACGCCGAGCGCTTCACAGCATCAACTCGAGGTAGCGCATCGACGAGTCGCCTCACCAAACCGAAGTAGCTACTAGGAATTGGTTCGGCTGGCCAAAGCCAGACTATAAGATCCTTCATGACCAAGCCGAACACCCTATGCAGCTCCGTCAGCTGCTTCATCTGGTTGTTCAGGGGTGTCGGATGCTCCGGTGCCAGGAACTGTGACCAGAACAGCTTCTCGGTTGAGTTCCCCTCTTGGGCTCGGAAGAACTGTGCGGCGTCAGCAGCACTCCCTGTAAGATCTGCAAAGGCGTATGGAGAACTCCACAGTCGAGTGAGCAAAGCATATCTTTGACCTCCAAATACACTCTGCAAAAGAAAAAGCTTACCGGCCGCTATCTGTTTGACCTGCCGGATCTCTTCACGAGCACTTCGGGACTTGACCCACGCCTCTTTAGCCTCCTGGAGGGCTTTGGCGAGTTCGGTCGCTTGGTCCGAAGTCTTCTCCTCCAAGGCCTCGCACTTGCGGATGGCGTCCTTCAGCTCTTGCTCCACTTCGGCCACCCTATCTTCGTGCTAGCGGCGGGCGTCCTGTTCAGTCTTTAGTTCCGCAGCTGCTTTGTCAGCGACTGCTTTATTCACCTTCGCCTCCTCCTTGGCCTGAGGAAGGGTGCTTTTGAGGGTCTCGACCTCGGCCGCGCCAACTGCGCGCATAATCACAGCAGTACATGAGTTAAACTCTGAATTTACATATCAGCTATATGCTAAAACTCTTTAAAATACACTCATACCTTGCGTCTCGTTGAATCGCTTGTTGATGCGATCTATTTCATCATCAGCCAGCTTTAGTTTCCGATTAAGTTCGGAAACTTCAGCGGCCTGGGCAGTTGCCGCCAACAAGGAAGCCTGTTATACAATAGAAAATTACGTCACCTCTTCCGAATACTATGTGATGCTCTGTTCGGCTTTTTCAAACCCAAACAGAGTCTCAGGGGCTACTATCTATGCACAGGTATATCCCTTTATAAAAAAGCATCTAGAGCATTACGTTGCATACCTCGAAGCCTGTTAGTAGGCTGGTGAAGGCTTCGTTCAGCCCGCTTTTGGCGGACTGAACCTTCTCTACCACCACACCCATCAGGGTGCGGTGCTCCTCCATGATGAAAGCACGTTCTAGTGCTTCCACAAGAGTATTCGGTGCCTCCGGATTAGTGGAGGCCGCCGTCGGAGCTGATGCTCCCCCCTCCTTCGAAGGGGGCTGCTCGCCTGACTCCGAAGCCACATTGGTCTCCGGAATGATGTCCGGCTGGGGGCCGGATTGATCAGGGCCCCCACCGTCGGTCGCCATGGGGGTCGCCCCCCCATGTCTTCGGCAGCCGAGGTATCACCCTCGGGCGCCTTCTCGGCAGCCTCGCTCGCCCCTCCGCGGCCCGGAGAGGTCCTTCGAGACAATACCTCGATGTCATCTGCGGTGACTGGTGAAGGGGCTCGCGGTGGCGTCTCGCTCTCTGCCATCTCGGGCGGTAGAGAACTCCGTTCAGATAGTGAAGGGTTGGGAAGGTCACGAGCAGGACTGAAAGACACACGGTGTAAAATGTTATATTATAAAAACATAAAAGACCAAAGACAAATAATAGACCCTTTTGGTACTTACGATTCGGCCAGGGGCTTCACACTGGGAAGCCTCTTGGGGACTGGTTTGGCCTCCGAATTCGAACCATCCAAGAGGGCTATCTTCCCCCTCTTGGGCGCCTCCTCTTCTTGGTCTGTGGAGGCCGCCCTCTTTTTCTTCTTCCCCCTAGGAGGGGAGTCGCTTTCCGCTTCCTCCTCCTCTTCTTCCTCATCTCCCTCGTGGGAGGAGAGGACTTCTGTTTCTCCGGACACTGCGTCCGAAGGGCCCTTGTGGCGGAGGCCGCCTTTGTCCTCCTTGCCCTTTTTCTTCTTGACCTTCTTCTCAAGCGCCTGATAGGGCGCCGAGACCAGCATCCCTATCAGCTGGGGTGTGGCCAGGTCTTCAGGCAGTGGTGCCGGACACTTAATCTGCTCCGCTTTTGTAATCCAGCTCTGTACGAAGGGCAGAAAATTCATTATGTCTAAAACTTATTGACCGAATAGACATTCGGGAAAATCATACTTACCGGTGTAGCCGGATTCTCGATGTCAAGTCCGATGTCTTCGGTCATCTTCAGCCACGTTTTTTGGGCCTTGCAGAGCAGCCTCCAGATGTCTTCGTGCGTTGTGCCAAAGAAGCGCTTCAAGGTTCACGGATCTTCCAGATTGAACTCCCACATGGGAGAGGGCAGGAGTTGGCAGGGAAGAATCCGGCGGAAAAGCATCACCTGAATCACGTTAGTAAGACTGGTGTTCTTGCCTATCATATTGGTGATGCACTTTTGCAGCATCAACACTTCTGCCGTGGATCCCCAATCCAGACCCTTAGCGGTCCACGAGGTAAGCCGCGTAGGGGGTCCGGAACTAAACTCAGGAGTAGCCACCCACTTGGCGTCGCGGGGTTCGGTGATGTAGAACCACTCCTGTTGCCACACCTTGAAGGTCTCCACGAAGGCCCCTTTGGGCCATACGGCATTGGGGAGCTTGCTTACCATGGCGCCGCCGCAGTCCGCATGATGCCCGTCGACCACCTTCGGCTTCAGATTGAAGACCTTGAGCCATAGGCCGAAGTGTGGGGGGATGCGGAGTAGCGCCTCGCACACGACGATGAACGCCGAGATGTGGAGGAAAGAATTCGGGGCTAGATCATGGAAATCTATCCCGTAATAGAACATAAGGCCCCGGACGAAGGGATGGAGGGGAAACCCTAGTCCGCGGAGGAAATGGGGGATGAATACAACCCTTTCGCCGGGCTCCGGAGTGGGGATGACCTGATCCTTGGCAGGGAGCCTGTGCGCGATCTCCGTGGACAGATATCCCACCCCCCGGAGCTCCTTGACGTCCTTCTCGGTGACGGAGGAGGCCTCCCACTTGCCCTTTGAACCAGATCCCGACATGGCTGGGGAGGCTGGTTGCGGTGGGAAAGATTGAAGTTTGGGCGCTGGAGCTTGAAGATGGGAAGGCAGGAGAAGAAGGCGTGGGGAAAAAGAGGGATCTTTATCCTCTTATATAAGCGGTGAATATCAAGCGCCCCCCTTTAAGCCTTAAAACTCGCCTGCTCCCAAGGGGCCGTGCGAATGGCACGGTTGGATTACCCAAAACCGTATTGATGAGGATCCCATAATGGGCGGGCACGATCTCTGTTTTGACAAGACATGCCAATGGAGGATGTGCCTCGAAAACGCGAAGCAGGAGGCGTGAAAACGGTTCAAAATGTTAAGAGGCCAGACATGACGTTTCGCCAAAAAAGTTGTCAGTAAAAAGACACTGTTCTATTGATATCTTGCCTTCGTGGCTAAGGGTTGTAATAATTATACAGAGCCGGATATAGTTCTTTTGTTCAGAAGATTGCTTTGAAGTATTCAGGAGGAGGAACCTGCCTTGCAATGCCGAAGACAATCCACGTGCTGAACATATCGTCATTGAAGACTGGTTCAGGGGCTACTGAGGGAGTCCTGGATTAGGGGGTCCTCGGGTGTCTGGGCCATTTGATATGGGCCGGACTGATGGGCCGTGAAGATACAAAGCGGAAAACTTTCCCCCGTGTCCGGGTAGGACTCCCTTATGCGTGGATGGCAAGATTTGTGTCCGGATATGTAATTTCCTTCCTCTACGAACCGACTCTGTATAACCCTAGGCCACTCCGGTGTGTATATAAACTGGAGGGTTGAGTCCGTAAAGACAATCAGAATTCTCATAGGCTAGACAGCTAGGGTTTAGCCATTACGATCTCGAGGTAGATCAACTCTTGTAACCCCCTATACTCATCAAAGACAATCAAGCAGGACGTAGGGTTTTACCTCCATTAAGAGGGCCCGAACCTGGGTAAACATCATGTCCCCCTTTGTCCCTTGTTACCTTTGATCCTCAGACGCACAGTTCGGGATCCCCTACCCGAGATTGGCCGGTTTTGACACCGACACTACCCCGTTCCGAGACAGGATTTCGGCGGCGCCTCCCCATTGTTCTCCGGAGCACATTCTCTCGGCTATTAGCCGAGACATGTATCTGGAGAACAGCGGGGAGGTGCTGCCGAAATTTTGTCTCGAAACGGGGTAGAGCATGGAGAACGTACTCAATCTACACATCCTCGGGTGGGATTAGGACCCATCTATACCTATTAGAGATGTAGGTGGTTTCAATGCCGTCAACGCGGTAGAAAATAAAATTTTGATGTGATTAATTTAAATGAATCCATAATTTTGTTGTGTGGCTCCCAATAAAGCAGAGGATGGCAGATAATCAG
This sequence comes from Thinopyrum elongatum, assembly GCA_011799875.1. Lineage (NCBI taxonomy): Eukaryota > Viridiplantae > Streptophyta > Magnoliopsida > Poales > Poaceae > Thinopyrum > Thinopyrum elongatum. Next base: position 31,976,839 of record CM022302.1, on the reverse strand, counting down.
TGGATGTACAGTGGTTTTATCCGTCGGAATCGAGTAACATCAGAGTGGGTCGAGAAAACCGATGTGTTTTTGAAGGAGATATTCCGTCGTCCAATGATAATTATCCCACCATGCCCCTGTGCAAAATGTGGCAGACGTCATAGTAGAGATAAGGGAGAAATGACTGAGCACCTTCGCACGTACGGATATATGAAAGACTTTATCATGCCAATAAACTTTGCCGAGCGGGACCGTGGTAGGGAGGAGGTGATGCAACAACGCATCGGTGGTTTTGCGGATGATGGGGTTAGAGACATGCTAGATGATGTCTTTGCTGCAGAGGTGGCACTGATGTCTACTGCACAACTTGTTCTTGTAGACTCGTGTTGGGCCTCCAAGCGCAGAGTTTTGTAGGACAATAGCAAATTTCCCTCAAGTGGATGACTTAAGGTTTATCAATCCGTGGGAGACGTAGGATGAAGATGGTCTCTCTCAAACAACCCTGCAACCAAATAATAAAAAGTCTGTTGTGTCCCCAACACACCAAATACAATGGTAAATTGTATAGGTGCACTAGTTCGGTGAAGAGATGGTGATACAAGTGTAATATGGATAGTAGATATTGATTTTTGTAATAGTAACAATAAAAAACAGCAAGGTATCAAGTTAGAAAAGTGAGCACAAACGGTATTGCAATGCTTGAAAATGAGGCCTAGGGTCCGTACTTTCGCTAGTGCAATCTCTCAACAATGCTAATATAATTGGATCATATAACCATCCCTCAAAGTGCGATGAAGAATCACTCCAAAGTTCTTATCTAGCGGAGAACATAAGAAGAAATTGTCTGTAGCTATTCTTTCCGATCGATCTATCCAAGAGTTCGTACTAAAATAACACCAACTTATTCTTTCCGATCGATCTATCAAGAGATCGTACTAAAATAATACCAAGTTATTCTTTCCGATCGATCTATCAAGAGTTCGTACTAGAATAACACCAAAGCGAATTCAGATTCATAATACTCAATCCAACACAAAGAACCTCAAAGAGTGCCCCAAGATTTCTACCGGAGAAACAAAAGACGAGAACGTGCATCAACCCCTATGCATAGATTACCCCAGTGTCACCTCGGGAATCAGCGAGTTGAGTACCAAAACATATCTCAAGTGAATCAATATAATACCCCATTGTCACCACGGGTATTCATATGCAAGACATACATCAAGTGTTCTCAAATCTATAAAAGTATTCAATCCGATAAAACGAAATCTCAAAGGGAAAACTCAATTCACAACAAGATAGAGAAGGGAAAACACCATAAGATCCAACTATATTAACAAAGCCCGCGATACATCAAGATCGTGACATCTCAAGAACACAAGAGAGAGAGAGAGAGAGATTAAACACATAGCTACTGGTACAAACCCTCAGCCCCGAGGGCGGACTAATCCCGCCTCATCATGGTGGCCGCCGGGATGATGAAGATGGCCACCGGTGATGATTTCTCCCTCCGGCAGGGTGCCGGAACGGGGTCTAGATCTGATGGAAATAAAACCAAGGACTTGCATGTCTTACAGTCCAAGGTATTTTTTTCATTCCAGAGGATGCTAGTAAGTATGCAAACTTCAGAGTTCCAGCGATGGACAAAAGAGAGCAAAATGGAGTTGGCATCTTCGTGTTTTGATGAAATGGTTAAAAGGGTTTTGACCTCATCAATGGGTAACGAAGATGCTTGTGATTCAAGAAAGTAAGTGGGAGCATAATAATATTTCTAGAAACGTTGTGTGCTTGACACATTGTTAATTGGAAATAAATTTCTTGACACGAATTAGGACTTCATTTAAAAATAGTTTTTTTATGAAGTGCTTGGGCTAAATAGCCTTTATATTAGGCATGATGATCTATGGAGATAGATTTACCTAATGGGGCTGAGCAAAGATACATATTGACAAAATGCTAAAACCTTTTAGCATTAAAAACGTCAAGGAGTGATTCTTGCCGAAGTCACATGGAAAGAGTTTTTGCAAGACTCGGTGTCCCAGAACACTGATGAGCAAAATACATGATGGAGATTCCACACACTCTTGTGTTTGGATTAATCATGTATTCCATGGTATGTAAAACAACCAGATATGTCCAATACTCCAAAGTTGTTGCGAGTATAGATACCAAAGTGATCAAAAGTACTGATCATGGGACAACAGTGAAAAAGGGTCATTGAGTACTATGGTAGTACTGATGACATGTTTTCTCGCAAGTGGAGATCATGAAGAGTTCGATGTAAAAGGTTACATCGAAGCAGTCTTCATCATTTCTCCATGCGATTTTCAATTTAAATTGAGGGTTTTGTGTAACACACAATATGGTGGCACAGTTAGTTGGAAATTGTTCCAAACAAGTTACTGTGGCGAATTCTATAATAGAGGCAAAGTATGTTGCCGCTTTTAAAAGCGACAAAGAAGATGTTGAATCATATAGTTCATTCATGAACTTAGTATGGTTCCAAGATGGCTTTTGTCAATGGGACACTACTGCAAGTAGTTGCTCCATAACTCAGTCTGAGGAATCCAGGTTCGACCTGTGATTCGCATACATACCAAGCCAAGTCCACACAAAATATGACTTTTGTGAAAGCGTGAAAATGCGAGGATATGCAAAGATACACACGGAGCTGAAGTCGTCAGATCCGTTGGACATTCAGGCTATACCACAAGCGAAGCATATTTACACTGGTGTGCCACAGGTGTAAAGTGCATTAGCATTAACTAGATTATTGACTCTAGTGCAAGTGAGAGTCTGTAGGAGATATGCCCTAGAGGCAATAATAAATGTTATTAATTATCTCCCTGTTCTTAATTAGGTTTATGTTCCATGCTATAACTGCTATGGTTCTCGGGTCTGCAATAAAACGAGGCTTGGAGGAAGACTCATATGCACGTGTGGGATAATAAACGATAAAATGTATTCCTAGTCAAGCCTCTATGACTGGCTCAAGTGTTGCATGATGGTTCTGTTTTCCTGATCATGGGCATGTCTATGCCAGCAACTTTGAGGGACAATGTTATAAGAACATTTGTGTTGAATCGACCCGATTGATGTTATGCTATGAGATTCATTCGTCACAAGTTAATGGTTAATAACACAGAGATGGTTAACGTTTGCATGATTCCTTAGACCATGAGAGTATCGAGTTTCTTCATGCTTGCTTCATGAACTTTGGGGTTTGTTAAACGTCATCCGTAAATGGGTGGCTATTACGGCGGCTTACGGGTTCATGGAAAAGTATGTCAAGTAACTTGATAGCTCAAGATTGGGATTTGCTCCTCCAGCGATGGAGAGATATCTCTGGGCCCTCTCGGTGTTACGGTATCCATCATCGTCTGGCCAGACACTTTGTGATTTGATCACGAGGATGCCGGAACACGGGAACGAGAAAAGAGAACGATACCGGTAACGAGGTAACTAGCATAGTGGACAAGTTGTTGATCCACGGGAATGCCAACATGTCTCACCTCGGGTATTTGTAACATATCGTGAAGCAACAGGAATAGCACACGGAAACTGGAGGTTCACTCGAATATTTATTCGTGTGGGTATAGGGGTCAATATGGGTGTCCACGGCTCCGATGTTGATCATTGATCGGAAAGAGTTCCGGTCATGTCTATACTTCACCGAACCTATAGGGTCACACGCTTAAGGGTCATCTATCTGTTGAACGCTAGACAGGGAGTCTGAGAGAAAGTCACCGAAAATGTATCGGAGACAACGGAAGAGTTTCGAGAGAGAGAACACCGAAAGAGTTTCGGTAAAACCGAAAAGTTGTTTCGGAATATATTATTTCGTCAAAAAGGGTTTCGGCACCGCCTGGAAATTTTCAGAGGATGCCAGAATTGGTCTGGGAACTTCTGGGAATTTTCAGAGAGAAAAACCGGAAATGTTCCGAAACTGCCGTAACAGCTGTTGATGCTTTCCGCTGATAAAAACCACCGCACTGAAAATGTTTCGGATCGTGCCCAGCATAATTTTAGAGGGTGCTAGAAATGTTCTGGGACCTTCTGGAATTTTTCAGAAAAAGTTTCGCGGAAAACATCTTGTCTCAGCACGAGGGGACAAGATCCCACGAATCGGGGGTTGCATGTTTGGTGGCTTTTTGTCTAGGGAGCATGCATGTTTCATGGAGACATGTTGGTGGCTTGTTGGGGGGGCCCCCCAATGGGGGGGGGGACAAGATGTGGGCCGGCCCAAGGGCTTCCATGGTGGTGTCCCCTTGGTGCCCCCCTTGTGTTACCATTATGCCCTTTCATGTGTGACATGAAGCTTGGGTATTTTGGTATTTCAACATCCCACCCCACCCCTTGCCTTGGCCTATAAAAGGAGGAGTTGGGGCTGCCATCTCCTTCATCCCCTTGCTCTCATACTCAAGCCATGCATAATCTGGCATTCTCTCTCCCTCCCACGAAACAGTTTCGTAGTGCCGAAAGGCTGTCTGGGTTCCGGTGGGAACTAGTTCTGGACGGCGAAGCCCTGCCGGATAGATGGCACCGTATGTGTGCAACTCTGTAGAGAGGTCGTAGTTTCGATCTTAGTGCCCGAGGGGCTGTTCGAGAGTGCCTCCCGAAAAGCTGTCCAGGTGACGGTCCGAGTTCTGTGAGTCCTCCCGAAGGGCTGTCCGAGTGACGGTCCGAGTTTTGGGGGTCCTCCCGAAGGGCTGTCCGCGACACCGTCCGGGGACTGTTCGACCGCCTCCTGGAGGGCTGTCCGAGGGGCAGATGAGGGAGTACATCCTCGCGGTTGGGAGGTTGTAAATCCTAGCTGCGGGGATCTGCACCGCCGATCGTCATCGACTCTACTTCCGCTGCGCTACGAGTCGGTAACGAAAATGATCAAACCTTGTATGCAGTCTCCATAGTGGTCCTGGGCTGGTGCGTAGGTCGCAAAATTTTTGTTTTCTGCTGCGTTACCCTACAGTGGCATCATGAGCCGTGCTATACGTAGATGCAGGTTGCGATCTAGAATACATGGAGATGTATGGGTGTTGCACAATATAAGTAGGTAGTAGATGAGTTCTATTACTGAAAATTATTTGTGCGGGTAGCAGATGAAATCTGTTACCCGATGTTCTTGTTGCTTCCCTCGAATTTGCGTAGTCCTGATCTTGACAGCATTGTGGAATCTGACAAAGTTCTGGCAATCCGCGATCCTTTCATGCTGCTACTGAGTATGCTGATTGTCAGATCAACGAAGTGCTAACAGTTCTTTGGGTTCCACTTTAGTCAAAGAAAGATGGATTTTTCGCAGACAAAAGGGCAATGCAGATATGATCTGCACGGGGGTCATGCGTATGACGAAGTTCAGTATGGGGTTCGAGATTTTATTATCTCGTGCTTCATACACCCCGCATTGTTAATCTAGCGACTTGAATTATCATACTTGATGATGGACGTTGGTAGCTTTGGTTTGTTTCGAAACCTTAGAAGCCACGTAAAACAAGTTTTTGCATGAACCGATTAGAGGCGTCTAACTTGGTTTTGCAGGAGGGTTTGCATGTGCATGTGATGTGGTATAGCAGTGCTCATAATAATTTGATTATGTATGAGATGTCTATATGATGTAAATTGATTAACATGACCTGCGTGTCATGATTCGGCATGATGGCTGGAGCCATATGATTGTCACTTAAATAACCTGTGTGTCGACCTTGTGTAATGCATTATTTTATTAGCTATAGAGATAGCAATATTATCTGCTGCATCGACAAGGTGGTGGCAATCTTCGCGAAGGTGATCACCGATGTGAATGCCGAAGACGAAGGAATGAAAGACTTCTCCGTCAGAAAGGGCTATACCATATCATGCTATTATGAATTGCCTGAGATGTTTATCCCTTATGATGCACCCTTTTTGATTGCGTGGTAGTCGCTTTTTATTAGGGTGATCTCTCACAAAAATATCAAGTAGTTAGTGTTCTCCCAAGTGTAGCACCGTCTAAAACACGTATCTTTTCGGGGTGCGCCATGTACACATGAGCACGAACGATTAGAGAGGTGTAAGGCGGGTGAAGGTCAGACCTCACTGCGTGATCACTTGGTTGTCTTGACGTTCAGGCAGGACAGTCTTGAGCTCGGAACACACGCATTGAAAGATGGACAAGAGTCACATAGAGATGTGATTGGCAAGTTGGCCTACCGATTGAAATTCACGTCATCAGTGATGAACCCGTCAATGGCGTTGAATTGATATGCGGATCTTGAATCACTCACAATCAATTATGAGAGATATTGACTTGAGTGGGAGCGCACTATTGAATTAACTTGTTTAATTCTCAGTGCAATTAATTATGAACACTGTCTAAGTGTGGTTTGCTTAACAGTTATAGAATAATGGCTCGCGTTTCCACCTTCCCTGTTAAAATTGAATAAGCTGTTAAATATCTGGTTAAAACTTTATGGTTGGTAACGTAATGTGAGGATTGTCCTCAAGAGTGCCGAGAAGGACATTGTCCTATCGCATACTTTCGGTATTCACTCGCTTATGCTATGGATCATGTGACTCTCGTCCTTCGATCCAAAAGCTAGAATTCCGTTTCAGTCAAGTGCAATATGTTTGTTTCCATGAGACCCAAACTTCGAAAGTTTGGATAGTTATGTGATATTCATGGAATCTGAAAATCATTTTTCAGAGACAGACAAAGGCTAAAAGATATGAGATATCCAAAGCAATGTTTGTTTGCAAACTATTAGTAAAGAAGTTTACTATGCATTAGACTGATAAGAGAGGGATCCAGAAGAACGCCTGTCATATGATGAAAGGTGAATAAAACAACAACTTAAAGAGAAAGGAAGTGTCCGAAGGGTGTTAGTGTGATAACACACCTAGGAAGTCCGGGGCTAACGCCACTCTTAAGTTGAGTGCTTCTTCTGAGAGTACGAGAAATACTGAAAGTTAAACTGTTAGAAGTATAAAGGCGAAAGAAAGAAGACTGGAATATCAAGCTCATGTATGAATGTCATACAAGTTTTTGATGTACAGAAGGCTGGTCAAAGATATAGTTCTTGGGAATTATGATTAAATTGTTAATCCCTAATTCTTGGGTATTGTGAGTTAATCACAAAGATACCCGCTCGATTGCTTTCTGTTGCAACTCGATGTAAGAACTACTATGGCCTGAAAGACTAGCCAGGAATGAGGTTTAGGTATACACAGGGAACATAGTAAATGTTACTATACCTTCCATCGGTGTATTACCGTCTGTATTTACTTTCATAATTCATTTTAGAGTTTTACACTCTAGCCCTTCGCATAAGGTATCTTGCAAGAAGGTTGTTCATAAGAGAACTTTTTATGTTCGATGTTATGAATAACATAAGGGCCATACTTTCATTATGAATGAGATGTATGTTATGAATATTGATAATAATACATTACCTCTGGGTTTACTTTCATAATTCATTTTAGAGTTTCATACACTCTAACCCATTGCACAATGTTTGTTGCAAAAGAGTTGTTCATAAAAACAACAGTTGTTGTTCAGTATTATGAATAACATGAAGGGCCATGCTTCCATCCAAGATGGGACGTATGTTATGAATATTGATGGTAATATGATACAACCATAACACTGACGCTAAATGTCGCAAGACTAAAAGAATACCACACAAGTGTGGAACTGCATTTGGTCACATTGGAGAAACCCGCATGGGAAATTCCATTATGATGGATTTTGAAGTCGTTTGATTTTGAATCATCTGACACTTGCAACTTTTCTCCGAAAAGTGAAGTGACTGAAATACCATTCACAGGCCATAAGGAATGGACAACAAACTTATTGGTGATCATACATTTGATGTGTGTAGTCTGATAAATGTTATAAGTAGTGGATTTATCTATCTTCAGAAATGACTCAAGTAGATATATGGATATTTACTTGATGAGACGTAAGTCTAGATCTTTTGAATTCATTCAAAAGGTTTTCAAAAATGAAGTAGAAGTTATTGTAACAAGAAAATTCTGTTTCTACAATTCAATTGCAGAAAGGAATAATTGAGTTACAAGTTTAGCGAATGTCTGATGAGTTGTGAAAAGAGTTTCATAACTTACACCTCCCGGAACACCACTGTGAGTGAAAAGTCCGTGAAGATGTAATCGAACCATTTATGACATGGTAAGATCAAAGATGACATAAATAAATTTGCCATTATCCCTTTTAAAGAGTGATGCTTTAGAGACTGCGGCTTTTACACTGAAAAGAGCTCCATCGGGTCTGTTGAAATGACACCATGGTATGGTACGCCCAACCATGTTATATCTTTTCATAAACATTTGGAATATGGGGCTTGTGTAAAAGGTTACAAACCTATTCCAAATCAGACAAGTGCTACTTTGTAGGTTATCCCAAGTCATTGGGTATTCCTCCCTCACTATACCGAGGCAAATAGGTTTGCCACAAAGAACGGTATGCTTTTTGAAGAAAATGGTTCTTTCAAAAAGGTGAGTGGGAGAATAGTGCAACTCGACGAGATAAACAGTATCTTCGTCATCAGGTCAAAGGAAAGAGACCTTGGAAGTAATTCCGGAGTTTCCTACTGCGACTGATACGGAAGTCTCTACAATAAAATGTATGGACTTCAATCGAACTTGCAGCTGAACCACGTAGGCAAGGCTCGTGCAAACCTCTCAGGTGCGCAAACGAGATATTGTTGTTAGACAACAGTATACCTATGATACACAAGGAAGCGTTGATGGGCCCTGACTCCGGAATTGGCTAAATGCCAATACAATCCGAGATAGTCTCCATATAAATGTTTCAAGATTAAAACCTTGATACACCTTTCGGAAGACTTAGAGTCTAACGAATTTTATGGAACTAAACACTGATACGGGTAAAAATGTTTTATCCATAAAGCTCGACTTGTTGCAATAACAAGTTCAAGGAGTTGACTACGATGAGGTTGTTTCATCGTAGCGATGCTTAAAGTCAGTTCGGGTTGAACTAGCAATTAATACATATTTCAATCATGAGATATGAAACAAAGGATGACAAAAGGATTTCCATCTGATGGAAATAAAACCAAGGACTTGCATGTGTTACAGTCCAAGGTATTTTTTTCATTCCAGAGGATGCTAGTAAGTATGCAAACTTCAGAGTTCCAGCGATGGACAGAAGAGAGCAAAATGGAGTTGGCATCTTCGTGTTTTGATGAAATGGTTAAAAGGGTTTTGACCTCATCAATGGGTAACGAAGATGCTTGTGATTCAAGAAAGTAAGTGGGAGCATAATAATATTTCTAGAAACGTTGTGTGCTTGACACATTGTTAATTGGAAATAAATTTCTTGACACGAATTAGGACTTCATTTAGAAATAGTTTTTTTATGAAGTGCTTGGGCTAAATAGCCTTTATATTAGGCATGATGATCTATGGAGATAGATTTACCTAATGGGGCTGAGCAAAGATACATATTGACAAAATGCTAAAACCTTTTAGCATTAAAAACGTCAAGGAGTGATTCTTGCCGAAGTCACATGGAAAGAGTTTTTGCAAGACTCGGTGTCCCAAAACACTGATGAGCAAAATACATGATGGAGATTCCACACACTCTTGTGTTTGGATTAATCATGTATTCCATGGTATGTAAAACAACCAGATATGTCCAATACTCCAAAGTTGTTGCGAGTATAGATACCAAAGTGATCAAAAGTACTGATCATGGGACAACAGTGAAAAAGGGTCATTGAGTACTATGGTAGTACTGATGACATGTTTTCTCGCAAGTGGAGATCATGAAGAGTTCGATGTAAAAGGTTACATCGAAGCAGTCTTCATCATTTCTCCATGCGATTTTCAATTTAAATTGAGGGTTTTGTGTAACACACAATATGGTGGCACAGTTAGTTGGAAATTGTTCCAAACAAGTTACTGTGGCGAATTCTATAACAGAGGCAAAGTATGTTGCCGCTTTTAAAAGCGACAAAGAAGATGTTGAATCATATAGTTCATTCATGAACTTAGTATGGTTCCAAGATGGCTTTTGTCAATGGGACACTACTGCAAGTAGTTGCTCCATAACTCAGTCTGAGGAATCCAGGTTCGACCTGTGATTCGCATACATACCAAGCCAAGTCCACACAAAATATGACTTTTGTGAAAGCGTGAAAACGCGAGGATATGCAAAGATACACACGGAGCTGAAGTCATCAGATCTGTTGGACATTCAGGCTATACCACAAGCGAAGCATATTTACACTGGTGTGCCACAGGTGTAAAGTGCATTAGCATTAACTAGATTATTGACTCTAGTGCAAGTGGGAGTCTGTAGGAGATATGCCCAAGAGGCAATAATAAATGTTATTAATTATCTCCCTGTTCATAATTAGGTTTATGTTCCATGCTATAACTGCTATGGTTCTCGGGTCTGCAATAAAACGAGGCTTGGAGGAAGACTCATATGCACGTGTGGGATAATAAACGATAAAATGTATTCCTAGTCAAGCCTCTATGACTGGCTCAAGTGTTGCATGATGGTTCTGTTTTCCTGATCATGGGCATGTCTATGCCAGCAACTTTGAGGGCACAATGTTATAAGAACATTTGTGTTGAATCGACCCGATTGATGTTATGCTATGAGATTCATTCGTCACAAGTTAATGGTTAATAACACAGAGATGGTTAACGTTTGCATGATTCCTTAGACCATGAGAGTATCGAGTTTCTTCATGCTTGCTTCATGAACTTTGGGGTTTGTTAAACGTCATCCGTAAATGGGTGGCTATTACGGCGGCTTACGGGTTCATGGAAAAGTATGTCAAGTAACTTGATAGCTCAAGATTGGGATTTGCTCCTCCGGCGATGGAGAGATATCTCTAGGCCCTCTCGGTGTTACGGTATCCATCATCGTCTGGCCAGACACTTTGTGATTTGATCACGAGGATGCCGGAACACGGGAACGAGAAAAGAGAACGATACCGGTAACGAGGTAACTAGCATAGTGGACAAGTTGTTGATCCACGGGAATGCCAACATGTCTCACCTCGGGTATTTGTAACATATCGTGAAGCAACAGGAATAGCACACGGCAACTGGAGGTTCACTCGAATATTTATTCGTGTGGGTATAGGGGTCAATATGGGTGTCCACGGCTCCGATGTTGATCATTGATCGGAAAGAGTTCCGGTCATGTCTATACTTCACCGAACCTATAGGGTCACACGCTTAAGGGTCATCTATCTGTTGAACGCTAGACAGGGAGTCTGAGAGAAAGTCACCGAAAATGTTTCGGAGACAACGGAAGAGTTTCGAGAGAGAGAACACCGAAAGAGTTTCGGTAAAACTGAAAAGTTGTTTCGGAATATATTATTTGGTCAAAAAGGGTTTCGGCACCGCCTGGAAATTTTCAGAGGATGCCAGAATTGGTCTGGGAACTTCTGGGAATTTTCAGAGAGAAAAACCGGAAATGTTCCGAAACTGCCGTAACCGCTGTTGATGCTTTCCGCTGATAAAAACCACCGCACTGAAAATGTTTCGGATCGTGCCCAGAATAATTTTAGAGGGTGCTAGAAATGTTCTGGGACCTTCTGGAATTTTTCAGAAAAAGTTTCGCGGAAAACATCTTGTCTCAGCACGAGGGGACAAGATCCCACGAATCGGGGGTTGCATGTTTGGTGGCTTTTTGTCTAGGGAGCATGCATGTTTCATGGAGACATGTTGGTGGCTTGTTGGGGGGGGCCCCCAATGGGGGGGGGACAAGATGTGGGCCGGCCCAAGGGCTTCCATGGTGGTGTCCCCTTGGTGCCCCCCTTGTGTTACCATTATGCCCTTTCATGTGTGACATGAAGCTTGGGTATTTTGGTATTTCAACATCCCACCCCACCCCTTGCCTTGGCCTATAAAAGGAGGAGTTGGGGCTGCCATCTCCTTCATCCCCTTGCTCTCATACTCAAGCCATGCATAATCTGGCATTCTCTCTCCCTCCCACGAAACAGTTTCGTAGTGCCGAAAGGCTGTCTGGGTTCCGGTGGGAACTAGTTCTGGACGGCGAAGCCCTGCCGGATAGATGGCACCGTATGTGTGCAACTCTGTAGAGAGGTCGTAGTTTCGATCTTAGTGCCCGAGGGGCTGTTCGAGAGTGCCTCCCGAAGGGCTGTCCAGGTGACGGTCCGAGTTCTGTGAGTCCTCCCGAAGGGCTGTCCGAGTGACGGTCCGAGTTTTGGGGGTCCTCCCGAAGGGCTGTCCGCGACACCGTCCGGGGACTGTTCGACCGCCTCCTGGAGGGCTGTCCGAGGGGCAGATGAGGGAGTACATCCTCGCGGTTGGGAGGTTGTAAATCCTAGCTGCGGGGATCTGCACCGCCGATCGTCATCGACTCTACTTCCGCTGCGCTACGAGTCGGTAACGAAAATGATCAAACCTTGTATGCAGTCTCCATAGTGGTCCTGGGCTGGTGCGTAGGTCGGAAAATTTTTGTTTTCTGCTGCGTTACCCTACAGTGGCATCATGAGCCGTGCTATACGTAGATGCAGGTTGCGATCTAGAATACATGGAGATGTATGGGTGTTGCACAATATAATTAGGTAGTAGATGAGTTCTATTACTGAAAATTATTTGTGCGGGTAGCAGATGAAATCTGTTACCCGATGTTCTTGTTGCTTCCCTCGAATTTGCGTAGTCCTGATCTTGACAGCATTGTGGAATCTGACAAAGTTCTGGCAATCCGCGATCCTTTCATGCTGCTCCTGAGTATGCTGATTGTCAGATCAACGAAGTGCTAACAGTTCTTTGGGTTCCACTTTAGTCAAAGAAAGATGGATTTTTCGCAGACGAAAGGGCAATGCAGATATGATCTGCACGGGGGTCATGCGTATGACGAAGTTCAGTATGGGGTTCAAGATTTTATTATCTCGTGCTTCATACACCCCGCATTGTTAATCTAGCGACTTGAATTATCATACTTGATGATGGACGTTGGTAGCTTCGGTTTGTTTCGAAACCTTAGAAGCCACGTAAAACAAGTTTTTGCATGAACCGATTAGAGGCGTCTAACTTGGTTTTGCAGGAGGGTTTGCATGTGCATGTGATGTGGTATAGCAGTGCTCATAATAATTTGATTATGTATGAGATGTCTATATGATGTAAATTGATTAACATGACCTGCGTGTCATGATTCGGCATGATGGCTGGAGCCATATGATTGTCACTTAAATAACCTGCGTGTCGACCTTGTGTAATGCATTATTTTATTAGCTATAGAGATAGCAATATTATCTGCTGCATCGACAAGGTGGTGGCAATCTTCGCGAAGGTGATCACCGATGTGAATGCCGAAGACGAAGGAATGAAAGACTTCTCCGTCAGAAAGGGCTATACCATATCATGCTATTATGAATTGCCTGAGATGTTTATCCCTTATGATGCACCCTTTTTGATTGCGTGGTAGTCGCTTTTTATTAGGGTGATCTCTCACAAAAATATCAAGTAGTTAGTGTTCTCCCAAGTGTAGCACCGTCTAAAACACGTATCTTTTCGGGGTGCGCCATGTACACATGAGCACGAACGATTAGAGAGGTGTAAGGCGGGTGAAGGTCAGACCTCACTGCGTGATCACTTGGTTGTCTTGACGTTCAGGTAGGACAGTCTTGAGCTCGGAACACACGCATCGAAAGATGGACAAGAGTCACATAGAGATGTGATTGGCAAGTTGGCCTACCGATTGAAATTCACGTCATCAGTGATGAACCCGTCAATGGCGTTGAATTGATATGCGGATCTTGAATCACTCACAATCAATTATGAGAGATATTGACTTGAGTGGGAGCACACTATTGAATTAACTTGTTTAATTCTCAGTGCAATTAATTATGAACACTGTCTAAGTGTGGTTTGCTTAACAGTTATAGAATAATGGCTCGCGTTTCCACCTTCCCTGTTAAAATTGAATAAGCTGTTAAATATCTGGTTAAAACTTTACGGTTGGTAACGTAATGTGAGGATTGTCCTCAAGAGTGCCGAGAAGGACATTGTCCTATCGCATACTTTCGGTATTCACTCGCTTATGCTATGGATCATGTGACTCTCGTCCTACGATCCAAAAGCTAGAATTCCGTTTCAGTCAAGTGCAATATGTTTATTTCCATGAGACCCAAACTTCGAAAGTTTGGATAGTTATGTGATATTCATGGAATCTGAAAATCATTTTTCAGAGACAGACAAAGGCTAAAAGATATGAGATATCCAAAGCAATGTTTGTTTGCAAACTATTAGTAAAGAAGTTTACTATGCATTAGACTGATAAGAGAGGGATCCAGAAGAACGCCTGTCATATGATGAAAGGTGAATAAAACAACAACTTAAAGAGAAAGGAAGTGTCCGAAGGGTGTTAGTGTGATAACACACCTAGGAAGTCCGGGGCTAACGCCACTCTTAAGTTGAGTGCTTCTTCTGAGAGTACGAGAAATACTGAAAGTTAAACTGTTAGAAGTATAAAGGCGAAAGAAAGAAGACTGGAATATCAAGCTCATGTATGAATGTCATACAAGTTTTTGATGTACAGAAGGCTGGTCAAAGATATAGTTCTTGGGAATTATGATTAAATTGTTAATCCCTAATTCTTGGGTATTGTGAGTTAATCACAAAGATACCCGCTCGATTGCTTTCTGTTGCAACTCGATGTAAGAACTACTATGGCCTGAAAGACTAGCCAGGAATGAGGTTTAGGTATACACAGGGAACATAGTAAATGTTACTATACCTTCCATCGGTGTATTACCGTCTGTATTTACTTTCATAATTCATTTTAGAGTTTTACACTCTAGCCCTTCGCATAAGGTATCTTGCAAGAAGGTTGTTCATAAGAGAACTTTTTATGTTCGATGTTATGAATAACATAAGGGCCATACTTTCATTATGAATGAGATGTATGTTATGAATATTGATAATAATACATTACCTCTGGGTTTACTTTCATAATTCATTTTAGAGTTTCATACACTCTAACCCATTGCACAATGTTTGTTGCAAAAGAGTTGTTCATAAAAACAACAGTTGTTGTTCAGTATTATGAATAACATGAAGGGCCATGCTTCCATCCAAGATGGGACGTATGTTATGAATATTGATGGTAATATGATACAACCATAACACTGACGCTAAATGTCGCAAGACTAAAAGAATACCACACAAGTGTGGCACTGCATTTGGTCACATTGGAGAAACCCGCATGGGAAATTCCATTATGATGGATTTTGAAGTCGTTTGATTTTGAATCATCTGACACTTGCAACTTTTCTCCGAAAAGTGAAGTGACTGAAATACCATTCACAGGCCATAAGGAATGGACAACAAACTTATTGGTGATCATACATTTGATGTGTGTAGTCCGATAAATGTTATAAGTAGTGGATTTATCTATCTTCAGAAATGACTCAAGTAGATATATGGATATTTACTTGATGAGACGTAAGTCTAGATCTTTTGAACTCATTCAAAAGGTTTTCAAAAATGAAGTAGAAGTTATTGTAACAAGAAAATTCTGTTTCTACAATTCAATTGCAGAAAGGAATAATTGAGTTACAAGTTTAGCGAATGTCTGATGAGTTGTGAAAAGAGTTTCATAACTTACACCTCCCGGAACACCACTGTGAGTGAAAAGTCCGTGAAGATGTAATCGAACCATTTATGACATGGTAAGATCAAAGATGACATAAATAAATTTGCCATTATCCCTTTTAAAGAGTGATGCTTTAGAGACTGCGGCTTTTACACTGAAAAGAGCTCCATCGGGTCTGTTGAAATGACACCATGGTATGGTACGCCCAACCATGTTATATCTTTTCTTAAACATTTGGAATATGGGGCTTGTGTAAAAGGTTACAAACCTATTCCAAATCAGACAAGTGCTACTTTGTAGGTTATCCCAAGTCATTGGGTATTCCTCCCTCACTATACCGAGGCAAATAGGTTTGCCACAAAGAACGGTATGCTTTTTGAAGAAAATGGTTCTTTCAAAAAGGTGAGTGGGAGAATAGTGCAACTCGACGAGATAAACAGTATCTTCGTCATCAGGTCAAAGGAAAGAGACCTTGGAAGTAATTCCGGAGTTTCCTACTGCGACTGATACGGAAGTCTCTACAATAAAATGTATGGACTTCAATCGAACTTGCAGCTGAACCACGTAGGCAAGGCTCGTGCAAACCTCTCAGGTGCGCAAACGAGATATTGTTGTTAGACAACAGTATACCTATGATACACAAGGAAGCGTTGATGGGCCCTGACTCCGGAATTGGCTAAATGCCAATACAATCCGAGATAGTCTCCATATAAATGTTTCAAGATTAAAACCTTGATACACCTTTCGGAAGACTTAGAGTCTAACGAATTTTATGGAACTAAACACTGATACGGGTAAAAATGTTTTATCCATAAAGCTCGACTTGTTGCAATAACAAGTTCAAGGAGTTGACTACGATGAGGTTGTTTCATCGTAGCGATGCTTAAAGTCAGTTCGGGTTGAACTAGCAATTAATACATATTTCAATCATGAGATATGAAACAAAGGATGACAAAAGGATTTCCATCTGATGGAAATAAAACCAAGGACTTGCATGTGTTACAGTCCAAGGTATTTTTTTCATTCCAGAGGATGCTAGTAAGTATGCAAACTTCAGAGTTCCAGCGATGGACAGAAGAGAGCAAAATGGAGTTGGCATCTTCGTGTTTTGATGAAATGGTTAAAAGGGTTTTGACCTCATCAATGGGTAACGAAGATGCTTGTGATTCAAGAAAGTAAGTGGGAGCATAATAATATTTCTAGAAACGTTGTGTGCTTGACACATTGTTAATTGGAAATAAATTTCTTGACACGAATTAGGACTTCATTTAGAAATAGTTTTTTTATGAAGTGCTTGGGCTAAATAGCCTTTATATTAGGCATGATGATCTATGGAGATAGATTTACCTAATGGGGCTGAGCAAAGATACATATTGACAAAATGCTAAAACCTTTTAGCATTAAAAACGTCAAGGAGTGATTCTTGCCGAAGTCACATGGAAAGAGTTTTTGCAAGACTCGGTGTCCCAAAACACTGATGAGCAAAATACATGATGGAGATTCCACACACTCTTGTGTTTGGATTAATCATGTATTCCATGGTATGTAAAACAACCAGATATGTCCAATACTCCAAAGTTGTTGCGAGTATAGATACCAAAGTGATCAAAAGTACTGATCATGGGACAACAGTGAAAAAGGGTCATTGAGTACTATGGTAGTACTGATGACATGTTTTCTCGCAAGTGGAGATCATGAAGAGTTCGATGTAAAAGGTTACATCGAAGCAGTCTTCATCATTTCTCCATGCGATTTTCAATTTAAATTGAGGGTTTTGTGTAACACACAATATGGTGGCACAGTTAGTTGGAAATTGTTCCAAACAAGTTACTGTGGCGAATTCTATAACAGAGGCAAAGTACGTTGCCGCTTTTAAAAGCGACAAAGAAGATGTTGAATCATATAGTTCATTCATGAACTTAGTATGGTTCCAAGATGGCTTTTGTCAATGGGACACTACTGCAAGTAGTTGCTCCATAACTCAGTCTGAGGAATCCAGGTTCGACCTGTGATTCGCATACATACCAAGCCAAGTCCACACAAAATATGACTTTTGTGAAAGCGTGAAAACGCGAGGATATGCAAAGATACACACGGAGCTGAAGTCATCAGATCTGTTGGACATTCAGGCTATACCACAAGCGAAGCATATTTACACTGGTGTGCCACAGGTGTAAAGTGCATTAGCATTAACTAGATTATTGACTCTAGTGCAAGTGGGAGTCTGTAGGAGATATGCCCAAGAGGCAATAATAAATGTTATTAATTATCTCCCTGTTCATAATTAGGTTTATGTTCCATGCTATAACTGCTATGGTTCTCGGGTCTGCAATAAAACGAGGCTTGGAGGAAGACTCATATGCACGTGTGGGATAATAAACGATAAAATGTATTCCTAGTCAAGCCTCTATGACTGGCTCAAGTGTTGCATGATGGTTCTGTTTTCCTGATCATGGGCATGTCTATGCCAGCAACTTTGAGGGCACAATGTTATAAGAACATTTGTGTTGAATCGACCCGATTGATGTTATGCTATGAGATTCATTCGTCACAAGTTAATGGTTAATAACACAGAGATGGTTAACGTTTGCATGATTCCTTAGACCATGAGAGTATCGAGTTTCTTCATGCTTGCTTCATGAACTTTGGGGTTTGTTAAACGTCATCCGTAAATGGGTGGCTATTACGGCGGCTTACGGGTTCATGGAAAAGTATGTCAAGTAACTTGATAGCTCAAGATTGAGATTTGCTCCTCCGGCGATGGAGAGATATCTCTAGGCCCTCTCGGTGTTACGGTATCCATCATCGTCTGGCCAGACACTTTGTGATTTGATCACGAGGATGCCGGAACACGGGAACGAGAAAAGAGAACGATACCGGTAACGAGGTAACTAGCATAGTGGACAAGTTGTTGATCCACGGGAATGCCAACATGTCTCACCTCGGGTATTTGTAACATATCGTGAAGCAACAGGAATAGCACACGGCAACTGGAGGTTCACTCGAATATTTATTCGTGTGGGTATAGGGGTCAATATGGGTGTCCACGGCTCCGATGTTGATCATTGATCGGAAAGAGTTCCGGTCATGTCTATACTTCACCGAACCTATAGGGTCACACGCTTAAGGGTCATCTATCTGTTGAACGCTAGACAGGGAGTCTGAGAGAAAGTCACCGAAAATGTTTCGGAGACAACGGAAGAGTTTCGAGAGAGAGAACACCGAAAGAGTTTCGGTAAAACCGAAAAGTTGTTTCGGAATATATTATTTGGTCAAAAAGGGTTTCGGCACCGCCTGGAAATTTTCAGAGGATGCCAGAATTGGTCTGGGAACTTCTGGGAATTTTCAGAGAGAAAAACCGGAAATGTTCCGAAACTGCCGTAACCGCTGTTGATGCTTTCCGCTGATAAAAACCACCGCACTGAAAATGTTTCGGATCGTGCCCAGAATAATTTTAGAGGGTGCTAGAAATGTTCTGGGACCTTCTGGAATTTTTCAGAAAAAGTTTCGCGGAAAACATCTTGTCTCAGCGCGAGGGGACAAGATCCCACGAATCGGGGGTTGCATGTTTGGTGGCTTTTTGTCTAGGGAGCATGCATGTTTCATGGAGACATGTTGGTGGCTTGTTGGGGGGGCCCCCCAATGGGGGGGGACAAGATGTGGGCCGGCCCAAGGGCTGCCATGGTGGTGTCCCCTTGGTGCCCCCCTTGTGTTACCATTATGTCCTTTCATGTGTGACATGAAGCTTGGGTATTTTGGTATTTCAACATCCCACCCCACCCCTTGCCTTAGCCTATAAAAGGAGGAGTTGGGGCTGCCATCTCCTTCATCCCCTTGCTCTCATACTCAAGCCATGCATAATCTGGCATTCTCTCTCCCTCCCACGAAA
Source organism: Thinopyrum elongatum (assembly GCA_011799875.1). NCBI lineage: Eukaryota > Viridiplantae > Streptophyta > Magnoliopsida > Poales > Poaceae > Thinopyrum > Thinopyrum elongatum. Next base: position 31,957,373 of record CM022302.1, on the reverse strand, counting down.
TAGTTTCGTAGTGCCGAAAGGCTGTCTGGGTTCCGGTGGGAACTAGTTCTGGACGGCGAAGCCCTGCCGGATAGATGGCACCGTATGTGTGCAACTCTGTAGAGAGGTCGTAGTTTCGATCTTAGTGCCCGAGGGGCTGTTCGAGAGTGCCTCCCGAAGGGCTATCCAGGTGACGGTCCGAGTTATGTGAGTCCTCCCGAAGGGCTTTTCGAGTGACGGTCCGAGTTTTGGGGGTCCTCCCGAAGGGCTGTCCGCGACACCGTCCGGGGACTGTTCGACCGCCTCCTGGAGGGCTGTCCGAGGGGCAGATGAGGGAGTACATCCTCGCGGTTGGGAGGTTGTAAATCCTAGCTGCGGGGATCTGCACCGCCGATCGTCATCGACTCTACTTCCGCTGCGCTACGAGTCGGTAACGAAAATGATCAAACCTTGTATGCAGTCTCCATAGTGGTCCTGGGCTGGTGCGTAGGTCGGAAAAATTTTGTTTTCTGCTGCGTTACCCTACAGTGGCATCATGAGCCGTGCTATACGTAGATGCAGGTTGCGATCTAGAATACATGGAGATGTATGGGTGTTGCACAATATAATTAGGTAGTAGATGAGTTCTATTACTGAAAATTATTTGTGCGGGTAGCAGATGAAATCTGTTACCCGATGTTCTTGTTGCTTCCCTCGAATTTGCGTAGTCCTGATCTTGACAACATTGTGGAATCTGACAAAGTTCTGGCAATCCGCGATCCTTTCATGCTGCTCCTGAGTATGCTGATTGTCAGATCAACGAAGTGCTAACAGTTCTTTGGGTTCCACTTTAGTCAAAGAAAGATGGATTTTTCGCAGACGAAAGGGCAATGCAGATATGATCTGCACGGGGGTCATGCGTATGACGAAGTTCAGTATGGGGTTCGAGATTTTATTATCTCGTGCTTCATACACCCCGCATTGTTAATCTAGCGACTTGAATTATCATACTTGATGATGGACGTTGGTAGCTTCGGTTTGTTTCGAAACCTTAGAAGCCACGTAAAACAAGTTTTTGCATGAACCGATTAGAGGCGTCTAACTTGGTTTTGCAGGAGGGTTTGCATGTGCATGTGATGTGGTATAGCAGTGCTCATAATAATTTGATTATGTATGAGATGTCTATATGATGTAAATTGATTAACATGACCTGCGTGTCATGATTCGGCATGATGGCTGGAGCCATATGATTGTCACTTAAATAACCTGCGTGTCGACCTTGTGTAATGCATTATTTTATTAGCTATAGAGATAGCAATATTATCTGCTGCATCGACAAGGTGGTGGCAATCTTCGCGAAGGTGATCACCGATGTGAATGCCGAAGACGAAGGAATGAAAGACTTCTCCGTCAGAAAGGGCTATACCATATCATGCTATTATGAATTGCCTGAGATGTTTATCCCTTATGATGCACCCTTTTTGATTGCGTGGTAGTCGCTTTTTATTAGGGTGATCTCTCACAAAAATATCAAGTAGTTAGTGTTCTCCCAAGTGTAGCACCGTCTAAAACACGTATCTTTTCGGGGTGCGCCATGTACACATGAGCACGAACGATTAGAGAGGTGTAAGGCGGGTGAAGGTCAGACCTCACTGCGTGATCACTTGGTTGTCTTGACGTTCAGGTAGGACAGTCTTGAGCTCGGAACACACGCATCGAAAGATGGACAAGAGTCACATAGAGATGTGATTGGCAAGTTGGCCTACCGATTGAAATTCACGTCATCAGTGATGAACCCGTCAATGGCGTTGAATTGATATGCGGACCTTGAATCACTCACAATCAATTATGAGAGATATTGACTTGAGTGGGAGCACACTATTGAATTAACTTGTTTAATTCTCAGTGCAATTAATTATGAACACTGTCTAAGTGTGGTTTGCTTAACAGTTATAGAATAATGGCTCGCGTTTCCACCTTCCCTGTTAAAATTGAATAAGCTGTTAAATATCTGGTTAAAACTTTACGGTTGGTAACGTAATGTGAGGATTGTCCTCAAGAGTGCCGAGAAGGACATTGTCCTATCGCATACTTTCGGTATTCACTCGCTTATGCTATGGATCATGTGACTCTCGTCCTACGATCCAAAAGCTAGAATTCCGTTTCAGTCAAGTGCAATATGTTTATTTCCATGAGACCCAAACTTCGAAAGTTTGGATAGTTATGTGATATTCATGGAATCTGAAAATCATTTTTCAGAGACAGACAAAGGCTAAAAGATATGAGATATCCAAAGCAATGTTTGTTTGCAAACTATTAGTAAAGAAGTTTACTATGCATTAGACTGATAAGAGAGGGATCCAGAAGAACGCCTGTCATATGATGAAAGGTGAATAAAACAACAACTTAAAGAGAAAGGAAGTGTCCGAAGGGTGTTAGTGTGATAACACACCTAGGAAGTCCGGGGCTAACGCCACTCTTAAGTTGAGTGCTTCTTCTGAGAGTACGAGAAATACTGAAAGTTAAACTGTTAGAAGTATAAAGGCGAAAGAAAGAAGACTGGAATATCAAGCTCATGTATGAATGTCATACAAGTTTTTGATGTACAGAAGGCTGGTCAAAGATATAGTTCTTGGGAATTATGATTAAATTGTTAATCCCTAATTCTTGGGTATTGTGAGTTAATCACAAAGATACCCGCTCGATTGCTTTCTGTTGCAACTCGATGTAAGAACTACTATGGCCTGAAAGACTAGCCAGGAATGAGGTTTAGGTATACACAGGGAACATAGTAAATGTTACTATACCTTCCATCGGTGTATTACCGTCTGTATTTACTTTCATAATTCATTTTAGAGTTTTACACTCTAGCCCTTCGCATAAGGTATCTTGCAAGAAGGTTGTTCATAAGAGAACTTTTTATGTTCGATGTTATGAATAACATAAGGGCCATACTTTCATTATGAATGAGATGTATGTTATGAATATTGATAATAATACATTACCTCTGGGTTTACTTTCATAATTCATTTTAGAGTTTCATACACTCTAACCCATTGCACAATGTTTGTTGCAAAAGAGTTGTTCATAAAAACAACAGTTGTTGTTCAGTATTATGAATAACATGAAGGGCCATGCTTCCATCCAAGATGGGACGTATGTTATGAATATTGATGGTAATATGATACAACCATAACACTGACGCTAAATGTCGCAAGACTAAAAGAATACCACACAAGTGTGGAACTGCATTTGGTCACATTGGAGAAACCCGCATGGGAAATTCCATTATGATGGATTTTGAAGTCGTTTGATTTTGAATCATCTGACACTTGCAACTTTTCTCCGAAAAGTGAAGTGACTGAAATACCATTCACAGGCCATAAGGAATGGACAACAAACTTATTGGTGATCATACATTTGATGTGTGTAGTCTGATAAATGTTATAAGTAGTGGATTTATCTATCTTCAGAAATGACTCAAGTAGATATATGGATATTTACTTGATGAGACGTAAGTCTAGATCTTTTGAATTCATTCAAAAGGTTTTCAAAAATGAAGTAGAAGTTATTGTAACAAGAAAATTCTGTTTCTACAATTCAATTGCAGAAAGGAATAATTGAGTTACAAGTTTAGCGAATGTCTGATGAGTTGTGAAAAGAGTTTCATAACTTACACCTCCCGGAACACCACTGTGAGTGAAAAGTCCGTGAAGATGTAATCGAACCATTTATGACATGGTAAGATCAAAGATGACATAAATAAATTTGCCATTATCCCTTTTAAAGAGTGATGCTTTAGAGACTGCGGCTTTTACACTGAAAAGAGCTCCATCGGGTCTGTTGAAATGACACCATGGTATGGTACGCCCAACCATGTTATATCTTTTCATAAACATTTGGAATATGGGGCTTGTGTAAAAGGTTACAAACCTATTCCAAATCAGACAAGTGCTACTTTGTAGGTTATCCCAAGTCATTGGGTATTCCTCCCTCACTATACCGAGGCAAATAGGTTTGCCACAAAGAACGGTATGCTTTTTGAAGAAAATGGTTCTTTCAAAAAGGTGAGTGGGAGAATAGTGCAACTCGACGAGATAAACAGTATCTTCGTCATCAGGTCAAAGGAAAGAGACCTTGGAAGTAATTCCGGAGTTTCCTACTGCGACTGATACGGAAGTCTCTACAATAAAATGTATGGACTTCAATCGAACTTGCAGCTGAACCACGTAGGCAAGGCTCGTGCAAACCTCTCAGGTGCGCAAACGAGATATTGTTGTTAGACAACAGTATACCTATGATACACAAGGAAGCGTTGATGGGCCCTGACTCCGGAATTGGCTAAATGCCAATACAATCCGAGATAGTCTCCATATAAATGTTTCAAGATTAAAACCTTGATACACCTTTCGGAAGACTTAGAGTCTAACGAATTTTATGGAACTAAACACTGATACGGGTAAAAATGTTTTATCCATAAAGCTCGACTTGTTGCAATAACAAGTTCAAGGAGTTGACTACGATGAGGTTGTTTCATCGTAGCGATGCTTAAAGTCAGTTTGGGTTGAACTAGCAATTAATACATATTTCAATCATGAGATATGAAACAAAGGATGACAAAAGGATTTCCATCTGATGGAAATAAAACCAAGGACTTGCATGTGTTACAGTCCAAGGTATTTTGTCATTCCAGAGGATGCTAGTAAGTATGCAAACTTCAGAGTTCCAGCGATGGACAGAAGAGAGCAAAATGGAGTTGGCATCTTCGTGTTTTGATGAAATGGTTAAAAGGGTTTTGACCTCATCAATGGGTAACGAAGATGCTTGTGATTCAAGAAAGTAAGTGGGAGCATAATAATATTTCTAGAAACGTTGTGTGCTTGACACATTGTTAATTGGAAATAAATTTCTTGACACGAATTAGGACTTCATTTAAAAATAGTTTTTTGATGAAGTGCTTGGGCTAAATAGCCTTTATATTAGGCATGATGATCTATGGAGATAGATTTACCTAATGGGGCTGAGCAAAGATACATATTGACAAAATGCTAAAACCTTTCAGCATTAAAAACGTCAAGGAGTGATTCTTGCCGAAGTCACATGGAAAGAGTTTTTGCAAGACTCGGTGTCCCAAAACACTGATGAGCAAAATACATGATGGAGATTCCACACACTCTTGTGTTTGGATTAATCATGTATTCCATGGTATGTAAAACAACCAGATATGTCCAATACTCCAAAGTTGTTGCGAGTATAGATACCAAAGTGATCAAAAGTACTGATCATGGGACAACAGTGAAAAAGGGTCATTGAGTACTATGGTAGCACTGATGACATGTTTTCTCGCAAGTGGAGATCATGAAGAGTTCGATGTAAAAGGTTACATCAAAGCAGTCTTCATCATTTCTCCATGCGATTTTCAATTTAAATTGAGGGTTTTGTGTAACACACAATATGGTGGCACAATTAGTTGGAAATTGTTCCAAACAAGTGACTGTGGCGAATTCTATAACAGAGGCAAAGTATGTTGCCGCTTTTAAAAGCGACAAAGAAGATGTTGAATCATATAGTTCATTCATGAACTTAGTATGGTTCCAAGATGGCTTTTGTCAATGGGACACTACTGCAAGTAGTTGCTCCATAACTCAGTCTGAGGAATCCAGGTTCGACCTATGATTCGCATACATACCAAGCCAAGTCCACACAAAATATGACTTTTGTGAAAGCGTGAAAACGCGAGGATATGCAAAGATACACATGGAGCTGAAGTCGTCAGATCCGTTGGACATTCAGGCTATACCACAAGCGAAGCATATTTACACCGATGTGCCACAGGTGTAAAGTGCATTAGCATTAACTAGATTATTGACTCTAGTGCAAGTGGGAGTCTGTAGGAGATATGCCCTAGAGGCAATAATAAATGTTATTAATTATCTCCCTGTTCATAATTAGGTTTATGTTCCATGCTATAACTGCTATGGTTCTCGGGTCTGCAATAAAACGAGGCTTGGAGGAAGACTCATATGCACGTGTGGGATAATAAACGATAAAATGTATTCCTAGTCAAGCCTCTATGACTGGCTCAAGTGTTGCATGATGGTTCTGTTTTCCTGATCATGGGCATGTCTATGCCAGCAACTTTGAGGGCACAATGTTATAAGAACATTTGTGTTGAATCGACCTGATTGATGTTATGCTATGAGATTCATTCGTCACAAGTCAATGGTTAATAACACAGAGATGGTTAACGTTTGCATGATTCCTTAGACCATGAGAGTATCGAGTTTCTTCATGCTTGCTTCATGAACTTTGGGGTTTGTTAAACGTCATCCGTAAATGGGTGGCTATTACGGCGGCTTACGGGTTCATGGAAAAGTATGTCAAGTAACTTGATAGCTCAAGATTGGGATTTACTCCTCCGGCGATGGAGAGATATCTCTGGCCCTCTCGGTGTTACGGTATCCATCATCGACTGGCCAGACACTTTGTGATTTGATCACGAGGATGCCGGAACACGGGAACGAGAAAAGAGAACAATACCGGTAACGAGGTAACTAGCATAGTGGACAAGTTGTTGATCCACGGGAATACCAACATGTCTCACCTCGGGTATTTGTAACATATCGTGAAGCAACAGGAATAGCACACGGCAACTGGAGGTTCACTCGAATATTTATTCGTGTGGGTATAGGGGTCAATATGGGTGTCCACGGCTCCGATGTTGATCATTGATCGGAAAGAGTTCCGGTCATGTCTATACTTCACCGAACCTATAGGGTCACACGCTTAAGGGTCATCTATCTGTTGAACGCTAGACAGGGAGTCTGAGAGAAAGTCACCGAAAATGTTTCGGAGACAACGGAAGAGTTCCGAGAGAGAGAACACCGAAAGAGTTTCGGTAAAACCGAAAAGTTGTTTCGGAATATATTATTTGGTCAAAAAGGGTTTCGGCACCGCCTGGAAATTTTCAGAGGATGCCAGAATTGGTCTGGGAACTTCTGGGAATTTTCAGAGAGAAAAACCGGAAATGTTCCGAAACTGTCATAACCGCTGTTGATGATTTCCGCTGATAAAAACCACCGCACCGAAAATGTTTCGGATCGTGCCCAGAATAATTTTAGAGGGTGCTAGAAATGTTCTGGGACCTTCTGGAATTTTTCAGAAAAAGTTTCGCGGAAAACATCTTGTCTCAGCGCGACGGGACAAGATCCCACGAATCGGGGGTTGCATGTTTGGTGGCTTTTTGTCTAGGGAGCATGCATGTTTCATGGAGACATGTTGGTGGCTTGTTGGGGGGCCCCCCCATGGGGGGGGACAAGATGTGGGCCGGCCCAAGGGCTGCCATGGTGGTGTCCCCTTGGTGCCCCCCTTGTGTTACCATTATGCCCTTTCATGTGTGACATGAAGCTTGGGTATTTTGGTATTTCAACATCCCACCCCACCCCTTGCCTTGGCCTATAAAAGGAGGAGTTGGGGCTGCCATCTCCTTCATCCCCTTGCTCTCATACTCAAGCCATGCATAATCTGGCATTCTCTCTCCCTCCCACGAAATAGTTTCGTAGTGCCGAAAGGCTGTCTGGGTTCTGGTGGGAACTAGTTCTGGACGGCGAAGCCCTGCCGGATAGATGGCACCGTATGTGTGCAACTCTGTAGAGAGGTCGTAGTTTCGATCTTAGTGCCCGAGGGGCTGTTCGAGAGTGCCTCCCGAAGGGCTGACCAGGTGACGGTCCGAGTTCTATGAGTCCTCCCGAAGGGCTGTCCGAGTGACGGTCCGAGTTTTGGGGGTCCTCCCGAAGGGCTGTCCGCGACACCGTCCGGGGACTGTTCGACCGCCTCCTGGAGGGCTGTCCGAGGGGCAGATGAGGGAGTACATCCTCGCGGTTGGGAGGTTGTAAATCCTAGCTGCGGGGATCTGCACCGCCGATCGTCATCGACTCTACTTCCGCTGCGCTACGAGTCGGTAACGAAAATGATCAAACCTTGTATGCAGTCTCCATAGTGGTCCTGGGCTGGTGCATAGGTCGGAAAATTTTTGTTTTCTGCTGCGTTACCCTACATCTTTCGTTCCTTTCAAATCACGGTTCCCTAATTCTTAAAAACTTCATCCACACAAAACTCAACAAGAACTCGTGAGATAAGTTAGTATAAGTCAATGCAAAACCTTATCATTCTCTACTGTAGAAAATCACTAAAATTATTATTCAACATTGCATACTAAATTCCTCTGCATATTTAATACTCCTATCCTCAAATAGAATCATTAAACAAGCAAACATATGCAAACAATGCGAACATAACAGCAATCTGTCTAAACAGGACAGTCTGTAAAGAGTGCAATTGTTCTCATACTTCCCTAACTCCAAAAATTCTGAAAATTAACCACACTGTAGAAAATTTATCAAAGATTATTTTTCAAAAAGTTTCAACAATTTATCACATTCTGAATTTTCTGGAGAATTATTACAATAGCGACAAACTTTCTGTTTTGAAACAGCAACTCATAAACTTGCAAAATTAGCATGGTAAAGGTTATACTTGACATTTTTATTGAAGTAAGAGATGCAAAATATTATTCTAAATAACAAAAAGCAAATCCTAATAAAATAAAATGATCCTCCAAGCAAAACTCATATGATGTGACGAATAAAATTATTGCTCCAAGTGAGGTTACCGATAATGTCGGAGACGAAAGAGGGGATGCCTTCCGGGGCATCCCCAAGCTTAGTTGCTCGGATCTTCCTTGAATATTACCTAGGTGGTAGCTTCGGTTTCTCCATTTCATAGAAAGACTGCAGCACCTTTTCATCACGGAGGAGTCTACCAAATTGATGAAGTGGCACAAGAAAGGGATAAGGTACCATAAAAAAATCGTACATCCATCGGAAGCTGAAGCATGGAAGTCATTCGATGAAGAATACCTCGAGGAAGCAGCCGAGGCTGGGAATGTCAGAATTGCGATAACAGGTGATGGGTTCAATCCATATGGCATGTCTACTAATCCATACAGCTGCTGGCCCGTGTTTGTTATTTCGCTCTATCTCCCTACCGGTGTCCTAATGCAACACAAGACAATGTTCTTGTCGCTGATCATTCCAGGGCCTGAATACCCAGGAAAGAATTTGGGAGTGTTTATGCAGCCGCTGGTGGATGATTTGCTCCATTCCTGGTACTTCCCGAGGTTGACATATGATCGACATCTGCAGAAAAATTTCTTGATGAAAGTTTGGTTGATGTATTGCATGCATGACTTTCCCGGGTATGCCCTATTCTGCGGATGGTGTACAAGTGGGAAGATGCCATGCCCAGTGTGCATGTAGGCTCTTTTTGACCTGCATCGACAGTTCCTCCCTCCAGACCATCCAAACAGGGAAGACAAGAAGAACTTCACGAAAGGCCGGGTTGTCCATGAAGAAAACGAGATTCCAACGTTTTTCTGGGGCAGTTGTTCTTGCTCAGCTAAAAGCTATCAAGCCTAAAGGCGAAGGAAAAGGAAAAGGCAAAGCCAAAGGCAAAGGCAAAGGGGAAAGCGAAGGCGAAGGCCAAGGCAAATGCAAAGGCAAAGCCAAACGCTTTGAGGGATATGGTGAGACGCACAACTCGACTCACATTACCCCGTTCATGAAGCTTCCCTGTTTCAAGGACCTCAAACTTCCTTATAACAACAATGTGATGCACACCAAAAAGAATGTCGTAGAGTCCCTTTTTGCCACGATCCTCAACATTCCTGATAAGACAAAGGATAACGTTAAAGCTAGAGCCGATGAACAGAAAATTTGTGATAGACCACGTCTAAACATGCGGCCTCTTTTAGGCGGTCGAAGAAACTGGTTCAAGCCAGATGCTGACTTCGTCCTTAAACTGCCAGACAAGAAGGAAGTACTTATGTGGCTCAAACACATTGTGAAGTTCACTGATGGTTATGCATCAAATATAAGTAAGGGAGTCAATCTTTCAACGGGCAAAGTGACCGGGCTCAAGAGCCATGACTATCATGTATGGATTGAGCGAATAATGCCGGTGATGGTTCGAGGCTATGTCCCCGAGCGTGTCTGGTGAGTGCTTGCGGAACTAAGCTATTTCTTCCGCATGCTATGTGCTAAAGAAGTATGTTCGGAGGTAATTGAAAAATTGCATAAGAAGGCACCGGAGTTGATATGCAATCTAGAGAAGATCTTTCCGCCAGGCTTCTTTACTCCGATGATACATCTCATTTTGCACCTCGCGAAGGAGGTATTGTTGGGGGGCCCTGTGCAGAATTGTTGGCAGTACGGCCCTGAGAGACAGAACAAGCATCTCCGATCCAAATGTGGAAACAAAGCTAAGATTGAAGCTTTGATACGTCTCCAACGTATCTATAATTTATGAAGTATTCATGCTCTTATATTATCATTCTTGGATGTTTTACAATCATTTTATAGCAGGTTTATATAATATTTTTGGGACTAACCTATTGACCCAGTGCCCAGTGCCAGTTGCTGTTTTTGCTTGTTTTTTACATCGCAGGAAATCAATATCAAACGGAGTCCAAACACCGTGAAACGTTTTGTGGATTTTTTATGGACCAGAAGACATCCAGTGGACCAGAGAAGCACCTGGGGGGAGCCCCGAGGGGGGCACAACCGACCAGGGCGCGCCTGGGGGCCCAGGTGCGCCCAGGTGGGTTGTGCCCACCTCGGTGGCCTCCCGTACCCCCTCTTTACCCTATAAATCACCAAACATTCCAAAAACCCTAGGGTAACCCTAGATCAGAAGTTCCGCCACCGTAAGGCTCTGTAGCCATGCAAAATCAATCTAGACCCCGTTCCGGCACTCCGCTGGAGGGGGAGATCATCAACGGTGGCGATCTTCATCATCCCGGCGACCACCACGATGAGGAGGGGGTAGTCCACCCTCGGCGCTGAGAGATTTGTACCAGTAGCTATGTGTTTAATCTCTCTCTCTCTCTCATGTTCTTGAGATGCACAATCTTGATGTATCACGGGCTTTGTTAATATAGTCGGATCATATGGTGTTTTCCCCTCTCTATCTTGTTGTGATGAATTGAGTTTTCCCTTTGAGATTTCGTTTTATCGGATTGAATACTTTTATGGATTTGAGAGCACTTGTTATATGTCTTGCATATGAATACCCGCTGTGACAATGGGGTATTATATTGATTCACTTGATATATGTTTTGGCACTCAACTCGCGGATTCCCGAGGTGACATTTGGGTAATCTATGCATAGGGGTTGATGCACGTTCTTGTCTTTGTTTCTCCGGTTGAAATCTTGGGGCACTCTTTGAGGTTCTTTGTGTTGGATTGAGTATTATGAATCTGAAATTGTTTGATGCATATCGTATAATCAACTCATGGATACTCGCGGTGACATTGGAGTATCTAGGTGACATTAGAGTTGGTTGATGTGTATCATATGGTGTTATTTTAATACGAACTCTTGGCTAGATCGATCGGAAAGAATAGCTTGGTGTTATTTTGGTACGAACTCTAGGATAGATTGATCGGAAAGAATAGCTTTGAGGTGGTTTCGTACCATACAAACAATTTCTTCTTATGTTCTCCGCTAGATAAGAACTTTGGAGTGAGTCTTCATCGCACGTTGAGGGATGGTTATGGGATCCAATTAGATTAGCATTGTTGAGAGATTGCACTATCGAAAGTACGGACCCTAGGCCTCATTTTCAAGCATTGCAATACCGTTTGTGCTCCGTTTTATCAATTACTACCCTGCTATTTAAATTTATTCAGATTATAAAAATATATTTCTACCATCCATATTACACTTTTATTACCATCTCTTCGCCGAACTAGTGCACCTATACAATTTGCCATTGTATTGGGTCTGTTGGGGACACAAGAGATTTCTTGTATTTGGTTGCAGGGTTGTTTGAGAGAGACCATCTTCATCCTACACCTCCCATGGATTGATAAACCTTAGGTCATCCACTTGAGGAAAAATTGCTACTGTCCTACAAAACTCTACGCTTGAAGGCCCAACACGAGTCTACAAGAATAAAGTTGCTTAGTAGACATCAAGCTCTTTTCTGGCGCCGTTGCCGGGGAGGTGAGTGCTTGAAGGTATCTCTTTAGATCTTGCAATCGAATCTTTTAGTTTCTTGTTTTATCACTAGTTTGGTTTATAAAAATAAAACTACAAAAAAATTGGAATTGAGGTTGCATCATATTGTTCATCTTTATAATGTCTTTCGTGAAAATGATGGAAAGGAAGATTGTGCTCAATTGATAGAGGAAGAATTCTATAAAATGTTTGGCATAAAATCTTTAAATGATGAGCATGATTGCAATGTTGTTAGTATGAATTCTTTGAATATCCATGATGCTAATGATATGCAAAGCCATAAGCTTGGCGATGCTATGTTTGATGAAGATGATATTTTTAGTCCCCCATGTTTTGATGAGAAAATTTATTATGATGAAAGCATGCCTCCTATCTATGATGATTATGGTGATGACATGTATGCTATATTGAATAATGATATCCATGAAACTTGTCATCATGATTTTAATGCTCAATATTATTATGCCAATCAAGAATCACATGATGGTTATTTTGTTGAGTTTGCTCCCACTACTATTCATGAGAATAAATTTGCTTATGTGGAGAGTAATAAAATTTCTATGCTTGTGGATCAAGAAAATAATGATTTATGTGATAGTTATATTGTTGAATTCATTCATCATGCTACTGAAAATTATTATGAGAGGGGCACATATGCTTTTACATATTGCAATAATATCAAGTTTCCTCTCTTTATGTTGAAAGCTTTGAAGTTGCACTTGTTTTGCCTTCCTATGCTAGTTGATTCTTGTTCCCATAAGTTGTTTGCTCACAAAATCCCTGTGCATAGGAAGTGGGTTAGACTTAAATGTGCTAGTCATTTGCTTCATGATGCTCTCTTTGTGTTTCAATTCTTATCTTTTATGCGAGCATCATTGAAATCATCATGCCTAGCTAAAAGGCATTAAAGAAAAGCGCTTGTTGGGAGACAACCCAACATTTACCACTACTGTTTTTATGTGTTCACATGATTATGCTACTGTATTAATCATGTTTTATTGCTTTTGTTTCAATAAAGTGCCAAGTAAAGCCTTTGGGATAGTATGGATGATAGTTGACTTGATTCTGTGCAAAAACAGAAACTTTTGTGCTCAGTCCAGGAATTTTGAAAAATCACTGGAACATGATTTTGATCTGAATTTTTTACAGGTGATATATATACAAATTCTTTACGTTTTCCTAATTTTTCAGAATTTTTTGAGTATCAGAAGTATGGTTGGAGTACAGATTACTACAGACTGTTCTGTTTTTGAGAGATTCTGTTTTCAATGCATAGTTTGCTTGTTTTCTAGTTTCTATGGCTTATATTGCTCAATATAAATTGTGGAAATGATATGATACAGTAGGCATTGTGTGGAAACAATTATGAATCTTGTCTTTGACAGTACCAAAGTGAAATGGTTTGCTCTTTATCATACTAACCTATCTCACGAAGTTCCGTTAAGTTTTGTGTGATTGAAGTTTTCAAGTTTTGAGTGAGATCTCGATATGAGGAGAATAAGGAGTGACAAGACCATAAGCTTGGGGATGCCCAAGGCACCCCAAGTTAAATATCCAAGGAAGATCCAAGCAACTAATCTTGGGGATGCCAAGGAAGGTATCCCCTCTTTCGTCTTCAACATTATCGGTAACCTCACTTGGAGCTATATTTTCATTCATCACATGATATGAGTTTGCTTGGAGAGTCATTTTATTTTTTTAGGATTTTCTTTCTGTTAGTTATAATAATGTTTTGCATATTTTATTTCAATAAAAGTGGCAAGGATAGCCATCACCATGCTTATTTTGCAAGTCTATATGTTGCTGTTTCAAAACAGAAAGTTTGTCGCTGTTGCAAAAATTCCCAAGAAAAGTAAGAATGTGATAAAATGTTGAAACTTTTTGCAAAATAATCTCTGATAAATTTTCTACAGTGTGCTAAATTTTCAGAATTTTTTGAGTAGAATAAGTATTTAGACTCTTGCATTGTTTACAGACTGTACTGGTCTGGCAGATTGCTGTTATGTTTGCATTGTTTGCATATGTTTGCTTGTTTAATGATTCTATTTGAGGATAGGAGTATTAAATATGCAGAGGAATTTAGTATGCAATGTTGAATAATAATTCTAGGGATTTTCTACAGTAGAGAATGATAAGGTTTTTGCATTGGTTTATACTAACTTATCTCACGAGTTCTTGTTGAGTTTTGTGTGGATGAAGTTTTTAAGATTTAGGGAAACCGTGATATAAAAGGAATTAAGGAGACACAAAAGTTCAAGCTTGGGGATGGCCAAGGCACCCCAAGATAATATTTCAAGAAGTATCAAGCATCTAAGCTTGGGGATACCCCGGTAGGCATCCCACCTTTCTTCTTCAACAATTATCGGTTAGTATCGGTTGAGCCTAAGTTTTTGCTTCTTCACATGAGTTGTGTTATTCTTGGAATGTCATTTTATTTTGTTTTGCTTGCTGTTTTAATAAAGTACTGAGATCTGAAAGTTTTTAAATAAAAGAGAGTTCTCAAATACCTACCCATTTACTTAACTACTCGCTTGGTCTTCACTTATATCTTTTTGGAGTAGCTTGTCATTTACTCTTTTGCTTCACTTATATCCTATGAGTAAATTGTTGAATGAATTGAATAGCATGAAGTTGAAATTATATGTTCATATCATGCCTAGTGGTAGCTTCACATTGGGTTTAGAAAGTGAAATCTTTTGAGGCTTGACAATCACAATATTGGTCATACAAGCAATTCAAGAATGATTAGTAGAAGGAAGAGAACTTTCACATGCAACTACACTATCTTGGAAATATTTTGTGATTGTGAGCCCCCATCAAAATATTATATGCCAAAATTGTTGACGTTGGACAAGGAAGACAACGTAATGATTTATGTTTGTTCATATTCACATAGAAGTTATATTGTCATAGATCCTTCAACATGTGGTGCTTGCCCCCCATCTTTGCTAGCCAAAAATTCCGCACTAAGTAGAGATACTACTTGTGCATCCAAAAACCCTTAAACCCAAATCTTATTTTCAACAGTCCACCATACCTACCTATGGATTGAGTAAGATCCTTCAAGTAAGTTGTCATCGGTGCAATAAGGCAATAAAAATTGCTTCTAAAAGTGTAAGATCATTTAGTGTAAGAGAAAATTGAGCGTTGTACGAGCTTGTGATGGTAAAGAAATAAAAGCAACATACTGCATAATAAAGGTTGCCATCACAAGGGGCAATATAATGTGACATTCTTTTGCACTAAGGGGTTGAGCATACAAACAAATAAGCGCATGGCAACCTCTGCTTCCCTCTGCGAAGGGCCTATCTTTTACTTTTATGTATTTACTTTTATGCAAGAGTCAAAGTTTTTCTCTCTATTCCTTTTTATTTTTCTCCTTTGGCAAGCATTATGTGGTGAGGAAAGATCTAGGCAAATATATCTAGTTGGATATGGGTAGCATGAGTTATTATTGTTGACATCACCCTTGGGGTGAATACGTTGGGAGGCGAAATTATAAGCCCCTATCATTCTATGTGTCCAGTTGAAACGTTTTGCTCATGTGTATGCGGTGAGTTTTAGCAATCATAGAAGACTATATGATGGTTGAGTATGTGAAGCTCTTACTTAGACTCTGTTGAATAAGTTGAATTGCAATTTTTTGGTGACTGAAAACATAGGTTGTTGAGTTTCAAGAGAATTCATTGTTTGAACCTTAACATGTGAATTGGTTGCTACTTTAACATGAGAAGTTTTATAAGAAAGAATTGCTGTTATGATGCTAGGAAAAGTGATTGAAATTGTCATTGATCCAACGTGTGCACTTTGCTAGCATTCACACTTCATAAATTATTTCTTTTATCATTTACCTACTCGAGGACGAGTAGGAATTAAGCTTGGGGATGCTGATACGTCTCCAACGTATCTATAATTTATGAAGTATTCATGCTGTTATATTATCATTCTTGGATGTTTTACAATCATTTTATAGCAACTTTATATCATTTTTTGGGACTAACCTATTGACCCAGTGCCCAGTGCCAGTTGCTGTTTTTGCTTGTTTTTTACATCGCAGGAAATCAATATCAAACGGAGTCCAAACACCTCGAAAATTTTTGTGGATTTTTTATGGACCAGAAGACATCCAGTGGGCCAGAGAAGCACCTGGGGGGTGCCCCGAGGGGGGCACAACCCACCAGGGCGCGCCTGGGGGCCCAGGCGTGCCCAGGTGGGTTGTGCCCACCTCGGTGGCCTCCCGCACCCCCTCTTTGCCCTATAAATCACCAAATATTCCAAAAACCCTAGGGTAACCCTAGATCAGAAGTTCCGCCACCACAAGGCTCTGTAGCCACGCAAAACCAATCTAGACCCTGTTCCGGCACTCCGCCGGAGGGGGAGATCATCACCGGTGGCCATCTTCATCATCCCGGCGACCACCACGATGAGAAGCGAGTAGTCCACCCTCGGGGCTGAGGGATTTGTACCAGTAGCTATGTGTTTAATCTCTCTCTCTCTCTCTCTCGTGTTCTTGAGATGCACAATCTTGATGTATCGTGGGCTTTGTTAATATAGCCGGACCATATGGTGTTTTCCCCTCTCTATCTTGTTTTGATGAATTGAGTTTTCCCTTTGAGATTTCATTTTATTGGATTGAATACTTTTATGGATTTGAGATCACTTGTTATATGTCTTGCATACGAATACCCGTGGTGACAATGGGGTATTATATTGATTCACTTGATATATCTTTTGGCACTCAACTCGCGGATTCCTGAGGTGACATTGGGGTAATCTATGCATAGGGGTTGATGCACGTTCTTTACTTTGTTTCTCCGGTAGAAATCTTGGGGCGCTCTTTGAGGTTCTTTGTGCTTGATTGAGTATTATGAATCTGAAATTGTTTGATGCATATCGTATAATCAACTCATGGATACTCGCGGTGACATTGGAGTATCTAGGTGACATTAGAGTTGGTTGATGTGTATCATATGGTGTTATTTTAGTACGAACTCTTGGCTAGATCGATCGGAAAGAATAGCTTGGTGTTATTTTAGTACGAACTCTAGGATAGATTGATCGGAAAAAATAGCTTTGAGGTAGTTTCATACCCTACAAACAATTTCTTCTTATGTTCTCCGCTAGATAAGAACTTTGGAGTGATTCTTCATCGCACGTTGAGGGATGGTTATGTGATCCAATTAGATTAGCATTGCTGAGAGATTGCACTAGCGAAAGTACGGACCCTAGGCCTCATTTTCAAGCATTGCAATACCGTTTGTGCTCCGTTTTATCAATTACTACCTTGCTGTTTTTATTTATTCAGATTATAAAAATATATTTCTACCATCCATATTACACTTTTATCACCATCTCTTCGCCGAACTAGTGCACCTATACAATTTGCCATTGTATTGGGTGTGTTGGGGACACAAGAGATTTCTTGTATTTGGTTGCAGGGTTGTTTGAGAGAGACCATCTTCATCCTACGCCTCCCACGGATTGAAAAACCTTAGGTCATCCACTTGAGGGAAAATTGCTACTGTCCTACAAAAATCTGCGCTTGGAGGCCCAACACGAGGCTACAAGAATAAAGTTGCTTAATAGACATCAAGCTTCCATAGCTAAGGCAGTTATCCTAGAGGAGGTGTCAGACCTCAGGACATCGTACTACCCAGTCCATGTTCCCACTCTGCATAATAAGGTGTCTCGATACAATATAGAAGAGCCCAAGTATAAACCCAGGCTCGATCTATTCGGTGGGCAATGTGGTAGGGCCGGGGGCTCGAAACCTTATAACATGCCAGAACAAGAGTGGGAGGACATAATGTTCTATGTCTTGCACAACATCAAGGAAGTTGAGGAAGAGTGGATGAGGTAATACCGCTGCTCCATTCCTTTATGCAGTTCATTATGTTCACTTAGTCTCGGTCTAACACCGATTTTCTTCTTTTAGTCAATTCCTACAGGAGGAGTGGACGGGAATGATTCCTCCTATTGAAGCGGAGGCACTTACTCTTCTCCGGAACGGTGCCCCTGGAAGGAAAATTTGTGTTGCTTGGTTCATGGAGAAAGTAATTTTTCACATTCCCCTAGTTCAACTTCTAGTTCAACATTTATTAGTTAATGGAACTAATGCACCCATCAATTTAAATTAAACTTGTAGGGGAAAGATCCGAACACCTCTATGGATGATGAATTGAGATGGGTGTCCATGGGTTTTACGCTCGGGTCATGAAATGTGAAAAGTATGATGTGAATGGGTATCGCTTCCATACAGAGGAGCACCAGAACAGCTGCCCTGATCCCAAAACTATAAACATAGGAGTGTACACCCCAGGACAAAATGGACTTGAGTACTACGGAAGGATAGGAAAAATATACGAGCTTACATTCGACCTTGGGCGTGAGGACCTAAGGCTAGCTGTGTTCAAATGCCTATGGTTCGACCCATATGAGGGGCTGAGACATACGCCTTCCCTTGGTTTGGTCAAAGTTAGACCATCCACCATCTATGATGGAGCCGATCTCTTTATTGCGGCTACCCAGGCCACACAAGTTTATTATCTGCCCTACCCATGCCAGAAAGAGTACCTAAAGGGTTGGGAAGTTGTGTTCAAGGTGGGGCCACATGGTAAGCTACCGGACCCGAACGATGACGATTACTACTACATTAACCCCATGACATACGAGGGAGTGTTCTATCAAGAGCAACCTGATGATGTTGATGTGGTCCGATACAATGTCGCTGATGCCTTGGGTGATGTTGATGTGGATCCAAACGATAACGATGCACGGAATGATGGCGAGGCCATTGTGAACGACCTAGACATACTTATGCTAGAGAAATTAAATGAAGACGCCGAAGACGAGGAAGAGCCTCCACCTACATCATACAACGAACATGATATGCGTGATAGTGACGATGAGACCGGTCGAGGCACCGGTTACAACAGTGATGATTCGTACGGTTTCTAGTAGATGTATGTTTCATGTCTTTTCTTATATGGTTTATTTATGAATGTGCTTTTTATTCCTTTTTATTATATCTTTTCCTTCATTATTAATATACTAACTTTTTAGTCTCTTTTCAATGCAGGTTCGCTAAGCATGGGAAAGGGCAAGGCTAATGGTAGTGGTTTGCTAAGCAAACTCGTCGCGAGGGTTAGTCGGAGTGGTCGACCCCGTAGTCTTCCCCCCCTGACTAATTGACGATGAGTCCTCACAGGGAGGTCGAGGGAGAGGTGACCCTAGAGGAGGAGGGGGTGGGGGGGGAGAGGCCCAAGAGGACAGTTTCGGGGCCAGAAACTGCGCTCTGTGACCGACATAGGGGGGTCATCTTCGCGGACCTCCTCTAGTGAGGTACCTACCCTCTGAAGAGGAGGAGGAGGAGGAGGAGGTCTAGGAGGAGGAGGAGGTCTGGGAGGTGGAGGAGGATGAGGAGGAGGCACGCGGGGAGGATGGTTATGGTGGGGAGGATTGTGGTGGCAGGGAGGATGGTGGTGGCGAGGAGGATGGTGGTGGCGGGGAGGTGGGTGGCAAGAAGAAGGCTTGGCTGCGTGGTGGTACGCGACTCCCGGAACCTCCTGCTACCGAGGAGATGAAGTGGCTCATTGAACCCACGGGGAAAAAGTAAGTGCCCCTTAATAATATTTTAAACACATAGTATCATTTTTATTGTACACATACTATCATTTATATTGTACACATACTAATATTTTCATTCTTTTGCAGCAGCTGGAAATATCCTAAAGGTGCCCATCTTCCAAATGGCATCATCACTATCCTGTTGAAGAAATATTGGCCGGGGATGTTCGTTCTGGACCCAGTCAACCACCCGGAGCGCAAGATTTTGGCCACGTGCTGGGATCACTACGAAGCGGCCTTCCACCCGGCCCATGAGACGGCTGCTAAGGCCGTGATATCAAACTTTTGGGTAAGTTCTCTTCAGAAGCACTAGTGTTGAGTTTGTTTCATAGTTTACCATCGAATCGTTTAACTCATCGCTTGTTCCATTCTGGCTTTATGATTGCCTCTAGAAATTCTATAGAGTTCTTGAGGAGCACAAGGCCATGGCCGATGAGTACGTGCTGCGGGTTGCGAGGAAGCAGACCCGTCAGATACAGTACGAGGTGCGCTGGGTGGCCATCTCGCGGTATTATCACGACAAACATGGCGAGAAGGTGACCAAGGAAGAAGCTAAGGTGCAGGATCGGACCTTGACTAGGGAGCAGTACATGTTGGTAAGCATAACAGACTTTTCATTCCGACGTTTGTGGTAAATTTCATTGTTTCGTGTTCACATGCCATTATGCTTCATTATGTAGGTGCCTCCTGATTGGTGCTATCGCCACCCTGAGGGATGGGCGGGACTGGTGGATCTGTGGGTCGGCGAGGACGCAGAGTTTGCTGCCAAGAGCAGCATAAACAAGGCTAATCTAGGACGTGACCGAACACACGGTCAGGGAAACGGAAACCACTGGCACACGAAGAAAATTTAGGTATATCTATGTACATGAAACATTCTTGATCTTCTATTTACCGTATGTTCTTATGTATGACTAACCTCTGTTTGGCGGTGCAGGAGGAGAAATTGAAGCAGCCGCTCTCAGACATCGAGTCGTGGAGGCTCGCCCGTGTGCGGCCTAATCGCAAGGATGGCGAGAGTGAGTACTACGGCCATGCCGGGGAGAACCTGGAGTCCTACAAGAAGGAGTTTAAGAAGTGGAATGCTGACAAACCAGACGCCATGTCTGTGGATGCCGACGAGAGTTCGGTGGTGAGCATAGGGCCAAAGAGTCATGGTCGGCAGCCGGTTCTGGATTCTATGATCAACCCTTCTGTCTCCTACAGACGGATCTGAGCTACCAACCCGAGGCTGAGCCTGTGCCCGAGCACGTCCACTGCACAGTCCATCCTATCCCAGCGGCACTCTGTAAGTATTTTCCCTCTTATCTTCCTTGTTTCGACCTTTATTTTCCGCTTTGTTATGTATTATGAGTTGCATCATGTCATACTGTAGGCCTACATGGAGTTCGCACGTCAGCAGCTCTTTGACTGGAACCAGAGAGTTGCAGCAGTCACGGAGCACAACAGTCGCATGACGCAGCTTATGTTTGCATCTATGGCAACCGGGCAGATTCCTACAATGCAACCACCACAACCTCCTCCTGGACCACAACCAGTATATCCTACATTTGAACAATGTCTGGGAAAACACTACAATGGCACTCCGGTAAGTACATCACCAAACTAATCTATCACAACTTGTCGTTTATTCAACACAATCATGTATTGCCTTACCATCTCTTTTCAAACATGCAGGGAACCGGTGGATCATCCGCCGGTGGTGGTGCTACTGATGGTTCCACTCCTGAGTCACGGAGCCCAGTCACTCCGGTTTGACGAGGCCCTGGCGGTGGCAGTGGCGGTAGCGCTAGTGCTAGCAGTGACTATCTCGGTTTTGGCGAACTCGGCTTTGGCAGTGGAAGTGATGCCGCTTAAGCCTTTGGCGGTGACGAACTTTGCAGCCTTTTATGGTTCTTGTGATGATGATACTTTTATTGTGATCACGTTGGACTTGCGATGATGATGCTTTTATGTTGGACTTGCGATGACGATGCTTTTATGTTGGACTTGTTATTATGTTTATCATGTTGGACTTGCGCGGAGATACTTTTATTTTGGACTTGTGATGATGTTTATCATGTTGGACTTGCGATGATTATCTTCTCTATTCTGTTGTGATGATGATATATATATATATTCTGTTATTTGAATTGAAATAAAAGAAAAAAGAAAAAAAGAAAACAGTGCACATCTATGCCGACGGCCTAACCGTCGGCATAGTATGCCAGTGTTACCAGCAGCCGACATGTGGCATCACCTGGGAAGTATGCGCGGAGCTAGGCCGACGGTTAGGCCGTCGGCATAGCTTTGGGACTATGCCGACGGCCTAACCGTCGGTGTAGCTCACCGTCGGCATAGTCCCAGAGCTATGCCGACGGCCTAACCGTCGGCGCAGCTACTCTCCACGGCTGCCCAGGCGCTGCCACATGTCGGCGTATGGTTGGCACATGTTTAACGGCGGCGCCGTCGACGACCGTCAGGTGCAGTACGTTGCCGATTGTGGATATATACCGACGGTGGTACGGACGCCGTCGGCTTAGCTAGCTATGCCGATGGTGGATATATGCCGACGGCCACCCTGGGATACGCCGACGTACGAGTTGCCGACGGGGCTATGCCGATGGCTGCCGTCGGCATAGCCCTAAGCCGACGGCCCTGGGCCGTCGGCAACGTACCTTATTCTAGTGGTGGTAGCAACAGTGCTCCTCCGCCGTGCCCCAGGCCGCGGCCCGGGTTGCCTGGGGCCTAGCGCCGCCATTGCCTTAAGACACCCGTTCTTTTTAAAAAGAAACCGTGTGGATGTAAGGAATTATGTGGCTTGATAACTTGCAAAATTCATGAAAAAAATGATCGTGTAGAAAAGACAAGAGATAGATAAATCATATGGCACAAACAACATTGCCGTAAAACCGGTATTTTCTCACATTTAGGAACACAGTGTGCCTCAACTCAGGCTTAGGTTGCCGTTGTTAAACTGTGTCATGCTGAACTAATTTTAGTTGTTGTACCAAAGTAACTGCGTACAAATGGGCACCTTGTTTGGCTGCAAACTATAATCTAACTAACTACTAAACAAAAGTCTTACACATACCACAACAATAGATAGTTTTCTTATGTTTTTTGTTAGCTAAGATATGCCTATAATTTATCTCCCTACAAGACATATACTTAAAGCAACCAGTTGAAGGGCAAAATATGTTAAAAAAAACTCAACAAATGGGATTATAATAATCTACCGCAATGCTAAAGCGAACCTTGACATATGATCGATGCCAATGCAATGAGTTGCAGTAAATCCCCTCTCGAAGAATTAATATGGCATATATATACCCATGCTAGCTAGTAATATGTAAGCTGTCTATTTTCCCGTCTTGACTCGTAAGGATTTGAGAATAAATTCATGCGTTTAGCGCCTGGGAAGCAGAGGCATTTTGTACACTAAGGGCTCATTTGGTTGTTGAGGATGGTAAACCCTGGGCTAGCAACCAAATGCGCTGTGGGCTTTCCCCGGGCCCCATGGGTTGCGCGCCCTGGTTTTCGACGGGGATCCCAGAGGGATACCGGACAACCAAACGAGCCCTAAAAGCCCTATGTATGGCCGATAAGGCCAGTTGAAACTTACCCGAAAAAAAAAGGATAAGGCCAGTTGAAACTTGAACATGAAAAATGTTGCCTATCACTTCTCACAGAAAAATAATGCCGTACACTGCCGACCAGTTAATTTTAATTCAGCGGATGTTTCAACGTCAAAAAATAACGGCACCAGACAAGGCTCACTTTCCCCTTCTCTCGGTTTCTCTTGTGCTACAGTGTTTGCAGGCGAAAAGAAGGGGCGACGAGAGAGAGGTGCCCTTCGGCGGTGGATCTGGCGTTCCCCTTCGCCTCCGGTGGCCATGTCGGCACCCGGGGGTTGAGGGGAACCCAGATCCTTGTGCGGAGGTGTATATAAGGTAGATTTAGGGGTGTGCTTCCTCGGCATTGTCATCGTGACAGCGATGGTGATGACGCATGGAATAAGTGATCGCTCGACTTCTTTCTGTTCGATCGGCGTCAGTACTGGCGTCGGCGAGGAGCTAGGAGCCTTTTATCTCGCAGATCCGGGAGTCCGAAGTCCGTGTTGATGGTTCTCACCAGCGGGAGCAATGCCAGGTTTGGCGGTGTCGAATTCTGTGTTGTTCCTTGGTATCTTCTTGCTGGTTGTCGCAAGTGCAATTCCCTGGGCAGATCTATGGCTGGCAGCCATGTTTGACCAAGCTCTTGATGTATCTCGTCGTCGCCGGAGATGATGGATGCAGTAGGCCGGCCCTCGTTGATTGAGGGAGGTTCCCCGGCCGCACCAGGTGCAGTATTGCCGAGGCTATGGCCTTCGACGAACGAGGGTGTCTCCCCAATGCTCCGCATCTTTGCCCGGCGGGGGATCCGTCAAGTTGTTGAAGCTTGCCGGAGCTGCTTCGAGGTTTAAGCGGCGTTGCTGGTTGTACTGTTTTGTGGACCAGATTGTAATTTTCTTTTCTTCAGGGTGTTGCTTGTAAAATACGGGGACAACATGGCTTCCTCCAGATGTTTCCTGTAATTTCCAGTTTAAGATATCCCGCAAAAAAAGCACCATATATAGCTGCAGCAACACTTTAACATCACGGCCAGGCGCATCGTGTCATTTTGACCGAGAATATGCACGTTTTTGCAAACTTTTGTGCTTCAAAATAAGATAGTTTTCAGCCTCTTGATCTGCTAAAGTCGGCAACAATGGTTAACATCTGAGTACGTACTGTTGGGCATTAAGTGATCTACCGGCTAAATCCTTAAGACTTGGGTCAGCAATTGTAGCCGCTACAGTGGTGGTACAGTAGACCGGTAGCAGTCATTGTTGACCTTGCACTGATCGGGGGTAACCCCTCTCCAACCAGGTGTCGACACCCCCCGGCGTACAATGCAATATAGAAGGGAATTATCCCTGAGGAGAGAGAATTGCTGCTCTAAGCCACACACCCACCCTCTCACTCACCTAAGTCTGTAGCTCAACGATCGAGCCTAGCACTGCAAGCACGGGGAAGGACCAGCACACATGCTCTGCACAAGCTCTAGAAGCCGGAAGAAATTGAAGGAAGAAGAAGAGAAGATGGGAGGACCACAAGATCAAGGTAATCATCCTGATTATTCCCTTTGAGTGGCTCAAACTTGAGCTAAATGATCCTGACGCTTCTACCATTGGCATCAGAGCAATTAGCTCTTAAGTTTGACCCCACTTATGTTATAATCTAATCTGGATAAGAATTATTATACTTGTGCTAAGCTTGTTCTTCCTGTTAATTAAATTTGCTTCTGGTTTAGCCCTAAAATTTTAAGTCCAAGCCCTAACAGAGCAAATAAGAACCTTGGGTTGTGTGTTTGATAAGAAAAGAAAGGGGATTAAGGCAATTTTCCAAACCCTAAGTCAATTTCCCCAATTTCCTAAAACCCCAGAGCTCAAATCTCTAAGTTTTCCGCCAAAATTGAGCCTGAGGTTTCGGTTTAAGTATGGATTGAAGTGGGAATGAGTCAATTATGCAATTCCTAAGCTAATTTCCCTAGATTTTAAACCCTAAATCCCCAATTTCCTAAGAACCATAACCCTAAGTGTATGGTGGCAGACGTTTACCTTAAGGGCATCATCGCCGTCGCTGGCCGCGGCGGCGTCGGAGCCAGCTCTTTAGTGTTGCGGGTGCACTCGGGCTCATACCCGAGCGGCCTCACCGTCCGCCACATCGAATGGTGGCCATGCCACCTCACATGCTTGTCAGCGTTGGGAGCCTACCGCCATGCCGGATCTGGTGAAGCGCCTTCGTCGGTTTCGTGGGGACGCCCGCCCACACGCGGCCACCCCGCAAAGGTCACCGTGTTTATTATAATGCTTACTAAAGAGTTTGATTCTTTTTGCAGCATCTAATGCCTCTCTTATTGCTCGAATAATTAACAACATAGAGCAATTAAATGGTAGAAATAATGTTATATGGAAAGAGAAGCTTGAGATTACCGTGGCTCTGCTGAATAATCATTATGCCCTCTTTCATGATCCTCCAGAAGCACCCAAAGAAGGCGATGAAAATTATGATGCCCTGAAAAGAGATTATGAAGCTGAGAAGGCTAAGTGGGAGGATTCAAATTGTAAGTGCCTCATGATCATTAAGGGCTCCATTGCTCAAAGCATGAGAGCAGCCATTCTAGACTCTCAGAGTGCTAAGGCCTACCTTCGCAAGATTGAGGACCAATTCAAAGGATCCTCTAAAATTTATGCAACAAGTCTTTTCAGAAGGCCTATTGATGAAAAGTATGATCCAACCGGGAGTCTAAGAGAGCACATCATGAGAAAATGCCACATGGCTGCTAAGCTCAAAACAATGGAAATGAAAATCTCAGAAGGTTTCCTTGTCCATTTTATTATGTCATCCTTGCCTCCAGAATTTTCTCCATTTACCATAAATTATAATGCAATGGATTTGAAATGGGGCATTGATGAGATGATGACCGGATATGTGCAGGAGGAGGAAAGACTTAAGGCTGAAAGAATTGATCATATCCATCAATTCAAGGTCTATCAAAAGGAGAGATATCCGAAATTTGTGACTGAATATTTGAAGTCCAAGTCTCTTTAATTTAAATGTAAAGGGAAATCCTCTAAGCAATCTCAGCAAAAGAAGCCACAAAGAGCTCATAATGCAGATGGAAAGAATTCTAAAGGATGTCACTTTTGTGGAAAAGGCGGACTTGTTCAGAAGGACTGCATTGGGTTTATGAGATGACTCAGTAAGAAAGGTACAGATGTTATTAAGTTTATTGATGAATCCTTGTATGTTGATTATGCCACCAATACATGGTGGGTTGACTCGGGTGCAACAACTCACGTTGCAAATTCTTTGCAGGGATTCAATACAAAGAGGACCCTAAGAAGAGGGGTAAGAACAACTAGAGTTGCTAATGGTGTTGAAGCTGAGGCTGAGGCAATTGGACAGTTTACGCCATACCGGCTTTATGCTTCGACTACATGATGTTCTTTATGTACACTATATGAGGCGGAACATAGTATATGTCTCATGTTTAGATGATGATAGTTTTCACTATGATTTTGGGAATAAGAGGTGTATAATTATGTATGACAATAAAGATGTTGGTCTTGCCTTTCAACAAGACAGACTTTATCTTATTTCCCTAAGTGATTCCATTAATGATGTTGATCCCTTTTTGAATATGAATGTCAGTACCAAATGTAAGTGAGATGATAATGAGACTTCTTCAAAATTATGTCACTATTGTTTGGGCCATATTTCGAGGGGGAGGATTGAGCATCTCATTCCAGAACAAGTCCTTCATCCTTTGGATTTCTCACAAGAGGATATTGACCATTTGCATTGATTGCATCAAAGAGAAATATGCTAAGAAAATTAAGAAGGATGCGAATCAAAGCATAGGGGTTTTAGAAATAATCCACATGGATATCTGTGTGCCATTTAATGTGAATTCAGTGGATGATTTTGATTCATTCCACTGATGACTTCTCCCGTTATGGATACATCTATCCTATTTAAGAAATATCTGAGGCATTAGACAAGTTTAAGATTTTCAAAGCTGAGGTCTAGGTTCAGAATGATCGAAAGATCAAAGTTGTAAGGTCTAACTGTGGTGGTGAATACTACGGAAGACACATTTCTTATGGCCAAAATCCTGGACCTTTTGCTAAGTTCTTATAGGAAAATGGCACAGTAGCCCAGTATCCAGCACCGGGTGAACCTCAGCAAAATGGAGTGGCCAAAAGACGTAATCGCACTCGCACCCTTATGGATATGGTATGAAGTATGTTAAGCCACTCCACTCTGTCGGTAAACTGACGGATGGAAGCTCTAAAGACAGCCACACATATTCTTAATAGGGTTCCGAGTAAATCGGTGCCTAAAACACCGTATGAGTTATGGACTAGCAGGAGACCAACCCTGAGTTATTTTCATGTGTGGGGTTACCCTGCTGAGGCCTGAGTTTTCATTCCAAATATGGAAAAGTTTGACCCCAAGACTGTCAGTTGCCATTTTGTTCGTTATCCTGACAAATCTAAGGCATATCGATTCTATTGTCCAAATCAATCCACTAAGTTTATTGAAACAAGACACGTGTTTTTGGAAGATGATATGATGAGGGGGAGCATGACACCCAGTGAAGTAATCTTGGAGGAGAAACAGGAATATGTCCCAGTGCCAACTATCCAAGAACCTGTGTTCCTAGTGCATGTTGAGGTTTCACCTCCAGTTGAAAGGATTGTTAATGCCACACCTGCTGAGATCCATGTGACTAATTCGCATGTCACATCTAATGATGCTTGTGTTGAAGATACTCAGCAATCTCCAGGTATCGTTGATGTGTCAAATAATGAACTTCTTAGAAGGTCACAACGGGTCAGATGATCCGCCATTTCTAGTGACTATGTGTCCGTGTCACTTAGATGAGTGAGAAAATGAATGAGTCGGTGTTGGATGATGATCCCACCTTATTTAAGGAAGACATGCAAAGTGACCATTCATCTGAATGGCTTGATGCTATCAAAGATGAAATGAAGTCCATGAGCACTAATGATCATGGGACTTAGTATAAATCCCCACAGGAGCCAAAACAATGGGCTGCAAATGGGTCTATAAGACCAAACGTGACTCCAAGGGTGATATCGAAAGGTTCAAAGCAAGGCCTGTGGCCAAAGGCTTCACTCAAAGAGAAGGGATTGACTATAATGAAACCTTTTTACCGGTCTCTTTCAAGGACTCATTCACAAAAATTATAGCACTCGTGGCTCATTATGACTTAGCGCTACATCAGATGGATGTTAAAATGACATTTCTGAATGGTGACTTACATGAGGATGTATACATGGCTCATCCGGAAGGTTTTCTTGTGGAAGGAAAGGAGCATTTAAGATGTTACCTCAAGAAATCCATCTATGGTTTGAAGTAAGCATCAAGGCAGTGTTATTTTAAGTTCGATCAAGTCATAAAGAAATTTGACTTCAAAGAAAATGGAATGGACAATTGCACATATGTTAAGTTCAGGGAGAGTAACTTTATCTTCCTAATACTGTATGTCGATGACATACTCTTAGCCAGTAGCGATAAGAACATACTACTGGAAACCAAGAGATTTCTTTCCTCTAAGTTCGATATGAAAGATCTCGGTGAAGCCGCTTATGTCTTAGGCATTGAAATTTACCAAGATAGATATAGAGGAATATTGGGGCTATCTCAGAGAGCATATATTGAGAAGGTATTGAAAAAGTACAGTATGCATAAGTCCTCAACCTTGTCTGCTCCTATTGTCAAGGATGATAAGTTTGGGGCTTTTCAGTGCCCAAGAAATAATGATTATGAATCTGCGCAGATGATATCAATTCCTTATGCTTCGATCATCGGAAGCATGATATATGCACAAGTGTGCACTCGCCCTGACTTAGCATTCACAACCAGGATGCTTGGCAGATATCAGTCTAATCCAGGACTGGATCACTGAAAGGCTGCTAAGAAGACCATGCGCTACTTGCAAGACACTAAGAGCCTCATGCTCACAAATAAGAGATCTGATAACCTCGAGATGGTGGGTTATTCAGATGCTGACTTTGCAGGGTGTGTTGACACTAAGAAATCCACGTCAGGTTACATCTTCACCCTCGCAGGAGGAGCTATATTGTGGAAAAGCTCCAAACAAAGTGTCACTGCATCGTCGACAATGCATGCTGAGTTTGTGGCATGCAATGAGGATACCGGGCATGCAGTATGGATGAAGAACTTTATCCCGGTTTAAGAGTGATTGACAACACATCTAAGCCACTCACTCTTTATTTTGATAATCAACCCACAGTGATCTATTCGAGTAACAACAAGTCAAGTAGTGCTGCCAAACACATTGACATTAAGTACCATATTGTGAAAGATAGAAGGCAGGATCAAACAGTAAGCATTAAGTACATAAGTACTAAGTCAATGTTAGCGGATCCACTTACGAAAGGCTTGCCACTCAATGTATTTAAAGAGCATCTTGCCGGCATGGATTTGGTCAAAAGCCTTTGATCCTCGAGAAGTTAGGACCAATATGACACCATCTCCCCATATGCCTAAGAAGGGTTCACTTCTTTGATGGAATGAGGTACTGTAGTCAATTAGTTCAACGATACTTAATTGACCGTTGTAATTTGTTGCCTCTGTATGAATTCCAACAAAGAAATGGGCTCATAAGTTTCCAAATAAGTTCATGGAGCTCCCAAGTTAAAGAAGTTTCATTTTGAGATGAGATGGTATATTGTAGTAACTGGGTTCTGCGGTACTAGATAATTGACCGTTGCAATCATTTTGTCTCGATATGCCATTTCATTGAGAAGTGGGCTTATAAATTTAGACTTACTATCAAGGGGGAGAATGTTGGACATTAAGTGATCTACCGGCTAAATCCTTAAGACATGGGGTCGGGAATTGCGTCTGCTACAGTGGTGCTACACTAGACCTATATCAACCATTGCTCACCCTGCACTGATCGGGGGCAACCCCTCTCCAACCAGGTGTCGGCTCCCCTCGTTGCACAGTGCAATATAAAAGAGAAATAACTCTGAGGAGAGAGGGCTGCTGCTCTAAGCCACACACTCTCTCACATTCACCTATAAGTCTCTAGCTCACCGATCAAGCTCAGAACTGCAAGCACCGGGAAGGACCAGCACGATCTGCACAAGCTCTAGAAGCCAGAAGAAATTGAAGGAAGAAGAGAAGATGGGAGGACCACAAGATCAAGGTAATCATCCTGATCAAACTTGAGCTAAATGATCCTGGCGCTTCTAACACGTACGTGTATTGAGTTTCCTTGTAAGCAACGCTGGCTAGAACCTGCCTGCGTCCCTGGAGCTCACGTCCTTCTAGCACCTGATTGGCCCGTGTTGATAGATCACCATGCAGTTGACCACTACCACACTGCTGCCTCCTTCAACCGGGCCCACTTGTTAGACACCGTTCGCCTGCGGCTGCATGTTCGTCTCGCACAGTCACGATATCGATGGCTCATCTGATCTACACCCAACCCCTCAAAAAATAAAAAATAAAAAATAAAAAAAATCTGATCTACACCCCAGAGCTAGCAAGCTAGTGCTAGACTGCTAGTGGACGAGTTAAAGAGGGAAATAAGAGGAGAGGATGAGCCGTACGTGCACGCGAGAAAGCACACGATCGATCGACCTTGACAGGTCCGGCTTTACTTTGGCCCAAGCTAGACTAGAGGGCTCTTTGGGAGGGCCATCGGGATCGAGGTATATATTCCCGTCGTGGAAAGACGGAGCGGGGGAATGAGACGCGCCATCGACGGGGACGGCACGGCATCAGCGAGGCGAGAGTATTACCAGCCGGAATCCCGCCCGTCGGAGAAGCCGCGGCATATCATGGGCATAGCTAGTCAAAGGAATTATAGGATCCTTGACGGCGACGGCGACGGCGACACCGTGCCCTCGCTGGCTGGCCATAGTTCGATCGGCCGGCGGCGCGCGTTATCGTGCCTCCTGCTTTGCAGTGAGTGATATGGAGTTGGCCCTAGCCATGCGTGTCCTCCTACTATGGACAGAAGAAATACTAGATTTTTTTGCCTCCCTTCTCCTGCATGTTCTCGGAAATATTTTTTTATGTCTGCAGAATATAAAAAGTGGAAGGCCAGGAAGAATTGAACATGGGAAACTGTGTTTTTTTTTTTAACAAAGACGCGCTTCTTCTCTTTCTATAGCTAGGATTTGATTTGTATATTTCCGAATGGATCCTATTTGGGAGTAGAATTGGTTGTTTTCTATGGGAGACAAAAATCAGACAAGATAAGTGGACACCACTTTATTAAATGACACGGTCGAAATTGTCATTTTCTATCACAATGACTTGTTTTTCTATTTGATGGGAGGTGCTTTTCAAGATGTGGGTATGTTGAAGAAAAAACAGAAATTTATGATTGTGTGAATTAATGGTATTTGTCTTGTCATTGACCGGGCCGGGTGTACCAACCGTTGATTCTACAGTGACTAGGCTACCATGGGCAGAGACACCACCCGGCAACCCTCGGGAGTTGCGTAGGCTCCCCTTTGAGCTGCCGCAGAGGTACTTCGTAGTCACACGTAAAAAATATAACTTTTTTTCTCTGGATGAATGATGCTTTAATTAACTTATAATGTTGCATCAAGAGAATACAAAGCATAATGAGTGGACACCCGGCATTTGCATGATTATGATGCACACAACCAATACGAACAGTCACACAATATAAAAAAAGACATACCGGCAAAAGTAAAGTCGTATAAGACCGACACTATGCTTATGTCGAGGAGGTTGGAGGTCCTATCCGTAGACTATGACGCCACCCATGTTGGGTAAAACCTGCCTGACCACCTGCTCCAACCGCGTACACACCACCGTCAACAGCTGTTGGTACTCCATTCGGTGTAGCGTAGACCACGTACGAAGCCAATGCGTCACTACAGGAATAAACTTATTTGCCGAGTACAAATTTTGTACTCGGCGAAAGGCAAAAAAGACTCGGCAAAGGCTTTGCCAAGTGTTACACTCGGCGAAGCACACTCGGCTTACACCATGTCGGCAAATACAGCTTTGCCGAGTATTTACTGCAGTACTCGGCAAAGATTTACACCAGATAAAATTAATTAACGGACGGTGGAAATGATGCTAACTGGTTTGCCGAGTGTTTTTGAAGAAAGAGAGGGAAAAACTGTGACCTGTATGTGGGCCGTTGGATCAAAACAAGATGGACGGTGGCCATGTGCAATCCGTAGGAGGATAGACTCAACCAATCAAAACGCACCATATCCAAAACTGATCGCTCACTAGATATATAGCATAAGGTGGCAAAACAAAATAAACCAGGGTGAAGTCCATTGGTAGGAAGTGCGGGTAATTAACAGTGGGTGTTGAGTTCGACTCCTAGTCTTAACATTTTTTTTCTCTTATTTTATTAACATTTTTCTTTTTTCCTTTTACCTTTTTCTCTTTTCTTTTCTTTTTCCTTTTATTTCTTTTCTTCTATTTTTTTCCCTATTTCTATTTTTCTCATTTTTTCTTGCAAAAAATAAGTCCTCTTATTTTACCTTTATGAGTTTTTCAAAATTGATCTTTATCTTTGTTTCCATCGAGTCGACGTTGAACCGGAAGAACCGACGGCCCAACCGATGAAAACCTGAACAGCCAAGCTCCCCGGATCGATCACAAGGAATAAACATGGACGCAAGAACACAAATATGAATTTTCAACACAATTTCGCCAACTTTTTCATGCACTTGCAGTTCAAAATTTTATCATATTCACTAAATGCCCAAAAATGCATTTAATGTCTTAAATATAGCAAACGGACATAGAAAGATGCAAATTTTTGAAATGGATCATGTAATGGTGTATCTTGAGTGTAGAATTTTTTTCAAGGCCAACGGATGAAGTAGCGGTCGCATCACCTTCAAAGCTGACTGATTCCCTCTCAAAATCAAGATTCTTCTTTGGAGATGATCCGATTTCTAAAAAGTGTATGTCACAACTTTTTCGAAACTTTTTAAAAAATTTGTCACATCCTCTAGGTGTCACATGACGGCACCATGCCAATTTTCATGCTTTTCTGACTTCGTTTGCATTTTTCAAAATTAAGAAGCCAACAAACTCCATGTTCAGGGTCGTGTCTTGTCACCCTCATGTTTAAAATTCCCTTACTTTTCTTGGATAAGGCCTAAACATGGACTCAAGAACACAAATATGATTTTTCAACACAATTTTGTCAACTTTTTCGTGCACTTGCAGTTCAAATTTGAATTATATTCACTAAATTTCTAGAAATTCACTTAATGACTTAAATATAGCAAACAGACCCCGAAAGATGCCAAATTCTGACATGGATCATATACTGGTGTATCTTGAGTGTTGAAAAAATTTCAGGGCCAACGAATGAAGCAGTTGTCGCATCGCCTTCAAAGCTGACCGATTCCCTCTCGAAACCATGATTCTTCCTCGGAGATGGTCGGTTTCTGTGAAGTGTACATCACAACTTTTGCGAAACTTTTTCAAAATTTTACCACATCCTCTAGGTGTCATATGAGGGCACCATGCCAAGCTTCATGCTTTTCTGACTTCGTTTGCATTTTTCAAAATTACAAAATCAACAAACTCCATGTTCGGGGTCGTGTCTTGGCACCCTCATGTTCGAAGTTCTCTTACTTTTCTTAGATAAATCCTAAACATGGACTCAAGAACACGAATATAATTTTTTAACACAATTTTGCCAACTTTTTCATGCACTTGCAGTTCAAATTTGAATTATATTCACTAAATTTCTAGAAATGCTCTTAATGGCTTAAATATAGCAAACGGAACCCGAAAGATGCCAAATTTTGACATGGATCATGTAATGGTGTATCTTCAGTGTAGAAAAAATTTCAAGGCCAGCAGATGAAGCAGCGGTAGCATCACCTTCAAAGCCGACCCATTCCCTCTTGAAACCATGATTCTTCTTTGGAGATGGTCAGGTTTCTAAGTAGTGTATGTCACAAATTTTGTAAAACCTTCTCCAATTTTTACCACAGCCTCTAAGTGTCATAGGATGTCACCATGTCCAGTTTCATTCTTTTCAGACTTCGTTTGCATTTTTCGAAATTAAAAAACCAACAAACTTCATGTTCGGGGTCGTGTCTTGGCACAGTCTTGTTTGAAATTCCTTTACTTTTCTTGGATAAGGCCTAAACATGGACTCAAGAACACAAATATGCTTTTTCAACACTATTTTGCCAACTTTTTCATGCACATGTAGTTCAAAATTTTATTATATTCACTAAATTCCTAGAAATGCATTTAATGTCTTAAATACAACAAACTGACCTAGAAAGATGCCAAATTTTGAAATGGATCACGTAATGGTGTATCTTGAGTGTAGAAAAATTTCAAGGCCAACGGATGAAGTAGCGGTAGCATCGCCTTCAAAGCTGACCCATTCCCTCTCAAAACCATGATTCTTCCTCGGAGATGGTCCGGTTTCTAAGCAGTGTATGTCACAACTTTTGTGATACCTTCTCAAATTTTTACCATAGCCTCTAGGTGTCATAGGATGGCACCATGCCAAGTTTCATGCTTTTCGGACTTCGTTTGCATTTATAAAAATTTAAAAAACAACAAACTCTATGTTTGGGGCCGTGTCTTGGTACACTCATGTTTGAAATTCCTTTAGTTTTCTTGGATAAGGCCTAAACATGGACTCAAGAACACAAATATGATTTTCTACACAATTTTGCCAACTTTTTCATGCACTTGCAGTTCAAATTTGAATTATATTCACTAAATTCCTAGAAATGCACTTAATGGCATAAATATAGCAAACAGACCCCGAATTATGCCAAATTTTGACATGAATCATGTAATGGTGTATCTCGAGTGTAGAAAAATATTTGAAGGCCAACGGATGAAGTAGCGGTAGCATCGCCTTCAAAGCTGACCCATTCCCCTTGAAACCATGATTCTTCCTCGGAGATGGTCCGGTTTCTATACAGGGTATGTCATAAATTTTGCTAAACCTTCTCAAATTTTAACCACAGCCTCTATGTGTCATAAGATGGCACCATGTCAAGTTTCATGCTTTTTGGACTTTGTTTACATTTTTTAAATTAAAAAAACAACAAACTCAATGTTCGAGGTCGTGTCGTGACACGTTTGAAACTCCTTTACTTTTCTTGGATAAGGCCTAAACATGGACTCAAGAACACAAATATGGTTTTTGAACACAATATCGCCAACTTTTTCATGCACTTGCAGTTCAAAATTTTATTATATTCACCAAATACCTAGAAATGCATTTGATGTCTTAAATATAAAAAACAGAACTAAAAAGATGCCAAATTTTGATATGGATCATGTAATGGTGTATCTTGGGTGTAGATTTTTTTTTTCCGACCAACAATGAAGTTTGGTCTTGAAAATCCAAATGAACACGTGCATTTTATTGATATTTAAAATTTTGCCGAGTGTCCTATAAAAAACACTCGGCAAAGACATGTTTGCTGAGTGTCTTATAAATGGCACTCGGCAAAGACCTTGCTTTGCCGAGTGTTTTTTGTTTTCTGAGTACAACACTCGGCAAAGCTTCTGTTTGCCGAGTACCTATTTTTTGCCGAGTATTTTACACGAGATACCGGGCAAAGATCTTGTTTGCCGAGTAACCCGTGAAAAAACACTCGGCTTATGTCCAAACACTGTATTTTTGCCGTAGTGCATACAGCGGTTGATAACTACAACGGAGATCAAATTTTACCATTAAAAATGTATCATTTCTACATACACAAAGCGGCCGTAATAAGGCAGATGCTCCCACCCTTATTAGCGTACAAAACTTGTTAGATATGCCGTCGAGCCAGTGGCCATACATATTGGCAACATTTCTTGGCGGATACAAATTGAACGCTATTTTGATGACTGACCAAGTAGAACGTGCGGACTTGCACTTAAAGAAGAGGTGTTTAATTGTCTCGTCATGAGCACAAAAACAACACTTCTTACTTCCTTGCCAGTTGCGGCGAGCGAGGTTGTCCTTTGTCACCACAACACCTCTGCATATGCACCACATAAAAATCTTAATTTTTAGTGGTATCTTTGACCTCCATACTTTATTATTATTTTTCACTGGAATCTTCGAGTGTGAAAGTGTCCGGTACATAGAGTCGACAGTGAAGGATCCATTTTTTGTTAGATTCCAACGAGTTGTCCCGGGCTTGTGTCAGGTGAATCGAATTCAAGCGGATTAGAAGATGTTGCCATGACAGAAGACGGGGGCCAACCAAATCCCGCTTAAAAGATATATCCGGCGGGAAGGAGCTCAGAACTTGCGCAAGGGTATCATTTTATCACGAGCAATGCGGTAGAAGACTAGATACTGTCCCCGGAGAGTAGCGTTTCCCAGCCACTTGTCCTCCTAGAAGAGAATCTCTGAGTCGTCCTTTATCGCGAAGGATCCGAAGAGAAAAAGATGTCTTTTCTTTGCCACCATCAGTCCTGCCCAAACATGTGAGTCCCCAGGCTTCCAACTTTTCTGAGACACAACTTTTGGGCCTAAATACTTTTTGCGCAAGAGGATTTGCCAGACATCGTCCTCGGTAAGAAGCTTGTACAACCATTTACTAAGTAAGGCATCATTTCTGACCTGGAGGTCATGTATACTAAGTCCTCCCTGATCTTTTGGTCAACAAACCACACTCAATTTTGTAGCCTATTTTTTTTAATTTTTGTTGTCCTGTTGCCAAAAGAATCTGGATCTGTAGTAATCAAGCCTTTGCAGAACCCCTTTTGAAAGTTGGAAAAATGAGAATATGTCGAGAACCATGTTTGAGAGTACATAATTAATCAAGACAACTCGTCCTCCAATGGAGAGCAACTTGCCTTTCCAACTACTCAAGCATTTCTCTAAGCGCTCTTCAACATATTTCCACTATGCATTAGTGAGGCATCGATAATGAATCAGAATTCCGAAGTATCTAATGGGGAATTGACCTTTTGCACAACCAAACAAGTCGGCGTATTGCGCGGCCGCCTCATTGGCTTCTCCAAAACAGAACAATTTGTGTTTATGAAAATTAATTTTAAGACCTGACATCTGCTCAAAAGCTGAAAGTAAAAGTTTCAGGTTTTGAGCCTTTTCAAGGTCATGTTCCATAAAAAGAATCGTGTCATCAGCGTATTGTAGAATTGAGAGGCCCCCATCCACAAGGTGTGGCCCTACCCCTGCAATTTGGTTGTCCTGTTTGGCACGTTCAATCAGAATGGCCAACATGTCTGCAACAATGTTGAATAACATTGGAGACAATGGGTCACCCTGACGTAGTCTCTTTTTCGTCTGGAAGTAATGACCAACGTCATCATTGACTTTTATAGCCACACTACCTCCAGCAATGAAATTATGGACCCACACGCACTATTTCTCGGAGAAGCCCTTCATTCTAAGGGTCTGCTGGAGAAAGGACCATTTGACTTTTCATAAGCTTTTCAAAGTTGATTTTGAATACTACCCCACTCATGTTTTTCTGGTGCATCTCATGAACGGTCTCATGAAGGATAACTACTCTATCTAGGATATTTCTTCCTTGCATGAGAGCCGTTTGGGATGGCTGGACAACATGGTCGGCAACCGTGTTAAGTCTATTAGTCGCTAGTTTGGTGAAAATTTTGAAACTGACAATAAGGAGACATATTGGTCTGTACTGCTGAATCCGTTCAACCTCCTTAGTCTTTGGCAACAAATCTATTTCACCAAAATTAAGTCTAGATAGGTCAAGTTGGTCAGCATGAAGAAAATGAAACATCTTAATAAGGTCGGAGTTGATGACATCCCAGAAGTTTTGATAGATCGCTGTGGGGAAACCATCTGAGTCCGGAGCTTTGTTGTGCTCCATTTGGAACACCGCGACTCTAACCTCCTCTTCCGAGAAAGGTGCTGTGAGGATATCATTTTCTTCTACTGTAACTTGTGGGATGTCTTCCATTCGGAACTCATCGAGGGTTATACTCCGCATGTCCTTCGATCTGTCCCTTATCCTTCTGGAGATTGTAAATACACTTTTCTTATGGCGCCCATGTGAAAATATCGTGTGTTACTGTCTCCTTCCAAGATGAACTGGGTTTTGGATCGCTGGTGCCACTTGATTTCCTCCTCTCGCAAGAGACGTGCTATCTGCTCGTTGAATTGATTTTTCACATCAATCTCTTGTGCGGACAGTGTGTGAGTCTCTGCGATTTTACGGAGTTCATCAATCATAGTGGAGAAGCGTTGCTTTTCTTTTTTGTATATTCCGCTAATTTGTTTTGTCCATTCGGTTAGGAATTGTCGCTTGACACAAATTTTAAAATTCCATCTCTGAATCGGCGTTCTACCAACGGCGGGCCTTCCCAAACATTCTTGATAATATCTGCAAAGCCATCGTGCATCGGCCGCTTTCTTGATAACTAGATGACCCGGTTGCGCCGATGGCGCAAGAAGCCAGTTAGAAGTGATGTTAGTAGGGAGTAAGTAGGAGATGTAGTTGGAAATATAATGTAATGTGGATTGTATTACAGAAACACATATATAGGCAAAGTGACAGCTTATTTAGGTTAGCATTGTAAACCCCAATTGAATATACTTGGATAATACAGACTACAAATCCATGCATAATTTACATAGGGTTTACAGTGGCAGGAGCTTGTACAGAGTGGTAACGCATTAGCATACAGAATGTAGCATGACATAAAGTCAAGGGATTAGCTAATAATGAAAGAAGGCGTGGAATTAGTTCAATACAACTTATTTAGACTGCTTCGACGAAGCACAAGACTAAACCATTTATAGAAAAGCAGGATAAAAGGGCAAGTGATCTGTTATGGGTATAACCATTGGCAAGAAGGCACAACCATAAGTGAGCAAATCTTAGGGACAAGCGGGAGCATACAAACATAATCTTTAGAACAGCCAACATTGCACTGGTAGTAATAGATATAATAGGTAGCATGGCCGAACGAATATTTACAATGGATAGAAATAGTCATTGAGGAGGCAGGGGATAGCAGGAAAGGCCAACAACGATATTTACAAGACATGAAAGTAGCTTAGTTCGGATCTTAAATAGGGAAGTGTATCAACAGAACTTTGACATGGCTGTATGAGCGCCAAAGACTGGGTTTGCAAACACGCAAGAAACGTAGTAGCGGCGTGTTCAAAAGGGTGCAAAGATAGGTGCCTGAAGACAGCGACGGCGAACCAGTCTTCACTTGTCCTTGCGGGCAGAGGCTTTAGTAGCAAGGGCCAAAGCAGCGAGGGCTAAAGTGGCGAGCTCCTATATACAAAACAACCTGATGCAAAAGACAGGACATTTCGTAAGACAAGGCATTGACAAGTTTATAAGGTTTACATTGCCATCACAATAAAGGCCGTTATATACGCCGTCCATTAGTTATTGATAGAAGGCGTAGACATGAATAAATGTATCAGTGGATATGAAAGGCATAAGTCAACGTTAAATCAATGAAGGTTCTACAGGCATCATCGAAACACTTAACTAATTTTCTAAAAGAACTTCATAACATTGGCATAGACATGAACACATGTATCAGTTGATATGGAAGGCAGAAGGCAATGATAAATCAATGAAGCGACTACAGGTATCATCAAACACTAACCAATTTTCTGAAAAAATTTAACAACAGTTCTAGTTTTAATTATGTAAAAGACAACACAATGTAAAGCATGGCAGTGGCAACATAAACAAAAGGAAGGCATGAACAAACCAGCGAAGGGACCATGGGTTGCAGGAATGAACGTACCAGACACGCAGCTCATCCCAAAGCGTGGATCAGGCACTACTTTAGCTTTTTTGATGAAACGACCTTTGTAGCGGTAGCAGCAGCCCTAATATCAGCAAGTTTCCAGCAAAAGGATTACATCAGAGACACATATTCATATGCTATATAAACAGAAGCAGAAATCCAACAATTAAAATAAAGAAACAGAAGCATCAAAATTGTAATTGCTATAGGAACAGAAGCTTGATTGTATGGGGTTTTCCAGTGCTAAATTCTTTATGATTTCCAGCTTGGATAAGTAGATAATAGTGTTTTATGATTCATTGTATAGAGAGGGCTTACCTCTTAAGCTTATGTGGCTCAGTAACCGCAATTTCCATGGTCTTAGCAGGTGCAGTGTATGGAGCATCAGCATCAACATCAGTTAGTTTAGATCCCTGTGACAGGGCATAGTTGATCATTAGGAACCGTGCAAGAGGAAACAAACAGAAAAAACAAAGAGGAAGCTAGATCCGATAGGAATACTAACAGTGGTTGTAACCTCAGTGGTGATCACCTCTGCAGTGCTGAGAGGAGGATCAACTATGCCTTGAATTTTGTCATTTTCATTTCCCTTCACTAGGGAGACAAACAAGAGCTTACGCCTAGAATTTTTGGGGCAGGGTGATTTCCTGTATCGGAACAGGAAAACAGAATCTATGTTACTAACAATGCACACAAGAAATGTGTAACTGGGGCAAGAAGAACAATGTACTGACCCTGTTGGAGAAAGGGAAGCACTTTTGCCTTTCATCGCAGCAATAGGAGTGTTGAGCTATTTTGCATGTCATGGTCAGCCAAATAAAAGAGGAGCAGTTATCCAACACAACAACAATGAGCATACCTCATCGATAGCCGACTGGGTTAAAGCAGTGCCTCCAGAACCATGCACATCCTTTGATGAAGGCGTGTTCGGTGGAAGCGATGATGAAGATTGCATGGCAAGGGAACCTCCAACTGAGATCCCACCAGACGATGATGGTCCGGAAGTTCCAGCACCATGACCAAAGCCCAATGGACCAAGTTCTGGTTTGAAGGTATGCTCAATCCTACTAACCTGGAAGGAGAGCTGGTGGCTTGTAGGTGCAATGCTCTTGCGTGAGATAGTAACCACCAGGCGATATTTCTTTGTTACCATGCGAGAAACCTCCACAGGAACTCCTTGGTCAGATACTACCATCTGTGCGAATTCATGTACTTCTGAATACCCAGGGTATCTCTGACTGAGCAGGGTCAAGAGCGGTTTCCCTACTGCCGCCCTAGCAACTTTCTCAAAGAACATGAACTCAGCTTCAGCCGTGCCATCATTTGCAAAGGTGCAGATACAGTACCTAGCAAATAGAATATAATGAGTTTAAACATGCATTATGATTATAGGGCACACCACTGACGTTGCTAATAAAAACATGTCAACCACACACCCAGCAAAAAGTGATGGGGAATTTCTAATGCCTAATACTGCATTTGTAAAGGAACATAAGACCGTTTATAGATCACCAAAGCAGTGATTTAAACATGCTTATATTTCTTTACAGGGAGAACAAAAGATAAAGTTAATTGCCAAGCCTCCAGCATGAGCATAAATCTAAGTCAGGTAGCATCAATACTCAACAAGCATCATGGAATGGCTGTTATTTAGCAAGTTCATTGACGAAAAGAATAATCGTAGGAAAATAGGAAATAAACCTACGCCACACCTATAAGAAACATAAGGCCCTTTGATCCATAATAAGTCGACATTTATCATGATCAGAGGGAGCAATATATACCGAAGGAAATCTGCATGGAATATTTTGGCAGAGTAATAATAACTTAATTTGTTAACCAAACAACATTGGAACTCAAATGGGAAGCAAACTAACACAAGACAATATCAGTAGACCAGTTGGGTAGAGAACCTAACAAAGTGACCTCAGTGACCAGTATACTAATTCATCATTCCTATGGCATAACAAGACAATAAATGCGGGCGGAAAACTTATGTCGGTTCTGCCGCAATAGAAGCACATGTACGGTCTGAGCAACGGAATTGGCGTCCATTAACATAAGCAGTTTTACGACAGCCTTCACATGAGAGAAACCACCAACGTTGGTCAGAGCCCAACCACCCAATAGAGACAGTACAGATGAAGGGTTTGTTCTGCATTAATAAGGACACATAGGATTAGCAATAACAATTTATGGAGAACTAATCCTGAAACAGAAAAGCTAGAGGAGCAAAAACAGACCATGTTTTCAAACGGGTCAAGACGAAGGAGCTGCTGAACATTTAGCTCAACTGGAGCCTCACGAACACGGGTTGCATCCAGACCTTGATTCATGGATGTATAAACAGCAACAGGAGCAATCTCTTCTCCAAGGCTACAAAGCAAAACAAAGGAAGATCAGTAAAACGCAGGACGAGCCAAGATAAACAAATAAAATCTATCGAAAAGAACAAAGACCTAGTACGGAAGGAGTTAATGTCCGGCAAATCTTCGTCTATGTACCAACGGCATGCAGAACTACCACTCAATGATTTAACACCTAAAAAATAGAATATATAAAGATAGGATCAGCCAGGATATAGAAACAGGAAACAAAGGAATCAAAGCTGATGCTACATGGCACTAAGATATAACAACCTTGTAACATTTTTGGCAGCACTCCTACAAAGATGGCTATGACAGCGCCTGTTTCGCCTGCAGCATAAACCTGTTCAGCCTCGAATTCGCGTGCACGAGCACCCCAAAGGGTGAGTTTCATTTCAGTGCCACTGCAATTGATCACTAAATGCATAAGTAAATTGTATTGAACACACCAACTTCCAAAGAAAGAAAAGGTAGGCAGAAAAGTGACAGCTGATCTTGTAGAACAATAGTCCTTGTGTCCGAGGGTTGCGTCTGATACATAGATTGCACAGAGATGACATCAGACACTGCTGTGATTTGCCCAATCACATCTGCAAGCAATCAAACAACCAGAAGCGTGAGACAATAAGAAAACAACAGTAACACAACACATAGGTAGGATGTGGATACGAGGACGAACCAAGGAAATAAGGGGCCTTGCCACCTGGCTTTGGTATTTCCGGAAAGGGCACAAGGTTGTAGGTACAATATGGATATGCATCCTCCAAATCTTTCTGAGCCACAACAGTGGTGTATCGAGTGCACTGAATCATGAAAGGGCTGTCAACAGCCTTGAAAGCCGGCCTTGATGGGTTACACAGGAACTTCCTGAAAAGAAAGACCTTCCCTTCTTCTAGGTCTTGCATCAAGCGGGGTGATTCGTCAGCAGGTATCTGGGCATACATGTGGGTACCCTACAAAGCATTTGTAATTAAGGTAACTACAGGCGAATCAAAGAAAGCATGAGAACAGAAGCATACTAAGCCAAATAACATAATGGTATTGAAACCAACCTCTTTATCAATCACCACAAGGTCAGTATGAATGATAGGCCCATGATCAGTTGCCCCACGGTAGTGCCACAGACGAGACACGAGCACACACACATTCCAGTTGAATTCTTTGTCATGTAACTCAGAAAGCAAGCTAATTTTGGTGTTTGACATCTGCAAGCAGAACACAAAAAATGTTCAGCAAGAAAATATAGGATGATCCAACAAAGGAGAGATGCACACACTCATCAAAGAAGTGGCATACCCAGAAAACGTGAAGTACAAAAGGCGACCAAGAAAGCATGTTGCTGTAGACATGGGAAAAACAGAAACAACAAACCGTAGAAGCCTAAAAGCAAATTTATTCAGCAGGCAATCATCTACAATGACCAAAAGCTTCTCCACAGGGAGCAATAAAGAGGTAGTAGATCTTAATATCCGCTACATAGGACCAGGGTAAAGAAATAGCATCAGTATAGAACAGGCATATAACCAATGCAGTCAGCAAAAACATAGGCAGAAACGGAACTTAAGAACCTAGAAAGAGCATTTATATATAAGACAATAATATATATGAGCCAAAAGACTATTGACAGCTTGCACACACATATCTAATGAGTATCTGAGATAGGAAGAACAAACTGGTAGGATGCACTGAACATGACAAATATAATAATGTACATACTATAAAAGACACCAGCAGCATGGATTTTAAGAAATGGATTGGAAGATCTCAGGAAACACAATGTTTCTGGTCTGAGAACCAGTAGTGCCATCTTCATTTTCAATCAGTATTTTCAAAGCCTTTTTTGAGGTCACACGCGACACCGCCACGTAAAGCTGGCCATGCGTGAATACAGGTGCATTTAAGTATAGACCAACACTGCTAAGGGTCTGGCCTTGACTTTTGTTAATGGTCATGGCATATGAAACTCTAACTGGGAACTGACGGCGATGCAAAGTAAATGGCCATTTAACCTGCTTGGATGTTAAACATATTCTTGGAATGTAGACGACATCACCTTCATTAGAACCAGTAATAACAACTGCTTCAATGACCTTGTTAGCTAGCTTTGTGACTATAAGGCGAGTGCCATTGCATAGACCAGTTGATTGGCTTAAATTTCTAAGAAGCATAATTGGAACACCCACTTTGAGAACCAATCTATGGTATGGGAAATTATTGATCTTAATTTTGTTTAGAACTTCAACAGGAAAGAAAGCATCCATTTTACTTCCCTTGTCTGCACCGTTACCCAGAGAATCGCAGCTTAAATATTCTCTCTCAACTGAAGGCAGTA
The DNA here is from genome assembly GCA_011799875.1 of Thinopyrum elongatum. NCBI lineage: Eukaryota > Viridiplantae > Streptophyta > Magnoliopsida > Poales > Poaceae > Thinopyrum > Thinopyrum elongatum. The sequence goes on along the minus strand of CM022302.1, from coordinate 31,912,680 downwards.
AAGAAAGGACACGGTCATTTATTTTTTCTGCTGTCTCATTTGTTGGTGTTAGAATAGCCCTCTCTCGCACATAGGCAGGATCAGAATATCTAGCAAGCAAATCCACATACACAGCTTGAACAATAGCGTCGACTTTATTATCAATTGCATGGATCAGAAGCTCATCAGGAATGGTTATCCAAGATGGACTCGATTCCCCTTCTCGTGTGACAGCATGCGTTGTACCATCGCCTATGCTAAGAATCCATTGTGCAAAAGCAGCAACCTCAGCTTGCATGACAGGATCAGATGTGTGCACTGCTAGGCGCATGTTAACAGTGAGTTGCATGACCTCTATAGAATTCCACAAAGGTGAGTTTGTGACTGCAGCACCTACAATCTGACCCCAGGTACCGCCCTCAATGACTGGCAAAATCTGTCTAAGATCACCACCTAAAACAACCACTTTATCACCAAAAGGAATGTCAGCCAAGGAAGAATCAGTGGCAGACAGGACATCGCGAAAGGATCGATCTAATGCCTCAAAGCACTTCCGGTGAGACATCAAAGCCTCATCCCATATAATAAGTGAAGCTGACTCAATCAAATTAGACAACATTGTGGACCTTTTAATATCACAAGTCCCATTATCAGCCAGGTCAATCGGTATTTTGAATCTAGAGTGGGCTGTTCTACCCATTGGCAAAAGCAAAGCGGCAACCCCTGAAGATGCAACAGCCAACACCACCCTCTCATGACCTCTAAGGTAAGCATCAAGAGCATTCCAAAGAAAGGTTTTTCCAGTACCACCATAACCTGACACAAAGAAGAAACCAGGCTTGTCTGACCTAATTCGCTCAAGAATAGATTCATAAGCATATAACTGGTCTTTGTTTAACTTGTGATACATTGCCTCTGCTTTTGCAAGTAGAGAAACAACATCAACATCTAATGCATCACTAACCATGTCACCTTGCAGCGGCACACCGTCATAAGTAGACTTTGCAGGTAAGTTGTAGTCTAAAATAGAGGAACCATTTTTAGAAAACAGAGCAGCCAATTCATCAAGCAACATATCTCTTAATGTAATAGGAGGAACCACATAATTAGACCCCTGGCGAGCAGACTGCATTCTATACTGGATATCATCACATAGGTAAGCACAATATTTTTCAAAGAAAGCATTTTCATCATTAATGCCACAATGAACGACCATGGTGACAAATAACTGACGCAATTGGTTTCCCATTCCCAATTTTAAAGCTTCATCAAAGGCAGTGTACCATTCCATGTCATCCCCGAGCAAACCCCTAGCTGCACAAGCCTCTTTAAAGGTTAGATAGACGATACCATTATAAGTCCTAACATCAGCATAGCACGTCGCACCCTTCACAATCATCAATAGCATTCTAAAGTAGAACAACTCTCTAGTGGAAGGGTGCACATAATAAATCCTACCAATTCTATCGCTCCGCGTCCTAGTTACCCATGTTTTAGTATCAGCCATCCAGGACCACCTAGTAGGGAAATCACAGTAAGTTAAGTGCCTAGCTGAAGGATGCTGCCTATTTGCAACAAACCACTGTGTTAACATGGTTTTTTGCAACCAAGTGTTATTAGCCACCGAAGAGAGGGCAGACTGTACGAAAGCGTATAATGTGCATGTTGTGCAAATGGACAGGAAGCCTCTCGACTGAAGGTGTTTTACTATGTATCTCAAAGCCATAAACTCTCCAATCAGAACTATGATCACATATGTAACGACACTCTCTATATTCTTCGATTTCATCAACCTCATTGTCTCCTTTTTGTCTTACACTTTGGAACAAAGTTTTTGAATTATCAGGACCCTTGGTAACATATTTGTAAAGGTACTTGATGACATATGCCTTGTTACACCATTCAACATTAATATGGGCCTGGAATCTTTTAAGTTGTTTCATGTTGTATGGCACAACATGTCTATTATCAAGCCTTGCGTTGTTTTTCATCACAAATCTACCATTATCAGGACGCCTGTATAAAGGGAACCCACTTTCATCAATGGAAGTTTCATCCTGAAATGGTTTTGGAAATTTTTTTGAACAAACTCCTTTTTTCATGCAAGGGCATTTGGGGCCATCAATGCCACAGGGCCCATGCATCATGAACTCTGCGACAAGGGCATATCCCAGTGGGTCCTCAACAGGATCAGGGATTTCAGCCAAAATAAAGGAATTTATCAAAGCTGGTGTGACCACCCGGTCATCATCCTTCTTCTGCCAAACAAGGATATGTGCATGTGGAAGACCCCTCTTCTGGAACTCCACGGTGTGGAGAACTGGAAAATAAGAGGGCAAATGAAAAACAGGAAAAAAAGATACATGGATAAGAAAAATGAAGAAACGGGAAGAAAAGGCACTGGGCACAGTACCAGCAACCACAGTCCCAAACGCCTTCCTGATTCTGATCTTCCGAAGGTACTCAAGGAGCTTCATGTGATACACTCGAACGGTAATATCAGCCCTATCAACAGCTTTTTGCCCAGGTTCAAGGCTCTCAGGTATTTCAGGCCACTTTGGATTACATGTGAAGGTTGTGAAGATATCAGGTGAGCCATGGACACGCGAAACAGCTACCGCATCGTGGAAGTTTTCAGTCATATAGCGACGCCCACCAGTATAAGATGATGGCATTATATTTTTCTTACCGACCTCGGCTCCATCAAGCTTACCAAGTCCAACAGCATCAACAACAAGCTGGAGCTTTTCAGCTCGCATGTCATCCTGAACCTTTATAAGATAACGCAACCTACATTCATCTATGCAAGCCCGTGCATCAACTCTAGCTTGTGAAGACAGCAAACCACAGCACAAATATGGGTTATGTTGTTCAGCTTTATAGTGTGAGCAAAAGCAATAGTAGTCCTGCATGGTCATCTTAACCCTTTTACTCGTATCACTGCTATCAACACCAATGTAACGCACACCTAGCTGGAATCCACGCTCACCATTTGGAAAAAGCAGGGGGTATTGCAAAGGCATATAGGAAGGCTCTAAAGAAGAAATGCGTTGCAGTCCTGGACCTCGACAATGCACTATCAAGTCCCGACAAGGAGCCTCCACTGTTAACTCACCGGCCAACAAACCCGCAAGCTCATCGGTTGTAGGAAGACTAAATTGTGGGCTGTCATCTTCACCGGGCGCTATTATGCGGACTGAAACAACAGCATGCTTATTTTCTTCTAAAATTTCTCGAGCCATACGGAACTTCTTGACAAATGAATTATTGTCATCCAACATATGCATAAGGCCTGTAACTATAGACCTGCTAAGCCCACTCTCGGGTTCATCATCATTGTTTAAAGCCTTGATTCTATTTTCCACCTCATTTTGTGTATCATAGATATATAATTCAGCATATTTAGGAGTATCCCCTTTTTCTGGCAGAAGTGATCCTATGCGATGACACACCTGACCATTAATCTTAAAAATGTTTGGGCCCCCACCATTATTTATTGAACGGTCAATTTTTGCTCCCATGGAAGTGAAAGCAAACAAACAATTGTATTGACGTATCTTTTTTATGAACTGTAGAGTCTGTGGAGGGCCGGTGTAGTCAAGCAAGTCATTTAAAAAGGGAGGGGGTGTCTTAAACGGAGGGATGCGCACTTTTCCTCCTTTACAACACAGGTTGTAAACAACACGCCTTTTTGTAATAGCTGACAGTGACTGGACCCTCTCGCGCCACCAGAAGACAGCATGGCAGCGACCACACTTGTAGTCAGGACCCCCATAGTACGATCTCTTCCGATGGAATGCTACAGGGAGGGCATCCCATATCAGGAGAAAGAAGATGCGGCAGAGGGTAAACACGATGTCGGATAAGGACATAGCACTATACCTTTTAATATTTCGACCTCTTCAGGCGAAAAACCAACCCAACCAGACACAAGTGGAGACTCAGGCAAATCCTCTGTGTTAAAAAGAGAAACAGAACGCTCATACGACGAAGGGTGAAGAAGCAAAGGGCCAATGGTAACGAAAACAAAGGTCCATTTGCACTAGCCACGTTTGTTATGGGCTCGCAACCTATCCAATAAGAACCTACATCTTTTGCGGTTCTGTGCAGTAACATCAGGAGGAAGAAGTGGGAAGAAACCATCCCCTATAAGCAGGCAAATGAAACCACCTTTAACACGGGGAAGACAAGATCCTAAAGGAAGCACATGATCATAAGGAAAGGCAACATACATTTTCTCTTTCGGATGACCAAAGGAGACAGCCTCACTGACAACACAGGCAATACAGGCACAGGAACCCTAGGAGGGTCAACAAGCCTTTGAGGTCTAGCCGGTAATACAGGCCCAGGAACCCTGCGAGGTGCAGCTCGCTGTGTAGGCCTAACCCCCAACGCAGGCACATGAACCATGGGAGGCGCAGGCACAGCACGACGCGGAGGCATATTGCTAATATGCAGACCACAACCCTTAGTAGAAGGAGAACAAGACAATCCCATTGTACAACAGCATTCAAAGGATTCAGAAAACATAGTAGAACAAGGCCCCAACCTAATCTGTGCACGCACAGGGAAACGTAGCCAACCAGTAAAGAGGAATGTAGATACAATACCAAGGATAAACAACCAGAACACACAAACGGAACGCAGACAATACCATGTCAGCAAACAGCAAGGAGCAGTAAATAATGTAGAAAAACAAAAGGAGGAAAAACTCAGGAATGCAGCACGGACCTTGACAGACAAGGAGAAGGGGCCGAACCAGCAGAGCAGCGGACGAAGATTAAACAGGCGATGAGAATGGCAAAAGCAACCTGTGGTAGACAGAGGAAATGCCTTAGAGGGGGAAATACAAATGAAAAGAACGTGTATAATAAGCAAACCACATTAACGATAGGCTAACTATGCTTGCAATCAGTAGAAATATAATTAGCAACTACTATCTATCCATTACTTTAATGGAACCATGAGTCACCTGCATGTATCATGGGCACCTTAGCCACAACTATAAATACTCTGGTCTCACCTAAAACATCACAAAAAAGGCAAACAAAAACACAACCGCTAATATAAATGCAGGCCAATGCACAACACATCAGCTGAATATTTCCAAAGATAAGCAAACAAATCAGATTAGCCGCAATAACAGAACCTGAAAATTAGTGAAACAAACACGGAATTATTCTCTATAGGCACATGGTTTAGAAATCATTTTTTCCCTAAAGCTAACCAAAGTTGTTGTCCTTTTTTTTGGCCGAAGCTAGACCTGTGAGCTTGCAATAGAGATGCATCGGATAAACCTAAAGATTCAAGCAAAGGACCATCCATCAAATTTTTAAAGCTAATACCACCCAAACTAAATTACAACTAATCAATTTAGCCAACTTTACAGCTAATAATGTGATTTGATGGTCCTTTGTATAGATAATAAACCTAAAGATCAACGGATAAACCCAAAGATTCAAACAAAGGATCATGAAATCTGTATTGATAATAAATTCACCCAAACCAAATTATAGAAAAGCAAAGGATCAAACGGCCTAAAGATGGAAGGAAAGTCCGTCAACTTTTTATAACTAACCAATTTAGCCAAAGTAAACTACTTTCTTATCTACTCCAATGGAACACAGATAGAAGCAAAGCCCATCAAATCAATTTAGCCAAACTAAACCACTTTCTATCTACTGTAACTGAACACAGCACACATGCACGTTCTACACAGCAGCCTGCTTGCACGATGGCATTACCAGACAAGAACAGGAGCTGAGTTGTGAAACAAAGCAGAATAGGTTCTGCACGTATGCGGCAAGAAGGAATTAAATACAGCAAGCAGAACATGTGTTACCTTGCCAGAGAACGATACGGACGTCAGGAAATCTGGACAGAAAGGGAAAGAAGCAACAAAGAACATTTCAGCTCACAGACATTTCATCGAACAGAAGACGAGCAAGAAAAAACGTACCTCTCCAAGCAGCAAGCCGAGCGACAAAGAAGAAGCTGAATGACCCTGCAGCAAGAGGACAAAGAGAAGTGAGAAGAACATCACCTTCACGGGTGAGGAAAGGTAAAGCAAAGCGGCACATGCATGCAAAAGCAAGAACGACGGCGACGTTGGCAGGGAGAAGAAGGACGCGAACCTCAGCCGTACGCGACAGCCGAAGGAAGGTGCGCCATGGCCAAAACCCAACCAAAGACCGGTGTGCCAACACGAAAACCAGCAAGTAGATGGTGGGGCGAACTGGAAGCAGAAATGGCGAGAAGCGAATGAGACGAGGGCGAGGGAGAGAGAACTGATGAACTTGGCTGGTAAAGAAAAGGGGCAGGGAGGAAGTAAACAGCAGCCCACGGGATTGCTTTACACACAGAGAAAGCAACGAACCCACCACAGGAACACAAACACGTAGCTACGCAGGTCCACAGTCAGCGGCACAAGGCTGGACGGTAAGGAGAAGCGCAGTTGGATCAGGCCGGCTCCTCGCACCGCACAGGACGACAAGGGAGGACGAACGACAGCCTAGGCCAGCCCAAGCACCCCCCTCACTGACAGCCGGGTGACGCAGCAAAAGGGCCCAGCGACAGCCAAACAGGCGCCAGGCCAAGCAGGGTGCAAACCGACGAAGCGGAGAAGCCGCGCACCGCCCCTCCACGAAAAGTAAATAGGACGCCTGCACGGCGCTGGCAGATCCACCATCCAACGCGCTGTAAATACTAAACGAACCATCGCGCGCACACCCCTACATCTGACAACACGGGACCACCTCACGCTGGGGCCAGCCGCAGCCACGCGGGCACAAAGAACCAACGCCTGCAGCCCTCACCCGCGAAGGACGCTCGCTTTTACCCAGGGAAACCAATCGGCAACGCTTGATCCGGCGTGCAATAGAGCCGCGCCCACCCCTTTCACGCACCCAACACACTGCCATGCGGGACCAACACGAAGCATAGGCCACCAACATAGCTGGGTACAGCCATGGCGGGTACAAAAGCAGCAGCACCCCCTCACCCACCCACGTCCTCTCGCCTGGTCAGACGGCACGCGCGGGACGCCCCAATCCCCGCCCACGACGGGCAGCCAATCGGCATGCGTGGAAAAAATCAGCCAACCAGCGACCGAGACGCGCGCGCACGGCGCCCACTGCGTGGTGGCCCCACAAATGATCGGTCCCACCGGCCATACAATGCAATAGCCAGCATGCGAGTGAAAACTAAATGGACGGCTGTACAGCCGACAGACAGTAAAACCCATGAGCAGTAACTCAATCAAACGGCCTGAAATCAAAACGCGAGCGAAGGCCCCTACTATGGCCGGGTAGCCCAGACTCCTTTCCTAGTTAGATTAGATATCTGAAAAGCCATCATGCATCAGCCGCGTGTGGGGCAGGTCACGATGCCTACGCGCTCATGTCAACAGTCAACTTGTCGATGCTCGATACCTCGTTTAGTTAAGAGGTTCCATATCAAGTCTACGGGTTTATGAACCCAAATTGAGGCACACATATATACACAATATCTGATACTATTTTTTGCCTCTGCTCTCATGAATGTTCTCAGGGATAATTTTCACCTTATGTGGTAGCAACCGTCGCATATAAAAAGTGGAAGGCGAGGAAAGAATTGAACATGGAGCAATGTGGTGTTCTAGCACTGGTTATTCTGGGCCTTTAGCCATCTGGGCAGTGGGCACAGCATGGTGGCTCACAAGATAGCTTATAAAAGATAAAAATAAATCTAGTATTTCTTTTCTGTCCATAGAAGGATGCGTGCATACAAAAAAAGTAATTTGCGATTGGCTTGAATTTGAGTCTTTCGCAGCTTTATTTTATAAAATGTATAGTTTATGTTATGTGTTCATGCATGTTTTCTAATTTAGGAACAAATTTCAGAAAAAATGGCCTTTAGAGCATCTCCAGCAGCTCTTCTAAAGCGTTGTGTATACTGGATTTGGACAACAAGATGGCAAAATGAGCCTCTAGCAACTCATCTAAAAGCTTGTCTAAAAATATACATCGTCTATGTTGGAGTATAGATTATGGTAGGCTAGGATTTGTTAAGATTGATTGCATTCTTTCCTATACGATTCCTACGTTATCTTTTGAAGAGGCTTCTTACCCTCCAAGTCTTGTACTCTATATATACTTGCCCTCGAGGCTCAATAATACATTCACTGCATTACGTCAATCCCTCTCTATTCCCTCTACGTGGTATCAGAGCCTCACCGATCCAAAACCCTAGCCGCCGCCCCCGCTTCCGCACCACGCCGCCCCGGGGCGGTCGATCTCCATGATCGCCATCGGGGGCCGCGCCGCTCGTCCCTAGGGGTCGTCCGCCGATCCACTTGATTGGCTGCTCTAGAGAGTCTTTTTCCTGATCCTTTGATCTGGGTTTTTTCTCTCTCGCCGGTCGCATTGATCGGTGTTTCCTTTTTGGTTTTCCGATCTAAGATCGGTTTGCATCGCCTGCCGCCGCCACCGACCCCCGTGCCTCTACTCCGACACAGGGGCGCACTACCCGGCCTCTTCTCTAACTCGGCGGCCTCGCGCGACGCGGCGGCCCGGCACGGCCGTCGTCCGCGCGTCTGCCTGCCCATCGCCGCCCTACTTCGAACGGGACTCCTTCATCACCTCCCGACTCCGCTGCGTATGTACGACCACCTCCACACGGCGTTGCGTTCGCCACTCAGGGCTGGCCGCTCGGGCGCCGCTGCTGCGTTGGCCGCTCGGGCTTCGCTGCCCGAGCGCCGGCGCTGCGTTGGCCGCCCGGGCGCTGGTGCTGACGCGCTCATCCGCACGTCGTCGCACGCCTACCGTCGTTGCCGGCTTTAGCTTGGACTCCATCACCACCCCGCCTCCATCGAGCGGCGTCCCCAACCTCACGCGCGATCGGATTGATCACCCGCCCGCCCACGATCCGCCCCATCTGAGCCATGCGACCAATCTGGCGCATCGGTTGCGCGCGCCTCCGCGGGTCCCGTGAAGACTGTCCCCGAGTACAACGCGCCCCTCCACCGATCGAGCAACGGGCTGCCTCTGCATCACCCCATCGGGCCGCAGCGCCGCCGCCCTGTGGTTCTCCCCGCGGCAGCACCGACCCGCGCGCTGCCGCTGCGTCACCCATTTGGGCTGTAGCGCCGTGGCACGCGGTCAACGCCGCCGCCCCGAGGTTGTCCCCGTGGTTGCACCGACCCACGCACTGCTGCTGCATCGCCACCTCGGATGCATCGACCCTCACGCCGCTGCTGCGTGACCGCTTCGGGCCGTAGCGCCGCGGCACGCGGTCAACGCCGCCGCCCTGAGGTTTTCCTGTCGTCGCCCAGACCCGCGCCCTGCTGCTGCGTCGCCTCTTCGGGCCCGCGCATCGACTTCTACGTGGTATGCGCCGCACCGCCTCCCTAGGCGCGGGAACACCACCGTCCGCGCCGGTCTTCGTCACGCTGTCGGGTTCTTCCTCGCCTACTTTGAGCGTCGCCGCCGTACTCCTAACCTAGCAGCCGCCGCTGCCATCAGGCCACCGCCGTCGCTCTTCTTCCTCGCACCGCTGCCGCTCGCTCACCCGAGCCGCGCCGCCACTCCACCTCTTCATCTTCGTCCACCACCGGCTCATCGCCAGCGTTGCAGTCATCTTCCCCAACCACTTCATCTACTCCAGCACCCGCGGGTGACATCGGGCCCACGCCGATTGGCGCCGCAACTGTCGTCGAGTCCTTCTCTGCTAGCCCCCCTCGACATGGCGTACAGCTTGTGCAGGTCCCCGTCTACGCATGCCCGGTGCTGGCAACACCGACATGTCCCCGAGCCTGGCAAGCCAGTAGCGGCGCCTCGTCAACATCGTCTTCATCCGTCTACGCATGCCCGGTGCTGGCAACACCGATGTGTGCCTTCGTCCACGACGTATCCCTGGGCTTGGCAAACCCAGCGCGATGCCTCTTCAACACCGTCTTCTTCCTGGCGCACCACTACCTCGACACCACTTCGCCCATGACTAACTCGGTGCCTCCTTGCGCCCGCGGCTCCACGGCGAGTACCTCGACACCGGCCACCCCGACTCGACATCGACCATGGCATCCTCACATGGCTACCTCAACCACGGCTGCACCACCCTACGCTCTCGGCTCCCTCGACATCGGCACAAAGGACTATCACCTCGCTTGAGCAACTCGTCGGCTTCCTCTACAGTCAACGCATCCGCGACGCGACATCCTCCGCGACGCTCCCGCTACGACTACGCGTGGGGGTGGGGGGGGATGTGAACCCGTCGGCTTGTACCTTTGGTTTCTCTCCAGTCTGACCGTCCGCGACGCTACCGCTACGACTGCGGGGGGGTGTTGGAGTATAGATTATGGTAGGCTAGGATTTGTTAAGATTGATTGTATTCTTTCCTATACGATTCCTACCTTATCTCTAGGAGAGGCTTCTTGGCCTCCAAGTCTTGTACTCTATATATACTTGCCCTCGAGGCTCAATAATATATCCACCACATTACGCCAATCCCTCTCTATTCCCTCTACAGTCTAAAATTGGCTCCACATCGTCCATGCGTGGACGATGCCTCCACATCGTCGATAGACCAATCCGCTTGCCTAGTGCTCCCTCCCGCCACCTTCAAAAGTCATTGGAGATGAGGAACGCTCACACCACCCTAGATAGGTCGACCTCAGCCGCTAGCCGCGCGCTCGCCATCAAGGTAATTCTCTTGAAGCGAGACCAAGGCAGGGGGAGGGTGGGGGGCGTGGGGGTGGGGCGGTCGGGGAGATGAGGTCGTAGACAGCCGCCACGCGCTTGGGGATGGATCTGGCCACGCCGCGCCCACCCTTGCCGGGGCCCCGTGTCGTACTGGAGGGAGGACAGGGTTGGCCACCGCCGCGCGCCTGGGCTGGATCCGGCCGCGCCGCCCCCACCTATGCTAGATCTCGGCGCCCTACGTTGTTCTTGAAGGAGGACAAGGCCGACTGCATGGAGGACGTTGAGGTGGGGCGGTGTCGGCGAGGTGGTCATCCACAAATCGTCGCCCCGCTTCGATTTGGAGGGAGGACGGGTTAGGGAAGAGGAATTGGAGGGAGGACGGGCGGGGGAAGAGGAAGTGCTCGTGGTTGACGTCGACGGCTGGGAAGAGGAGGCTGTCATGTTGGAGGAGTAGCTGAGTAGGAGCTTTAGGTGAGATTGGGCTAGGGAAGAGGAGGGGCTTCGAGTGAGGATTGTGCTGGCGATGGCGACGTAAATGTATCTGAATTGGGTTCTACTGTGAATACTTCTAGTTGCTGCTGCTGCTATTTTTCAAGTGTTTTTTTATACAGAGAGAGAGAGAGCATTGCTTTGTGATTTTAGTGCTGTGATAGGATTTCTTGTTTGCTTAAAATAACAATCATGCTCATGCTCAAGTATCCCTTCAGCTATGCGATTAAACAAAGTACACTGCGGGACATTCTAGATCTGTGCGGAAAAAGGTAAATGAGATTGGGAGGTGAAAAATAGGCAAACACAAAATAATGTACTACTTACCAACCTTCTCCAAAAATATTTTTCGGGAAAGACAGGATTTGGTACGAAGTAGTCTTTCCACGGTGATTCAGTGTCTGACGTGCTTGCTTGGAACTGGCATGGCATCGAGCATTCACCCTCTCTTCCTCCTCGCGCTCTGCGAATGCTGCAATAATGAGTTTGTCGTCGCCAGATGAAGACGACGGCGAATTCATGAGCATATCGAAAATGTATCTGGTTTCACTCATTGTGTTGTGTGAGAGGAGACAGAGGGATTCGGGAGAGAGATGAGAGAAGCCATAGCCTGGAATGCTAGGAGAGAGGTGGGAGGGGATGTTATATATAGAACTAGAATATAGCCGTTGGGAAAATTAGCCGTTGGGATTATAACGGTTGCAATTATAAACCGTTCGAATTATAGCAGCTGAATTGGTAGTTATAAGATACTATTAAAATATAGGACATTGAATATAGACAACGAGATATAGAAGCGCTGCTGGAAAACTAGAAGATTTTGAGAGAGAATCTTTTTAGACCATCGTGTATATGAAAATTTAGACAACCGAATTTAGACAAGCTACTGGAGATGCTCTTAGGCTGAGGAAGTCACTATCGTTTTCTTCTCTTTCTCTATCTAGTATTTCATTGGTATGTTTCCTATTTGATCTAATTTGGGAGTAAAATTGGTTGTTTTCTATGGGAGATAAAAAACAGAGAAGATAAGTGGATACCACGTTCTTAAATGGAACAAGAGCAACTGGTGTTGAAATTGTCATGGTCCCGGCAATGGTCTGCCACTGTGTGAATGGCCTTTGCTTTGGCATTGAACGGGTGCACCAACTAGTGGCTGCGAGAAAATGGGGCTCATTCCGTTTTCCTATTTCTCTCTCTCCGTTATCCTCCCGTTGAGAGTCATTGTTGTTCTACTGGCTCCTCTCTCCTTCTCCTCCGCAGGCACTGCCGGACGGATTGGTGATGGGAGTGGAGCTCGGGTAGCCTCTATACATACTAGTAGATCTAGTGTAGATGGTGCCTTAAGGGCGTTTGGCTGTGTGCCATTTCGGAGTTTGTCACCGGAGAAGGCAGGCTGCCCCGGTGGTTGTCGTGCTCCCGCCGGTGCTGCCAGTCCTTGTGGGGATGGGAGGGGAGCTCAGGTAGCCTTTGTACATAGTAGATCTAGGGTAGATGGTGCCTTAAGGGCGTTTGGCTGCGTGCCGTTTCAAAGTTTGTCACCGGAGCAAGCAGGCTCCTCCCGGTGGTTGCCGTGCTCTTCCCTCGGCAATCTTCCATGGAGGCTGGTAGCTGGTGGGAGATCCGGCGTGTGCTCCCCCAATAAGCCTGGTGGCGGGCTGGACCTGGCTGATGCGGAGCTCCATCCCCTTCTCTCTGAGCCGTCATGGTGACGGTAAAGGAGCCGGCGGATCTGTTAGAATAATGGGCTAGGCCCATGTACAAAGTCTGAAATTCCTAAAAGCAAATCTCAAAGGCCCATGTGTAAAATGGCAAGTGGAGTTTCTAAAGTTTAGTCCCACCCCGGAAGTTGAGGAGGCGTGAGACCTCTTTATATAGTGGGTTCTCCCAGACCACTAAGTGATGGGTTGAGGAGAGAAAGAGAACACCACACGGGCGCGCTCGCCTGGGCGAAGGGCGCGAGCGTGCAACATGCGCGTGAATGGTCCGCCGAAATCCGGTCCATGGCCATGCAGGAGCGCGGCTTCTTTTTGCTGTTTTATTTTTTGATGTCCTGGTAGACAAGTTGATTGTTTCTTGTCCGGTAAGTTTACGATTTGGAAACCAAGTTGGTTTGAGATCGTGATTGCGACACGATACTCCCTCTAGTTCTCCTATATATACTACTTACTGGCCGCGGCCAAAGACACACCGAAAGTCCGAAACAAGGTATGGTTTTACCTCATCTCGCAACTTGCACTGCCACCGTAGTTTACTCCATCCCAAACACTGGCGTGTACCTACGAGCGGGAGAGTAGGTCTCCGGAACACTTCGTCCTTGTGATCCTGCACCGGGAGAGGACGAGTTAGGTTTTTGGGAAGCGCTTCACGCGACTGCTCAACTTCGTCACCACGGGTCGTCTTACACCAAGATCAGGCGCTGCTGCTTGCCGTCGTCACCAATGTCTGCTACGACCGGTCTTCACCAATGTCATCGTCAGCAACATCACCTATGCAACAGCCATGGCTACTTCGTCTACGAACGATCAGTATGTGCATTGTGATCTGATCCTGTCTCTAATTATGATAGCTGTTGCATGTGCGATGCTGCTGTTTGGTTCTTCTAGTATGCTAGATTGTTGCATACTAATAACAGTTTTAATCATGATTTATATTCTGGAATTAATCAGAAAATTGCCTAATTTTCCGACAATCCAAAAACCTAATTGTAAGCAATTTCCTGAGCTAACTATGTCTAGATTTGCTGATGCACTGAGGCCAGATAAGTTTACCTGTGTGCACTTCAAGAGGTGGTAGGTGAAGTCCACGCTCTGGCTTAATGCTTTAAAAGTTTTCCACGTTAGTACTGGCATGCCAGAGGGAATCTCTGGTAAAGACCAGAGAAAATTCCAGGAAGCCAATACTATCTTTGTAGGATGCGTTCTGAGTGTTCTTGCTGACCGTCTGTGCTATGTGTACATGCACATACAAGATGGAAAGACTCTGTGGGATGCACTGAATGCTATATTCGGTGCAACAGATGCAGGCAGTGAACTGTACATCATGGCGAGTTTTCATGACTACAAGATGATGAATAACCGTTTTGTAGTTGAACAAGCTCATGAGATACAGTGTATTATAAAGGAACTCGAACTCCTTAAGTGTGATTTACCCAACAAGTTCGTGGCTGGGTGCATGATTGCAAAGTTGCCTCCTTCATGGAGGAATTTCGCCACTACTCTCGAACATAAGAGACAGGAGATATCAGTTGAAAATCTGATAATATCTCTTGATGTTGAGGAGAAAGTTCGGGCTAAAGACACTACTGAGAAAGGAGGCAAGTTTCAGCCTAGCACCAATATGGTCCAGAGATACCCACAGAACAAGAACAAAGGGAAGAACAAGCCTGTCAGGACTACTACCTTCAAGAAGAAGAAGATGAACAAGGCAGAGCTAGAGTGCTACGCCTGTGGGAAGCTCAAACACTTTTCCAAGGAATGCCCAGAATGTGCAGACCACAGAGGGAAAACGGGCTCCAAGAATGTCAACATGATGACCGCTAGCAATACTGATGGGTATGGTAATTTACCTATTATTATTTCAGTATTTCAATCATCATGTTGGTGGATTGATTCGGGTGCTAACGTTCACGTGTGTGCTGACATCTCTTTGTTCACTTCTTATCAGGTTGCACTGGATTCTTCCGTCCTAATGGGGAATGGGTCGCATGCTTCTGTTCGTGGCATTGGCATGGTGGATCTGAAGTTCACTTTGGGGAAGATCGTGCAGCTAAGGAACGTGCAACATGTCCCTACTATGAACAAGAATCTAGTTAGCGGCTTCCTTCTATGTAGATACTGCCTCTGGTTCTCCTATATATACTACTTACTGGCCGCGGCCAAAGACACACCGAAAGTCCGAAACAAGGTACAGTTTTGCCTCTTTCACAACTTGCACTGCCACCGTAGTTTACTCCATGCCGAACACCGGTGTGCACCTGCGAGCGGGAGAGCAGGTCTACGGAACCCTTCATCCTTGTGATCCTGCACGGTAGAGGACAAATTAGGCTTTTTGGGAAGATCTTCGCTCGACTGCTCAACTTGGTCACCACGGGTAGTCTTCCACTAAGATCAGGCGGCTGCGTGCCGTCGTCACCAACGTCTGCTGCGACCGGTCTTCACCAACGTCATCGTCAACAACATCACCCCTACAACATCCATGGCTACTTCACCTACGAATGATCAGTACGCGCGTTGTGATCTGATCCTGTCTCTAATTATGATAGCAGTTGCATGTGTGATGCTGCTGTTTGGTTCTTCTAGTATGCTAGATTGTTGCATGCTAATAATAGTTTTAATCATGATTTATATTTTGAGATTAATCACGAAATTGCCTAATTTTCCAACAGGATCCATCCTCAACCTCTCCAGCTCTGGCCCTCCATGGGAAATTGAAGCTAGCCTTGGTGATCTATGTTTCTCTTCTTGGACAGCGAAGACCTCCGCCGCCAGAGCAAAGGATATTCTCTGGTGTGCGCCTTGGAAGGCAGGGGTGAATCTGGCCCCCGATGCGTTCATCCTGAACCTCCATTGGGAGGCCCTAGTTCCCTTGCCTGTGCGCAAGGTAGTGGTTAGAGACGGTGGCCAGAGCGCCTTAGGCGAGGTCGACATGTGCCTGAGGACCCGATTGCTTTGTCTGTTTTCTTTCTGGGGTCCTTGTTGCAAAGTTGAAGGACTAGGTTGTAATTTTAATTTTCTTTGGGGTCCTTTAGTGAACCGTGGTGTAAAAATTTTCTTACAAATAGTTTGGGGGACCATCGGGACCCTCCCTGTAAAAAAAAAATAAAAAAAAAGTGGATGCGCTACCATGTGTGGAGACACAGGCTCCCTTTCGACCTGTCGCAAAGGTATACTGTTATGACAGGCAAAAACGCCTACACAATGTTTCTTTGGGGCAAGTAGCCCTCGCTTATTATTGGCTGCGGGGTATGCATGCCACGGCGCCATGAGTCATGCCCAAGCTGGCCCGTCCAGGTAATTATTAAAAAGATTGCTTTTGATCTCTTTCTTTATATATGCTGGTTTTTGTATGATCAAACGAAGATTGGTGGCTACATTGTGGTGCAAGAACAGTGATCCAAAAAAAATGTTGGAGAAAATTACACTTATGCTTTTCTCATAAACGAAGATTTAATATTGACACACAGTAATTTTTTATTCGAACGAGTACAAGCAGAAGCACATAGAGCATACACCGGCGGTTAGAAATATGAAAGCCTCCATCGGCCACATGTGATAATTAGCCTTGCGAATTGCTAGGCTCCCAAAATTTCCTAGTTCGGCCACCGTGCGCTACTACGTTCGTGGCAATTCCGAAGCAGAAATCAATGTTGCAAGAAGTTGGGAGAGCACAACAATAGATGGCGCATGAGACTGCTAATTTTGCTCGGGTGAACAATACTTGCATGGTGTGGCACTTGCAAGTCCCTTTGACAATTGCTCATGTTGTTGATGATGATTGTACTCAAACTATTTGTCAGATGAATAAAGCTCTCTCTCTCTCTACTACATCTGATCCT
This sequence comes from Thinopyrum elongatum, assembly GCA_011799875.1. Taxonomy (NCBI): domain Eukaryota; kingdom Viridiplantae; phylum Streptophyta; class Magnoliopsida; order Poales; family Poaceae; genus Thinopyrum; species Thinopyrum elongatum. The sequence goes on along the minus strand of CM022302.1, from coordinate 31,895,982 downwards.
AAATGTGGATCATCTTAGCATTTTCACCGGTTAAATTTTCTAAATTTGACCAACTACAAGAAAAGAATTATTAGTATCCAAAACATCAAGTTGATTTTACTAAAATTATAGTAAAATATACTGTATAATGTATACTTACTTGTGTCGGTAAGTAGTACAAAACTACCGGGAGGTATACCATACAAGCGTACGAAGAACATATCGACCTACGAGGGCCTAGGATCCCTAGGAGTCTGCGCGTCGTCATGCTAGGTAGGTACTTGGAGGAGATCGGGATGGCTATGCGTAATCTGGGATTCTAACTGATCTAGGAGATTTTGCCCTAGTCTCTTCGAGGGAGTTGGTTGCATCATATCGTACCAAACATTGGAGACTTGCCGATGAAGAAGATGCCACTATATAAGAACTCAGAGACCCCTGCCGAAGGCTCAAGCCATTCGGCACCGCTCGACTATGCAAGACCTAACTAGTAGATCCAATCTAATTGTTGTACTCCTATTAACACGTCAATATCAATATAATATAAGCATGACGTAGGGTTATTACCCACCTCAGGGGCCTGAACCTTGGTAAACCACCATCTCCTTTCTCTGACGAGATCCCCTTGTGCTCTGACCCCCCCCCCCCCCCCCTCTCTATTGTCTTACACGACATTCAGCATGATTGTAAGATTGGTGATAAATTAATCATCGACAACTTCTATGTGAGACATCATGTTTGTACGGAAAATGACGGTCAGGATATCATCTGAAGTCTGTGTCAATGTCATAAAAAACCTAGATTTTGGATTGGCTGAAGCAGAGAACAAGTTGAAGCATTGTTGGGTCCAACCGAGTCAATTTCAAGGGTTGTCGCAAAGTGTAATTCGATATTTCTTCAACTTTTGTTTATCGGATGTTCCCGAACGGGACCAATGTTTCCACAACTCGATTCAATTTCAGTGTCTCAAACTGTAATATCCCTCTATTCCACTTTATAAGGCGTGCACACATTTTGAAATTTTATTTTGACCATCAGTTAGACCAATAATATACGAGTCATGTGACTTCAAAATTACACCATTGAAAATTTCTTTTGAATAAGAATTCAATTGTATAATTACCGTGGCACATAACCCACATTTTGTTGGTTAAATTGATGGTCATGCTCTCTGCCGTGAACACACGTGGAACTAGTCGTCGTTATTGCATCGTAGCCGTCAATATTGTTTCTGTACATTCCAACTTTGAGATGATTCCTTGTAAAGCAAAAGATCCATAATCTAGCAGATATGCAAAGTGCGGGTGAATGAGATTCCCGGTACACCCTTGAAAGTGATGCTTCGCTTATCTTGTTTATTTATCCCGAGCTAAAAGATTATCATGCCACTTGCGCATGCAAAATTGCCTCGAATCGTCGTCGCTAGATTTGGAGAATCTAGTGGTGATATCAAGCTGTACACCTGTGCGTGATGATAATCGATTAACACGCATGTACCGGCCGCCTGAGCTACAGATGGTTTTGGATGTAATCTCTTGACTTCGTGTGTTGAGAGTTTATTGGTTTTTTGGAAGCTGCTAGTTTGCAACAGTAAGCATGGTGCACATGTGTTCCGTTGCCACGAGAAAGGTGGTCAATGGGCATCTATGGGGGCCACTGGGAAAGTATCCGGTGCTCCCACACTTGGGGCACTCCCGGTACTCCAATGTCAATAAACATTTTTTAATGTTTCAAAAAATTCGGGAAAAAATAGTGAATGTTCAGAATGAATGTGACTACAAGCCATCAAAATTTCTGGTCCAAACTTGAATCACACATTGAGAAACAAAAATGTGAAATCTAGCATGAATAGTGTAAAGAAGAGACAAAAGCAACATTGACACTATTTAGATCTGTATTTCTCTTTTTTGTTTCTCAATGTACATTTCGATTTTGGACCTAAAATTTTTAGGGGATGTAGTGACATTCCTTGTGAACATTCTCATTTTTTTTCGGAATTTTTTGAAACATTTAAAAATGCTTTTTGACATTGGAGCACTGGGAGTACCACAAGGCTGGGAGTACTGGATACTTTCCCGGGGGCCACTCTCCTTCATTCCCCCATCACATTCTCTGCTACCGTCCCAGTGCTGCGCGCGGAAAACTTGTCCGTCCGACACATGAATATATCCAGCAACATCGAGAGGGATCCATTTTCGAGGGGAAAAAACTAAGAACAAAACAAGTAATTAACATGTTATGTCATCCATTCCTGATCCATGCGGTTCTGAAGATGCATGCAACGAATAGTTTGTTGGAACAGCGGGAGTCCAGAGGGAGAGGGAGTCAGAGACAGAGACTACAGAATTCAGGTTGTTTTGCGGTCGTGCGTTGTCATCTTGACCGGGCACATACGCTGCACAGCGTCCCGTCGCCACAGCCCACAACACTGGTCCCCGTTGTCACGTGCAACTATAAGACAACACGTTGTCCTACCATCACAGATCACAAATCTGACTGATGTATAGCCTAAACTTTCACGAGGGCATGTGAACTTACGGACGATTGCTTTTCATTTTTTCAGGTTCACAAATCCATACTTACAGTGCATGAACAATTTCGGACAACACTGCCAAAACAGGCACTTCGATGGAGCTTATGAGCAGTAAAAATTGGATGAACATAACACTGAATTCTTGCCTACAAACAATGCAGCCTGAATTGCTCTAATTTCTAGCTGCTTCTAACAAATCATCAGTTAAGCATGATGTTGCCATGACTAAAATCAATGCTATGGTGTACCTAGTCACTGCTGTGAGTCCTACTGAGTATATCACAAACACTATTCGGTTGCATGCAGATTGAGACCCTACCCCTGCATTCAAGTGGTTGCATGCAGATTCAAACCCTGCCTCTGCATTCGAGCTCTAGGAAAAACAATGCTAATGTTGCTAAGTGATCACCATTCTACGAGCTTCTCAAGATACGCTACAAGCAATGGATCATTCCTTCTGTTTTCTCACCCTGCAAATTCAATAAACACGGCCTCAGCAATTCTGAGCTCCACAATGGCAGGGGCAGCCATCACCAGATTGCAGCTTTTGTCGATAATCATAGGACAATTCTTCTCCAACAGCAATCTGGAGAAAAGCGTAGCAACAGTTAGCAAAAATAATATAAGTTTAGATTGCTGCTCATAGTTTATTTTGAAATAGTACAGCTAAAATATTCTTACATCTTGATTGGCAAACAAGCCAACGTGAGCAAGCTGGCAATCTTTGCTCTCCGCCAGAACTGAACGGGTACTAAGGTTGGGCGAACAACTGTCATGAAGAAACACACAAATAACTTTAAATGTAGTTGTACAAAGAACACAAATAACTTTGTACAATAAATTGAACACCCAAAGTTGAATTCCTAGATCAGCCACTGCAAACAAGTATTGGTTTCAAAATCAGTTTGCTCCAGTGGTATAGATGCTCCTAAAATACATTAAACAGTCCAATTACCCAGTGGCGGACCAAGGAATTGAACCTAGCCGGGGCGAATATTTAAGGTCCAAAATTTTCAAAGTACAAATGCAAGTCTGCACAACCAAAACTCATGGAATTCAACTACTAAAAACATCAAAAAAAAATTAAAAAACATGAAAAGGCATAAAAAACATGAATAAATAAATAAAAAGGTCTTAGAAACTACTAACATAGACTCTTGCCGCTTGAAATGCTCACTTGATGCCACAAGACGCCCCCACAATACCAAGCGACACCTACAATATGTGAACCAAAAATTTAGGAATGTAAATATTTGTACAAGTGTGATAAGAGTTGTAGCTTTTGATAAGATGGTAGCATAGTTTTTTTTTGAAAAGGTCCCTGGATTATATTGAAGTCTCACCTGCATTTCAAAGCACCTCAGCAGTCAAAGAAATTACAACCAGGTCCTTTGACTAGCAAACGACGAACTCCATGTTAGATGTAATCTTGAATATTAGGTTTGTAAGGTGGTGTAGTTAGTCCTGCATGACTTGCACGTCATGGTGTTAGTTGAGTTTCGCTAGTAGTAATTAGCCGTGTCCTAGTGTCCAAGTCGTACATGTAGGATAGATACATGCATGTGCCAGTACGTGCTTGATTAGGAGTAGGAGTAGGAGTAGTACAAGGTTTTCAGTACGAGGTTCACCATACACACAAGTAATTCTCCATTAGGCTCCACCCTCATGCATTCTCACCAAAGCATCAATGTACCTTTCATCTTTATCCACCACCTCCACAACGCAAGATTCATGCCAGTAGAGAGCCAGGCCCCCACTCATCCCGTTACTATCAACACCCTCAAAGCCCTTAAGGCCCAACCTTGCCCGAATTCTTTTCATCTTACTTGCCTTTTGTCTAGTCTCACACAGGAACACAAAGTTGGGGGAATTCTATTGAGACAATGTCGCTAATTCACGAACTGTCCGGGGATCCCCCCCTCCCCGGCAGTTCCAGCTTAAGAAATTCATTTGGCCCGGCGGTCCTCACACACGGAGGCCGCCTCAATAGTCATATCGGAAACCACTTCACTACTTTCCTCACCCTGCTTTCTCCTTTTGACAATGCTTTCTCCTTTTGACAATTGGGACATTACCCGGGGTACTAACACCTGCACCCCCATCTTCTGAGCTTCCCAGAACCCCACCATTCTCAAGCAAAAGCACTGCATTCGATACTCTGCCAGCCAAATTTTGTACCGCCTGCCCTCTACCATTTACCGTGCCATCATCAGCAATGAGCCTCTTACGAACCATCCCTCCTTCGTCAGCAACTTCCATGTTATTCTCTTCAGACCGCCCAATTATTCCATTGGCACGCCCAACTCCATGCCCTCCACCGCCCTGATTGAACATCATGCTGCTCCCATCCCCTCTACCACCAGCGCCACCCCTTCTCCCCCCACGACCAACACTCCCCGCAGCAAAACTTCCGCCCCTCGAACCAGACCTACCTCCTCTACCTACACCTCCTCCACCTCCTCCCGGTTCATTATTCCGATGGAGCCAATCTCCCCATTCGCACGAGCTTGGTAGATGAATGCCATCTCCGCACTCCTCAACTACATGGCCCATGCACCCAAAGAAGAAGCAGAAGTCAGGAAGTTTCTCATAACAAACTGGGTATTTCTTCCTCTCCTTCAAGGTGATCGGCACAAATCTCACAAGAGGTTTATGAACATTAACAAGGACTTTCACCCGTAGATAGCTCGATGGGTTGATCTTCCCTTCATTAACCATAACCGTAAACGGCGGATCTCCAACCTTCTTAGCAACCTTTTCTGCCAACTCCTTCTTCCTTGTCAGCCCATCTGGAAGGCCCTTAATCCTTGCCCAGAGATGATACATGTCCAGCGCATATTCTGCTACGTTTGTGAATCCATCATACTCCACCAGAACCACAGGATCCCTACGAAACTGCCACGGACCCCCTTCCATTACTCGCTTCCAATCTCCCAAGCAATGACACTATGCAAGGAACAGGTTCAGCCTTTGATGTTAAAAGTGACTCCTTGAGCACACGCCCATGCGTTCCTCATCGAATTCAACAGCGCAGAGTGGCTGAATGGCCGCATGGTATGAACCCTAAACAGAGCTAACCACCGCACATCCCTGATGAGATCTTCCACTTCTCCAGATAGGTCCAGATCCTCTTCTTCTTCACCATGTAAATTCAGCCCTTCAAACGCATCTTCCAGGGACGGATCTGGGCCATAGTGGTCCCAGGCTTCCTCTTCGTCCTCAACCGGATCGGCCATGGCGGGGTTCGCCGACGCGTCCCTCTGGGCTTCCTTTGACTGCTGACTCGTGCTTCCTAATACTCCTCCTCCATTCGCTACCGCATCTCCTCCCATCTGTTCTTCCGCCTGTTCTCCCAACTCCCGTCCCCCTCTTCCCAGATGATCCGGAGCCGCCATGCAGAACCACGGCGCAGCGAAACCTCCTTGATCAACAATCCTACCGGATAGAGCTAGCCGTTCGACGGCTAGATCACGTGGACTCTGGCGGCGCCGCCAGGGGACAAGGTGGACCCTAGGAGAGAAACCCTAGGGGAAAAAAAGGCTCACACCATTTTGTTCTCAATTTCACCTTGTAGAAGACTTGTTCTCCCATGTCTAAAGAACACAAGTGATCTTCCATGGCTTGTAATAGGTGATTTCAATGAAGCGTTATGGAGTTTTGAGCATATCTCGGCTACCCCAAGACCAGAAGCACAAATGGTGGCGTTTAGGGATACCCTGGAGGTGTGTGAGTTGGTGGATTTGGGCTTCTCTGATGTACCGTTTACATATGATAACAAATGCAGCGGCAACGGCAACGTGCGTGTCAGGTTGGATCGGGCAGTAGCTTGCAATTCATGGAGGAATCTATTTCCCTTTGCTTCGATTAAACATGTCCCGTCACCATGTTCTGACCATGTAGTGCTGGTGCTGAAAGGAGAGGAGGAACAACATCCGGTGGGCGAGGGCGTTCGTTGATATGAACTCTTTTGGGTGAGAGACCCGGTGTTGCCAGAAGTGGTTAAAGCTGCATGGGATTCAGTTGGCTCGGTGAATAGTATGGCTGACCTACAGCACGCACTTTCGAAAACAATGTCAGCGCTAAGAACGTGGAGTAAGAAGTTTGGTAATGTCACAAGGGAGTTAGCGAAGTCTCGCACATAGCTGGAAGAGCTCATGAATATCAATGCAGACAGGCAAGATATCAGAAGAGTTACTGACAAGATGAATGAGTTACTGTATCAGGAGGAAATGATGTGGTTGCAAAGGTCTAGAATTACTTGGCTCAAAGAGGGGGATAGAAACACACGGTATTTTCAGAGTAAGGCAGTGTGGAGGGCTAGGAAGAATAAGATCAAGGAGTTATCTAATAGCATTGGTGTGGTCTATTCGGACATGGCATCGATGGGGCATATTGCAAACGAGTATTTTCATAACATCTACAAAGCTGACCCGAACATTGATCCCTCTCCCATTGTTGATCTATTCGCTCCGGTGGTGTGACCAGAGGATAATATTAAGCTGTGTGCTCCATTCAGTGACAACGAGATTTCGGATGCCCTTTTTCAAATCGGTCCTTTGAAGGCCCCGGGTCCGGATGGATTTTCGGCCCGTTTTTTTCAGCGCAACTGGAGTGTTCTAAAGGATAGTGTTTTGGCTGCAGTCAAGGAGTTTTTTAGTTCGGGGTAATGCCGGAAGGTGTGAATAGTACTTCCATTGTTCTCATTCCTAAGATTTCTAACCCGGTTAAGGTATCTGATTTCAGGCCTATAAGCTTATGCAATGTAATTTATAAGGTGATCTCCAAGTGTCTAGTCAACCGGCTACGTCTGTTGTTGGATGATCTTATTTCACCCGAGCAAAGTGCTTTCATCCCTGGGAGGATGATCACTGACAATGCCCTAGTGGCATTTGAGTGTATTCATTATATCAAGCAAGAAAAAAGACCCCGCAAAGAGTTTTTGTGCTTACAAGGTAGATCTCTCCAAAGCCTATGATAGGGTGGATTGGGGCTTCTTGAAGCAAATGATGCAAAAGTTGGGCTTCTCAAACCGGTGGGTGGACTGGATTATGGCGTGTGTCACATCGGTTAGATATTCCGTTAAATTAAATGGAACCCTCTTGGATTCGTTTGCACCGACACGCGGGCTTCGGCAAGGTGACCCTTTATCACCGTTTCTATTCTTGTTTGCGGCAGAAGGTCTTTCTGCAATCCTAAAGCAACAAGTGTCAGCAGATGCAATCACGCTGGTTAAGGTATGCAGAAGAGCTCCGAGTATTTCACATCTATTGTTTGTGGACGATACTCTTTTATTCTTTGAAGCGTCTCAAGAACATGCCCTACATGTGAGAGAAGCACTGGATATGTATAGTGCGGCTACGGGACAGTTTTTGAATTACAACAAATGCCCGTTGTTTTTTGGTGCTTCATGTGCGGAACTAGTCCGGAATCAGGTGCGAGCTACCCTTCAGGTGACCAGCACATTTTTTGAGGAGAGGTACTTGGGTCTTCCTACGCCAGAGGGACGCATGTCCAAGGGAAAATTTCAGAACTTACAAATGAGTTTAACGAAGAGGTTGTTACAGTGGGGGGATGGACATTTAGCACAGCCTGGAATTGAGGCTTTCATTAAATCAGTGGCTCAGGCACTACCTATGTATATCATGGGAGTATTCAAATTACCATTTTCCTTGTGTGACAATCTGACGAGGATGATTAGAAATTTATATTGGGGATCGGTGAAAGGCAAGAGGAAAGTGCATTGGAAAGGGTGGGATCATCTCCTTCAACCGAAATCAAAAGGAGGGGTAGGTTTCCGAGATCTTCGTATTTTTAATCAAGCCTTGCTCTCACGTCAAGCGTGGAGATTGATCATGAGACCGGACAGTTTATGTGCTCAAGTTTTGAAGGCACGTTACTATCCAAACGGGAAGCTGGAAGACACTGTCTTCTTGGGGAACGCCTCATCCTCGTGGCAGGCTATAAGTCATGGATTAGACTTACTGAAAAAGGGCTTGCTATGGAGGGTTGGGAATGGAAAGAGCATTAGAATTTGGAGAGATAATTGGATCCCCCGGCCGTTCTCTTTTAGGCCGATCTCAACACAGGGGCGATGCCACATTCGTTTTGTGGCTGATCTTTTATATGATAATGGCTCCTGGAAGTATTTTGTTGCAGCTGATGTCTCTGAAATTCTGAAAATTCGATCGTCATCGAGGAAGGAGTATGACGTGCTAGCATGGGGCCCTGGGCGCCACAGCCAGTTCTCTGTAAAATCTGCCTACGATATGGCCTTCCAGGAAGCTTACAGAAGCACTGCAGTATCTTCGAGTAGCAACCCGACGGGCGACAGATCTCTTTGGAAATCGGTCTAGTCTGCTGAGGTTCCTCCCAAGGTGCGGAATTTTGCTGGGCGGCTAATCACGGACAGTCTCCCAACGTGGCAGAACAAACATAAAAGAGGGCTGGAAGTTTCAAGCCTCTGTCCGATTTGTGCCATGGAAACTGAAGACAACTTTCATCCTGTTCTTCGATGTCCGCTAGCTTGTCAACTATATGAGGCCATGTCAGAAGTGTGGAGGTTGCCGGCGATCGAAATGATTATGTACACAGGCAAGGAATGGTTATTTCAGCTCTTGGAAACTCTGGATCAGACATCTCGAAGCATGATCTTATTTACGTCCTGGAGGTGTTGGTATGTCCGGAACGAAGTGGTGCATCAGAAGCAAGCCCCTCCTATCAATGCGTCATGTAGGTTTCTTCAGAGCTACCTGGAGTCACTTATCGCAATCAAAATGAATGTAGATATGGACCCTCGGAAAGGGAAGGAGAGCCTTTCGTTCATTGCAAAACCCCTTCGAGTGTGCACTATAGATCCAGATTTGAAGTGGGCTCTGCCTAAGCGAGGTTGGGTAAAACTCAACACTGATGGTTCTTATGGTGCTAATGGTGCTGCAGGATCGGGTATGATCTTGCGAGATGAGGCGGGTGGTATCATCTTTGCTGCTTGCAGGCAGCTGTTTTCATGTTGGGATGCGCTGGAATCGGAGCTTAGTGCATGAATGGAAGGACTGTCATTGTCAATACAAAGAAGTGAAGCACCCATTGCCATGGAGATGAACTCGCTCACGGATGTTTCGATGATCCAGGAGGAGGGGGTTGACAGATCAGTTTATGCTTCATGTCGGGATGCGCTGGAATCGGAGCTTAGTGCGTGCATGGAAGGACTGTCATTGTCAATACAAAGAAGTGAAGCACCCATTGCCATGGAGATGAACTCGCTCACGGCTGTTTCGATGATCCAGGAGGAGGGGGTTGACAGATCAGTTTTTGCTTCCCTAGTGAATGAGATCAAGTTCCTTAGAAATCTTAGAGAGACATGTATTACTCATGTTACCCGTAGCCAAAATAAAGCTAGTGATTGTCTTGCTAGTTTTGCTAGAGTTAGGCAAAGAACTATGACTTGGCTAGGTTCGGGCCCTCCTAGGGTTCTAGAGTTGGTGAAAGATGATTGTAAGGACACTATGAATAAGTAATACATGGTTTCTTGCTAATTTTTTTAAAATAATTTTTTTTATTAATTTGCATAAATATTACGCCGATATTTTTATTTTCAAAAATAATACACCGTCGGCCCGCTGCAGGCCGACTGGGACTAGTCGGCCCACCGCAGGCCGATTGGCTTCCAGTCGGCCTACAGATGACCGACTGACCAGTCGGCCAGGGGGTGAGGATCCTGTCGGCTAACTGTGGGCTGATTGGGTACTGTCGGCCAACTGTGGGCCGATTGGAGCTAATTGGCCCACTGTGAGCCGACAGGTGCATGCCCCCATATTTTCCTGCTTCGGTAGTTCCTGCCACATTTTTCCCGCTTTCTTAGTTCCCGCCATATTTTCCCGCTATCAAGTTCCTCTCACTCTCTAGTTCCCGCCAGTGTCTCCCGCCTTTCTTTGTGCTCTCCCACTTTGCTCGTTCCCGCCATATATTCCCGCTCTCTAGTTCCCGCCAGTATCTCCCGCCAAATTTTCTCGCTCTCTAGTTCCCGCCAGTGTATCCCGCCATATTTTCCCGCTTTCGAGTTCCCGCCACTGTCTCCCGCCATATTTTCCCGCTTCCGAGTTCCCGCCTTTCTTTGTGTTTTCAACCTATAAAATACCCTCGGCACTAACGTTGGCAAGCATTCTAGTGTTGTCTCGTAGTCTCACCAAGATGTCCGGATATCCTTTTGATCGTAGTTTTCACCATAGTATGTCCAAATGTCTTTTGGATTTAGCCACTGATTTCAGGGTAGACAACATATTAGTTCCGTGAGACAAACTCATCAGTACTGACACCCTACTGAATGAGCTGGCTCATGCATTAAGTAGGTGTGGGTGGCCTTCCAGGACCTTTGAGGAGATACGGGAAGAACTTCTGAGGTTGCAGAGAAGATGGATGAAGCAACAATCTAAGGGTGAAGCATACCTAAAGTTTGCAGCAAAACATACTTTTTTATGGACTGACGACAGCGAGGATGAAGGGGATATCTTCATGCCGCCGCTTCCGGGTTCTGCATCGTCGAAGGGCAAGAGTTCTGCATCGTCAAAGGGCAAAAGTTCTTCATCATCGAAGGGCAAGAGTTCTGCATCTTCGAAGGGCAAGAGTTCTTCATCGTCGAAGGGCAAGAGTTCTGTATCGATGGAGGATGACGATGATGACTTCATGTAGTTTTTATGCTGTATGTTGTAAGTTAAGTCGAACGTACCGTTTAATTTAGATGTAGTTCTGTCTAGTTGTTTGTAGTGTCTTATTGTAGGAGCATTATGTTTTATCTAAATATGATGTTGTAGTTCGGATAACAGAGTACTAAAATAGAGTAGGCATATGTCTCATATATAAGTACATAGTCATTTGTCTCATACATAGAATAGACATAAGTCTCATACAGAAGTTGATGGTCATGTCTCTACTGATAGATAGAAGCGTCACTGACGACGTCTGCCCTGGCGTGGAGGCTGATCTCGAGGCGTCGTCCATCCCAACCTGTTGGGTGCCCTAATGTTACAAGGAGGAATCTCAGACTCACCCTGGTCATACTATGTATCCTGTGTGGGGCCAGGTGGAGGAGTCGAAAACATGTTCATCCACTCGGTGTGCTGCGACATCTGAGCTTGTATGTTGTCCTCAAGATGTTGATCACTCCCCCACGTATCATGTGATGCCGACATAGATGCATGATATCCGTAGGCTCCTGGACGATGAACGTTAAGTCATGAAGAATGAGGTCGCCTCAATTAATATTGAAAACAATTAATATGAAGAGACATAACTGCTGGCTGCTCTGGCTGCTCTGGCTGAAACACGAAGCTCGAGGAGGGACCCTGCTGCTGTGGAGAAAACACGAAGCTCGACGTGGGACCATTGTGCTGTGGGTGCTGCCACGTCGAACTGCCAGGTTGGTCAGGAGGGGGTGGCCTGGTCGTCGGCTGATGTGCTAGACGTGGACGTGGCTGATGTCGGTGCGTGGAGTGCCGTGGCTGCTGCTGGTGCTGAACAACGTCGCTTCTCCGGGTGCACGTGATAGCCTCATAGACAACCTGTATCTTGTTCTGCATGTGTTCCAAGAAGGGCTGTAGCATTGGCCGGTGTTGAAGAAGAGGTCCAGACGATAGTGATCGTCCAAAGGTGGTCACATCGTCGTATAGTTCGTGTGTCAAGCGAGCCTGAAAATTTTCATGACGATTATTAAGTATGCACGTCAAAGTATGTCACAACTTTACTTAAAGAAAATATATCTTACCGCGTACTGCCTAGAGCCCGAAGTATCATAGCTCGGGTACATATCCGACGGAGTAGGGTCAGGTATCTCCTCTGGGTGAGAGTGCTCAACGATGCGTAACCGTGTTCCGGTCATGTAACGCCGCAAATAGTGATAATCGAAAACATAATTTATTTCACATCGAAACATATTACCGAATATTACCGGAGCAACTACAAAAAATAAAATGTGTGTTGAAATATACCCTTCAAGCGTGCGAGCGAACGACGAACGGCGGCCTTCAATCACCGGAACCGGAGCCGGAAACTCCACCAAACTGCCGGAGCTTCACCTCCACCACCTCCACCACACTGCCCCAGCTTCACCACCACAACCTCCTCCTCCACCGCCGCCACAATCTCCACCAATGTGCTAAAAAAATGCTCCAACAAAATGCTCACCACGACCACCACGAGCTACCCCATCAGTAGATTGAGGTCTCCCTTGGCTCCCCTAACTACGTAGAACCCATTCACGGTGCTCAATCCGCAAAAAAACGCCTCATTTTGGTGTAGAAATTGGAGGCATTTCTTGTAAGAAAGAGGAGAAAGAAAGAACAGAGAGGAGGAGCTGCAGCGCGAGGAGTGGGACAAAGGAAGGAGAAAGAAGAAAGGAGAAGGAGCCAGCCGCCGTGGGGCCCGCACCCTGTCGGCATGCAGCTGGCCGATCGGTCTACAGCGGGCCGACAGGGGTGCCCCGTGACAGACGCGCGCAGACAGCCCCCCTCGCTGCGTGGCCTGGTCAGCTATCGGCCCGCTGTTAGCTGATTAGGCCCAGTCAGCCCGCGGTGGGCCGACTAGGCCCAGTCGGTCTGCAGCGGGCCGACGGTGTATTATTTTTGAAAATGAAAATATCGGCGTAATATTTATGGAAATTAATAAAAAAAATGTATTATTAAAAATAAATTAGCTGGTTTCTTCCCGCACAAAAAAAAGGAGTAGTCCAAGGTTAGGCTAGTACGTGTTGTGTCCTAGTGCTAGTAGCATTAGGAGTCTTATACGAACAGGTTTAGATAGATTGGATCGGCTGGCTGCGTGTATATATACTAGTAAACATGCCCGTGCGTTGCAACGGGAGAAAAAAAATCATTACAGACCCTACCAAATAAGAATGGCCTAAAACACAAGTGTGATGATTTGATTTGCATCCCGTATTAATTATTCACAACATGAAAAAAATTATAGTTTCAGCCGGACCATCTTTACAATATGTACGCATTATTTGGTTTGCAATTTTTGAAGTTTTATTCCGACCTCCACTATTTTAGGTTCTATCCATCCATAAAGGTGTACTTATTATCCGCAGTTAATGCGAGACATATGTAGTGTGAGACAGGACCAAAGAATCATCAGGTTAAGAGTTGTGACCGATTCCATGACCAACAACTGAAAATATTATTATTTATTATTTTTTCTATACAATGTATTTTTTTCTCATTAGCAATCTTATCGGAAATCTCAATCAAATTGCATAAGTAATTTTGGTATTGCATTATGAGTTGTCCCATGTGCATGTGTGCTAACATAAGAAAAGATCTTGATATGAGACATGACAACCGGAAGAAGTGGTGCACCTAATGATGGATGCTCGTTTACATAATTCTTGTCTAAATATTAAGGAGTGCCTTATTAATATAATATACTTATTTGGAAGTCTATTTTTACACGTGTGCTTGCCTGCGACATGATTTTTCCCACTCCAGCCCTCATTCATGTGCAGTGACTCGTTGATGTCACTCATTTAATTATCCCACGATATACCGGTTTAATTGGGTCTATATTTCATTCCGTATTTCATTGGCTCCTCATTTCATTGCACACAACGTCTCTTCTTCGCTACAATCCAGGTCTCCCTGATTGTTGATTTTTGAGGCGGCTTGTTGGTTCCTCAACTTGGTAACATATACTAGTAAATGTGCACGTGCAATGCACGTCTTTTCCAATATATATTTTGTAGTTTAACATGTCATAATGCAAGAATAAAATTTATATACCATTTCAACCACATCAATTATCATCAAATTATAGAGTATTTATCTTGAAAAATTGATGTGAAGTGCATTATTCATAATTCGGAATGTATTTGAGGAAAACCAACTCATTTAAATCATCATCTGCATTCTATCTAAGTAAGCACACCCGTGCACACACAAGTACTATAAATGTCTTTTGCTTCTGCAGTAGTAACATTACACATGAAAAGCATCACTTAATCCAAATTGTATCATTTCCAAGACAAGTCTGAAATTATATACACTATGAGAAAACCAAGTGTGGTTCACAAATTTTAGGAAATAAGACATTGGCGGACTATGGGAAAGTAGTGGCTGCACCCAATTTTGGTGCACCCACGGAGTGAACAGTAAATTTCAGAAAAAATAGAAAAAAAAAATCTGAAACTTCGTGGATGTGATATGAGCAAATGTTTTAGAAGTTTGCAAAGTTTGGTCACCAAAAAACGTCAAATGATCTCCATACAAAACCAAATACAAATGATGCTCTGCGCCCAAGTTACTGTTCACATGTTTTCAGCAGAAACTTTGTGTTTTTTGTACAGAGCTCATCGGATGTCATTTCACCACCAAATTTTGCAAGCACCTAAAACATTTGGTCAAAATCACATCCACAAAATTTCAAAATTTTCTGAAATGTTTTGCTAAGTTTTTTATCGTGGGTGCACCCAGGGTGCATTGTCCGTGGGTGCACAAAAATCACACTCGGCGGACTATAGAGCTAAATTGCGTTGAGAAACTTTGAAGACCAATCTCTGAAACGAAACCAAGAAATGTAGGGTTATATAATTGTAGCAGAAAAAAAAAACAGAAGATTGTGCAATTGCATTCTATTTCTTTCACCACGACCTTCCAAATCAGATCCCCGCCTACAGATGTATCACTTATACTAACTCAAGATTGTCAATCATGCCTTCATTTTTTCATGATAACCAAACGTAGAATTGTAGCATACTTCCAAGGATATTCTAGAATGAATCAAGAACCAATCGTATATTTTGATGCTTCCTTGCTGCCAAGGTTCGTAAGAAGGATTGCTGCAAAACCTTTTTTTCACAAAGATGTATGATGAAGAGTGCCTGCGCTGCCTCCACTTATTTGCTCCAGCTTGCACATGCTGCTGGGTCTGTGGCTCGCGACGGTCACGAAGGCGGTGCATGCTGGATGGCCCCGTTTGCATGACGGTGACTGGTGATGGTTGCAGGAGAGGAGACCCATTGTGTAGCTCTCACATGCACATGTATGGATTCACATGACATATCTGAATGCGGAAATAACTTGCATACATACCTGAATAGTTAGTCGAATCACAAGAGCCAAGAACTTCATATTGCTTTCCGACTGAAAATAACACAAAGATGAAAGAGCACATAGTTGTGTTTTGCTTGCTCAGGGAACTTTTCTTTTGACGACAAAGAAGATGATCGTATATGACAAAGGATGACAAAGCGTACTTATTCACGAATTATAGTAAGACAACTGTAGTCAGTATTGTATTCTTTTCAGCAACTGATAAACCAAAATCTTCGACATCCAACTCACGTAAGCATTTGATACATCACTAAGCACATCCTTCTCTGAAATAAATAATAATATAATTAACACACTTGTCTTTTGATTGAATTAAAGAGTACAAAAGTTTTGAAACCCCTTTTTTTCGACAGATACTTGATTGGCTTCCCTCACACTATTACTCCCAATATTGTGTATAAGTTCAGACAGACTTTCATATTAATTTTTCTTTTTAGAAGAATATTCATGTGTAGAACGGTAGAGATCATATTCATAGTTAACAACTGAATATTAAATCTTGGGCAGATAGCATTTCTGTTGGTAGACAATCAGAGAGGTATTGCATTAGTATGCGCGTGTAAGAAATACATTTGCAGGAGCAGAACATTTATAGATGCATTAAAAGTTACGGATCGTTCTATGTCACATGAAAATAAGTTAAATCAACATCAGACAATTAGGCATTTAAGGAATGAGACCTGTATTTGTAGACGAAATTTTCTTTTATTAATGTGCAATGGTCGCTGGAATGATATATCTGCAAACATGGAAATTGCAAAGCATTCGAATGAGTCTGATGATACTGACTTGGTATTCCCATGAACCAAAATATTTCCAGGATGTTATTATAACAAAGGCCAGCAGCATAACAAAATGGATTTTGTTTATATACAAAAAAAGAGGCAGAAAACATCTCCTTGCTTCATGAAACATGAGGCGGGAATGGGGATTAGGGACCCGATTCGTACCTACGGCAGGAGAGCATGCAGAGCCGCTGCCCTCCTCGTCAAATACCACACCCTGATGTAGATAGGCTTTGTCACGGTCTCACGGCTGGATCTGTCGATGTCGATGGCCTGGGCATAGTCATAGAGGCATCAAGGAGATGAGAAGAGAAGGACGAACAATGCATCCTAGAGTAGCTGCGCTGACCCGAGAGGAATTGGAGATGGACCTTGGTAGGCGGCCATGCAAGGAGAGGACGGCGTCAACGACGCAGTGTATGGCTGCAGCCCGCACTCCTTCTGCGTCAATGATGACGGCGACGGCACCGCGCTGCTTGCCTCGGTTTGAGGTCCTGGTCTTCACTGCTGCGGGAGAAAGGGCGACCGCTTAGGAGTTGGCCTGCGAGGCGAAGGAGTTGGAAGTGGGATGGGATTGGGCGCCACATATTACAGCTTTCTCACACTTATAGTTTGTGCCGGATGTGATTGAAGGGAATGTGCATGCACCCCATGTATCTTTTCTCAACGGTCCGCTTGCAGTTGGGACAAGGCTTCGAATTGGTTAGTATCCTGGAAAACAGAACCAGCGCGGATTGGCAGCAAGGAGGCGACATTAGAGGGATGAGTGGCAGCAAGGATTGAGGGGAAGCTGCCGGTGCAGCGCGTCCCTGCATCAGTGTGCAGGGAGGCGACATTGGAGGGGGCGAAGGAGTGGGGCGGCGGTAGGCAGTGGCGTCGGGGAAGGGCAGGCCGCGCGTGGAGTGGGTCGTCGACGGCAGCCGCAACCAGGTCGCCGCACCCGCGACGCACAGGTCGCGCGTGTCCGCCGCAATGAACGGCACCGCCGCCGTGCTTCCCTTCGATCTCTTGACTCTCTTCCATGGCCGGCGCAATGAACGGGCTCAGTGACAACCCCTCGTTAGATCCACCACAGCCGGCACGGCGGCCGCGCATCTCTTCGCTCTCTCTCTCTCTCTGTTTCATGACCGGCGCGACGAACGGGGCTGGTGGCAACCCCTCGTCTAGTTTCAGATCGAATCGTGGGGCGGGTTTGGAAATTGGAACCGTGCCGGGAAGGAAGCAAAGACACGATGGCATTGGTGGATAAAACGTGGATGCGTGGTCGCCGGTGGCAGCTTCGGTAATTAATCGTGGTTGGTGCTAAACATCGGAGTCATGTGGAACGTAGGATTCAACCCTATGGATGGATGAGATTGTCTGGATCTCCGCCTTTCGTGCTTTTACAGGGGTAGTAGATAAATTGGTAGATTTCAGTGTAAGAAAACGATGTGGGACTATTTAATGGATGAAAAGGGGCGGTTGATTCTAAAATTGGTACTATCTTGCCCCGCTTAAGCCTTGGGCCGGAAGGAGCAGCCCAAGTAGAGCTGCGCAGAATGGATGAGCCAACCCGCAGCAGAATACATATATATAGCGTCCCTCTTCATACTAGCATGAAAAGTTGCCTTGTCTGGTGGCTAGCTTGTCTTGGTTGGACAAAGAGGTCCTGTGTTCAAATCGCAGTATTGCCTTTAAATTTTTTTGCTTAGCGTGATGAACGGACGAAATTACGGTGGTAAGAAGCAATAACGCGTTTATTATTACTAGCACATATGCCCGTGTGTTGCAACGGGAGAGAAATTTTCTGTGTCCATATAAACGTTCATCAATGCGGCACGCCAAAATCCGAGGGGTGCCACCCGACGGCGACATAGAGACGCACGCCAAGATCAAACTGTATATCAACAAAAACTAAACAATTAATGAGTTTGTTTTTCACTTAATTTTTTGGATTATCAGGTATTCGTCCGGAAATTATCAAATGGCGACCTCAGGAGCGCTTTCACTTTCTTGATTGTCTATGTTTTTGGCGCCGATGGTTTTATTATGCATTTGTATGAACCAGGATCAATAGCGCCTGGAGAGAATTTATTTTGTATTTACTTTACTGGACGTGCAAGCATATATGTTTTCATCGTGTGTGTCCTAATCGGTGTATATATGTTAGTCCAATATTGTCTAATCCGTATCCATCTATGTATGATGTTTGTTTTCTTTCAAAAGTACCCTTTTCAGCTCGAGCTCATTTGAGCCCGCATGAACAGTAAAAATGGAAAATCTTTCAAAAAATTCTGAATTTTTTTTGTGGTATACTTTGAGAAATGTTCTAAGTGTTTGCAAATTTTCATCATGAGATCACATTCGTGGAAGGCGCAGCAAAAAAAACAAAATCAGTACTACAAAATGCTTTCGAATAAGATATCATGATGCTTTCATCCCCCCCTTTTTTCCGTCGATCCAGCCCGCATCATTTTTGTTTTTTTGTCACGCCTTCCTCGAATATGATATCATGATGAAAATTTGCAAGCACTTAGAATATTTGTCAAAGTTCACCACAAAAAAAATTCAGAATTTTTTGAAATGTTTTTCATTTTTTTTAATTTTACTGTTCATGCAGGCTCATTTGAGCTCGAGCTCAAATACTCCATGTCCGTTTTCTTTTCAGTTTTGTCATTATGAATTTGTGAGAGACATAAATAGAGTAAATTTTTTTTAGATGAGTCAAATTGGACCTTAAAAAGCAAAAATTAGCTCAGAGAACGGACATGTGTACGTCCTGAGTCCGAGATTTTTATCGGTCAACATGACCTAGCTAGATTTATATCGGTGAACATGCGCTAGCTGCAACGTCAGCTGGTCTAGAAGAAACCAGACTCCTCAGTTCTCCATCGTCGCAGCCTTATCACGCCAAGTTAGCTCCACATCCCGACCTCTCTCTAGAGACGCCGCCGCCGCCGCGTGCCGCCCATTACCGCCGGGATCCCGCCCCGAAGCTCGACCACAACCGGGGATCTTCCCCTCCGCGCACCCCCCCCTTTTTTCCGTCGATCCAGCCCCAGCACCGACAGCACTCTGTCTGTGCATATATGCAGTCATATATGCATGTGTGAGCCTTCCTCCTCAGAGATGTTTTTCTATTTGTGATGCATATATGCTGCAGGTCTTGTCTTTTTTTCTGCCTTGGCTTGTTTGGTTCTTGCAATTCGAGAACGTATTTAAGTTGCTAGGATTTGATCTAAAAAAGCAGGGTGGGACTTCTTTACAAAAGGAGTCCAAAATTTTAGCACATGGAGTAACTTTTTTATTAGTAGCAGTGCATAATAGAAATTTAAATTCTGGCCCATGTAACTTACGAAGCTCCAGACCACGTACGAAACCGGACGATGACATACCAAACATCACGGTCGATGTGGACGGACCAAAAACGAACGAAATTACAGTGGTAAGAAGCCATCATCCGTTTATTATTAGGTAAAGATTAGGTAATAGATACAGGGATAGGGGCTGCAATATTGTACCGTAGGAAGAAAAGGAGAAAACAAGAAATAAAAAGGAGAAAAGAGAGGCACGACACGTGCCTTTGTGTCGTGGTTTTGTCACGGCAGATGCCATGGGATGGCTTATCGAGTGTGGTTGGAGCCGAAGTGCGTCGGTGGGTTCCGGAAGCGAGATTGGGCACGAGCGGTGCGAGACACACGACATACCCAGGTTCGGGGCCCTCCGAGAGAGGTAACACCCCTAGTCCTGCCGGATCAACTATGGAGATCACAAGGGCTACATTGGTGCTCCTGGAACTGTTTCGGATGGAGAAGGAAGAAGGAGCTAGCTCTCCTCCTTGCCTCGCATGTGTGTGTGGAATGAGCCAATTGTCCGCCGACCCCCGCTCGAGGGGGGCTCCCGGGAGGTCTTATAACCTAGCCTCCCGGGTTACAAGTGATAAAATAAGAAGGGCGGGGCCCTGTTACTAGTGACTCCAGCCTTCAGCGGGGCCCGCCGGCTGTAGCCCGTCGCCGCTGGCGTCACGGAGTGGTTGGCACTGCGCCTCCACAGTGCCGCGTCGCTCTGACGTCGGTCACCCCGATCGGCGGGGCAGGTGGCACTGTAGCCACGCCCCCCAGGGCATAGGCGCGGTCTTGCCATACGGTCGGATTGGAGTCGGATTGGACAGGCGCTGACCTCGCCGGGTGCCGGCTGAGGCCAGCCGGCCGGGGCCACTACAACAAGAACCCCCCTATAGCAACACAAGTTTTGCAACGCTCTATGGTTGCGTTGTAACGTATCTGCTATAGCTACGCATATATGTGTTGGGAACACATATGTTGCTAATGGTGTGAACAACAACGGTTACTTTGTGTTGCCGCTGTGTGTTGCCATTTTTAATAGTCCATATGTCCACCATGCAGATCGCATGTTATTATTTCATTTTTAAATAGTCCATATGTCCACTGTGCAGATTGCATGTTATCATTTTGTTATTACATGGAAAAAGAAAAAGGGGCTACAGGATCCTCGAACCGAGCACCTCACTGTTATTATGAGAGTAACAAACCACCTCAGTCAAATGCATCACGTGGTGCACATTCAGATTTCCTCCTAATGAACAACGCCCCATCAGCTGGGCCTTAGCAAATCATGGCCCACGAACGTGCGCACGGGTGCTAGCAAATTGGACCGCCACTGGTTTTTAATATCGATAAGTTGCTACTTGCAATTTACTCACAAAAAGGTCCTATTTGTATGAATTTCTCCAAAAAAAATCTACTTGTATGTTACACTAAAAAAGAAGTTACTACTTGTACATTTATGTTCACTTGAAATCCGACATTTTAGGAAATTAAGAATTTATTTATAAAAATATTTTACTTTACTAATTTTATAAAACCAGGTAATTTTTTTAGTGAAAACTGTATTCATGTAAACGAAAATTGTTCTTCTAATTTTGAAGAGTGTTCATGCTTCTTTGAAAACATGGAACTTTTAAAAAAAAGTGTAAAAGAAAATCATCGTGTATTTTAAAAGTCCTTGATGCATTTAAAAGAATGTTTTTCATGTATTTTATTATTACTGTCATCTATTTAAAAAATTATACATGATATTTATAAAAACTGTCATGTAATTTAGCAATTGGTATCATATATTTTCAATAATGTTCATCATGCATTACCAAAAGTCATAGTATATTTAAAAAATGTAAACTGTCTATTCAAAATTTGTTCATCGTGTATTTCATAAAATGCTCACACATTTCAAAGGAAACTTTGTATTTGAGAAAAAAGTTCATTGTGTATTTTAAACTTGTTCATGGCGTATTTCAAAAGGTCCGTCAAGTATATAAAAATATTTAATATATGTTTCACTTTTTTATTGTGCGTTTAGAAATGTTCGTCACATATTTCAAAAAATTTATTGCGCATTTAGAAAAAGTTTAACATATATTTATAAGTTTTCATATATAAAAATATTCTAAATGAAAAGGAAACATGGAAAAACATACAAAAGCCTAGTGTTCGTTGTCGTTGTCTTGAGGATGGGTGACCCTCCCCTTTTTCTGTTTTTATTTCTAGTATGTCCTTGCTTTCCCTTGGGCATTGGTTCCTTGGTGACATTGACATGGTGGTGGCAGCAAAGCGCATTAGGATAAGGACTTTCCGGCCTATCCCTGTCTCGAAGATGCTTGAACCGGCACCGACGAAGAGCCTGTGAGTACAAAACATCTCAAACATAACAAAGATCGAACGACCACTACCGCCGCCATAACGAGCCACCGACTTGTCGTTGTCGCCGCTTCCCTCTAGAGTCGACTTGACAAGTCTTCATGCACGTGTCCCTAAGGACCAACGCCCTGGAACCGCAAATGTCACCATTGAACCCTTGAATAGATATGAGGCAATTGATACCGTGCACGCACGACAAGAAACCCTAACCTCGCAGCCCCAAGGAGGCGGCAAGAATCTACCCAGACCTCCACCGACTGATGGACGAACCCATGTGGACATCCCCGGCCGAGGTGAGGTCCACGAACGACGTGGACGGGGCAGCCTCGTGGTTGTTGGGCCCGGTGGGAACCGCGCAGGCGAAGTGAACAACATGGAGTTGTCGCCGTTCCCTTCCGCGATCGTCATCACCGCCTCCGCGTCTGCCACCGCCATGATCAGGTTGCAGCCAGTGCGAGCGTTGCGCATCCTAGTAGATCGCCTACTACTGGTCGACGAGGTTCGGGTCCTCCACGACCATGGACGCCACAGCCTCCTGGCTCACGAACTTGCCATAGATTTGGCCCTCCGCCGCTGATGATGCGCGAGGATGGGGAGATTGTAGCATTGGTCCTCCTGCGCCAGTCGAAACACCGACACCAGTGGCGTCCGCTGGTCCTTCGCCATGACAACATTGAAGTGCACTTACGCCAGATCCATATTGAAGTCGGCATGGACTGGTGCTTGCGTCGGCTCGTTGTTAGACACTTCCTCCATCGTCGGGCCATCGTAGCTTACCTCAGGCAAGCCCGCCGACAAGCCGGTCTCTATGCGTCACGCACAACTCGTGATTTTGCTCCATCAAGAGGCGTCCCACAACATTTAGAGCTCGCTGTATGTGCACTTGTTTAATGCCGGCAGGCGGACGGAGGGCAGCTGGCTTAAATGTGTTAGATAGCCATCCCATTTCCCTGACCTCTCATGTCTCTTTGGTATTGAATAGGCGCGGAGACCAGGACGCGGCGCGGGCAGCGCTCTTGGCCGGTGTGCCGCTTCAATGCCGCCTCGAGTGACCGGCCGTGTCCGCATTGGGCCAGCATGAATGCAGCATGAGGAGCAAAGGTGCGTTCGCGTGAGAGATGGTCTTAGGTGAGACCGGGGTGTTAGACGCGTACATGACGGTGGTTTGGACGCCCGCAAACCTCCCCTGATTTAGTGGACAAATAAGGCTCCACGTTGGATGACAAACTTTTTTTTGCGGGAAAACAACCAATCTATTCATCTTCAATCATGGCAGTACAACGAACAACAGAAATAATAAAAATTACATCCAGATCCGTAGACCACCTAGCGACGACTACAAGCACTGAAGCGAGCCGAAGATGCGCCGTCGTCATCGCCCCTCCCACACCGGAGCCGGGCAAAACTTGTTGTAGTAAACAGTCGGGAAGTCGTCGTGCTAAGGCCCCATAGGACCAGCGCACCAGAACAGCAACCGCCGCTGATGAAGAGTAGCGTAGATCGGAAGGACCCAACCTAAAAACACACGAACGTACACGAACGACGAACAGATCCGAGCAAATCCACCAAGGACAGATCCGCCGGACACAAACCCTAACAAATCTCGAAGAAACATCTAAAAACGGAGCCCTGCCACCGACAAGGGCCGGGATCCGCCGCGCTCCCATGACCGTAAGGCCACCGGAGACGAGGTGGACCGGCGCCGGCGCCGATGGGAGGCAGAGAAACCCTAGATGGCGAGGAGGTGGAGGAGTCACGTATGTAATTAGCCCGTTGGATGACAAACTTAGTCCAAACACCTCGGTCCGGACTACGTTTTGAGGGTCCGGTGTCCAAATATTTGCGGGCATTTTGAGGGTCCGAGTTAGAGATGCCCTAAATATGTATTTTGTTAAACTTATTTTTTCGCAAAAAAAAAACTTGATGAAATAAACAATGTAACGTGGTACATCTAAAGAATTTTCAAACCAACCAAATCAGTCAATCAAACTAACGATATAATAACGTGGGACCCTCATGAGGTGAGTTCCAATAGGCAATAGCAGCTTCACTTACGTAATAACAGAGAAAGTCATAGTAAAATATGAGCAATTCTACACTTACGTAATTCTTATTACGTGATTTACGTAATGAGCAATTTGAACAATTGTGATTGGAGATTGGGGCAGCAAGGGGCCCACCCGCCTGAAAAAATCAGGGGGGGGGGGGGGGGGGTGAGTGGCATGGGGGGTGAGTGAGAGTTCGTTAGGATATTTCGTAAAACATTCGTAGCCTTACGTAGATGTAGGATTTTTGGTAAAATATACCCAAAAAATTGAGCGCACAGTGCGAAATGGTTTTTTTTTTGAGAACCACTCCATAGTATTTATTCATTCAAGTGGATCATCTCTGATTGAACATGCTCAATCAGGAAATCAGGGATTACGTCCATAGTACAAGAGTTGTGTAAAGAGAGTGAATGCCTAGCAGGGTGAGCCACAGAGTTGGCCTCCCGATGCACAAAAACTAGATCAAATCCCTGAAAGGATGAGAGATAAGAACGCATCTCTCTGAAAACTTGGCCTCCTACAGACCTGTCATCTCGGCGCGAAATGTTTTGGATACGCGTGAGTAGTGGCGGGATCTGGGAAATTTCCGGCTAACCATATATACACTTCATCTCTCTCAAACCCACCACCGCAACGCCGCCGGCTCTCCCGCTGCAACCGCCCCCTATACTAGCGCCGCCTCTCTCATATGATCCGCTGCCGCTCGCGCCTTCACGGCTCGCCTCCCCGCCGGATCTAGCCTCTCCGGTGTTTTTCCTCTCCATCCGGCTAACCCCTCCCCATCGTTGTCGCGCCGCTCAATTACCTAGCGCCGCTGAAGACGAAGAGGAGCACCGTGGGGAAGTCGGTTGCGACCCAATCGCTCACTGTCTCCGTCGTTCTCATCAACCTCCATCCGTTCTCTTGGATCATGCGGCAGGGCCGCAGGGGCAAGGTCCACGGTGGTGGGCCACCTCCGATGTCGGACGTCGTCAAATTCGGGCTCCCCCCGTATCGCCTCCTCAATGGTCTCCGGCCAACAGTGCCGCTCGTAGCAGGTCCGTTCGCCTCAGGTATCTCTCCACCTCGCCGATGCCTCCTCACAGTCGCTTCCCCTACCTCCCGCCGCGGCAGCACCGCCGGCATGTTATGTGGACCTTCAAGGCCGCTGTATCGCTCAACCCGCAGTAGGCTAGAGGCTTACTCCCCCCGTCGCCTGCCTGTTTGATTGCTTGTTAACAACTTAACTAATTTACCAATGGAATTTGAACTCGCCTTTGTTAACTGCTCCACTCTGAGATGCAATTTCCTCGTCCGTACGTAGCCCCTCATATTTTGCCTTGCTTCATGAATCTGCTTAATTGCCAAATCAATTACTACTAATAGGCATCCCCTAAGGCACTACTGTCCTCTACTCAAGTGGCAACTAATTGGTACCGATTCCAGGCAAGCTTGCAGTTCACTTCAACCATGTTATGTGATCTAATCTGCTCTATTCTCCTTCACAGGATAAAGGAGGTGTGAGATCCATAATGCTAGCTTCATCAAAGGTCATCCAAATTTGGCCAAAGGAACGAATTACTACTGCAGTTCCACTCCAGTGTGATGGCTGAATTCTTGTACGCTGAGGATACTCACCAGGTACTAATAAGTAGTAGTACTTCACAGGTTTTTGCTGTATATTCTCTAGATAGTCTGTGGCGCATGCATATATTGATTTATCAATGGTAGATATAACGTGTCGAAATACCATTCTCCCAACTATGCTAGAATTACTACCCACGAGGGAATCCCCAGCTAGTCTGGTTGATTTCTAAATTTATTCAGGTCCAGTTTAGCATATTTTCAGGTAGTAGCTTTGTATCACCATGAGCTAACAGGTTACAAAATTGCCTAGTTTACTACAGTAAGAACACTGCATTGTACATGACAAACGCACCATTGATATAAGTGCAGGTTATGGAGCATGGGCTGTTATCTCTGGAGACTGCGAAAAAACGATGTGACAAGATTAAATAATAAATCACACAATGTGGAGTATGTGCAAAGCCCAAGTGAAGAGTCCATTACAGCGAAGACTATGACGATGGCGGACTTCATCCTAGAACTCAATCAATAATGATCACCTCATTTGTACAACAATGAATTTGTTGTCCTGACTATGTATGTGTGTATGAGAGATCATACAGAAAATAGACTACCTTTTTGTCATGATGACAATATTCTTAACATATATATATCTTCATTAATCTTTTGCTTGGTCTTTAGGGCCCAAGCTATGGTTATCTTCAAAAATTGGAGCACTATTTGACAAGCAAATCCCTGATGGTAAATATCTTGTGGTTTGTGTGAGGAAGATCATGGCTTCTTCTGTTCTTATTAGCTGATAAGGTGATATCTCGAGCCATTAACTTTATTTTATCATTTTCATTTGGATATGGTTCGCTTATCAGCATAGGTAAAATATCATGATGAATATTATGAAAAGTAGTGTTCTGTTAGGTTATTTTTACATAAGCTACAGTCAGGAGAACAAGTTAATAGTAAACTCCAAATTTTCTTGCAATAGTAGCTATTTTTTACAACTCATGCTTACTAATATGTTTACATCTTTGTTGCAAATTCTAGCCCTATTCTTATGATGGGATGATATGCAGCTCGTCTTTGAAGAAGTTGGGATGGACAAACAAAGACCAAAGCAACCCTAGCTACCTTGAAGACAACAGGAGAGAAGGCTCCACCAAATGTAACTTTGAAGCGGAGAGCTATACAGTTATGTTTGAGAGTCAAGACAACACCCATTTGTTATTCTATTTCTAACGACACTCATTTGTTAATCTATTTCTTGGTGTCTGTTGATGCTACATGTTGTATCAGGTTGATATATGGCTTGTGTTATTTTGGCTTATTGGGAATGTGAACTATGAATCGTGATGTGGAATTTGCATTGATGTTTATAGAGTAATTAATTGTCATGTGATGTGAAAATACCCTGTGTTGGTCAATGGGAAAAATATTACGTGTGGAATTGGACCAACTAATTACAGTACAGAATATATTTTTCCAACAGAGACAGAAAATTGCAGAGATGGTCACGGCCTAATAGAAATGTGCACTGATTAATCCATATTGGGCTGGATGGCAATATTTGATATATATATATGTCCATTTGAAAAGCCTAACCCATATTGGGCCGGATGGCATTATTATATAGTTATTCCCATTTGAAAAGCCTTTGTGCAGGGTGGTCAGCAACGCATACGTAATGTTGTTGGACTCTAACCCTATACGTTCCTAGATAGCAACGTTTCTAGACGTCGTTTACCAACGGATGTGCATACATTGTTGTAGACCCTTGCAACGCCACCAACGGCAACGCATATTAATCCGTTGGTGTAGACCATTGCAACGCTTATATGGATGTACGACAACGCATCAGTGCGTTGCTATAGGGGGGTTCTTGTTGTAGTGGGCGTGGCACCGTGCCCGAGCGTGGGGAGCCCACTGGAAGGCCAGCCGGACCGAGGGGCGTGGGCTGCCCTGATGTTTTGAAAATCGTCTTGTACTCCCGAGCCTACCGGAGGGTCATCCCCCCGACAGTAGTCCCCAAAGCCGTTGGGGCCCTATGGCCCGAGCCGGAGAGAGCCCCTGTGGCTTTCCCCCCTTAAGGGAAATCGCAGACCTTGTCGAGCACAGATCTGGTTGAGACACAACACCCGGCCAGCGGCCGGCTCGACGCCGCCAGCCGGAGGCCGAACGCGCGGCGCCCAGCCGGAAAGGGAAACGAGCGGCCGGCCAGCTTGCGACCGACCCGCGTGACGATCCATGCCTGCCGCAGGCCAGGGACGCACAACGTGCAGCCCAGCGGCGGGCGGGGCCTGCTAGGCCATGCGCCCGACGGGAGATTGCCGCCGACCGGGCCCATCGAGGTGCTGCCTCGGCCCGCGCGCGGGATCCGCTGCGGCCGAGCCCGTCGATTAGGCTTCCCTAGGCGTTGAATGTGCCCGTGTATCACGGGGGGAGTGGGGATCGTGGGTGTAACCGATCCCACTCCCCTATCACCCCGCAGGGGTTTAAATTGGGGGGGGGGGGGGGGAGGCGGAGCGGCCGAGGCACACGCTCCACTGCGCCCCCACCCCTCTGCTTCCTCTACTCCTTCCTCCGTCCTTCTTCCCCACGCGCGAGAACGCCAGGCGCCGCCCCGCGACCGAGCCGCCACCGTGCCGCTCGGCAACTCGTCTGGCCCTCGCCCCAGCGCACTCCGTGCCGCCGCCGCACTCGAGCCTCCGCAGCGCCAGGAGATGGCCGGGCTCAAAGGTTCGTGGGAGGGCTCGGAGGTGGTGGAAGAGGACATCGAGCACCTCTGCCGGACGCGTAAGCTGCCCTCGGGGGAGGAGGTTGAGGCGCGCGCGCCCGGCAACGAGGTCGCGCCGGAGCCTCGGGACGACGAGCGTGTCGTGTTTGCCGCTCACTTCTCCCGGGGGTTCGGCCTTCCCGCGAGCGGTTTCTTTCAAGGACTCATTCAGAAATATTATAGCACTCGTGGCTCATTATGACTTAGCGCTACATCAGATGGATGTTAAAATGACATTTCTGAATGGTGACTTACATGAGGATGTATACATGGCTCATTCGGAAGGTTTTCTTGTGGAAGGAAAGGAGCATTTAAGATGTTGCCTCAAGAAATCCATCTATGGTTTGAAGTAAGCATCAAGGCAGTGTTATTTTAAGTTTGATTAAGTCATAAAGAAATTTGACTTCAAAGAAAATGGAATGGACAATTGCATATATGTTAAGTTCAGGGAGAGTAACTTTATCTTCCTAATAATGTATGTCGATGACATACTCTTAGCCAGTAGCGATAAGAACGTGTTACTGGAAACCAAGAGATTTCTTTCCTCTAAGTTCGATATGAAAGATCTCGGTGAAGCCGCTTATGTCTTAGGCATTGAAATTCACCGAGATAGATCCAGAGGAATCTTGGGGCTATCTCAAAGAGCATATATTGAGAAGGTACTGAAAAAGTACAATATGCATATATTGGAATCGGTTACCCATTACCCTTCATAAATGAAATATTAGAAAGGATGGCTAATCATTCTTATTTCTGCTATCTTGATAGATATTTTGGATTTTCTCAAATACCCATCCGACCAGAGGATCAAGAGGAAACTACATCTACTTGTCCCTATGGTATACATGCTTATCAAAGGATGCCCTTTCGTTTTTGCAATGGTCCACCTACGTTTCAAAACTGTGCTTCTATTATCTTTGCCGATTTTATAGAACGGACGGTTGAAGTATTCATGGACAACTTTTCTGTCAAAGGAACTTCTTTCGTTCATTTTTTGTACAATCTTGCAAAGGTTTTGCAGAGATGGGAGGAAACAGGTCTCGTGCTAAATTGGGAGAAGAGTCGCTTCATGGTCACTGAAGGAGTGATCTTAGGCCACAGAGTTTCCGGTAGAGTATTGAGATAGACCAAGAGAGAATCGAGGTAATAGAAAATTTGCCTTATCCACAAGATGCGAAAGGGATGCAAAATTTCATATCAAGTTTCATGCTTTTCAGACATTGTTTGGATTTTTTGAAATTAAGAAAGCAACAAACTCAATGTTTGAGGTCGTGTCTTAACACACTCATGTTTGAAACTCCTTTACTTTTCTTGGATAAGGCCTAAACATGGACTCAAGAACACAAATATTATTTTTCAACACAATTTCGCCAACTTTTTCAAGCACTTGCAGTTCAAAATTTTATTATATTCACTAAATACCTAGAAATGCATTTAATGTCATAAATATAACAAACGGACCTAAAAAGATGCCAAATTTTGATATGGATTATGTAATGGTGTATCTTGGGTGTGGATTTTTTTTAAGACCAACAATGAAGTTTGGTCTTGAAAATCGAAATGAACACATTCATTTTATTGATTTTTAACTGTTTGCCGAGTGTCCTATAAAAAACATGTTTGCCGAGTGTCCTATAAAAAAACATGTTTGCCGAGTGTTCTATAAATGGCACTCGGCAAAGACCTTGCTTTGCCAAGTGTTTTTTGTTTGCCGGGTGCAACACTCGGCAAAATTTCTGTTTGCCGAGTACCTATCTTTTGCCGAGTATTTTGCATGAGATACTCGGCAAAGGCCTTGTTTGCCGAGTAACCCGTGAAAAAACACTCAGCTTATGTCCAAACACTCAGCAACGTGTGTTTTTCCCGAGTACATGCATAGGTAGATAACTGCAACGGAGATCAAATTTTACCATTAAAAACATTTCATTTCTACATAGACAAAGCGGCCATAATAAGGCAGACCCTCCCACCCTTATTAGCGTACAAAACTTGTTAGGTATGTCGTCGAGCCTGTGACCACACATATTGGCGGGTACAAATTGAACGCTATTTTGATGACTGGCCACGTAGAACGTGCAAACTTGCACTTAAGAAAGAGGTGTTTAATTGTCTCGTCATGAGGACAAAAACAACACTTCTTACTTCCTTGCCAGTTGCGACGAGCGAGGTTGTCCTTTGTCACCAAAACACCTCGGCGTATGTACCACATAAAAATCTTAATTTTTAGTGGTATCTTCGACATCCATACTTTATTATTATTTTTCACTGGAATCTTCGAGTGTGAAAGTGTCCGGTACATAGAGTCGACCATGAAGGACCCATTTTTTGTTAGATTCCAACTAGTTATCCCGGCCTTGTGTCAGGTGAATCGAATCTAAGCGGATTAGAAGAGTTTGCCATGACACAAGACGGGGGCCAACCAAATCCCGCCTAAAAGATATATCCTGCGGGAAGGAGCTCAGAACTTGCGCAAGAGTATCATTTTGTCCCGAGCAATGCTGTACAAGGCTTGCGAATTGCTAGGCTCCCAAAATTTCCTAGTTCGGCAACCGTGCGCTACTATGTTTGTGGCAATTCAGAAGCAGAAATAAAAGTTGCAAGAAGTTGGGAGAGCACAAGAATAGATGGCGCATGAGACTGCTAATTTTGCTCGGGTGAACAATACTTGCATGGTGTGGCATTCGCAAGTCGCTTTGCCAAATGCTCATGTTGTTGATGATGATTGTACTCAAACTATTTGTCAGATGAATAAACCTCTCTCTCTACTACATCTGATCCTAAATGTAGATCATCTTAGCATTTTAACGGGTTAACATTTCTAAATTTGACCAACTATAAGAAAAGAATTATTAGTATCCAAAACATCAAGTTGATTTTACTAAATTTATAGTAAAATATACGTGTATAATGTATACTTACTTGTGTCGGTGAGTAGTACAAAACTACCGGGAGGTATACCATACGAGTGTACGAAGAACGTATCGACCTACGAGTGCCTAGGATCCCTACGGGTCTGCGCGTCGTCGTGCTAGGTAGGTAATCGGAGATCAGGATATCTACGCATAATCTGGGATCCTAACCGATCTAGGAGATTTTGCCCTAGTCTGTTAGAGGGAGTGGATCGCATCATATCATACCAAAGATTGGAGACTTACCAACGAAGAAGATGCCACTATATAAGAACTCGGAGGCCCCTGCCGAAGACTCCAGCCATTCAGCACCGCTCGACTATGCAAGACCTAGCTAGTAGACCCAATCTAATTGTTGTACTCCTATTAACACCTCAATATAAATATACTATAAGCATGATGTAGGGTTATTACCCACCTCAGGGGCCTGAACCTTGGTAAACCACCATCTCATTTCTCTGACGAGACCCCCTTGGGATTGAACACCCCCCCCCCCCCCCCCCCCCCCCCCCCCCCCCCCCCCCCCCCCCCACCCCCCCCCCCCCCCCCCCCCCCCCCCCCCCCCCCCCCCCCCCCCCCCCCCCCCCTCTATTGTCTTACACGACATTCAGCATGATTGTAAGATTGGCGATTAATAATCATCAACAACTTGTATGTCAGACATCATGTTTGTACGGAAAATGACGGTCAGTATATCATATTGAAGTCTGTGTCGATGTCATAAAAAACCTAGATTTTGGATTGGCTGGAGTAGAGAACAAGTTGAAGCATTGTTGGGTCCAACAGAGTCAATTTCAAGGGTCATCGCAAAGTGTAATTCGATATTTCTGCAACTTTTGTTTATCGGATGTTTCCCAACGGGACCAATATTTTCACAACTCAATTCAATTTGAGTGTCTCAAACTGTAATATCCCTCTATTCCAGTTTATAAGGCGTGCACGCATTTTGAGATTTTACTTTGACCATCAATTAGACCAATAATATATGAGTCATGTGCTTCAAAATTATACCATTGAAAATTTCTTTTGAATATGAATTCAATTGTATAATTTCTGTAGCACATAACCCACATTTTGTCGATTAAATTGATGGTTATGCTCTCTGCCGTGAACACACGTGGAACTAGTCGATATTATTGCATCATGGCCATCAATATTGTTTCTGTACATTCCAACTTTGAGATGTTTCCTTGTAAAGCAAAAGATCCATAATCTAGCAGATATGCAAAGCGCGGGTGAATGAGATTCCCGGTACACCCTTCAAAGTGATGCTTCGCTTATCTCGTTTATTTATCCCTAGCTAAAAGATTGTCATGCCACTTGAGCATGCAAAATTACGTCGAATGGTCCTGGATTTGGAGAATCTGGTGGTGAGATCGAGTTGTACACCTGTGCGTGATGATAATCCATTAACACGTCACTACAGGAATCAACTTCTATGCCGACAGCCCAAAGCCCTCGGCATACCCCTATGCCAACAGTTACCCTCGGCATAAGGCCATCGTCTTCGATTTCCTCGGCAGCTAGCCTGATGGCCGTCGGCATAGAAAAGTTGTCGGCATACATGACAACGCCAACTGTTTTCTATGGCCATCGGCATAGAAAAGCCGTCGGCACAAAAAGAGACATTACGGTCCGTTCGATGGCGTCCAAACCTGTATGCCAAGGGCTTTACCGTCGGCATATCTAGGAGCTATGCCGAGGGCTTTGCCGTCGGCATACGTCGCCACGCGGCAGCACCTGGTGCCGCGGCATACCTGGGTGCTATGCCGAGGGCTTTGCCGTCGGCAAATCTTGTAAGCAATTTTTTTTCCAGGCTATAGCTTATATAACAGGAAACCAGAATAAAATCACATATATCAAGTTATGCCCATCTTCACAACCATTTGACAAGAGAATGATTCCACTACTCAGAGACTGAACCGGCACATCATAACACTGCTGGACACAATCACAAACAACCACAACCATAGCAGCAAGCAAAATTAAAATTGCATAAGCTGGTAACCTCATTAGAATGCAAACTAACTAACATGGTGCTATTCGATCTGCATCAAACTAAATTGTGTGATCCAGACCACGTAATTACCAATCTGAGCTGCTCATTCAACGCACTGAAGTCGCACATCACAGGTAGAGGAAAACAGTACATTAAAGATTCAGCGAAGATTGATTTGCTTTAGACATGAGCACTTGACAAGAGAATCGTTCCACTACTCACAGACTGAATCAAAAGAGACTAGCTAACACTGCTGGAATTCATCTAATCTAATAAGGACACCATCACAGGCAAGCTTTGGACTTGAACAGAAGGGGGAGGAAGGAGAGGAGGACCGTCTAGTGCCTGCAGGCCGTCCCGTCGACCACCATCAAGACGCCACCGCACGACCGCCGCGTGAAGGAGGAGAAGCCCTCCCCGTCACGCCACCGCCCTCCGCGTCGCGCTACCATCATCAGCGTCGAGTAATAGATTGCCGGCGCCTGCAGGATTTTTTTTTTGCATCTCTTGAGAAACCAGAAAATGAAGTGGGCAAATATAATGGAGCGCAATTCGCAAGGCCGTCATCTCTTCAGTTTAAGCAAGTGGAGATGTAGCAGGCAGGCAGGGAGGGAGCCATCAGGTATGTATGTATGTACCGGAAGATAAACAAATAAAACGAACATCTACTTAACTTGATTGCCTTGCAGATTACAGATAACAAGATGAAGAGCAAATTCAGGACAGCAACAGATCAAGAAAACTCAGACCAAGCCTATGAAATCGAAACGAGAGGGAGAGCTTGACCTTGAGCATGCATGCTGGTACTTTATTCAACCAAAAAGAAAAAAAATATACTAGAAGCAAACTAAAGATGGACTATAGCTCATCGATGGGTGAGTGACAGTAACCAGTTGAAGACCACAACATGATGACAGTACAAAAGAATAGCACCAAGACAAGTGCATCACGTGTTCCATTTTTTATCACATTGCAAACTGCAGCTAAATGATGATGCTGCCAAAACACGATGTACAGGACTAGTTTGCTAGCCATGCATGCAAACTTGCAATGTACTAGAAACGAGATTTGTGGCTAGCTAGCTAGCTAGATTGAACACCAAAGCAGTTAACGCACTCGCTGCCTGTGTATATGGTTCCGATGAGAATCATGCAAGACACACCTAGCCTGGCCGCTGCAACCCGGGGGCTGTGATGTCACGGGAACGCCACGTCGCCCGGCCCAGCAGAGCCGGCCCAAGCGAGGGTGTCGGCCCAACCGTCGAGTCCAAGGAGAGGACTGGGTCCAGTGAGTGTGTACTTAGGGCTGCGTGTGTGGAGGACAGGGCATCGTTGGATCACTACTCTGTATTGGCGCCGTTGGGCGAGACCTCCTCCCACCTCCTGGCTCTTTCCCCGATCCCCTTTCTTGCTTAGAACCCTAGATCGAAATTGTATCCTGATCCAGTGATTGTGAGAGTAATCCAGGGCTGCTTAGTGGGGATTGTTACACTTGGTATTCAGAGCCTTCGATCCCACCAAAAAATTTTCCTCCGCGTCTCGATCTGGCACCAAAAACTCGCAGCCTCAAGGAGATCATGGCGGGGACGGACGTCCAGAAGCAGCTAGAGGAAGCGGCGACGGAGCGGAGCGGCATCGCCAAGGCCCTCCTCTCGATCCAACAAACGTTGGATCGGATGGCTCTCGCGGTTGCGAAGATGGAACCGGCGGTCACGAAGATGGAGCCGACGCTCGTCGCCCTCGAGCCGGTCGTCCAGGACCTCGCAGCCTGGCGGCCTACTGTGGATACGGCGGTGGGGAAGCTTCAGGCGGATCTCGGCGACATCCGAGCACAGCTGGAGAAGATCGCCACGGGTGCCCCGTCCACTAGCAAGTCGGCACCAGATCTTGTTCTGGCGGACGCGCCACACATCCACACCAGGCTGAGTGACGATGGTCACGGGCAGATTGGCCACCGTGGGGCTCTACTTCCACGGGTTTCGGCTAGTGAGGGGCCGATCCACACTACGCCGGTCCCGGCCAATGGTACGTACCGGACCCTGTTCCCTTCTGCACCTCTGCCGCCTCCGCCGTCCCTTGATTTGGTGGGGAGTAGCTCTGGTTTTGATGGAAGCAGATTCAGTA
Source organism: Thinopyrum elongatum (assembly GCA_011799875.1). Classification (NCBI taxonomy): domain Eukaryota; kingdom Viridiplantae; phylum Streptophyta; class Magnoliopsida; order Poales; family Poaceae; genus Thinopyrum; species Thinopyrum elongatum. The sequence goes on along the minus strand of CM022302.1, from coordinate 31,860,480 downwards.
ACAAACATGTGGAGTGTCCGGAGTTTGATGGCGACAACCCCACCGGTTGGCGTCTCCGTTGTGAAGCTTACTTTCGTGTGTGTGGCATTGACCCGCATGTGTGGGTGGATACTGCTGTTGTCCATTTCACTGGCACAGCGGCTTTGTGGCTGGAGTGGTCTCAAGCTCACCTGAAGATCACTTGGTGGGATCCTTTTTGCACTGCTGTGTTGGATAAGTTCGGTCGATCGGAGTTCCAGTTACTGCTGCGCAAGTTTTCTAAACTGAAGCAAGCTGGTTCGGTGCTAGAATATGCCGAACAGTTTAACATAGCCATGCATAGTTTGTTGGCTCATCACAGCTCTTGGGATCCTCTATTTTTCACTACTCATTTTGTGGAAGGCCTCAGTCATGATATCAAAGTAGCAGTTATGTTACATCGACCCCCTGACCTGGAAACTGCTGTTTCTCTTGCTGCTTTACAGGAAGAGGTGGTGGAGATGGTTCGTCAAGAGCAGGAAGCAATGGGGGCACAGCGTGCTGGAGCCTCGAACACGCGTTCGGGTCATTTCTTGGCAAGGCCTCCTCTGGCGGTCACTGTGCCCACACCTTCCATGGTGGGGCGCACAGCAAACTCTACGCCTTCACCTACCACGCTCGACACACGACGGGGGCTCGACATCGCCAAGTCGTCGGTGGATGACAAGCTCAAGGCTCTGCGCACGTTTCGCAAGGCGCGTGGATTGTGTTTCACTTGCGGCGAGAGATGGAACCCAGGCCATACTTGTGCTGCCACCGTGCAACTTCATGTCGTGGAAGAGCTTGTGGGGATGCTATCCCCACCAACATCCCCAGAACCAGCTCATCTACAGAACGAGAGCTCTGAAGAAGATCTCTGTTTGCTGTCTGCGGCAGCGATTGCTGGTACCGAAGCACCAAAGGCGTTTAGGTTAACTGGTAACATTGGGAACAAGGTCCTATTGATGCTCATCGACTCTGGGAGCTCTCACAGCTTCATCAATACGGAGATTGCTCAGACATGGCCAGCAATTCGTCCTATGCAAGTGCCATTGAAGGTGAAAGTAGCGGATGGCGCAGTTAGCAGCTGCAATCTGGAGCTGCCTTGCTGTGAGTACTCGGTTCAGGGGGTCATGTTCAGTTCCACTTTCAAACTTTTTCCTTTGGGCTGCTATGATATAGTCCTTGGGATGGATTGGTTGGAGTCCAGAGGCATTATGACGGTGAATTGGTCTGAGAAACAAATGTCGTTCCAACACAATGGGCAGACGATTCACCTGTCAGGGCGATCTCAGCAACTAGCAACCTGCAATGCGATCTCCATGGCTCAGCTCAATCTCTTACAGTCGCGCACGGACATCGCTCACGTCCTTCTGCTGGCACCTAGTAAACCAGAAGTGAATCAATCTCCGGTTCCAGCACTTATAGAGGAGCTGCTCAAGGACTTTCCTGAGCTGTTCGAGGAACCCAGTGGACTGCCACCACACCGGGAATTCGACCACATTATTGAGCTCATTCCTGGAGCGCAACCAGTCAACAGACGCCCGTACCGGTACAGTCCAGCACAGAAGGATGAAATTGAGCGACATGTGATGGAGATGCTTCGCCAAGGTATCATACAGCTCAGCCGCAGTCCCTTCTCGTCCCCGGTGCTTCTGGTTCAGAAAAAGGATGGGGAGTGGCGATTCTGCATCGACTACCGCTTCCTCAATGCGATTACTGTCAAAAATCGCTACCCAATTCCAGTCATTGACGAGCTCCTGGATGAATTACACGGTGCCACAGTATTTACTAGTTTGGATCTGCGCTCCGGATATCATCAAAGCCGGATGCGGCCGGGAGATGAAGCTAAAACGGCGTTTCAGACCCATCATGGACATTTCGAGTTCAAAGTTATGCCACAAGGCGTCACCGGCGGGCCCTTCACGTTCCAGTCTGCTATGCATGTGGTTCTCGCGCCATTCTTGCGCAAGGGGGTCCTGGTGTATATCGACGACATCCTCGTCTTCAGTGCCACTTTGAAAGAGCACGTGTTACTATTGCGAGCAGTTTTCCAACGGTTGGAGCAGTACTCTCTCAAGGTCAAGCTGAAGAAGTGTGCCTTTGCGCAGCCACAACTCCGATACCTAGGCCACGTCATCAGTGCGGAAGGGGTGCACACATATCCTCGCAACATCGAGAAGGTGCAAAACGGGTCTTCACCATCATCTGTTAAAGAGCTTCGTCAGTTCCTTGGGTTAGCAGGATACTATCGCAAGTTCGTCCGACATTATGGGGTGATCAGTCGATGCCTCACAGAGCTATTGAAGAAAGGCGTTCCTTTTGTGTGGACGGAAGATCATGAGCAAGCATTCGGGGCCCTCAAGACGGCGCTGACCACAGCCCCTGTGCTGGCTTTGCCCAACTTTGCCAAGCCGTTTGTGGTGGAGACGGATGCTTCAGACATTGGAATCGGCGCTGTTTTGATGCAACAACAACACCCAGTGGCTTTCCTCAGCCAAGCCTTGGGTCCGCGACACCGGGCATTATCCACGTATGAGAAAGAATGCCTTGCTATTCTGATGGCAGTGGATAGATGGCGGCCGTATCTTTTATTGTCAGAGTTCACTATTCGCACGGATCATCGGAGTCTCGCTTGCTTGGACGAACAGAAGCTCACTACCCCATGGCAGCACAAAGCTCTGACCAAGCTGCTTGGACTGCAATACAAGATTGAGTATCGGCAGGGGACGCTCTCTCGCGACAACCCATAGCTCACGCGGTGGTCGCCGCAGTCTTGGTATGCGTGCCGACATGGCTAGAGGACGTCAAACAGGGCTACAGGAAGGATCCTGATTGCTGTCGCATGCTTGCCTCACATGCCCGAGGAGCACAGTTAGCAGGGCCTTTCTCTGTCACTGATGGGCTGATCCTTTACAAAGGGCGAGTCTGGCTGGGCAATGATGTGGATAGCCAACAGAAAGTGTTGCAAGAATTGCATGCTGGAGCGATAGGAGGACATTCTGGAGTGCAAGCAACATACAGCCGAGTGATCAAGCTCTTTGCTTGGCCCAAACTCAAACACACAGTCAAGGCGTTCATTGCTCGTTGCTCCGTCCGCAAGCAAGCAAAACCTGAACACGTCCGGTATCCGGGACTACTTCCGCCTCTCCCCGTTCCCGAACAAGCTTGGGAGATGGTGACACTGGACTTTGTCGAGGGGCTGCCCACATCCATGGGATACAACTCCATCTTGGTCGTCGTTGACAAACTAACTCGGTATGCGCATTTTATCCCACTTCGACATCCATTCACAGCTCTCCAGGTGGCCAAGGCATACATGAACAATGTGTTCAAACTGCATGGGCCCCCGGACAAGATGGTATCCGACCGCGATCGGGTTTTCACCAGCAAGGTGTGGCAGGAGCTGTGCAAGTTGACTCATACCACTCTAAACATATCTTCGGCGCGCCACCCTTAGACTGATGGTACCACGGAGCGTGTGAATCGGTGTATGGAGCTCTATCTACGCTGCTTCGTCCACAACTGTCCAAACAAGTGGGTCGAATGGCTAGCTTTGGCAGAGTTCTGGTACAACACGTCGTATCACTCGACGTTGAAAACATCTCCATTCGAGGTTCTGTACGGTCACAAACCGCGCTTCTTTGGCATCACCAACATTGCTGATGACACAATCAAAGATCTGGCTGCCTGGACCCGTGACAGAGCAGCAGTGATGGGCCTCCTCCAGCAACATCTGCATCGGGCGAATCAGGTTATGAAGAGCAAAGCTGATATGCACCGCTCGGATCGTGTGTTCGCAGTTGGCAACTGGGTCTATCTGAAGCTGCAACCCTACGCCCAATCATCCGTGGCGGCTCGTGCTAACCATAAATTGGCTTTCCGGTATTTTGGTCCCTTTCAGGTTCTTGCTCGCGTGGGAGAGGTGGCGTACCGGCTTGCCCTACCTGACCAAGCCAAGATCCACCCGGTCATCCATGTTTCTCAACTTCGAGCTGGGCTACCTCCGTCCACGACGGTACTTCCTGAGCTACCCATGCTGGACCAAGACCTTCTTCAATTTCAAGTTCCTGAAGCCATTCTGAGGCGGCGAACGGTGGCTCGAGGGACACGCACGGTCGATCAAGTGTTCGTCAAATGGTCGGGCTTTCCAGAGTCGCTCGCCTCCTGGGAAGACGAAGTTCCTCTCAAGTCAAGATTTCCCAGAGCATTAGCTTGGGGTCAAGCCACATCTCAAGGAGGGGGGGGGGGGGGGGGGGGATGTCACGGGAACGCCACGTCGCCCGGCCCAGCAGAGCCGGCCCAAGCGAGGGTGTCGGCCCAACCGTCGAGTCCAAGGAGAGGACTGGGTCCAGTGAGTGTGTACTTAGGGCTGCGTGTGTGGAGGACAGGGCATCGTTGGATCACTACTCTGTATCGGCGCCGTTGGGCGAGACCTCCTCCCACCTCCTGGCTCTTTCCCCGATCCCCTTTCTTGCTAGAACCCTAGATCGAAATTGTATCGTGATCCAGTGATTGTGAGAGTAATCCATGGCTACTTAGTGGGGATTGTTACATGTGAGGAGGAGGATGAGTGGAGGGACGAACCTGACTCGCCGGAGAGAGCTTGAGGGAGGCCTTCACCTTGGGGATGCAATGCAACCCATGAAAACAGCTGCTGAGACTCCTCAAAAACAGACATCTGCTGTGTACGTTTGTGATCGTTAGTGCCTTGCATGAGCAGATCAACATGGAGTTCCTTGAATCCTTGATGCTGAATAGTGAATACCACTAGTACTAGTGACAAATCAAACTGAACAGTACTAACCATGCAGCAGCTGTCCAAGCATGCTAATTGATCAACATGAAAGATAATAAAAACAGTAGTAGTAACAGGAAGGAACACATCTTCCATGAGGCTATTCAACTGAATTCATGGACAGAGGTCTCCTCAGCCTTACATGTTCTTCATATGAAAGGAACAGATTGACTGTTTAAGGAAACAAACCTACAACTATCAATTGAGCAACTAAATCCTACTGATTTTTTTGTGACATAAATAAATAAAGCAAGCAAATCAATTGGCAAGCAATGCAGCAATGGTTATTTATCTCATTCAGCACTAGACTAGACTGACAGCAAAACTCAGTCAAGCATTTGGAGTAAAAAAATTCAGAGCATCAGCAAACCAAGGAGATTCAGAGCAGCAGCCTAGAGAGAAAGAGAGAGAGAGAGAGAGAGAGAGGGAGAGGGAGAGAGAGAGAGAGAGAGAGAGAGAGAGGGAGGTGGAGGGACTGAGGGAGGGCTTGACCTTGAGCTGCTGCTGCTGCTGCTCCACGGGTGGCTGGGCGTGGTCATGGAAACGAGAGATCAACTCCTCCTCTCCCTGCATCGAGTGAGTCTTAGCTGCTGCGTGCGTGAGGTGAGGCAGAACACATGGAATGGAAGGGAAGAAAAAGAGGAATTCGAAGAGGAGAGGAGAGAGGGGCGGACCTCGATGGCGTGGCGAGCAGAGGATGGGAAGCTCCATCTCCATGGCGTCGGGGGCTGCCTTGCTGTCCCGGCGCGCGAGCGACGAAGGCGTGCTGGATCTGCGAGGGGGAGAAGACGAGGTGAGGAAGAGAGGGTGGGGTGTGGGGGATCACGATGGAGATGACGAACCAGAGTCGCCGGAGCCACGCCGCCGACGCGGAGGCTGAAACCCTAGCCATGGGGGAACGTCACGGGTGACCCGCAGAGGACGCTAGGGATGAATCTGCTCGGAGGGGAGGGTGGAGCGGAGGGAGGCTGTCACGGGAGCGTGCTTGGCGCCGTCGGCAGCCGCCGGGTGTCGCCGGAATCGGGCGGCGTGGGTGGCGGCGGCGGCAAGGGCTCGCGGGGGAGAGAAGAGAGAGAGAGAGAGAGGGTATTTTTTGGGGTAAAGCAAAACTTTAGGACATGATAAGTGCCACGTGTGCACATGGCAACTCCGAACGTTTTTTATGGCAAGTTTCAAGCATGGCAACTTCTTTTCCGATGGCGAGTTTCAGTTGTTTTTTTGAGTTTGTTTTTTCTTTTCGGACGGCAACTTTAGTTTAAAAAACGTCAGGGCCGAAGTGCTTCGTGCACTTATCATTTGGAAAACTTTATTACTTACGCTGTGCGTGGGCATATCACCCAGGGCACACCCAGCCACAATGGGCGGAACATCAGATTCCCAATACATAGTATCAGAATTAAAACACCCATGACCAATTTTAGCTAACTAATGAGCTACAGTATTAGCCTCACGACGACATGCTCTGACCTCACCTCACTGAATGAGAACCACATCTTCATTTGGAACTTCAGATCCTTGATGATTGGAGCGGCGACAAATCAGCTTGAGCAAAGTCCAAGGCTTCTGCTAGCAGTTGGGAATCAGTTTCAAAAACCACACGCAACATACCAAGATCAGCAGCAATGGCGATGGCACGTTCCAGTGCTCCCAGCTCCGCCCCAAAGACATCAAATATAGCATCAATACTGACAGCACCTGCATGAAGATTATGTCCATGACAGTTTCATGCGACAACACCCCATCCCACACGATCATTACCGACAGTGAATGCCCCATCCACATTGAGCTTTATTATGTCATCAGGTGGCGCACTCCATCGAGTACATGGCTTGACTTTCACATCCTTGCCAAAAACGTCAGCAAACTCAAGACTGTAACGCTTCGTCCGCCAAACTAGTTCTTCAGCTGATAAAGGAAGCTCACCTTCTCGAACCTTGTTGCGGTTGTGCCACCATTGCCACCACAAGGTTAGTATTTGAATTCTCCTTTGCCCAGATATAGCCCAAAGCATATCCAATATTTCCTTTACTGACTGTGCTTCCTCAAGCCGCGCACGGACGCTCTCCAGCTCCAGCAATCGCCACATCACCTTGACTGCTTCGCACTTGACAAATAAGTGGGCCCCATCCTTATCCACCCGACCACAAAAGAAACACTTGGTGCTGTCTAACTTGACCTCAAGATGGCAATGGGGCCCCGAAACCCGCGTCCCCGTGGGTTTTTACCCTATTAGGGGACGGGGATGGGCGTCTTTTCATCCCCGCGGGGCTGTTGTTGGGCACATTATACAACCCGACACGTTTCATGGGTTTGCGCCCGTTTCAGTAGTCCCCGAACCCGAAACTCGGCAAACCCGGCAGAATACATTTTTTCTACCAAACACATCTTGTTGAACCATGTATGGCTGAAATCTGATCATCTTTGTTGCTGAAATCTGATCATCTTTGTTGCTGAAATGTGGTATCATGCTGCTGAAATACACTCTATATAGCTGTTGAACCATCTACTATTGTTTTTTGTTGAAATTTGCTCAAGTTATGCTGCTGAAATGTGCTTGTTTTGCTGCTGAAATGTTATTCTTTGTCGCCACTATGTTTATTTAAATGTTTTGATTTTCTCGTGGGTTCCCCGAAACCCGATGGGTTTAGGGGACGGGCGGAAAACTAGCCCCGCGCACGATGATGGGGACGGGGACGGGTTTACGATTTTCTCGTGGGGATGGGTTTGGGAAGGCAAAACCCGATGGGTTTCGTCACCGTTGCCATCTTGAACTTGACCACACGGTTCGTCAGGTTTATACGGAGGGCTAGAGAATTATGCTTCAGACGCCAGACGAACAATCTGATGTTCTGTGGGCACGGTAAGGACCATATGCGCTTCCATGCTTGGTCAGAGCAAGTACTTAGGTCGATTGCTGCCATAGTACTGGTTCGGGCGCTCCTTCCTTTCTGTTCCTTCTCGATCTGGACGTGGAGTTTGTATGCACATCTGACAGAATGTTTCCCTTTCCCGTCAAAGTGCCATGCAATAAAGTCCTCTACTTCCTCTCAACGGAATTTGGTGGATATACTTAACATCTTCTGGCGAGAATATGTCTTGGATCAGAGCTTCATCCCACCGTCCCGTAACTAGACAAATCAGTTCGCTAACATTGGTTAGAAGGCATGCGCCGCGCGGTGTGATTACCCTCCTGGACCATGCTCTCGGGATCCATGAATCCGTCCATATCTTCACGTTTGTACCATCACCAATACGCCATATATATCCCTGCCTTGCCATGTCTGCTTCCCTGCATCATGCTTCTCCAAGTGTATGATATCCCATCTTTTGGCTCAGCATCCAAAATGTGACAATCAGGATAGTACTTCGCCTTAAGCACACGAGCACATAAGCTCTCTGGGTACTGTATGAGGCACCAAACCTGTCTTAACAGCATGGCTACATTGAAACTATACATGTCACGAAAGCCCAAACCACCCATGGCCTTCGGCATTGTCAGTTTATCCCAGCTCAACCAATGGATGGGGTTCGTCTTATCTTGCTGACTCCACAAGAACTTTGCAATCATTGCACTCACCTCCCCACAGAAAGTTTGTGTTGGGTAGAAGCACGACATGGCATATGTCGGTATGGCCTGAGCTACCGCCTTCACTAAAGTTTCCTTCTCTGATTTAGCAAGAAGCCTTTCTAGCCATCCTTGCATACGTTCCCAGATTTTATCTTTCACATAGCCGAATGCTTTCTTCTTGGATCTTCCCAGATACACAGGGAGGCCTAAATATTTCTCATTCCACGATTCACTAGTAATTGACAACACCTCCTTGACCTCCCCACGAGCTTGCTGAGAAGTGCTTGGACTAAACATGAGTGCAGATTTCTCGACGTTGATTCTTTGTCCCGAGCAGTTTTCAGAAAGAGCCAGCACATTATGCAGCGCTTGAGCTTCCTCCCGCTTGGCCTTCAGCAGCAAAACGAGTCATCCACAAAGAACAAATGTGACACTGTAGGTGCCGCTGAGCATACTTTAATTCCGCTGATTGTACCATTTCTCTCGGCATTTTGTAGTAGAGCAGATAACTCCTCGGCGCAGATTACAAATAGGTACGGTGACAACGTGTCACCTTGCCGCAATCCTCAGGAGGGACTAAACTGATCTGTCAAAGCCCCATTGATCTTTATTTGGTACCTAACCGAGGAAACGCACTTCATCACCGGATCAACCCATGTTCGCCTGAATCCTAACTTGCTCATCATTGCTTCCAGGAAATTCCGCTCGATTTGATCATATGCCTTGCTCATGTTAGCTTTAACCGCCACCATCCCTTCCTTTCCTCTCTTCTTGTTCATTAGATAATGAGTGAGCATGTACGTACGTATCCGAGTAGTGCTGGAGTTAGCCTCCGAGTAGTATTGGTCTAGGTAGCTGCTAGTGCTATTTATATACGTCCAACCAGCCTTGTAAACTTGTACCGTGAAAGCAATAAAGAAAACAACACGTACGATACGCACCTGCGGCCATCGATCCAGCGAGTTCTCTCGTGCGTTCGTGTGTGTCCAGCTAGCCGACTCGATCAAGCAAGATCGATTAGCCAGCTGTTGTGTACGTGCGTGAGTTGTGCTGTTCCGGCCGGTGTACGTACGTGCGGCGTACGTAGCTATTTTTGCTAGCTTCGATCAAACGGGAATCCAGTGCTTCTCTTCGTCGTTCGTCGTCGGTCGTCACGTGTCGTCGGAAAGTACTCGGCGACGTGGTCTGGGCCAACAATTGGTATCAGAGCCCGATAGATCTCCTAGTAATGAGAGGTCATGTCGGACGACTACAAGACCAAGCAGCTGGCGGAATACTCTGGTGCGGCTAAAGTAATTGCTGCTCCGGTGAGATCGGAGTATCCACGATTCGACCGTGGGAACTTCGTGGTGTGGGCGACCATGATGGAGTGGGCGCTAGAGGCCAATGAGCTCTGGGAAGCCGTCGACCCCGGCGGCGACGAGTACCTGAAGGGTGGTGCCTTGTATCGGAAGGATCGCCAGGCTATCACGGCCATCTGCTTGGTTATGCCGGTGGACGTGCAGCAGCATCTAATCTCGAAGACATCAGCGAAGGCGTGGGACACGCTCAAGACATTGCATCTAGGGCACTCGCGTGTGCGCGAGGCGAACTTGCAAACTTTGCTGAAAAGTTACGAGAATCTGAGGATGGGAGAAGACGAGACGGTGGACGCCTTCGCTTCGAGGGTTGCTACGATGGTAAACGTGATTCGCGGTCTCGGAGAGAAGTTGGAGGACATCTCCGTGGTCCGGCGTTTTCTACGTGCCGCTCCACCGCGCTACATGCCGATTGTGTCAGCGATCGAGCAATGTGTTGATCTCAAGATTTTCACTTTGGATGATCTGGTTGGTGGTTTCAAGACCCATGACGAGCGGATGAAGTTGAGTTACGGCGACGCGAAACAGGATGAGTACCTGATGCTTACGCGCGCTCAATGGCAGACAATGGTTTTCAAAGAGAACAATTTCGATAAGGCGTCCGGTAGCGGTGGAAAGTACCGTCTCACAAAGGACACCGACGAACAGTCGGAGAAGCCAAAGAAGAAAAAATTCGACAAGAGGAAGATCCGCTGCCACAACTGTAATCTGCTCGAGCACTTCAAATCGGAGTGTAAGAATCCCCCGAAGGAGAAGGTGCTCATGGCTCAGCTAGGAGATGAAAGTGACATGATGTTGATGTGCGAACTCGTGGACAAGGTGGATCCAGTTCTTCAAGCGTTGGCTAAAGAAATTGTCGCGCTCCGTGAAGAGAATGTTCACTCTCAATATCATGGTTCGGAAACTTATGTCGATGCTACTGACACGGGAGGTGATTCCGAAACTTATGTCGATGCTATGGACGAAAGTGCTACCTTTGCTGGAGCGAAGGAAGCGATCATTGCGTGCGCTCGGCCGTGGAGAAGCAGCCTTGTTACAGACGTGATTGGTAATCCGGAAACTTATGTCGATGCTACTGACGTAAGTGCTACTGCAACGGACACATGCACGTCAAAAGTGATACTCGAACCAGGTGTCACATCCACGACGCTTGGAGGACGTTCAGCTGCGGCACCATCAGAAAAAGCAGCAGGAAACGCAGCAAAAGAAGGAACCGAGCTCGAAGGCAAAAGCAACGCCAATGCTCGGTCTGATGCTTTGCTGAGTAGGCCAAAAGCACCGGCTGCAGGCACCAAAGCTGGATTCCTTGCGCGGAGTAAGGGCGCCTCGCACCCAGCAGCAAGTGCTGCACCAGGAGCCTCCAAGGCAGCTACGTGTGGTGGCCTAGCCACAAAACAAGGCTCACGTGATGGGCTACAAACCAGTCCAGCAGGAGGTCTGGGTGGCTCACGTAGTCAGCTAGGGCCACCTACAGCTAGTGACATTGCAAGCTATCCAGGAGACGACCGCATGCCTGGAAGGCCAGTTTCGGCTGGGGCGCTGCTGGACAGTCCAGATATGTCAGGTCCATTACCTGCGCATGTACGTACAGTTTTGCCATGCTTTGCCGCTGTAATGCAAAGAGATGGGAACGGCAAGGTAACGCCGTTACCCGCGGAGGGAAATCTAGCTTTGCCAAGAGCAATGTGCGAAGCAAACGGTGAGGCGTTACTCCTGAAGGTACAAGGAGCCGCGCAAGCAATGTCGACACCTCCGAAAGCACTGGAGGAAAGGAGACGACCACCTATATCTGTACATCCACAACCGGTGTTCAACATACATCCGGAGGAAGCTCTTCGGACAAAAGACCCGGAAAAGGTGAAACAGAGTACGTGGCGGTGTCTAAGCGCCAAAGAACCGGCGGATTTTGAGGACGCAAATACAAAGGAGTGTTGGCGTCACGCTATGGAGGAGGAGTTGAGGTCGATCTGCGACAACAATGCATGGGAGCTTGTGGATCTTCCCAACAACCATAAAACCATAGAGCTCAAGTGGGATTTTAAGATCAAGAAAGATTTCGAAGGGTGTGTGAAGCACAAAGCGAGGCTAGTAGCCAAAGAGTACGTGCAAGAGGAAGGTGTGGATTTCAAAGAAGTGTTCGTTCCCATTGCAAAGATGAAATCGGTGAGATTACTCATCGCTCTCGCGATACAGGTATCATGGAAGATACATCACATGGATGTAAAATCCGCGTTTTTTAACAGGGAGTTAGAAGGAGATGTGTATGTGAATCAACCACCGGGATTCATCAAAGAGGGAGAAGAGCACAAGGTAATGAAGTTACACAAAGTCTTGTACGGGCTACGGCAAGACCCTAGGGAGTGGAACATCAAACTTGATCAGACTTTGATTTCTCTTGGATTTGAGAAAGTCCCACTAGAGTATGCAATGTACAAGAGTGGTGAAGGAAGGGATCGTCTAATGATTGGCATCTACGACGATGACCTATTGATAACTGGAGCAGATGAAGTGGTGATTGCAAAATTCAAGCTACAAATGAAGGAGCTTTTCAAGATGGACGATCTTGGTCTTTTGAGTTACTACCTCGGGACGGAGGTACATCCAAAGCCGAAGGGGATCACACTATGCCAGGAGGCATACATAAGGAAGGTACTTGAAAGTTGTGGCATGAAATATTGCAATCCAATTGACGCTGCAATGAGACCTCGTCCTGAGCTGAGCAAGAAGGAGATGGTGAAACTACTCGGAAACAGTGGTAGTGACAAGGAAAGAATTGTCGGCGACCGTAAGAGTACCTCGGACGTGGCATATTTGCTTGGTGAAAGCATAGTAAGCTGGCTATCACGAAAGCAGGAAGTGGTGACATCGACTTCAAGTGAAGCAGAGTGTCAAGGCTCCAGAAAAAGTGATGCTCAATATTGACAGTGAGTCTACAACTTTTCTAAGTGAGGATCCAGTGCGACGTGATAGGAGCAAGCACATTGATACAATGTATCACTACATAAAGGACTGCGTGGAAGAAGGGAAGACGGAGGTCAACTACAGTCGCATCGATGATCAGCTGGCGGATATCCTAACCAAGGCTTTGGATCGAGAGAAATTCTTGGAGATGCGAAGAAGGATCGGTGTCTGAGCTGTGACATGACGACGTTGTGTTTAGGGGGGTGATTGTTGGAATTAAACACAAACACAGCCTCCTAATATTGATACGTGTCCAAATTGGTAATGCATGTACGTACGTATCCGAGTAGTGCTGGAGTTAGCCTCCGAGTAGTATTGGTCTAGGTAGCTGCTAGTGCTATTTATATATGTCCAACCAGCCTTGTAAACTTGTACCACGGAAGCAATAAAGAAAGGACAACGCTAACGCCTACACGTGTGATGAGAGCGAGCTAACGCCTACATGTGTGGTGAGAGCGAAATCCGCTCACGCGCCTTATAACACATAGACTGCGCCACGTCACCGCATGCATGCATATGCAAATCTTTTTGGATTTTCAATTTTTAAAATATTTTATCTCTTAAATGAAAAATCCGATTGAAGATCCGTTTCCACCATTAAATCCCTCGCGACGAGATTTTCGAAACTAAATCTCATATAAATATATTTCGACGAATGTCTTAGGTTAAAAGTTGCCATGTCTATTACACATGCATTGACATGGTGTTTACACTGAAGTTGCCATGATATGTTTCAGATATTTTCTTCTACATTTAAAAGTAAAATTTGACATTTATAAAACGGGGAATTAAGAAACTAGACTTGGCATGAACCATAAACTAAAATTGCCATGATACATGCACTTAAAATTGCCATGGTTCATACAAAAAATAATTTTTATGGTCAAAGTACTGGAGTTGCCATCATCAAAATACTAAAATTGCCATGCTCTACAAAATGAAATTGCCACATGGCAACTTTAGTTTAAACACTATGGCAACTACACTGTAAACATCATGGCAACTTTTGGACAATTTTTTTTTTCGTTGAAACATATCAACATGGGGTCTAGTTTTGAAGATCTCGTCGAGACGGATTTAATGATGAAAACGGATTTTTAATTAGGAGATAAAATATTTTTAAGCTAAAAAACCAAAAAAATCCCTACTGATGTCATCTGTTCACATGTGCCAAAATGTGTGGTAAAAAAAGCGTGTGTGCAATGTGTAAGATGCCATACGTGTGTGCGTTAGTTTTTTCCTGAAGAAAACAACAGGTGCGTTCGTGTGTGTCCAGCTAGCCGACTCGATCAAGCAAGATCGATTAGCCAGCTGTTGTGTACGTGCGTGAGTTGTGCTGTTCCGGCCGGTGTACGTACGTGCGGCGTACGTAGCTATTTTTGCTAGCTTCGATCAATCCGGAATCCAGTGCTTCTCTTCTTCGTTCGTCGTTGGTCGTGACGTGTCGTCTGAAATTACTCGGCGACGTGGTCTGGGCCAACAGCGATCTCATAAGCAACCAGCACATTGTCTGTGATCAACCTGCCTGGAACAAACACGCTTTGGCTGTCAAAAATGAGCTCGGGTAGTACTAGTTTAAGCCGGTTGGCGATGACCTTTGACACCAATTTATACAGTACATTACATAGGCTAATGGGTCTCAGGTCCTTGATCCTCATTGGGTTTTTAACTTTGGGGATAAGTACCACCATCATATCATTCCAACCCTTCGGAATGGGACCACCATTTAGAACATTCAGAACCTCCTCAACAACTTGATCTCCCATGAAATGCCAACATCTCTTGTAGACAATGGAGGGCATTCCATCAGGCCTGGGTACCTTAAGATCGCCTATGTGATCAAGAGCTGCCTTAACCTCTTCCCTCGTGAAGTCAGCTCCCAACAGATCATGCATTTGAGTGGACACTCGTGGAGTGACTTCGTCAATTAGCTCTTGGGTTTGGTCACCCATAGAAGAGGTGAATAAATCCTGAAAAAACGAACAAACATAGTTAGAAAGCTCCACTCCCTCTTCTACTACTGACCCATCCTCCCTTCTCAACTCCTTTATCGTATTTATCCGGCGCCGAGTCGAGGCCTTTGCCATAAGATATCTTGTGCTCCTATCTCCTTTTCTAAGCCACCACACATGAGATCTCTGTTTGTACTTCGTATACTTCTTCTCCTCCAATCTCTCTACCTGATACCTCAATTTAGCCTCTTTTTTAATCTTCTCGTCCGACACCGTCTCCCTCATACACCTCTCCTAAACGGCCTTCGCTTTTTTCAGTCTTCCTTCCAACTCTCCAATCACTTCATTGTCCCATTTGCGGAGTTTACCCGCGAGAAAACGCATTGATCCGGCGATATCCACCCCTCCTTGCTTCCTACTCTCCTCCCATGCCTCATGTATTAACTCTTGACACCCTCCCTCTTGAAACCAACGTGCCTCAAATCTGAATCCATTATCACCGCCTCCTCTCCCACTCCTTTGTTCTCCTTCTGTCCAAACAATAATGGGCCTATGATCAGAGTGTCGAGGTGCACCGTTCACTACCCTAAAATCCGGGAATAAATCACACCACTCGCGGTTAGCTGTGGCTCACTAGTAGAAAGCAGGGCTTTCGTTCTAGCCGGATCGGAGCAATAGTCCCGGTCGCGTTACGAACCGGGACTAATGTGAGCATTAGTCCCGGTTCGAGCGGCTAGGACGCCGGACGGGGCTCGGCAGGCATCAGTCCCGGTTCGAATGGGACCTGTAGTCCTTGTAGCAGACGTAAACCGGGACTAAAGGGGTTGCGGCAGGCGCGATACCCTTTAGTCACGGTTGGTGTCTCCAACTGGGACTAAAGGTCTGTCTTCAGTCCCGGTTTTAGACCCCAACCGAGACTAAAGCCGCAACCCCTTTAGTCCCGGTTCGTGTCTCCAACTAGGACTAAAGATAGACCTTTAGTCCGGGTTGGAAAGAGTAGAAAATGATAAATATTTCAAAAATTAAAATCCTTCGAGATATAGTTATGTTACTACATCTACTAGTTAGGAAAATTAAAAAACATAAATTTCAATATGTTTTGCAAAAAAGTTTTATGAAAAAGTAAAACGAATATAACTTTTGCAAACGATGTCAAAATGTTCAGCACGAGAAGCCGGTTCCGATGGCAACCGCCGTAGGCCGTTTTTCCAATTTTTAGAATTCTCAAATTCCGAAAGGAAAAAAAGTTATCCTCATATTTAAGATTTTTTGAATTTTTGGTCAAACTCTGGTCAAACTATGGTCAAACTACTTATTCAATAAATATTAGTGTTACTAAATAATTACTGTTTTTAGAATTAATTTTATTTAAAAAAATAAATAATCTCATATTTGGATTCCTCACATTTTTCTAATAATAATGGATATATTTTTTGTCAAATTTTGATTTACAGATTTAAAGATATTAATTATGCCATATTAAATGAATAAATGGCAAAAAAATGAATAAAATAATATTATTACTTATTTTATTTTCATTGAAATTCAATATTATTATTACTTATTTTATTTTGAACTTTTTGTATTATTTTGGATTTTTTTTGGTTTTTTGAGAATTTTTTAGTTTTTTTGAGTTTTTAAATTAATCATTGATGTTTGTTAATCATAGTTGTTTATTGTAATAATTGTTTGGAATTTAAAAAATTAAATCATGTGACATCAAGTCCTAAGGGTTAATAGGATTGATAGCTTACTATTGTCAGGAAAATAAGAAGTGCAGATTTGAAACTAGGGGAGATAGAACTGGGAATTTAAGCGTGCTGGTGTCAGGAAAACAAGAAGTGCAGATTTGGAAACTAGGGAAGATAGAACTGGGAAGTTAAGCGTGGGGCTGGTGTAGTGAGAGGATGGGTGACCGGCCGGGAAGTTAGATGATTTGGAATGAGTGCTCCGCGCTGGAGCAGTGAGGAGGGATGATTAGAGATTAAATTGTCAAATAATTCAAAGATTTGAAAATGAAAAAAAAAATTAAAAACAAATAAAAAAATTCAAAAAAAATTTTGATTTTTTTTTCAAAACAATTCCTTTAGTCCCGGTTGGTGAATGTGGGTCCTTTAGTCCCGGTTGGTGGTAACACCAACCAGGACTAAAGATCCTCTAGCCCCCGCTCCAGACAGCGGCCACATGGAGCCCCTTTAGTCCCGGTTCGTAACACAACCGGGACTAAAAAGGGGGGCCTTTAGTCCCGACTCCTTAGTCCTGGTTGGGCAACCGGGACTAAAGGCCCTTACGAAACGGGACTAAAGGCCCGTTTTCTACTAGTGGCTCTATCCAACCGCTCACAAATATATTTGCTGAGCGTCCTCCCATGGTTGCGCCACGTAAGGATATCACCCTCAAAACCAATGTCCATCAGCGAGCAACCACACAAAGCATCTCTGAATTTATCCATGGCCTGCAGTGGTCTGGCTGGCCCTCCCTTCTTCTCCTCGTTTGAGAAAATTTCGTTAAAGTCTCCTAGGTAAAGCCAGGGTCTACTATCTTGATGCTGCTGCTTTAAGATTCTAAGAGTTCTCCACGTCTCTTCCTTCCTCTCCGACGCTGATTCGCCATACATGCCAGTCAACCTCCACACACCCCCATCCTCCTCATTCAGATCGACATCCACATGCCTCGTGCCATAAGACTGCTTATTCCTCGCCTCCAAAACAGCACCACTCCCCTACTCATACCTTCAGAACTCCATGCACACATGTTGGCGAGCCCCAATATCCACCTGAACCTCTCTAATTCTTTCTCAAACAGTTAAGTCTCATACAAAAATAAAAAATCTGGATCCTTCGACCTCCCCAACTCGAGGAGGCTTCGAACTGCCTGGCCGTTTCCCAGTCCCCGGCAGTTCCTACCTATTATTTTCATAGATCCAGGCTGTTTCCAACTCCCCGTTGCATCTCCCAAGCTCTCCTGGTCACCCCCTTCTGCTTTGAGGAAAACTTCCTCTTCCATAACCTCACAGTGGTCTTGCTAGATGGTTTCAGGCGGGTGGCCTCCTCACCAAATGTTCCTTTTTTCCTCCCTGGGCAACAGATGGCCTAGACCTATTTAGCCCCCCCGGATCAAAATGCACGACTGCCATACTGAGAGAGCTTCTCCAATTCATCCTAGAATCTGACCCATCAACATGGCATTCTACATCCAAGAGGGGGCGCTGCATTCCGCCGTGCACTACCTTATTCCTTCCGAATTCCTTCGAGCCGCATGACTGGCCAACCGCTGCCACGGGGTTGGACTCCCTTGATGCGTGGCCGGCAAGGATCATCTCTTTTGCGTTAATACTATTCTCTGTAGTCCTAGGGCAAAGGTTCGAGCACCCGATTGGCATCTGATTGGAAGTGGAACAGAGGAGGACATATCAGGAAGCTTCACGTTGCCACAACCTACCAGAGTCTCCACAGCATCAGTCATCTTTTCTCCAACTTGAGAAGCTCGTGGGTGGCTCTCAGGATCCAGTAGACCTCCGAAACTCCTCTTAATTCCATTTTTAAAACGGTCTAGAACAGCTCTAGGATTGGTGGATTTTTTAAGCAGGGATATAGATCCTTCCCTAATAACATGGAGCTCTGGCAACAAGGTCAAAGGATTGGGATCACTACAGGACAAGGAAGTGTGTGGATAACTTGGAAGAATAGAAACCAGCCCAGTTTCAGGAATATTATGGAACCGACTGGGATTCGAGGGGAAATTAGGTGGATTGTCCCTAGGATCTGGTGAATGGACAGGCGCTCTCATCTCGAGCTACTGAGAAGCATGAGAAAGGGAAAGCTACTGATGGAGAGGGGAAGGGCCTGGGAAAGGAGGAATCGAGGACCAGGGGAAGGGGAAGATCCGACGACGGCGGAGCAAGGTCGCCGATGACGAGGAAAGACGGGAGGGAGGGAAGGAGCTGGAAGATTGGATGAGGGAAAAGTGGGGATCCAGATCAGGACAGGAGCTGCAGATGGGGTCAGGGAGGAGGAGGGTGAGCAGAAGGAAGCAAGGGAGGGAGAGAGAATATTAGAACAAGATGGGGAGGATAGGAGACGGCATCACGCGCGCCAGTTACCGGAGAATCGCCGGCAATCGCCCCATAGTCATCTTGAAGCTTGGCACCAGGTGCTACTGTGAATGTATCAACACAGACGGAGGCTTCCCCTGAGAGAGTTCGAGGGTTGGGTGGAGTGGTGCGGCTACGCTGGTGAAAGATCATGGATGTCGCCTAGAGGGGGACTGAATAGGCGCTTTAAAATAATTACGGTTTAGCCTTGAACAAATGCGGAATAAAACTAGCATTTAATTTGACAAGCACAAAACCTAAATCGATTAGCCTCATCTATGTGCACCACAACTTATGCTAAGCAAGATGAACAACTAAGTGATAGCAAGATATAACAAGAAACACTATGGCTATCACAAAGTAAAGTGCATAAGTAAAGGGCACGGGTAAGAGATAACCGAGGCACTCGGAGACGACGATGTATCCCAAAGTTCACACCCTTGCGGGTGCTAATCTTCGTTTGGAGTGGTGTGGAGACACAATGCTCCCCAAAATGCCACTAGTGCCACCGTAATCTCCTCACGCCCTCGCACAATGCAAGATATCATGATTCCACTAAGGGACCATTGAGGGCGGTCACCGAACCCTTACAATTGGCAACCCTTTGGGGTGGTCACCAAACCCGTACAGATTGCTCGGGGCAATCTCCACAACTTAATTGGAGACCCCGATGCTTGCCCGGAGCTTTACACCACAATGATTGAGCTCCGCGACACCACCAACCGTCTAGGGCACCCAAGCACCCAAGAGGCACAAGCTGTAGGGTGCCCAAACACCCAAGAGTAATAAGCTACTCACCTTTTCACTTCCACGTATCACCGTGGAGAACTCAAACCGATGCACCAAATGCAATGGCAAGGGCACACGGAGTGCCCAAGTCCTTCTCTCCCAAATCCCACCACAACAACTAATGCTATGGAGGAATATGAGAGGAAGAACACAAGAGGAGAACACAAAGAACTCCAAGACCTAGATCCACAAGGTTCCCCTCACTTAGAGGAGAAAGTGATTGGTGGAAAGATGGATCTAGATCTCCTCTCTATTTTCCCTCAAGAAAGAGCAAGAATCATTGGAGGAATTGAGAGATAGCAAGCTCAAGGAGGGTCAGCAATGGGGGGGGGGGGGGGGGGGACACGAGCTCAAGAGTTGGGAACCATCAGTGAAGAAGACCCCCTTAAATAGGTCCCCACCGAATCCAACCGTTACACACAGAAAATGCTCAAGCGGTACTACCGCTAAACATAGGGATCCCCTCAAAATCGACCGTTATGTTCCAGAACTGGCTTATGCGGTACTACCGCTCGGGGGAGCGGTACTACCTCTTAGCACGGTAGTTTCTCTGTGGCCCAGCGAGTACTGAACCAGTACTAGGACGGTAGTTCTGCTGAAGCGGTACTACCACCTACAACAAGTGGTACTACCGCGAATTGTCGAAGGGCACAGAAGAAACAGTGGTAGTAGAGCGGTAGTACACTAAGCAGTACTACCGTTGCACTATCGTGGAACTACCGTGGGTTGGCAGAAGAGCAACAGAAGGCAAATAATAAGTGGAAGTAGCCGCGGTATGAACCAGCGGAAGTATCGCCTAAGCGATACTACCGTGGTAGCAAGTGGTACTACTGCCAAATACTAGTCAAGAAAGCCAGAACACCCATATCTTCTGCAAACGAACTCTGAAAACAGCAAACTCAATCTTGTTGGATAGATGACGACAAGTACTATCCAACAGCAGCTGGATATATTAAGAACTAGCTATCAAGAAGAAATGACAATAGGATAAGGAAGAGAACCTTCCCCAAATATGAACCGGCAAAATCTCCAATGCCGAAAACGCAGAGATGATGCATATGAAATCCGTTTTCGATGAACTTGAGTTTGACAAGAAGATGACCACAAGCTCCAAAACTCACATGGAGAAAAGCCAAACAAGAACCACAAAAGATGATGCCAATGATGCAAAGGTTTGAGCTCTCTACGAACGATACGATCAAGCTACTCACTCGAGAGCCCCCCTTGATAGTACGGCTAACGATCCTAGAACCCGGTCTCCCAACTAACACCATGAGACCGGTAAAATAGAAAACCTATCAAGGACAAACCTTTGCCTTGCGCATAGTCCACTTGAGTTAGATGATGATGATCTTGTCCTCCTCAAGTTGGACCACCTTTCTTGATTGTGCTGGCTCGATGAAGACTAGTAGATTGGCCCCCATACTCCACTACGGGTGAGCCTATCTTAGGCACATCTTCACATGTCCATTATCACAAGAATGGACGGCATGCTTCAAGCATGTGATCTCTACGTGATGCTCCACTTGAACTTGCACAACACAACCTTGATGACGATCACAACTTGATGTCATCCTTCATGGGTTATATGAGATCTTCCTCTTGATGCAAGCCCATGGAAACATACCTAACCCCACACAGAAACCTCACAAAGATCATGGGTTAGTACACAAAGCACAATCGACAATGCTTACCATACCATGAGATCACTTGATCCCACTTGGTACATCTTCTACACTTTGCGCGTTGATTAACTTGAATCACTCTTTGTACTTAGTCTTGATCAACCTTGTATCTTATCTTCTCTCTTCATAAAGATGATGTATTGAAGGTAAACATGAATGTTCACACGATCTTTTTCTTCAAGACATGCTTGCAATAGGCTCAACTCTCACATGACCAATCTTTGGATAAATCCTTGAATAACACATTGGTCAACACATAATATCCTTCTTATAACCTTAAAACCAACGAATGGCCTTCAAGCAATGCCTATGGACAAAACCTTCAAATATAACTCAAGGCAACCATTAGTTCATAAGGATTTTCATCAATTTCCAAAACCAAACATGGGGGCACCATGCTCTTTCAGCTGGGCTCTTTTTTTCTCATTTTGTTCTTTCATGTGATTTTCTCTTCGGCTTTTTGTGGGTGGGAGTGAGCCAGCGCGCCCAAAGGCCCAAAATATGCGTCTGCACGCCCAAAGGCCCGAAATTCGTCCCAGCGCGCCAAAAGGCCCAAAATTGAAAGAAAAAAAGAGCGGGCTCACGCTCAACCGAGACGAGAGAAATTTTGGTGGCGGCACAAAATTTTGAGGAGTTCTGGCGAGCGGGCGGGCTGGAGCCAAATAAATTTCAGTGGCCTTCGTTCTCTCTCCCTTTTTTCATACGGGATTCCTTCGCTCTTTTTTGCTTTAATTGACTGAAAAAAAAAGATAGGACAGGAGGGAGGAGCTTGATTAGTCGATCGGGTCCTCCCACGGATTGACTCCTTTTCCGCTCGATCCCAGCCTTTCCCCACATCCAACGGACGCGAGAGGTCAGCTTGGTTTCTGGTTCTTTGGTGGGTTCTCTTTCAATTTTGTTTGAGCCAACCGCGAGCCTCTCCTCGCACCCGAAATGGTTTTGGCCCGAGCGCGAGCAAGGGCGGGAGCCCAAGATGTTTGGGCGGCGTGGGAGTGATTGGGCGGGGATCATGCGTCCTTCGTTTGTTTTACTTGATAGGATACAAGGATAGGTTAGGTCAAGGTTTTCATTTTTTACTTCAACTTTATAGCCGGGAGTGGACCGGAAATATTTTGATGGTTCAGGTCTGAGCACGACAGCGAGACCCGGAATATCTCCGTAAGACTTCTAGGCGGGACATGAAATTTTTTGGCAGAAAATCAAGCTGAGCCGCACAACACAGAGAACGGCGGTTGCGCAGCTAGGTTTGGGTTGTCATTTTTTTCAACTTTTTAACCGGAAGCAGACTCAAAATATTTTAAGGGTTTTGGTCTAAACGACGGAGCGACACCCATAATATTTGCGCAAGGGATCTTAAATATTTCCGCATGGAAACCCAAGTTTGAGCCCAAGTTATCACAAGATTCCCTCCGGTTGACCCGAAGTGGGAGTTTCCCGCTCTAAGTGCACAACCACTAGTAGAAAATAGGGCTTTGGTCCAGGCCGGGTAAGCCCATTAATCCTGGTTCACTCATGAACAGGGACCCATGGGGGCATCGGTCCTGGTTCGTGAGGCCAGGGGGCCGGCCGGGCCTTGTGGGCAATTGGTCCCGGTTCGTCTGGCCCCATTGGTCCCGATTCTAGACATGAACCGGGACCAATGGGCCTCGCTCCTGGCCCACAACCATTGGTACCAGTTGGTGGCTGGAACCGGGACCAAATGGGGTCCTTTAGTCCCGGTTCTAGCCACAAACCGGGACCAAAGAGATGCCTATATATACCCCGCGAGCAGAGCAATGGAGTGCTCTGTTTTTTTGGCCGGCCATGGGAGAGCTTTGTGGTGCTCTAGCTCACCTCCTATGCACATGAGGTGTTCGATGAAATGCCCGAGCCACACTTAAGCTTTCTCCTCTCGAAGCTCCTTGTCCAAGCTCCATTTTCCTCAAGATTTGTCTAGGTTTGGCGGTCCGTCCTGTCCCATCCCCGTCCTCACCACCGTCGATCGCCCGCGCCGATCTCGTCGCCGGCACCACCGTGGTGAGCCTCTTGTTCTTATCTTCTTTCTAAAAGAAAAAAGTTCTTACTTGTATGATTTAGATAGATACTTGTGTATTTTTCTTACTTTTATTAGTGTTTGTTATTATATAGTGCGATGGTTTTGGTATCCGCCTCCATCGGCCCTCGTCCTATCTATGATTTGGATGTGGTATATATATATTATCTTTTATAACTATTAGTTTCATTTAGTGTTTATGACAATTATGCCGACCAACGTGACCTAGATTTTTTTATCTAGGAGGTATGTGAACCGGAAATTCCAACCGACCCTATTGTCGAGAGGTTAAATTTAGTTGAAGAAGAAAACAATTACTTGAAGGAAAAATTGAAAAAATTTGAGGAGGAGAAGATGATATTGGAGTTGCATGTTGCGGATGTCGTCGATGATCACAAGATCAAGATGGATGCAATGCGCTTCAAGATTAGAAAGTATAGAAAATATGCCATTCATACTGAGGCTTGGTATCATTATGCCGTTGGATCAATTGTTACCTTAGTTGCGATTATGATCGCATTCGTTGTTGCATTGAAATGTTTTAGATAGTTTCAATGTATGGTTTAATTAGATGCTCTGGAGAGCTATATGTTGTTCAATGAGAACTATGTATGTACTTTGGTTTTAATGTGATGATGAACTTCTATTAATTAATTTGGTCACTTCTGTATTCATGATGTTCTGTAATGGTTTTTGACACACTTAATTATATATAATGCACGTAGATGAACCGGCAATGGATGTACAGTGACAGACGCACCTCCGAGTACATTAAGGGCATGCATAATTTTCTCGAAGTGGCTGAGGCAAACAAGCAGAATGGTTTTATGTGTTGTCCATGCCCTATAATTGGGAATACGAAGTCTTACTCTGACTCGAAAACCCTTCACACCCACCTGCTTTATAAGGGTTTCATGCCACACTATAATGTTTGGACCAAGCACGGAGAAAGAGGGGTTATGATGGAAGACAGCAAAGAAGAAGAGGATGATGAAAACTATGTGCCCCCTGAATACGGTGATGCTGCAACGGGGGAAGCTGAAGATCAAGAGGAACCAGACGATGTGCCCGATGATGATCTTCGCCGGGTCATTGTTGATGCAAAGAGACAATGCGAAAGTGAAAAGGAGAAGTTGAAGTTCGATCGCATGTTAGAGGATCACAAAAAAGGGTTGTACCGCAATTGTGAAGATGGCAACTCAAAGCTCGGTACCACACTGGAATTGCTGCAGTGTAAGGCAGAGAATGGTGTACCTGACAAAGGATTTGAGAAGCTACTGAAAATATTGAAGAAGAAGCTTCCAAAGGATAACGAATTGCCCGACAGTATGTACGCAGCAAAGAAGGTTGTATGCCGTCTAGGATTGGAGGTGCAGAAGATACATGCATGCCCTAATGACTGCATCTTCTACCGCGGTGCGTGCGAGGATTTGAACGCATGCCCGGTATGCGGTGCATTGCGGTATAATATCAGACGAGATGACCCTGGTGATGTTGACGGCGAGCGCCCCAGGAAGAGGGTTCCTGCCAAGGTGATGTGGTATGCTCCTATAATACCACGGTTGAAACGTCTGTTCAGAAACAAAGAGCATGCCAAGTTGATGCGATGGCACAGAGAGGACCGTAAGAAAGACGGGAAGTTGAGAGCACCCGCTGACGGGTCGCAGTGGAGAAAAATCGAGAGAAAGTAATGGGAGGACTTTGCAGGTGACGCAAGGAATGTATGGTTTGGTTTAAGCGCGGATGGCATTAATTCTTTTGGGGAGCAGAGCAGCAATCACAACACCTGGCCCGTGACTCTATGTATCTATTACTTTCCTCCTTGGCTGTGCATGAAGCGGAAGTTCATTATGATGCCAGTTCTCATCGAAGGCCCTAAGCAACCCGGCAACGACATTGATGTGTACCTAAGGCCATTAGTTGAAGAACTTTTACAGCTGTGGAATGGAAACGGTGTACGTGTGTGGGATGAGCACAAACAGCAGGAATTTGACCTGCATGCGTTGCTGTTTGTAACCATCAATGATTGGCCTGCTCTCAGTAACCTTTTAGGACAGACAAACAAGGGATACCATGCATGCACGCACTGTTTAGATGACACCAAAAGTATATACCTGGACAAATGCAGGAAGAATGTGTACCTGGGGCATTGTCGATTTCTTCCGACCAACCATCAATGTCGAAACAAAGGTAAGCATTTCAACGGCGAGGCAGATCACCGGAAGAAGCCCGCCATCCGTACCGGTGATCACATACTTGCTATGGCCAATGATTTACAAGTAATCTTTGGAAAGGGTCCCGGCGGACTATCTGTTCCGAATGACGCTGAGGGACGCGCACCCATGTGGAAGAAGAAATCTATATTTTGGGATCTACCCTACTGGAAAGACCTAGAGATCCGCTCTTCAATCGACGTGATGCACGTGATGAAGAATCTTTGCGTGAACCTGCTAGGCTTCTTGGGCGTGTATGGGAAGACAAAAGATACACCGGAGGCACGGGAGGACCAGCAACGTGTGCACGAAAAAGACGGCATGCCTCCAAAGCAGAATGAAGGTTGTCAGGACCGGTTTTCCAATAAAACATTTATTGAAAAATCGCCCCTTTCGTCAGACCAGTATAGAAAAATCTTACTGGTAGACAAATCTTTGATACAGAGATCCAGAAGTACTAAATATTATACATGGTTGAGCTGAGGCTGCTCAACAATTTTATTACAAGAACGCCAATATTACCCATAAAGGCGGATATGACACAAAGGGTATGGTGGCATAACTACTGACTCGCAATAAAAGTGGTGGTGGATATGTCACAGAGAAGTGGGTGACATGACTCCAAAATCTTACAACTCATCAAGCGTCGGAGTGAGGCTCGATGATTTTATTTAGGTAGCGGAAGCGTATATAATACAGGTGACCAACTCCAGGATCGCAAGGGACTGACTGGGACTCCTCTAGGCATCGGACTCGCTATCGTACTCTTCATCCATAAGATCGCCTTCGTCAACATCTGGCCAAATCAACAAGCCAGGTGAGTACTTTGAATGTACTCGCAAGACAGTTTGGACATAAGATATAACAAATGCAAACATGATGCACATGTGCAGATTAGCAATGCACACTCAGGTAATAAATTTGCACTGCAAGATAAATAAAAAGGAAGTCAGGCGTTAGTCCTCCCGAAATCCCAATAAAATAGCTGAAGACCGATCGGGTGTCTGAAGCGACGCCTCGAAAGGTAAAATAAATTAACATGCCACAGTCGGGCGTCAGGGCGACACCACATAAAGGGCTTATACTGAAAAGTAAATGACAGTACGTGCCATAGTCGGACGTCTGAGCGACATCTCCAAAAGGGCTTATAATGAAAGTAAATAACAAGGATGCCACAGTCGGACGTCTGAGCGACATCACATAAAGGGCTTATATCCAAAAGTAAATAACAAGAATGCCACAGTCGGACGTCTGAGCGACATCTCATAAAGGGCTTATATCAAAAGTAAATAACAAGCATGCCACAGTCGGACGTCTGAGCGACATCTCATAAAGGGCTTATATCAAAAGTAAATAACAAGCATGCCACAGTCGGATGTCTGAGCGACATCGCATAAAGGGCTTATATTCAAAAGTAAGAAACAAGAATGCCACAGTCGGATGTCTGAGCGACATCACATAAAGGGCTTATATCCAAAAGTAAATAGCAAGAATGCCACAGTCGGACGTCTGAGCGACATCACATAAAGGGCTTATATTTCGTCATTCGAATTTGAGTAGTCCGTGGAGGTAGCACCATCCCACGGAATACTCGGTACATACTCGTAAACAGGTTAGTCCATCCACAAGAATAACATTCAGACGGGTTTACCACTGTCAGTTAACAAGTTTGTTCTCCAGAGACTGATACTGGGACTGACACTGAGACTGATACTGATAGGTCAACCAACGTCCTTGACCAAGGACTTGGTTACGCGAATGGTTTTGACTCTGCGGAGTTTGTACTCTTTACCCACAGCCAACGGTTTTCAGTAGTCACAAAGGACTAGTTCCGTTTACGGTATTTTAGAAGAAACACATCTAACCAGTACACACCCATTTCACATCCCGCTGCCAGGAATCACCCTAGACAACGTTCAAGAAAAACTCTAAGACGGGGAGGCCAACACCTCGAATAGCATGGGATCAAATTTATATCGCGCGCTCTAAGGGGTGCCCCCCTCTCGGTCCCAACCGGAAACACCCATGCCCCCTGACCGGATGACGGGCTTTAATCCAGGGCCATGGAACCCTCATTCCGGCCCCTCTATTTGGTGTGTACCTGGAAAGAGGTTTGCAACTTACTAAACCGCATTCTTTGCAGAAAACATGTGGTAGCACAAAAAGGGGACGAACGGGAACAAGACTCGATCCACGTCAACACTGGAGTTAAACAGTTGATATAGAACTGGCATGCTTCAACAATACCAGCTTGCAACCTATCATGCCACCACATGATCAGGTTGTCTCACCATCTTATGAACACATCCAGTTTCGGAGCTCACTTGCAGCTTGCTTTGCATGGAATATAACATTCAACAAATGCTTATATAAACATGCCATGAGAAAACCACTCAAGCAAACATGAAAAACACTCATCATATCAAAGGTTCAAACATGCTTGCCTGGTTCGGAGTAGTCGGAGTCTAGCTCGGCAAAGTTGACGGCACCGTCACCTCCTTCGGTATCTACGTTATAAAGAAAAATCGGATACAAACGTAAATACCGTGCGTGCATAAAAATTGTTACAAATATTTTTCAAATAATTATTATAAAAAACTAGATAGAAAAATAAAGATGACAGAAAAAGAATCAACTCAAAATCATCTTTTGTTTAAAAGTTATTGAGGTTTTAGTCCAGGGACTAATCTGTTATAAACAGAAAATTATCCAGGGGCTATTTTAAAAAAGGTAGAAAACGCTTCGGTTGGAATACGCCTTCCAGAGAAGAAAACGCACCCGACCCGAAGGCGCCAACAGAAAACGATTTCAAAGAAGAAGAGGAGAGGCTGACGAGTGGGTCCCTCATGTCAGGTTTGAAAATCCCACCGGCGGCAGAGGCGAACGATGATCGCCGGCGGCGATCGATGGCGAACCAGAGGAGGGCAAGGGTATGGTTGTCCTCATGGGTCAGTTCCGCATCGGTGGGTGGTGGAAGTAGGCGTCGGGGAGCACCACGTCGACGGCGGCTTCCACTCCGGCGGACGGCGGTTCGGGCGAGCACGGATTCGTCGGAGGAGAGCTGCCAACACCGAATTGAAGCTCGGGTTAGAAGAGGTGGTGGACTAGGAGGTTGCTGGCAAAGTTTGTGAAGCGGGGGCGCACTCACCAGAGAGGATTTTGCCGGAGCCCGAAGCGGATCGGGGCGACCGGAGCTGGTGAAGAAGACCCTCCCGAAGCCCTCTGATGAGTGGGGCGTGGTTCTGAGGAGAGGTGGAGAGGTACTGGGTCGATGGGTGGTTCGGGGCCTCTATTTATAGCCGTCCCGAGGCGGTTGCCGAAAATGGGATAACTCCAGCGAGCGATTACGGCGAGGCAGGGGTTGGATGGAAGGATTAGGCGTCTGGGTGTCTTCGGATTGGTCCACTGGCACCATTCAAAGATTAAACCTGGTTGGATTTGGCCTGCTCCCGTGGTCTCGGCGGGACGGAGCTCACGGGGTCGTCAGCGGCAGAGAGCGCGCTCTGCGCTTCTCATGCCACGGCGACGGTTCTGCAGCGTGCTCAGAGCAGGAGGTGAACACGCATAGGCCACCAGTGGCTCGGGCGGTGCGGAGGACGGCGTTCTGCAATGCTGGCTTCTGCCAGCCGCCACAGGAGGTTCTGCCACTGCGGAAGGCGCCGGCTTTGACGCGACAAGTCTCCACCGACGCTCGCAACTGGCCAAGCAACCATGCGGCGCACTGGATAAGAAGGGGGAACAGGGAGCAAGGCGCCAATGCGTGCACTGGAGAGATCGACGACGAGCTCTGACGAAAACGACACTGAACCCTCTGAACTTTCTGAATTTGACAGGAACAGTGCACGCCAGCTGTTCGACGAAATGTTTGACGCACGTGGAAAATTTTTCTTGAGCTGAAACTTGGAGGGGTGCCCTCTTGATGCATCCAGAGACTACCTAAATTTTCTCAGAATTATTGGAAAAGGAAAAGAATGAATTTCACCAAAAATGGCAAATCTGGTCCAAACTTGCAGCAAGCAAATTTTGAAAAAAATTGAACTGTGGACCAGCAGCTCTTGATGGATCTAGGTTGAGGGTACTAAGGACTAGCCAGAGGAATTTATTTGGGACCAAAGCTCAAAGCAATCAGATACTTCCTTTGTAAACTTGAGGGGTCCAAAATAAATTACAGAATAAGGTTTGAGGATAAAATCAATAGAAATGAAATCTAAAAGAGGTTGAAACTTGCTGGAATTGGATGCTTGGCTTGACTCAAAGTAGGGAGGAGGGTTTGGGAAGAATTTTTTTTGAATTGCAAGTCATGGTAAGAGAGTATTTTTGAATAGGGAAGTAGAAATCCAAAAATTATAGGAATTCTTTTTAATAAAAGAATTAGTAAAACAATCCCAGAGTATTTGTGTTGAACCAACACATGTTGAAAACCTTCAAGATGAAAAATGAAAATTGGGAAGAACCTATAAAATATTTGTCATAAAAGATTTGAGAAGGAGAGTCTTTTAGAAAAATTGAAATAACCTCCTTCCAATTAAATAAAGAATTTGATAAAAATCAAGACCAAAATTTTGGGGTGTTACAAAGGTCCTGCCAGCTACGCTCTTACCAAAGAAGAGAAGGAAATCTTCTTTGAATGCCTACTCAGTATGAAGGTCCCGTCTGGCTTCTCGTCGAATATAAAGGGAATAATAAATATGCCAGAGAAAAAGTTTCAGAACCTAAAGTCTCATGACTGCCACGTGATTATGACGCAACTGCTTCCGGTTGCATTGAGGGGGCTTCTACCGAAAAACGTTCGATTAGCCATTGTGAAGCTATGTGCATTCCTCAATGCATTCTCACAGAAGGTGATCGATCCAGAAATCCTACCAAGGTTAAGGAGTGATTTGGCGCAATGTCTTGTCAGTTTCGAGCTGGTGTTCCCACCATCCTTCTTCAATATCATGTGTAACACCCCTGTGTATTAGTCACTGTGATCAATTGCTAATAATGCCAAGTCATATCATTTGCAGTGCTTAGTCATAGTGGTTAACCAAAACAAATCAAACTGTATTCTGGAAATCAACTCAAATTCAAAAAGTGCAAAATCAACTTGCTCAAACACTATGGGAAAAATGTTCACTAAATAGCAATTATTCCAGAAGCACTAATAAAAATATAAAAAATGATGATCGAGTTAGCTAAATGACTCAAACCAAATGAAACAGCATCAAAACAGAATTATTTAATCTGTTTATAATTAAACCAAATTCAAATAAAATTCAACTTTGTCCAAACCAATTTTTAGTGGAAGGTAATATTGCATTCTAATATTGGGACCAACTCTCACAATTTACCAAAGTGCAAAAGTGGACTAACTATTTCAAAACAGAAAAGAATAAAAGAAAAAGCAAAACAGAAAACAAGAAAATAAAACGAGGCACTGTGCACTGGGCCTAAGTGCACAGTGCCCCGAAACCGGCCCAACCAGCCCAACCCCTCTCTCTCCCTCGCACTGTCGCCCTCTCCATGGCCGAGCGCGCGCGCACCAGTGAGCGCGCGACACCGCCGCAGCCACCGACGCCTGCCGACAGCATGGGGATAAGGCCGAAGCCGTCCATTCCCCCTGGTCCTCCTCGCTCACTTCTTTCCTTTCCCCTCGCTCTCTCCTTCTTTTTCCCGTCGGCGTCTGATGCGGTCGCCGCTGTGCATCGCCCATCACCGCGGCCACAGCTGCCACCTCGCTACGCCAACTTGTCGAGGAGCTCCGCCATCGCCTACTCTGTCGATCGGTGGCCTCAGTTGGAGCGGGGGAGCACCGAAGAGCCGGATCCCTCTCGTCCACATCTCCGGCCGCCGCTGACCGTCTTCGTCTCCGGCGCCGTCCTCTAGCGCTACTAATCTGTCGCGGGTTTTCCTTAACCGCACGGTGAGCTTCCTCTCCCCTCCTCTTCTCCCCCGAGCCGCCGAGCTCCTCAATAGCGAACTCGATGCCTAGCCGTGCTCCAGCCGCCGCGGTACCTCGCCGTCCGGCCACTTCCGGCCGTCTCCGGGGCCGCTCTTTAGCTCGGTTCGACGCCGCACCTCGCGCTAATTCGTATGCGACCGAAAGCACGCGCTAAAACTCACCGCAGCCATGCGCTCGATATCGCCCGAAGCTCCTCGCTGCAGTGGCTCAACGCCGGCGAGATTCCGGCAACTACAGCTGACGTAGCCACCACCAACAGACGCGGTTCCGAGTGGCCGTTCGAATGAGCCCGGGCACGCGCGAAACGGCCCTCTGTAACCGCTTTCCGGCGATCTCCGGCGAGTTCGCCGCCGCGGGAGGCTCGCCGGTGCTCTCTCCGGCGTCGCCGCCGACGTGGCATGGGCGGGTCCCACCGCCGAGCCACTGACCGTGGGCCCTGGGGCCCAGTTGACTGGGTTGACCCAGTCAACTGTGTTGACTGGGCAGCCCAGCCACTGACATGCGGGCCCCACCGCATTTTAATTAATTAAAAACATTTTTATAATTAAAAGTTAATGAGTCACTGACAGGTGGGGCCAGCTACTAATTAACCCTCTGATTAGTTTTAACTAAAATCTATTTAGTCTCAGAGACTGTCATGTGGGTCCCACTGGACCCACATGTCAGGTTTGACTCTGGTCAGCCGCTAATGACTGCTGACGTCACAGTGACATCATGCTAATGTCATAAATCAATTCTGTTAATAAAAAAGATTCCAGAAAATCATATAAACTTTGAAAATTCATAAGTTTTAAACCGTAGCTCAAATCGAAAAACTTAAAACATGAAAGTTGCTCAGAACGACGAGACGAATCTAATCGTGACCACTGTTTTGATGCCGAAACCCCCTTCGTAGGTGAAACCGCAACTTTGAGGCCATATCCGGTAGATGAACAGTGCTTATACACCGGATAATAAATCCCGCGTTGATCCTAAAATAACTAAAAAGACTTGGGTGCATCTTTAGGCAACCCTGCACTGCATCCTAGCATAGCATACCCTGTATAGCATCATTTGTCGTGCATTTATATGTTTCTTCCCCCTCTTCTCTCTCGGTAGACCCCGACGTCGACGTAGCTCCCGAGACCGACGCCGCTCAGGAGCCCGACGACACAGTTGATGACCTTACCCTTGCCGCCGAGCAACCAGGCAAGCACCCCCCCTTTTGAGCTTTCCGATATCGCCCACTCTCTTCTCTCTTATGCTTGCATTAGAATCTGCTGCTGTTACTGTATCCTATATCTGCTGCATAGCCTTTTTACTTGTAACCCACTGTTGATACTTACCTGTTATCCTAAACTGTTTAGAATAGGTTGGGTAGAGACCATCAGAGACCCCACTTATCCCGACTTCCCCGCTGGATTCTCAGAAGACCCGATCAACGGGATTGAAGACCAGGCCCCGACACCGCACGTCACTTTCCCCTTAGTTGTCGACACTGCTGGGTTACTATCGAGTGCCGAGGGTGATACCTCGTCAGCACTTCTGATGATAACCTTGTAGGTTAGTTATTCGGTCGTGGTAAGCGAGGGTGATTCCTCCTACACCACCCCCGATAACGACATTGTCGTGCAACTGCTCAAGTGTGGACCTCGAGGGTGATACCTCTTTAGTTCACCTTGATGTTTATGTCAGGTGGGAGTCCAACGAGGGTGATGCCTCAGATTCCTTCTTGATATGATAGCCACATGGATGCCCTTACTTTAATGTTGACACTGCTATTA
This sequence comes from Thinopyrum elongatum, assembly GCA_011799875.1. Lineage (NCBI taxonomy): Eukaryota > Viridiplantae > Streptophyta > Magnoliopsida > Poales > Poaceae > Thinopyrum > Thinopyrum elongatum. Next base: position 31,827,330 of record CM022302.1, on the reverse strand, counting down.
TGGATAAAGACGGGTCGGCCCTGAGGGGTACCCGCGCGATCTAAATAGCGAGTGATGTGGAATCGGGTGGACCTGGATGGTGCCCGAGGGTTGAACACGAGGCGTGGCCGGGCATTCCTAGCCCTTGCTGCAAGTCCTCGAGACGGGGCGACGGGGTCACATATTTCGTGAGTCTCTGCTCGTTACCGCACTGCCAATACACTAACGGTTTGTATATTTGATCCGAGGGGCCTCTGGCCTGATAGCATTAACCATCACGTGGGCATAGTATGGGCATTCTGCATCGTATACTTCATCCAAAGCTTAATGGATGTCAGCGATTGAGCGGCCCGCGCCGAGTTGGACTGGTTACGCAACTGCGCTTGTATTAAGGGGTTGCTAGGTCTGCTCTCGGCCGTGAACGTAACGTGCAAGAGTTCCCGGGGCGAAGGCCCTAGACCCCTGGGGGCATAGGTTAGTCCGGCGTGCTGACCTCTCTGTTAAGTATTTGGTCGGGTTGCGGCGTGTTGCTTAGCCGAGGCCGAGCATGACCCAGAAAAGTGTGTCCGGCTAGAGTTAAGCGAGCGTGGTGGGTAAGTTGGTGCACCCCTGCAGGGAAGAACTAATCTATCGATAGCCTATCCTACGGTAACGGACACTCGGAGTTGTATCCCGATCGGTACAACTAGAACTGGTGACTTGAGATTTAATGGATAGTATGGATCTGGGATTACTTTCTCGCAGGGAGTCGAGGAAGGATCTCTGGCCAAGGTTGATAACATTACTACTAATTTACATTATGTTATTCTGCACTCTCCTTATGCTGCAAGACTGATGAAGATGCTGAAGATGCTAGTCTTCGATAGGACTAGGCTTTCCCCCTCTATTCTGTCATTTCTGCAGCCCAGTCCACTAAAACAGCCCTCCTTTGAAAATGTTGCATATGTAGTGTAGATCCTTGCTTGCTGAGTACTTCGGATGAGTACTCACGTTTGCTTTATTTTCTTTTTCTCCCCATATCCATATGTCGCCGCCAGATGACGGAGCCCCTGAGTTAGCTGCCCCCGTCGATGACTATGGCTACTACTACTACCCTCCCGGCGAGTACTACTATGAGGAGCCGACAGACGACGAGGAGTAGGATTCGGAGGGTCATAGGCAGGAGGCCTACGCCTTTCGATCATAGTGTTTTATTTTGCCCCGCCTTCCTAAAGGCTTATCTCTATTTCTGTAATATATCTGTACCCAGATATATGATGCTTCCACTGACACTTGTATGCCATCGAGCTATGTATTCGAGCCCTCGAGGCCCTGGCTTGTAATATAAAGCTTGTATGACTTTATTTATGTTTCAGAGTTGTGTTGTGATATCTTCAAGTGAGTCCTTAGGCTTGATCGTGTGCATTTGCGTGTATGGTTAGTGCACGATTAAGCCGAGGTCGTCACAGGTTGGTATCAGAGCCGACTGCCTGTAGGAAGCCCCTTTCCAACTCCTTGGCTGAAGTTGAGTCTAGTGGTCGAAAACTGTTTTACTAACTTGGCTGTGTGGCTTACGGGCCCATGTCGCCAACTGGTTGGTATTAGGATCTATTATTCCTCGTCTTTACTCTGGGACTCTGATCTCTCTTCTATTCGGGTTTAATAAATTTACTAACGCCGACACTTAGGATCTCGTAAATTCCGTCCACCCGGAGAGCTGGATATCTGTGCGATTTCCCTGTCATTGATCTGATTAGTCTGGTAATCATTTTCCTTTCCATTGTTTTGTTTAACCTTTCTCTTCGAGATCTGTTATACTCCATATCATCGTATGACAACTCTGAACTTCCTCTGTTTCAGATGGATCGTCTGTTTCCACCGCGCCCCATGATGCAGCTTGTGCTTCGCACGTGGGCTCGCGATGCCCCCGGGTTTCCAGCTGTTCTGATCGCTCTCTTGACCAGGCTGGGTTACCGCTGGTACCCCGAGTACATGGTCTATGAGGTTTACCGCGAGTTTAACTAGGAGCAGTACTATGCTGATGTTCACATCTATGATCAGCAGGATGACTCAGACACTGAGCTATACCTTTTCCATGGTATCGGCGTGACGATTGAGATGGCAGTCCATGATACCGCCTACTCTGCTGTCGCACGTCTCCGAGGAGAGCACAATGCTAGCTTGGATGCCCCCGAGTACAGATACATTCCGTATGCCCCTGCTGGAGATGCTACTGGATACTACACAGCTATCTCTGCCCCGTACGAGCCTCGTCGCTACGATCCGCGAGTTCTGATTCAGTGTACTCAGGCTCTGGATCGCACTGTTCGGGCTCTTGCCATCGAGTTGTTCACCACTCGAGCATGACTCTACAAGGCTATGACGCAGTTGCTACCAGTTGTTCGTGCAGGGATACATCTGGAGCATATCCTTTACCCGCGTAGGACCGAGATGCCACCAGGGATCGATTGGCCTGCTGTGGGAGGTCACACGCGTGCACGTGGACCTCTTCTTTCAGCTCGAGACCGGGTTCTGCATCAGAGTGCACATGGAGCGCAGGATCCTTCTGCGACGAACATCCGTCGTCCGCACTTGCAGCTACCCCGTTTCAGTGGTTTTCTCCGACGTTGATGTAGTCTTTGCTATATCTCGTTGTGTACTTCCTTACCGCGTGCCTGCGCGGCGCCTAGCATGTCTAGCTTTTGAATTTCCGCCGTTATGCTGCCCGTATGTAACCGACTCTGTATGGTTCTGTATGTCTTAATGACTAAAGTTCAGTATCTGTTGCATTACTTAAATTCCATCACGTTACATCATGCTTATTGCTAAACACTCGCGTTGGCTTCTGCTAAACTACCCCTATTGATTTAGCAGGATGGGTGATAACAATCCACCTCCGCCACCACCGCCTGACTATATGGCTGCTATGATGCAATAGTTTGAACTCAACTGTCAGTTCATGACGGGGATTATGGAACAATTCCCCTGTCCCAATGCCAACCATCAGCCAGCGTCAATCACACTGCATGAGTTTGTGCGCCTCAACCCATCGGTATTCCGCAACACAGTTAATCCGTTGCATGCCGATGACTGGCTGCGTGACATCTTTTATGTGATGGAGTCAGCTGATGTTCCCCCTGTCAGCTATGTCACCTTCGCGACATACTTTCTGAAGGGACCCGCAGCACAATGGTGGGCAACTCACAGACAGACTCTACCTCCGGGAACTATTGTCACTTGGGTGGAGTTCAAGACCGCTTTTCGCGCCCGCTATATTCCTCAAGTAGTTATAGCACGCAAGAAGGCTGAGTTCCGCAACCTTGTTCAAGGCAACAAGACTGTGGAGGTCTACCAGCGTGAGTTCCTCGATTTATCTCGCTATGCTGAAGAAGACATCCCCAATGATGCTCGAAGGCAAGAGAAGTTCCGTGAAGGGCTACACCATGACATTCAGTTAGCTCTGCTCGTCCAAGATTTTCCTGACTTCGCCACCTTGGTGAACAAGGCTATCATGGTAGAGACTGGTTTGAAGAAGCACAAAGAAGCGACCAGACGCACTCGTGAAGCGGGCTCATCTTCGGGCTCATCTTCCCAGAAGCGCCGTATTTGGATTCCACAAAGCATGTACTGTCCAGCAGCTCCAGTGTACAGGCCTGCATATGTCGCGCCTCGTCTGCCTCCTCCACCACCAAGGCAGCCTCTTCGTGCTCCACCACCTCGAGCTCCCGCACCACGTCCTGACAGTGGACTCTACTTCAAGTGTGGCCAGTCAGGTCACCGTGCCAGAGATTGCTCTTAGAATCAGAATCAGTTAGCACTTCCTTCTGCTGGCCGTGGTAATTGCCGTGGGAATTCTCAGCCTCGCTACAGCAATGACAGACCTTCTTATGGTCGTGGACAGAACTATCACGTCAACATGGCTGAAGCTCAAGATCAACCTGAAATCGTGATGGGTACACTTCTTATTAATTCCGTACCTGCATCTGTTTTATTTGATTCAGGAGCATCGCATTCATTCATGTCAGAACATTTTGCACTCATGCATGACGTTAAATGCGAAATGCTAGACCAATCCTTAATGGTAAACACTCCCGTGGGTCAATGTCAAAACTCCCTGTTCAGTCCCGAAGTCACTGTTGATATCGGGGAGTTGAAGTTTCAGGCATTTCCCATTATCCTGAAATCTTTCAAGATTGATCTTATCTTGGGAATGGATTGGTTGAAGGCTCACTACGCCTCAATCAATTGTGCCACCAAGGTTGTACACCTCCTGCACCCATCAGATGAGATAGTGAATTATCATGCTCACCTCACTCAGAACGCCGAGGCTCAAATTTATGCCTTGAATGCGTTGAATGCTTCTCCGCTTGAAGGGATCGAAAACGTTCCAGTTGTCTGCGAATTCTAGGATGTCTTTCCAGAAGAACTTCCAGGAATACCCCCTGCTAGAGCTGTCAAGTTTGTCATTGACTTGAAGCCTAGCACCACTCCTATTGCGAAGCGTCCTTACAAGATGCCTCCGCACCACCTTCTCGAGCTTAAGGAAGAAATTGATAAATCACTTAAGAAGGGCTTCATCCGTCCTAGTTCCTCTGCCTGGGGAGCACCATCTCTCTTTGTTAAGAAGAAAGATGGTACAAATAGGTTGGTCCAAGATTAACGTCCTATCAACCATGCAACCATTCAGAATAAATATCCGCTTCCCCGGATCAATGACTTATATGATCAACTTGCTGGATCTTCGGTGTTCTCTAAACTCGACTTGAGGTTGGGTTATCACCAGATCCGTGTCCGCGAAGAGGATATTCCGAAGACTGCATTTGTTACCCGTTATGGCTCCTATGAATACACCATCATGTCATTTGGCCTAACGAATGCTCCAGCTACTTTCTCTCGTCTGATGAATTATATATTCATGGATTACCTCGACAAGTTCGTCATGGTATATCTGGACGATATTCTGGTATATTCGAAGAATAAGTAAGAACATGCCGAACATCTTCGCCTTGTTCTGGAGAGGCTTTGAGAGCACTAGTTGTATGCCAAGTACTCCAAATGCGAATTCTGGCTTTCTGAAGTGACCTACCTCGGACATTTGGTCTCCAAGGACGGTATTGTCGTTAACCCGGAGCATGTTCAGGCTATTCTTGACTGGACTCCTCCGAAGAATGCCAAGCAAGTCCGAAGTTTTCTCGGCCTTGCAAGTTATTGTCGACGATTCATCGAAAACTTTTCCAAGATTGCCAAGCCCCTGACTAATCTGCTCCACAAAGGCGTTAAGTTTGAGTGGACAGACAAATGTTAGGAAAGTTTCTAGACCCTCAAGGACAAGCTTACTTCTGCTCCAGTGCTTGCTCCTCCCGATTCTCGCAAGGACTTTGTGATATATTGTGACGCTTCTCGTCAGGGATTAGGCTGTGTCCTAATGCAAGAACGGAAGGTAATTGCATATGCCTCACGACAATTGCGTCCACATGAAGAGAACTATCCAGTGCATGATCTCGAACTCGCTGCTGTGATCTATGCCTTGAAGCAGTGGCGTCACTATCTCCTTGGTAATCGGTGTGAGATCTATACCGATCATCAGAGTCTAAAGTATTTGTTCACTCAACCGGATCTTAATCTCCGCCAATAGCGATGGCTGGAAACAATTACGGACTATGACTGTGGTATTTATTATACCCCTGGCAAGGCTAACGTGATGGCTGATGCCTTGAGCCGCAAGTCCTATTGCAATAACCTCATGGTTAAGCAAGCTCAACCCCAGCTGTATGAAGAATTGCGCAAGTTGAACGTCTGTATCATTCCGCAGGGTTCTCTTAATAACCTTGTGGTACAGCCAGACCTTGAGAAAGCTATTAAAGAAGCGCAAGCCAAAGATGCTGAAATCGATCTGATGAAGAAAGAGCTTCACCTTGACAAGTACAGGGATTTCTCGATTGCTGAAGATGGAACCTTGTATTTAAGAGACCGCATCGTGGTACCCCGATTCGAGCTTATGACTGGCAAGGTCATGAAGGAGGCTCATGATACACCACTGTCTATCCATCCGGGTAGTACCAAGATGTATCGCGATCTTCGACAAAGGTACTGGTGGTCCAGAATGAAGCAGGATATTGCTGGATATGTTGCTGAATGTGACGTTTGCCATCGCGTCAAAGCAGAACATCAGAAGCCTGCTGGAATTCTTCAACCGTTACCTATTCCTTTATGGAAATGGGAGAAAGTGCAAATGGATTTCATTACTAGTCTTCCCAAGTCTCAGAAAGGTCATGATGCTATTCTTGTCGTCGTCGATCAACTTTCCAAAGTTGCACATTTTCTGCTTGTCAAGGAGACTATCACTGCTAGTCAGTTAGCAGAGCTGTATATCTCCAGAATTGTTTCACTCCACGGTATTCTGAAGGAGATCAGTTCGGACCGTGGCGGTCTTTTCACGTCCAAGTTTTGGGAAACTTTCCAAGAAGCTATGGGAACTCACATTACCTGGAGTTTGGCTTATCATCCTCAATCCCAAGGCCAAGTTGAGCGAGTTAACCGAGTGCTTGAAGATATGCTTCGAGCTTGTGTTATATCATTCGGAAAGAAGTGGGAAGAATCTCTCCCATATGCCGAATTCTCTTATAACAACAGCTATCAAGCTAGCTTGAAAATGGCCCCCTTCGAAGTGCTATATGGACGTAAGTGTCGAACCCCTCTGAATTGGTCAGAAACTGGGGAACGACCTCTAGTGGGACCGGACATTATTCAACACGCAGAAGAACAAGTCAGAATTGTCCGAGAAAATCTTAAGGCAGCTCAGGATCGCCAGAAGAGTAATTATGATCGCAAACGATGGGGTCTGACTTATCAACCAGGAGATCAAGCTTATCTCCGTGTCACTCCTATGAAGGGCACTCGTCGTTTTGGAATCAAGGGCAAGCTAGCTCCTCGCTTTATTGGTCCCTTTCGCATAGTTGCCAGACGTGGACAGGTGGCATATAAATTGGAGTTGCCACCACAATTCTCTCATATCCATGATTTCTTCCATGTGTCGCAACTTTGTAAATGCTTCAAGGAATCTCCGCACCGCGCAGTGGATCACGAGATGCTTGAATTGCAAGATGACTTATCTTATAAGGAGCATCTGATCCGCATCCTTGATGAAGCTGAACGTCGAACTCGTCAGAAGACGACCAAGCTCCAGAAAGTGCAGTGGTCGAATCACACTGAAAATGAAGCCACTTGGGAACGCGAGGATAATCTCCGAGCAGAATATCCCGACCTCTTTCCTTCTACCTCCTAAATTCTCGGGACGAGAATTTCTTTTAGAGGAGGAGAACTTGTAACACCCCCGTGTATTAGTCACTGTGATCAACTGCTAATAATGCCAAGTCATATCATTTGCAGTGCTTAGTCATAGTGGTTAACCAAAACAAATCAAACTCTATTCTAGAAATCAACTCAAATTCAAAAGGTGCAAAATCAACTTGCCCAAACACTATGGGAAAAATGTTCACTAAATAGCAATTATTCCAGAAGCACTCATAAAAATATAAACAATGATGATGGAGTTAGCTAAATGACTCAAACCACATGAAACAGCATCAAAACCGAATTATTTAATCCGTTTATAATTAAATCAAATTCAAATCAAATTCTACTTCGTCCAAACCAATTTTTAGTGGAAGGTAATATTGCATTGTAATATTGGGACCAACTCTCACAATTTAAGAAAGTGCAAAAGTGGACTAACTATTTCAAAACAGAAAAGAATAAAAGAAAAAGCAAAACAGAAAACAAGAAAATAAAACGAGGCACTGTGCACTGCACAGTGCCCCGAAACCGGCCCAACCAGCCCAACCCCTCTCTCTCCCTCGCGCTGTCGCCCTCTCCATGGCCGAGCGCGCGTGCACCGGCGAGCGCGCGACATCGCGGCAGCCACCGACGCCCGCCGACAACATGGGGATAATGCCGAAGCCGTCCATTCCCCCTGGTCCTCCTCGCTCACTTCTTTCCTTTCCCCTTGCTCTCTCCTCCTTTTTCCCGTCGGCGTCCGACGCGGTCGCCGCCGTGCCTCGCCCATCACCGCGGCCATAGCTGCCACCTCGCTACACCAACTTGTCGAGGAGCTCCGCCATCGCCTACTCCATCGATCGGTGGCCTCAGTTGGAGTGGGGGAGCACCGAAGAGCCGGATCCCTCTCGTCCACATCTCCGGCCGCCGCTGACCATCTTCGTCTCCGGCGCCTTCCTCTGCCGCTACTAATCTGTCGCGGGTTTTCCTTAACCACACGGTGAGCCTCCTCTCCCCTCCTCTTCTCTCTCGAGCTGCCGAGCTCCTCGATAGCGAACTCGATGCCTAGCCGTGCTCCGGCCGCCGTGGTACCTCGCCGTTCGGCCACTTCCGGCCGTCTCCGGGGCCGCGCTTTAGCTTGGTTCGACACCGCACCCCGCGCTGGTTCGAAAGCACGCGCTAGAACTCACCGTAGCCACGCGCTCGATATCCCCCGAAGCTCCTCGCCGGAGCGGCTCAATGCCGGCGTGATTCCGGCCACTACAGCTGTCGTAGCCACCACCAACAGACGCGGCTCCGAGTGGCCGTTCGAATGAGCCCGGGCGAGCGTGAAACGGCCCTCTGTAACCGCTTTCCAGCGATCTCCGGCGAGTTCGCCGCCGCGGGAGGCTCGCCGGAGGTCTCTCCGCCGTCGCCGCCAACGTGGCATGGGCAGGTCCCACCGCTGAGCCACTGACCGCGGGCCCTGGGGCCCCAGTTGACTGGGTTTACCCAGTCAACTGTGCTGACTGGGCAGCCCAACCACTGACATGCGGGCCCCACCGCATTTTAATTAATTAAAAACATTTTTATAATTAAAAGTTAATTAGTTTAGTTAATGAGTCACTGACAGGTGGGGCTTGCTACTAATTAACCCTCTGATTAGTTTTAACTAAAATCTATTTAGTCTCAGAGACTGACATGTGGGTCCCACTTGACCCACATGTCAGGTTTGACTCTGGTCAGCCGCTGTTGACTGCTGATGTCACAGTGACATCATGCTGACATCATAAATCAATTCTGTTAATAAAAATAATTCCAGAAAATCATATAAACTTTGAAAATTCATAACTTTTAAACCGTAGCTCAAATCGAAAAACTTAAAACATGAAAGTTGCTCAGAACGACGAGACGAATCTAATCGTGATGTCTGTTTTGATGCCGGAACCACCTACGTAGGTGAAACCGCAACTTTGAGGCCATATCCGGTAGATGAACAGTGCTTATAAACCGGATAATAAATCCCGTGTTGATCCTAAAATAACTAAAAAGACATAGGTGCATCTTTAGGCAACCCTGCACTGCATCGTAGCATAGCATATCCTGTATTTCATCATTTGCCGTGCATATATATGTTTCTTCCCCCTCTTCTCTCTCGGTAGACCCCGACGTCGACGTAGCTCCCGAGACCGACGCCGCTCAGGAGCCCGACGACACAGTTGACGACCTTGCCCTTGCCGCCGAGCAACCAGGCAAGCACCCCCCTTTTGAGCATTCCGATATCGCCCACTCTCTTCTCTCTTATGCTTGCATTAGAATCTGTTGTTGTTACTGTATCCTATATCTGCCGCATAGCCTGTTTACTTGTAACCCGCTGTTGATACTTACCTGTTATCCTAAACTGTTTAGAATAGGTTGGGTAGAGACCATCAGAGACCCCACTTATCCCGACTGCCCCGCTGGATTCTCAGAAGACCCGATCAACGGGATTGAAGACCAGGCCCTGACACCGCACGTCACTTTCCCCTTAGTTGTCGACACTGCTGGGTTACTATCGAGTGCCGAGGGTGATACCTCGTCAGCACTTCTGATGATAACCTTGTAGGTTAGTTATTCGGTCATGGTAAGCGAGGGTGATTCCTCCTACACCACCCCCGATAACGACATTGTCGTGCAACTGCTCAAGTGTGGACCTCGAGGGTGATGCCTCTTTAGTTCACGTTGATGTTTACGTCAGGTGGGAGTCCACAGAGGGTGATGCGTCGGATTCCTTCTTGATATGATAGCCACATGGATGCCCTTAATTTAATGTTGACACTGCTATTATGGATAAAGACAGGTCGGCCCTGAGAGGTACCCGCGCGAGCTAAATAGTGAGTGATGTGGAATCGGGTGGACCTGGATGGTGCCCGAGTGTTGAAAACGAGGCGTGGCCGGGCATTCCTAGCCCTTGCCGCAAGTCCTCGAGACGGGGCGACGGGGTCACATATTTCATGAGTCTCTGCTCGTTACCGCACTGCCAATACACTAACGGTTTGTATATTTGAACCGAGGGGCCTCTGGCCTGATAGCACTAACCATCACGTGGGCATAGTATGGGCGTTCCGCGCCGTATACTTCAGCCAAAGCTTAATGGACGTCAGCGATTGAGCGGCGCGCGCCGAGTTGGACTGGTTACGCAACTGCGCTTGTATTAAGGGGTTGCTAGGTCTGCTCTCGGCCATGAATGTAACATGCAGGAGTTCCCGGGGCGAAGGCCCAAGACCCCTGGGGGCATAGGTTTGTCCGGCGTGCTGACCTCTCTGTTAAGTGTTTAGTCGGGTTGCGGCGTGTTGCTTAGCCGAGGCCGGGCATGACCCAGAAAAGTGTGTCCGGCCGGAGTTAAGCGAGCATGGTGGGTAAGTTGGTGCACCCCTGTAGGGAAGAACTAATCTATCGATAGCCTGTCGTACGGTAACGGACACTCGGAGTTGTATCCCGATCGGTACAACTAGAACTGGTGACTTGAGATGAAATGGATAGTATGGATCTTGGATTGCTTTCTCGCAGGGAGTCGAGGAAGGATCTCTGGCCGAGGTTGATAACATTACTACTACTTTACTTTATGTTATTCTGCACTCTCCTTATGCTGCAAGACTGATGAAGATGCTGAAGATGCTAGTCTTCGATAGGACTAGGCTTTCCCCCTCTATTCTGATATTTCTGCAGCCCAGTCCACTAAAACAGCCCTCCTTTGAAAATGTTGCATATGTAGTGTAGATCCTTGCTTGATGAGTACTTCGGATGAGTACTCACGTTTGCTTTATTTTCTTTTTCTCCCCATATCCATATGTCGCCGCCAGATGATGGAGCCCCTGAGTTAGCTGCCCCATCGACGACTATGGCAACTACTACTACGCTCCCGGCGAGTACTACTACGAGGAGCCGACAGACAACCAGGAGTAGGATTCGGAGGGTCCTAGGCAGGAGGCCTACACCTTTCGATCATAGTGTTTTATTTTGCCCCGCCTTCCTAAAGGCTTATCTCTATTTCTGTAATATATCTGTACCCAGATATCTGATGCTTCCGCTGACACTTGTATGCCATCGAGCTATGTATTCGAGCCCTCGAGGCCCTGGCTTGTAATATAAAGCTTGTATGACTTTATTTATGTTTTAGAGTTGTGTTGTGATATCTTCAAGTGAGTCCTTAGGCTTGATCGTGTGCATTTGCGTGTATGGTTAGTGCACGATTAAGCCGGGGTCATCACATCATGACGCACGTCCTAGTTCATCTAGTCGACGAGATTGTCGTTTTGGGCCCTGTATTTCTACACAATATGTTTCCCTTTGAGAGGTTCATGGGAGTCCTAAAGAAATATGTCCGTAACCGTGCTAGGCCAAAAGGAAGCATCTCCATGGGCCATCAAACAGAGGATGTCATTGGGTTTTGTGGTGACTTCATTCCTGACCTTAAAAAATTGGTCTCCCTCAATCGCGGTATGAGGGGAGACTGACTGGAAAAGGCACGCTAGGAGGGGACTCAATAATATGTAGGGACGGGCATTCCTGGTCTCAAGCACACTACACAGTTCTACAGAATTCTACCTTGGTGACCCCGTATGTCGATGAACACAAGAACATTCTGCGCTCCAAACACCCGGAGCAGTGTGACGACTGGATTACATGTGAACACATCAGGACTTTCGGCAGTTGGTTGCAAACACGTCTCAGGGCTGACAACACTGTTTCTGATGAGCTGTACTCGTTGGCCAGGGGACCATCTTCGACTGTATTGACTTACAAAGGGTACGAGATAAATGGGAATACATTTTACATGATCGCCCAAGATCAAAAGAGCACCAACCAAAACAGCGGTGTCCGCTTTGATGCAGCAACCAAGAGGGGAAAGGACACATATTATAGTTACATAGTGGACATATGGGAACTTGACTATGGACATGATTTTAAGGTCCCTTTGTTTCAGTGCAAATGGGTCAATCTGTCAGGAGGCAGGGTACAGGTAGACCCACAGTACGGAATGACAACAGTGGATCTGAACAATCTTGGGTACACAGACGAACCATTCGTCCTAGCCAATGATGTGGCGCAGGTTTTCTATGTGAAGGACATGTCTACCAAACCGAGAAAAAGAAAAGATAAGGAAGCGAATACATCATATGATGAGCCAAAGCACCACATAGTTCTTTCAGGAAAAAGAGACATCATGGGATTGGAGGGCAAGACAGACATGTCTGAAGATTTTGAAAAGTTTCATGAAATTCCCGCCTTCAAAGTCAAGGCTGACCCAAGCACCCTGTTAAACGATGAAGATTATCCATGGTTACGGCGCAATAAGCAAAGGACACAAGTGAAGAAAAAGTGAAGACTTTCTCTCCACAACTATTATGATGATGCCTTTGATCTAGAATATCACTGCAGTTACATGTGAAGAAATGAAATGCCTTTTGTAACAGATGAGTTTCCGTCCGAAACCTGATACTTCGAAAGTTATTGTCCATTTTGTACACGAAGTGCATCCAGCTTTTGCCGTAACCCTCTCAACTTTTTAGCACGTGCTATGTGGGTGAAATGATGATACCATGCCAACTTTCAACCTTGTCAGAGTTCATTTGTAGTGTTTTTCAATTTCAGTGTCATTTAGCTAAAAAAAATCAATAAATGCATGAAAAATACCAAATGAAGTCAGAAAGGGTTGAAAATTGATGATGTGGCTTTTAATGGGGCATTTCGAACACACAAAAAGTCTGGAGTTCAAATAAGTTCAAAAAAATGAAATCCCTTTGTAACAGATGAGTTTTCGTCCGAAACCCTGATACTTCGAAAGAGATTGTCCATTTTGTACATGAAGTGCATCCATCTTTTGCCGTAACCCTCTCAACTTTTTAGCACATGCTATGTGGGTGAAATGATGATACCATGCCAACTTTCAACATTTTCAGAGTTCATTTGAAGTGCTTTTCAATTTCAGGGTCATTTAACTCAAAAAAATCAGTAAATGCGTGAAAAATTCCTATTGAAGTCAGAAAGGGTTGAAAATGATTGATGTGGCTTTGAATGGTGCATTTTGACACACAAAAAGTTGGAGTTCAAATAAGTTCAAAAAAATGAAATCCCTTTGTAAAAGATGAGTTTCCGTCCGAAACCTGATACTTCGAAAGAGATAGTCCATTTTGTACATGAAGTGCATCCAGCTCTTGCATAACCTCTCAACTTTTTAGCACATGCTATGTGGGGGAAATGATGATACCATGCCAACTTTCAACCTTTTCAGAGTTCATTTGAAGTGCTTTTCAATTTTAGGGTTCATTAGCTATAAAAAAATCAGTAATTGCATGAAAAATACCAATGAAGTCAGAAAAGGTTGAAATTGATTGATGTGGCTTTGAATGGTGCATTTGAACACACAAAAAGTCTGAGTTCAAATAAGTTCAACAAAATGAAATCCCTTTATAACAGATGAGTTTTCGTCCGAAACCTGATACTCGAAAGGGATTGTCCATTTTGTCACGAAGTGCATCCAGCTTTTGCCGTAACCCTCTCAACTTTTTAGCACGCTAGTGTGGGTCAAATGATGATACCATGCCCACTTTCAACCTTTTCAGAGTTCATTTGAAGTGCTTTTCAATTTAGGGTCATTTAGCTCAAAAAACATAAATGATGAAAGTGAAAAATACCAATGAAGTCAGAAAAGGTTGAAAATTGATGATGTGGCTTTGAATGGTGCATTTTGAACACACAAAAAGTCTGGAGTTCAAATAAGTTCAATAAAATGAAATCCCTTTGTAACAGATGAGTTTTTCGTCGAAACCCTGATACTTCGAAGAGATTGTCCATTTTGTACACGAAGTCATCCAGTTTTTGCGTAACCGTCTCAACTTTTTAGCACATGCTATGTGGGTGAAATGATGATACCATGCCAACTTTCAACCTTTTTAGAGTTCATTTGAAGTGCTTTTCAATTTCAGGGTCATTTAGCTCAAAAAAATCAGTAAATGCATGAAAAATACCAAATGAAGTCAGAAAAGGTTGAAAATTGATGATGTGGCTTTGAATGGTGCATTTTGAACACAAAAAAAGTCTGGAGTTCAAATAAGTTCAAAAAAATGAAATCCCTTTTGTAACAGATGAGTTTTCTTCCGAAACCCTGATACTTCAAAAGAGATTGTCCATTTTGTACACGAAGTGCATCCAGTTTTTGCCGTAAGCCTCTCAACTTTTTAGCACATGCTATGTGGGTGAAATGATGATACCATGCCAACTTTCAACCTTTTCAGAGTTCATTTGTAGTGCTTTTCAATTTCAGGGTCTTTTAGCTCAAAGAATGAACTAATAGCAAAAAGAATGATCTAATACCAAAAAGGATGAACTAAAAATAATCAATTAAAATATTCTGTTATGATCAACTAAAATAAACTCCCATATGTCGCGCCAGATGATGGAGCCCTGAGTTAGCTGCCCCATCGACGACTATGGCAACTACTACTACGCTCCCGGCGAGTACTACTACGAGGAGCCGACAGACAACCAGGAGTAGGATTCGGAGGGTCTAGGCAGGAGGCCACACCTTTCGATCATAGTGTTTTATTTGCCCGCCTTCCTAAAGGCTTCTCTATTTCTGTAATATATCTGTACCCAGATATCTGATGCTTCCGCTGACTTGTATGCCATCGAGCTATGTATTCGAGCCCTCGAGGCCCTGGCTGAATATAAAGCTTGTATGACTTTATTTATGTTTTAGAGTTGTGTTGTGATATCTTCAAGTGAGTCCTTAGGCTTGATCGTGTGCATTTGCGTGTATGGTTAGTGCAGATTAAGCGGGGTCTACATCATGACGCACGTCCTAGTTCATCTAGTCGACGAGATTGTCGTTTTGGGCCCTGTATTTCTACACAATATGTTTCCCTTTGAGAGGTTCATGGGAGTCCTAAAGAAATATGTCGTAACCGTGCTAGGCCAAAAGGAACATCTCCATGGGCCATCAAACAGAGGATGTCATTGGGTTTTGTGGTGACTTCATTCCTGACCTTAAAAAATTGGTCTCCCTCAATCGCGGTATGAGGGGAGACTGACTGGAAAAGGCACGCTAGGAGGGGACTCAATAATATGTAGGGACGGGCATTCCTGGTCTCAAGCACACTACACAGTTCTACGAATTCTACCTTGGGTGACCCCGTATGTCGATGAACACAAGAACATTCTGCGCTCCAAACACCCGGAGCAGTGTGACGACTGGATTACATGTGAACACATCAGGACTTTCGGCAGTTGGTTGCAAACACGTCTCAGGGCTGACACACACTGTTTCTGATGAGCTGTACTCGTTGGCCAGGGGACCATCTTCGAATGTATTGACTTACAAAGGGTACGAGATAAATGGGAATACATTTTACATGATCGCCCAAGATCAAAAGAGCACCAACCAAAACAGCGGTGTCCGCTTTGATGCAGCAACCAAGAGGGGAAAGGACACATATATAGTACATAGTGGACATATGGGAACTGACTGCCACTACAGCTGTCGTAGCCACCACCAACAGACGCGGCTCCGAGTGGCCGTTCGAATGAGCCGGGAGCGTGAAACGGCCTCTGTAACCGCTTTCCAGCGATCTCCGGCGAGTTCGCCGCCGCGGGAGGCTCGCCGAGGTTCTCTCGCCGTCGCCGCCCACGTGGCATGGGCAGGTCCCACCGCTGAGCCACTGACGCGGGCCCTGGGCCCCAGTTGACTGGGTTTACCCAGTCAACTGTGCTGACTGGGCAGCAACCACTGACATGCGGGCCCCACCGCATTTTAATTAATTAAAAACATTTTTAATTAAAAGTTAATTAGTTTAGTTAAGAGTCACTGACAGGTGGGGCTTGCTACTAATTAACCCTCTGATTAGTTTTAACTAAAATCTATTAGTCTCAGAGACTGACAGTGGGTCCCACTTGACCACATGTCAGGTTTGACTCTGGTCAGCCGCTGTTGACTGCTGATGTCACAGTGAATCATGCTGACATCATAAATCAATTTGTTAATAAAAATATTCCAGAAAATCATATAAACTTTGAAAATTCATAACTTTTAAACCGTAGCTCAAATCGAAAAACTAAAACAATGAAAGTTGCTCAGAACGACGAGACGAATCTAATCGTGATGTCTGTTTTGATGCCGGAACCACCTACGTAGGTGAAACCGCAACTTTGAGGCCATATCCGGTAGATGAACAGTGCTTATAAACCGGATAATAAATCCCGTGTTGATCCTAAAATAACTAAAAAGACATAGGTGCATCTTAGGCAACCCTGCACTGCATCGTAGCATAGCCTATCCTGTATTTCATCATTTGCCGTGCATATATGTGTTCTTCCCCCTCTTCTCTCTGGTAGACCCCGAGTCGACGTAGCTCCGAGACCGACGCCGCTCAGGAGCCCGACGACACAGTTGACGACTTGCCCTTGCCGCCGAGCAACCAGGCAAGCACCCCCCTTTTGAGCATTCCGATATCGCCCACTCTCTTCTCTTATGCTTGCATTAGAAATGTTGTTGTTACGTATCCTATATCTGCCGCATAGCCTGTTTACTTGTAACCCGCTGTTGATACTTACCGTTATCCTAAACTTTTAGAATAGGTTGGGTAGAGACCATCAGAGACCCCACTTATCCGACTGCCCCGCTGGATTCTCAGAAGACCCGATCAACGGGATTGAAGACCAGGCCCTGACACCGCACGTCACTTCCCCTTAGTTGTCGACACTGCTGGGTTACTATCGAGTGCCGAGGGTGATACCTCGTCAGCACTTCTGATGATAACCTTGTAGGTTAGTTATTCGGTCATGGTAAGCGAGGGTGATTCCTCCTACACCACCCCGATAACGACATTGTCGTGCAACTGCTCAAGTGTGGACCTCGAGGGTGATGCCTCTTTAGTTCACGTTGATGTTTAGTCGGTGGGGATCCACAGAGGGTGATGCGTCGGATTCTCTTGATATGATAGCCACATGGATGCCCTTAATTTAATGTTGACACTGCTATTATGGATAAAGACAGGTCGGCCCTGAGAGGTACCCGCGCGAGCTAAATAGTGAGAGTGTGGAATGGGTGGACCTGGATGGTGCCCGAGTGTTGAAAACGAGGCGTGGCCGGGCATTCCTAGCCCTTGCCGCAAGTCCTCGAGACGGGGCGACGGGGGTCACATATTTCATGAGTCTCTGCTCGTTACCGCAATGCCAATACACTAACGGTTTGTATATTTGAACCGAGGGGCCTCTGGCCTGATAGCACTAACCATCACGTGGGCATAGTATGGGCGTTCCGCGCCGTATACTTCAGCCAAAGCTTAATGGACGTCAGCGATTGAGCGGCGCGCGCCGAGTTGGACTGGTTACGCAACTGCGCTTGTATTAAGGGTTGCTAGGTCTGCTCTCGGCCATGAATGTAACATGCAGGAGTTCCCGGGGCGAAGGCCCAAACCCCTGGGGGCATAGGTTTGTCCGGCGTGCTGACCTCTTGTTAAGTGTTTAGTCGGGTTGCGGCGTGTGCTTGCCGAGGCCGGCATGACCCAGAAAAGTGTGTCCGGCCGGAGTTAAGCGAGCATGGTGGGTAAGTTGGTGCAACCCTGTAGGGAAGAAATAATCTATCGATAGCTGTCGTACGGTAACGGACACTCGGAGTTGTATCCCGATCGGTACAACTAGAACTGGTGACTTGAGATGAAATGGATAGTATGGATTTGGATTGCTTTCTCGCAGGGAGTCGAGGAAGGATCTCTGGCCGAGGTTGATAACATTACTACTACTTTACTTTATGTTATTCGCACTCTCCTTATGCTGCAAGACTGATGAAGATGCTGAAGATGCTAGTCTTCGATAGGACTAGGCTTTCCCCCTCTATCTGATATTTCTGCAGCCCAGTCCATAAAACAGCCCTCCTTTGAAAAAGTTGCATATGTAGTGTAGATCCTTGCTTGATGAGTACTTCGGAGAGTACTCACGTTTGCTTTATTTTCTTTTTCTCCCCATATCCATATGTCGCGCCAGATGATGGAGCCCTGAGTTAGCTGCCCCATCGACGACTATGGCAACTACTACTACGCTCCCGGCGAGTACTACTACGAGGAGCCGACAGACAACCAGGAGTAGGATTCGGAGGGTCTAGGCAGGAGGCCACACCTTTCGATCATAGTGTTTTATTTTGCCCCGCCTTCCTAAAGGCTTCTCTATTTCTGTAATATATCTGTACCCAGATATCTGATGCTTCCGCTGAACTTGTATGCCATCGAGCTATGTATTCGAGCCCTCGAGGCCCTGGCTGTAATATAAAGCTTGTATGACTTTATTTATGTTTTAGAGTTGTGTTGTGATATCTTCAAGTGAGTCCTTAGGCTTGATCGTGTGCATTTGCGTGTATGGTTAGTGCAAGATTAAGCCGGGGTCTCACATCATGACGCACGTCTAGTTCATCTAGTCGACGAGATTGTCGTTTTGGGCCCTGTATTTCACACAATATGTTTCCCTTTGAGAGGTTCATGGGAGTCCTAAAGAAATATGTCGTAACCGTGCTAGGCCAAAAGGAAGCATCTCCATGGGCCATCAAACAGAGGATGTCATTGGGTTTTGTGGTGACTTCATTCCTGACCTTAAAAAATTGGTCTCCCTCAATCGCGGTATGAGGGGGACTGACTGGAAAAGGCACGCTAGGAGGGGACTCAATAATATGTAGGGACGGGCATTCCTGGTCTCAAGCACACTACACAGTTCTACGAATTCTACCTTGGGGACCCCGTATGTCGATGAACACAAGAACATTCTGCGCTCCAAACACCCGGAGCAGTGTGACGACTGGATTACATGTGAACACATCAGGACTTCGGCAGTTGGTTGCAAACACGTCTCAGGGCTGACACACAAGTTTCTGATGAGCTGTACTCGTTGGCCAGGGGACCATCTTCGAATGTATTGACTTACAAAGGGTACGAGATAAATGGGAATACATTTTACATGATCGCCCAAGATCAAAAGAGCACCAACCAAAACAGCGGGGTCCGCTTTGATGCAGCAACCAAGAGGGGAAAGGACACATATTATAGTACATAGTGGACATATGGGAACTTGACTATGGACATGATTTTAAGGTCCCTTTGTTTCAGTGCAAATGGGTCAATCTGTCAGGAGGCAGGGTACAGGTAGACCCACAGTACGGAATGACAACAGTGGATCGAACAATCTTGGGTACACAGACGAACCATTCGTCCTAGCCAATGATGTGGCGCAGGTTTTCTATGTGAAGGACATGTCTACCCAACCGAGAGAAAAGAAAAGATAAGGAAGCGAATACATCATATGATGAGCCAAAGCACCACATAGTTCTTTCAGGAAAAAAGAGATCATGGGATTGGGAGGCAAGACAGACATGTCTGAAGATTTGAAAAGTTTCATGAAATTCCCGCCTTCAAAGTCAAGGCTGACCCAAGCACCCTGTTAAACGATGAAGATTATCCATGGTTACGGCGCAATAAGCAAAGGACACAAGTGAAGAAAAAGTGAAGACTTTCTCTCCACAAAATATTATGATGATGCCTTTGATCTAGAATTCACTGCAGTTACATGTGAAGAAATGAAATGCCTTTTGTAAAAAATGAGTTTCCGTCCGAAACCTGATACTTCGAAAGTTATTGTCCATTTTGTACACGAAGTGCATCCAGCTTTTGCCGTAACCCTCTCAACTTTTTAGCACAGTGCTATGTGGGTGAAATGATGATACCATGCCAACTTCAACCTTGTCAGAGTTCATTGTAGTGTTTTCAATTTCAGTGTCATTTAGCTAAAAAAAATCAAAAATGCATGAAAAATAACAAATGAAGTCAGGAAGGGTTGAAAATTGATGAGTGGCTTTTAATGGGGCATTTCGAACACACAAAAAGTCTGGAGTTCAAATAAGTTCAAAAAAATGAAATCCCTTTGAACAGATGAGTTTTCGTCCGAAACCCTGATACTTCGAAAGAGGTGTCCATTTTGTACTGAAGTGCATCCATCTTTTGCCGTAACCCTCCAACTTTTTAGCACATGCTATGTGGGTGAAATGATGATACCATGCCAACTTTCAACATTTTCAGAGTTCATTTGAAGTGCTTTTCAATTTCAGGGTCATTTAACTCAAAAAAATCAGTAAATGCGTGAAAAATTCCTATTGAAGTCAGAAAGGGTTGAAAATTGATGATGTGGCTTTGAATGGTGCATTTTGAACACACAAAAAGTCTGGAGTTAAAATAAGTTCAATAAAATGAAATCCCTTTGTAACAGATGAGTTTCCGTCCGAAACCCTGATACTTCGAAAGAGATAGTCCATTTTGTACATGAAGTGCATCCAGCTCTTGCCATAACCCTCTCAACTTTTTAGCACATGCTATGTGGGTGAAATGATGATACCATGCCAACTTTCAACCTTTTCAGAGTTCATTTGAAGTGCTTTTCAATTTTAGGGTCATTTAGCTATAAAAAAATCAGTAATTGCATGAAAAATACCAAATGAAGTCAGAAAAGGTTGATAATTGATGATGTGGCTTTGAATGGTGCATTTTGAACACACAAAAAGTCTAGAGTTCAAATAAGTTCAACAAAATGAAATCCCTTTATAACAGATGAGTTTTCGTCCGAAACCTTGATACTTCGAAAGGGATTGTCCATTTTGTACACGAAGTGCATCCAGCTTTTGCCGTAACCCTCTCAACTTTTTAGCACATGCTATGTGGGTCAAATGATGATACCATGCCCACTTTCAACCTTTTCAGAGTTCATTTGAAGTGCTTTTCAATTTCAGGGTCATTTAGCTCAAAAAAAATAGTAATGATGTAAAGTGAAAAATACCAAGTGAAGTCAGAAAAGGTTGAAAATTGATGATGTGGCTTTGAATGGTGCATTTTGAACACACAAAAAGTTGGAGTTCAAATAAGTTCAATAAAATGAAATCCCTTTGTAACAGATGAGTTTTTCGTGCGAAACCCTGATACTTCGAAGAGATTGTCCATTTTGTACACGAAGTATCCAGTTTTTGCGTAACCGTCTCAACTTTTTAGCACATGCTATGTGGGTGAAATGATGATACCATGCCAACTTTCAACCTTTTAGAGTTCATTTGAAGTGCTTTTCAATTTCAGGGTCATTTAGCTCAAAAAATCATAGTAAATGCATGAAAA
The DNA here is from genome assembly GCA_011799875.1 of Thinopyrum elongatum. Taxonomy (NCBI): domain Eukaryota; kingdom Viridiplantae; phylum Streptophyta; class Magnoliopsida; order Poales; family Poaceae; genus Thinopyrum; species Thinopyrum elongatum. Next base: position 31,805,941 of record CM022302.1, on the reverse strand, counting down.
ATACCAAATGAAGTCAGAAAAGGTTGAAAATTGATGATGTGGCTTTGAATGGTGCATTTGAACACAAAAAAAGTGGAGTTCAAATAAGTTCAAAAAAATGAAATCCCTTTGTAACAGATGAGTTTTCTTCCGAAACCCTGATACTTCAAAAGAGATTGTCCATTTTGTACACGAAGTGCATCCAGTTTTTGCCGTAAGCCTCTCAACTTTTTAGCACATGCTATGTGGGTGAAATGATGATACCATGCCAACTTTCAACCTTTTCAGAGTTCATTTGTAGTGCTTTTCAATTTCAGGGTCTTTTAGCTCAAAGAATGAACTAATAGCAAAAAGAATGATCTAATACCAAAAAGGATGAACTAAAAATAATCAATTAAAATATTCTGTTATGATCAACTAAAATAAACTATAATATTCTTCAATAGCAAAAGGAATCAACTAAAAAGCTTTTATAAAACTCTAATAGCAAAAGAAATCAACTAAAAAGCTTTTATAAACCTCTAGTATTTTTGAAACTAAAACTATATAAAATTTATGCAACTAAAATTATCAAAGTATTTTCTGTTCAAAACATTAATAGCAAAAAGAATTTTCATAAAGAAATTTTTTGTTAGAAACTTTAATAGCAAACTGAAATAACAAAATCTGTTTTTGATTAAAATAAACATTTAAATAACCTAAAAATTACCAAATTGAATATAATGATAAAACACAGAAATATTAAATAGCAGGAAAAAGAATCACTCAAAAATCTATTTTTATAGTAAAGTTATTCACAAACTAGTGATTCATAGAAATTTAAAAGAATTCAAATTTAAACTATTCAAATTTGAAAACTAATGGCACTAACAGAAAGTTTATAATTTTTGTGACCTAAAAGCAAAAAGAATCACTGAAAAATTGTAAGTATTTAGTTAGTACAAAAAAAAGCATCAAAGAAAACAAAAAAACTAGAATTTTTTTTAAAAAATGCAACCTACTGGGCCACCACAACCTGAATACGACTAGAAACCCATTGGGCCAGGATTCAGGCCCGCAGCAGGCCCAGAAGGCCCACAGGTAGAGGAGTGTGCGATTAGGCCCGTAAGCCTGCAGTTGAGAGGAGCTCGAGAGGGTCAGCGCAGCAGCGCTTATAAACAACTCTCGAGCCCTCTCAGCTAGCGAGGTGGGACTAAACTTTTGGCCCCGGGCAGCAGCACAAGGTCATTGGTCCCGGTTCATACCAGCAACCGGGACCAATGCCCACCTTTGGTCCCGGTTCGTGGCACCAACCAGGACCAATGCCAATCTTTGGTCCCGGTTCGTGCCACCAACCGGGACCAAAGGTCTCTGCTTCCCGCTCTTTGGGCTGCTGAAAAGAGACCTTTGGTCCCGGTTCGTGGCACGAGCCGGGACCAAAGGGGGGCATTGGTCCCGGTTGGTGCCATGAACCGGCACCAAAGGGTTGGGTATATAACCAACACTTGTGAAAATTTTCATTTTCATCTCGCAGTTGCCGCCCCCGACGATGCCGACATCGTCGACGCCGCCAGGCTGCCCCGACGCCGTCGCCGTCGCCCGTGCCCCTGCCCCGCCCCCGAACCCACGCCGACGCCGTCCGCCGCCCACGCCGTCGCCGTCCGCCGCCCCTGAGCGCGCCTGGCCGTGCCCCAGCCCGCCCCCACCGTCGTTGTCGTCGGCGCCCCTGAGCACGCCCGGCCACGCCCCTGCCACAGTCGCCATCGCCGACGCCCTCGCCGCCCCCGTTGTCGCCCTTGCCGGCCGCCCCCGCTGTGAGCCGCCGCCGCCTTTTTTTTTTCATTTTTTATATGATGTTTTTTTGTTCATATATATATATATAATGTATAGATGTATGTGTGTGGCTATATGTATGTATGGATGTTCATATATATATGTATTAATTTTTTTGTTCATAGCATTTTTTTGTTCATATATGTATTTTTTTGTTCATATGTGTATTAATTTTTTTTGTTCATAGCATTTTTTTGTTCATATATGTATTTTTTTTCATAGCATTTTTTCCATGTATATATGTATGTGGCTATGTATGTATAGATGGATATCATTTTTTTCCATGTATGTATGTCGTTGTCGATATACCCCCTCTCCGATAACTTCGACATGAGGGGGGGGGGGGTCGATATACCCCCTCCCCGATAACATTTTTTTTCTAAGTTACTAAGGTAAAATGTTCACCCCCCTCTCGATATACCGGGCGACCAACTCTCGAGGACACCCAAACCCTAGAAAAAAAGCGTTGTCGATCTCCTACCCCCTCCCGCCCCCACCCGACAAACTCTCGAGGCCACCCAAACCACTAGAAGAAAACTCTGGTAACTTCGACATGAGGGGGGACATCAATCAACCCCCTCTCGCCCGAACAAGTCTATGTATCATTTTATATCGCGGTGGACATATATCAAAGTTTGATCATATGTCAAAGTTTGAATTTTGACATATGCAACATTTGATCATATATCCAAGTTTGATCATATGTCAAAGTTTGAATTTTGACATATGCAACATTTGATCATATGTCAAAGTTTGATCATATGTCAAAGTTTGAATTTTGACATATGCACCAATATTTGATCATATGTCAAAGTTTGACTTTTGCCATAGATTTATCAAGAATGCCCCCATTATGGATCTGCACAAGTTGATCCAATTTTTTTCTGATCTCATCTATATATATATTCTTCTATATGTCACGTTGTCTGTCAAAGTATTGAAGAAATCCATGGCTTCATCATTAGCCGGAAGTAACAGGCGTATGATGCTACGAAGCTCTTCAAAGTTGTTTTGGAACAGAGTTCCGGATAGAATAATTCGCTTTTTGGTACGAATTTCAGCAAAGGCCTTCCAAATAGCGATATTCGGAAGGCTCTTGCTGAACTTCGTACCAAAAAACTAATTATCCTATCCGGGACTCCGTTCCAAAACAATTTTGGAGAGCTTCATACCATTATGCGCCTGTTACTTTCGGCTAATGATGAAGCCATGGTTTTCTTGAATCTTTTGACACTGACAACGTGACATATAGAAGGGTAGATGAGATCAGGAAAAATATGGACCATTTTCTGCACATCCAGAATGGCGCCATTTTGTTAAATCCGTTGTTTGACATTCATGAGAGAGGCGGTCCAGACGTCGGACATTCATGAGAGAACTCCGGTAACTCTTCAACATGAGGGGGGACGTCGATCAACCCCCTCTCGCCCGACCAAACCCTAGAAGCGTTGAGGCCACCCAAATTTACCAAGTTAAAAGAGCGTTGTCGAGGCCACCCCAAACCCTAGAAGCGTTGTCGAGGCCACCCCAAACCGTAGAAGCGTCGAGGCCACTAATTAATATTCCTTGTTGTGATTAGCTAGCTAGGTCTATGTTTGCCACTAATATATCCATCTCTCATGTTTGTACATTAATTGCCATGTTGTAATATTTGCAGAAACTATGGATCAAAGAGACTTAGAACAAGAAGAGTTGTTGGGGGACATAATCCGCGACGGACGTGATGTCTTGTCGTTTCTCAACGACACCGATGGTCTCAAAGGAGAGGATGAAGGCTCCGGTGATCGAACAATGGAGGAGGAAAGACATGATCATGATGTCTCCGGTGACCGAATGCCGGTGGAAGAAGGAGACCGTGATGACGGCTCCGGTGACCGAACGGAGGAGGGAGCTGTTGCAAAGTCCGGTGAGGTATATATATTAATTAAGCCTGTGCTGAATAGCTAATTGATGCATTAATTGTTTGGATGTACATTTATTAACTCTTCTTTCTTCTTTTATAGCCCTCCGGATCGAGCTGAACTTCGGTAACGAGACGAGGCCCGAAGTAAAGGTTGCGCCAGTATGAAAAGTTCACGATCATAGCAATCGCGGACGATGGCCAACCGATTGAACCCAGGCGGACCAAGGAAGCATTTTCTGCTCAGTGCAGAGCTATTGTTAGGGACAGCATCCCGATCAGCATCCAGCTATGGAATAAGCCTAAGAACGAAGACCCTCAAGTTTCTTATGTCACCGACAGACAGAAAGATGATCTTTGGACCTCGCTGAAGGCAAATTTCACCCTACTGCCAGAGGAGGATCCGAATAAGCCAGTTATAGAGCCACTGGTCAAGGCATGTGCTCTTAAGAAGATGGCAGATCTATTCAGGAGGTGGAAGAATGAGTTGAAATCAATGTTTGTTGACGAAGGGAAGACTCCAGAATTCACCGGCCAATTTGAGAAGATAAGAGATCACTGGCCCGCATTTGTGGCCTACAAGACATCAGACAAGAGTAAGAAAATGTCAGAGATAAACAAGATAAATGCTGCAAAGAAGCTATACCACCATCGCACGGGGTTAGGCGGCTACCTCAAAGCCCGGCCGTTGTGGGACAAAGCTGAGAATGACCTGATTGCTAAAGGCACTACTAGAAAAAAGGCTGTTAGTGGCACACCAGTTTTTGCTATTAATGGCGCACTATAGGTGCGCCACTATTAACACGCCACTAGTAACAAATAGTAATGGCGCACCTCTGGTGTGCCATTAGTATCCCAGATAATAGTGGTGCACCACATAGTGCGCCATTACTATGTCCAACAGTGCGCCATTACTATGCCTCCTAGGGGGCCATATTTACCTTCACGTATGCCCCCAAGTGCGCCATTACTATGCCCCATAATGCGCCACTGGTATTTAGCCTTGGTGCGCCACTAATGCTCAATATGGTGCGCCACAACTGGGGGTCATATTTGCCTTCACCTATGCCCCAAGTGCGCCATTACTATGCCCGATAATGCGCCACTGGTATTTATCTTGGTGCGCCACTAATTCTCAATATGGTGCACCACTACTATGAATATTAGGAATTATTATTTTTTGCTTTTCTGGTATTTGCACAGGTTACAAAATACGTTACAGCACAGAATATAAACGTCACACAATAGAATTCATCATATTAGTCTCCAAATTCGAAATAGCGAATAAAGTTCAAACATTAGCCAAGTTTAGGTCTCGAGACATTAGCAAAGTTCATCATATTAGCCGAGTTTGTCGTCACATTACAAAGTCGATATCGATCATCTAAACTACCATCACATAGAAGAGAGCTGCGGTCACGATGAGCATCATCGCGATGAAACTGGTTTTCATCCGGTTCCTCCTCCGCTCCATCCTCTCTCCCGCTAGATAGCGCGCGTATCTAGCTTCCGCCTCCGCCCTAGTGGTGTACCCTTTGTAACTATTACCGCTGAAATGGTGAACCTGTCTCTGACACTCCTCCCAGTCGTCGTAGACTCCGGGAACCTTACCCTTATACACGACACACGACGGCATCTCTATGCACTAGACAAACAAAACATTAGTAGCAATTCACAGATAATATATAAGCAATATATAAGTATGCAACAAAAGGATCGGAAGAGAAAAGCAACACATTAATAGCACGATTCATGGTCCTACTAATAAATAGCATCGATTACATATAAGTTGAACGACTGTCCAAACTAAAGAGACATACAAGTTCATTAAAGTTTAATTACAACATGAGCTAATCGATATTTCAGAACTACATAGCATCAATACTTTCGACTCGACTAAGGGACCGGAGCATGGATGAAGCCGCCGTCTTTCGTGATGGTCATGAATGTGCGGTCGTTGTCAGCCTGCATTTGTAGCGTTGTATCTATTTCACTGTTGGACGGTTGATATTTGAGGTAGAACTGCCCCGAGGTACGAAGGACATCTTGATAGATGATTTCCGCAAACTTCGACTGGATGCGAAAGAATTCTTGTCTGATGTCCTCGTCCTGGATTGCCGACAAGCGTGCGGCCCAATCTTTGAGATTATTTGGTAGCATAAGGTGATTATGGTCCCGTACGGTCGCCCGCATGTGATGGAGGGCGTAGTAGGCATCCTTCTGACTGCCAGGCGGCTGCTTGATGCAGGGGAACGTCGTTACGTGGGTGAACACGTGCTTGCCGTAGCTACAAATTGGCCTCCTGAAGGTGCCTCCAGATTTGGCATAGCCGGGGAGAGCATCATCAAGAACTTTCTTCATATTTGTGTAGTCATTCTTCGACTGACGGTCCGAGTCGAAATACGTGGCCATGGAATATTTCGGGCTTAAGAGGATGAGTGTGCAATGTGTGTCACTGCACAAAACACGGAATGTTAGAAAAAAAAGAACGATCGAAATCTAAGAAATCATATATTACGGGGCGGTGAGGGGATGACTTACTCGGAAAAGTAAGGCACGAGGAAGTTATCCTTATCTGAGTTCGCCAGAATGACGCCTTCGAGGTATGAACTCGCGACTTGCCGGTCCCCAGCGCTGCCCAAGATCTTGGCACGCATGTAGAAGGGGTCGACTATCACGATGTCTGGGGTCTTGTCTCTAATGATCCGCATCTCCATACTGAGCGAAAATAGCCGAATGAAGGTGTAGTGCAGCGGATGAAGGTTAAACATAGCGAAGATGTCATCAAACCGCAGGACGATCATACGCCCGATGGTGCTATCGACAAAGCCCTTGCCCTCTGGCACCTTGGCCACGAAAACCGGGTATGCCACATCATTCTCGGAGAGACGCCGCTTCTCCATAGAAAGAACACTGTCATGCAGACTCCGCATAGCACCGGTTGCAGCATTGAGCAGATTAGTCGGTAGCATCGGCCTACTCGCCACATGCACCCTCCTCGAGATATCCTTAGGTATTGGTGGCCTGTCCTGAGCATGGATCGTACTCGGTGCCGGCTTGCTCGCACCCTTGTTATTTTTTCTTTTTCATCCCTTCTGCTTCTTCTGCTGTAATGGGATCGAGTTCTGCTCAGAGACCACCTTCTTGAGTGTGTTAGGGCTGATAATATTTCGCACCTCGGCTATTTGAGTCTCGGTGAAGGCGGCAGCTGGAGGCGTCTCCTGAGAACTGAATGCCAGACGATGCCTGTTGCAATTGGGTTTCTCTGTGGTACCAGCTAGATCGCGATCGTCTTTTGCAGGGTTGGGTTCTTGAGAAGGAGGCCCCAAGAATTCGTCACCGTACCCATGTTCGTTGAAGTACTTATCGACGTTGGAAAATGTACCATCGTCGTCGTCCGGATCCTGTGCCATATGCATGTCCGGATCAGCTGACGGCGGTAGCATTGCGGCGGTCTTGCCATGGCTTGGCGCCGGCACGACTGGCGGTGTTGTCTGTGGGGTGGTGTCCCCCGCCCCCAAACGAATCTGGCTCTTCGGCCAAAGCATGGACCTGCTTAAGCAGGCGTTGAGGGTCATCACATCATCTTCGTCGGCCCCAGGGGGTCGAAACGGAGGTAACAAGTCATCGCAGCCCCGCAGCACCTGAACCAGTTGAACCCTATACACGGTGGGTGGCATCGGATTACCGTGGAACACGCGGTTGCCCGGTTGAACGATTTTGGCCTTGGCGACATCGATCAACTCGCCATCCACAAAGTGCAGGAGAGTGCATGGAACGTCGACGGCGCCCTGCGAATACATGTAGGGCGTCAAGGACGCCCAGTCAAAGGCAAGGAGATGAAGTCATCGGCCGAGGCTTAGTTACTGTGATGGCGTCGAGCTCGGCTAATGTCGAGGCACCGCCAACGGCCGGCGTGCAAGTGACGGAGGGGCCGCTTGCTGCCGAGGTGCCGGCCGGCGTATTCTTCCCACACGCGGGTGCATTAAGCTCCAATGCCGGCGCCGACGCCGGAGACACCAATGCCGCCTCCGCCGGAGACACCAATGCCGGCGCGTTGTGCGAGTTGCTGCCCGTGAAGCTGGGAATCGGGGGCGGCCCCTGTTGGCCACCCGCAATCCACGCCTGCAGCCCCTCAAGCAAGGTAGGCATAATGGCGGTGATCGTCGCTCCCAGTTGGTCTCACACTTGCTCTTGGACTATCTCCGGAATCCGTGCCACTTGTGCCTTGAGTTCTTTAACCTCGCGCTCCTGGCTTTCCGAGCTGGTCTTTTTCTCCTTTTGCCCAGCCTTATAGTATTCCGACCATTTCGTGGACAAGCCTTTGCCGGCCACACGACTAGCTGACGACGGCTTACTGAACTTATCCTTGTGTTTCATTACGTTCAACGCCCTATTTAAAGTGGTGTCCCAAGGGGCAGACGGGGAGCTCTGAGACCCCGCGCTACTGCTTTTAGTTTCCTGCGGAAGGAACGTGAACCATTTAGAAATTTGGCTTCATTAATTAGAATGCAACCATATGGAGCTAATTACGCGGGGGTGTATTCCTTACCAGAACAAGCTCAAGCGCATTCACCTTCGGATCCGTGGTAAGCTCCTTTGTTACCGGGTCCACCTTGTACCGGGCCCTGACATAGTTCCTGGTCTGCTTTTCATGGTATTTATCAAAGAGGGGCAGTAGGCCTTGCTCGGCACGCTCCGCGTCCTCCTTGTCCCATATAGGTTCCGCCACTCTGTAACCGCCGGGACCGAGTATGTGGACCCCTAAGTTCAAGTCCCGCATATCTTTCCCCCACTGACTTGATTCCGTGGATACGTTGCTCTCGCACTTGATCTTGAACTCCAGGTAGTCAGCTTCGCTGATCGAAGGATTTGTCTCCTTGATCTTCTCATAACTATCACCACTTAGAATCCTTCTCTTCACCACGGCTCTCCAAGTAGCCAGGGCCGTGCTCATCTTTGTGAGGGTGGCACTGTTCACTTTATTCCCTGAGAGGCGTGTGTTCTCGAAGTCAGCGGGTAACTTGTATCGTTCGTGCAGCTTCGTGAAGAGGAGGTTGCGCAAATTCCCTTGGTCACGATGCCTTAGGTTCTCGGTGTTGATCGAGACGGTGCTCCGGAGAATGCACCCGAGTTGTCCCGCGTACCCACTGACTAATTCTTTGGGCGCCGTTGGATGCCCACTGGAGGACACTTCAGTAAATTCCTCTTTGACGGTGCCGAGCACGTTCGGGCGCCGGTCCTTCCATTGCCTCTTCGGTTGGCTGCCATCTGTGCGTGCGCTGCCATCATCAGTGGTGGCATCCCCGGCGGCACCATCAGTTGTGTCATCCCTGACGCCACTAGGGGTTGTGTAGTCGGGATCGGTGTCTTCAGCGGCGTCCTCATAGTGGTGAGGTTCTTCCTCCATCTCCTGGGACAGCTCCCAGAATGACTTGCTCGAACCGCCGGCCTCATCGTTGTCGGCCATGTTCGCTCTAAATAGGAAAAAAGGCTAGAATGATTAATTGTAAGATGGTGGCGAAAGCATTTTGCCACGTACGCAAGTGAGGACGCCTAGGTGTTCATCACATTGCTGAGCCAGCAGTGGCTGGGTAATAACAAGGTCGAAACCAGGGGCCATGTACTAGTTAAACTAAGCAAAAACTGTGTTTGTATTCAGACGTCGACATGAATCGGGCACCTTCTAGGTCAAGAAAATTGGGCATGACCTTTGCTAATTTTCTTGACCTAGGAGTGCCCCATTCTCAACTGAAACGGAAATTAATCAACATTTCAGGAGAAAGGGGTAACTATTTATCTTTGATCTACTGTCAAGAGCACATCCGATTGTCAATTCTGCATGGGCTCCCCAAATTAGTTGCAGTGAAACTGTTCCGTTCATCTACTTTGCCAAATGAGATATCCAAGTGTTATGCATAGCTAAAAGGTTAAAGCATGACAGAATTCATCATTTCAGAATAATGCATTTCAAAGCCACATAAATAACCAACTACAGTTTGAGAGGAACTACGTCTGCCAAGGAAGCTCATGGAATAGATCAGCAAATTTATAATCCATTTCAGAATATAACCATGACAAAGTAAACATCAGATGTGTTCGCTATTCCTAATAGGAAAAAAAAAGTAGTTGTTGCATCTATGCCTCTTTGCTAATTGCCATCTGCATACAGAAATTATAGTTCTCTCGAGAAATACCTAACTTAGATCTAGCATCAGGTAGAGAACTTACACAAGCATGCCTCATAGTCATCAAAACTATCACTATATGCACATATAGATACCAAGGTTGTAAGTATGTATGAAAAGGTAGGAAATCTGAACCACTGTGCTTGCTGAAATGGCACTACAGTGAGACGATAGTCTTCAGGGTAGAACCTTCACATTTCACATGGATGAAATGCATTATTCCGAGTTCCGGCGAGCTCGGCGAGTTCAGGATGGATTCCGAGTTCCGGCGAGCTCGGAATTCCTCTACGGTGGACCTCTTCTCGCATTTCTTGCGGCGTTCGAAAGCTGGCAGTGCCGCGCGTCACGTGGTGCCATCGATTCGACCAGAAGCGGCCGGAGTAGGGCGGAGCATTGACGGCGGCGGCGGCGGTCTACGGGCATCTAGCGGGAACGGCTAAAAGCATGCTCGCGAGCGGTTTGAAAAGGTCTGGCGGTGCTACGGGCGTGCCCGAGCTCACCAGTGAGCTCGGATGGCCATGACGACATCGGGAGCAACTGCAGCGAGTTCGACAGCACGGCGGGCTACGGAAATGGCGGCAGTGGCGCGTTCGGCTAGTTAGAGGCGAGGAAACGGCGCAGGATCGGGGAGAGAGGAGGCGGGGCTTACAGTGCAGGCACACAAAGGCCTCTCGGGGATCGGCAGCGCAGAGGGAGTCCGTGGTCGCCGGGGATCATTGGAATCTGAGACGAAGGGGGCGGCAGCGATCGGCAGCTGCAGGGCCTCCCCGCTCGAACGGATGGCGCGGATCGACGTAGCCGAGAGAGGTGAAGCTCCAGGGCACGTCTGAGGAAGGCAGGGACGGCTATCACCGTAGCGGTGTCGAACGGCGGCGATGGGGCACTCGGGGAGGGGGAGGCGGCGGCGGAGGCTAGGGTTTGAGACTAGGTAGGAGGCGAGGGCGAGGCTGCTAGGTTTTTTTTTTGAGTGGTTGCTAGGTTTTGAGGGGAGGGGCCGCTAGTAGTTGGGCTGGGCCGCGGCTAGCCGGTTGGGTTAGCAATGGCGCACCTTTTAGGGGTGCGCCATAAAAAGGGGTATATCAATGGCGCACCTTTTATGGGTGCGCCGTAAACACCGTGATAGCAATGTCGCACCTTCTCCTGGTGCGCCATTACTAATTTTTTTTTATTTTTTTGGATTTTTAGTTGCATGTAATAATTTAAGATTTGAGATAAAAGAAAAGGAAAATGCAAATGGAGTGATAAAACCATTGTGCAAAGATTTAGAATTAGATGACATGGTTGAAATCAAGTGATACATGTAATAATTTAGTTGCATGTAATAATTGAGCTTGCCACTGACACACACACACGCGGCCGACACGTCGTGATTCGATCTTAGCTATCTTTTCACAATCTTCTTGCCCCTCTTTTTCGCAAATGGAGTTCTTCACTTGAACGGACGTCCTTTAGGTAGGGTGGTCCTGCTTCTTCTTGTGGTGTATGGTACTTCATCGTCGTCGTCATCTTCCATCTTCGGGTCGCCGTACTTGTCGAAGTCTTGCTCATTGGCGACTCCATCCATTCCGATGATGTTCCTTTTGCCTCTCCTCATGACAACACGACTGGGCTTTGACGGGTCGGTAATGAAGAAGCATTGGTCCACTTGGGAAGCCAGTACCCATGGCTCATTTTTCGCGGTGACGTTTGCGCCCGCGGTCTTGGATTTGGCTTCGGGTATAACCATGGTGGTGAAATACCGGTCTTCTTTTAGGACGCTCTTGGCCCATCTGACATGGAACATCGGGACCTTCTCTCCAGCGTAGCTCAGCTCCCAGATCTCCTCGATCCTTCCGTAGTATCTGTCCTTGTCGTTACCGGTGTAGGATTCCATCGTTACCCCGGAGTTCTGATAATCGCTCTTCATGTCCTTTTCCTCAGTGTAGAATGTGTAGCCGTTGATATCGTACGCCTCATAGGTCATCAGGTTGTGCTCGGCGCCCTGTGACAAGGCGAATATGAGTTTTTCTTCCGCGGAAGAATCCTCATGTAAAGTGTACGACAGAAGCTTCTCCTTGAACCAACGCGTGAAACATGAGTTGTGCTCTTTGATTATATCTCCGTCCGTCCTCTGTTGGCCTCAGTCATTGTATGTCTTCTCAATAAAAGTTTTGTGCTCTAACACCCAAGGATCGACCACGTCTATGTGTTGTTGCGCGACTAGGTTTGCTCTTTCAAAGTCGGCGAGTCGACCCTTGAAGTCGACATGCATTTCGCGGCGACCCTCGCGGTGACCCCATCCAGCGAGCCTGCCGAGGTGCCTGTTGAAGGGCAGACCAACGGGGTTCTCGATGCCTAGATAATTCCTGCAATAGGAGATGCACTCTTCGGTCAGAAAGCCCTTGGCTATGCTTCCATCTGGACGTGCCCTGTTGCGAACGTATCCTTTGATGACACCATTCATCCTTTTGAACGGCATCATGCTGTGCAGGAACGTCGGCCCGAGTTGGATGATATCCTCCACTATATGGACCAGCAGATGCACCATAACGTCGAAGAATGTGGGCGGGAAGTAGATCTCAAGCTCGCATAGTATCACCACGATCTCTTCCTGTAGCCTTCTGAGTTGCCTCACGCCAACCGACTACTGAGAGATGACGTCGAAAAAGTTGCATAGGCCAAATAGCGTTTCACGGACGTGCGTGTCCATGATCCCACGGATTGCAACTGGAAGTATCTGCGTCATCAGCACGTGACAGTCGTGAGACTTCATCCCGCTGAACTTCTGCTTCGCTGAGTCTAGGTATCTGCTTATCTTCCCTGCGTAACCGTAAGGAAGTTTTACTCCTATGAGCCAGGTGAAAAACTGCTCGATCTCCTCCTGACTTAGAGTGAAGCACGCGGGAGGGAAGTCATATTCGATCTTCTTGGCCTTTTTGCCTTTGCGACGACTTTCCGTGTCCTTCGCCTCATCATCATCATCATCATCATTAGGGCGTTTTGCGTGAAGCTCCTCCCTGATGCCCATTGATTGCAAGTCTGCCCTTGCTTTCGGCCCATCTTTGGTCCTCTCTGGCATGTTGAGCAGGGTACCAAGCAGACTCTCGCACACGTTCTTCGTGATATGCATGACATCAAGGCTGTGAGGCACATGGAGGATCTTCCAGACCACGTTCTTCCTCTTCTTGTATCGAGTGACGCCGCACACCGGACATATGGTAGACTCCGTGTGCTCGTCCCGATAAATGATGCAATCGTTCATGCACACATGGTATTTCACGTGCGGTAAATCCAGAGGACACACGATTTTCTTTGCCTCCTCGAAACTGGTCGGGCACTTGTTCCCCTTGGGAAGACGTTCGTGCCAGAATGACATGTTCTCGTCGAAGCATGTGTCGGTCATTTTGTATTTTACCTTCATCTCCAGAGCCATGAGCATTACTTTCAGGCGGGTATCCTCGGGCCTGCATCCTTCATACAATGGAGTAACCGCGTCTATCTCCAGTTGATCCAGCTTGGCTTTCTCTCGGGCGGCAGCTCTTGCGTTACCCGTCTGCTTGAGAAGCAGCTCTTGAATAAGAGGGTCCTGCACCCAGCCCATCGATGGTCCATCGTCGTCTGCTCCGGCATCTTCATCTTCATGATCATGCCCTTCATCTTGATCTTCCTCATCATCATGTCCGGCATCTTCTACATGATGACTGTGTCCTGCATCTACTTCGTGATCATGTCTTGGAGATTCTTCGTCTTCTCGCCCGCCCTCGCCGCTATTGTCTTGCTGCCCTTCCTTATTTCTTGCCCGGCCCCCATGGACGACTTCATAATCATCTTCATCAGCTTGCCACCGATAGCCATCCATGAAACCACGCAAGAGCAGGTGGTCCCGCACCTGTCTGGAATTCGGGTCCATAAGGCTCTTCAGCTTGCATCTTCGACACGGACATCTTATCTCCGTCTCGTTCTTTTGAAGCATCTCGGCCTTCGCGGAGCTCAAAAACATATTCACGATGCCTTCGGTCATCGTGCGGACCATGGTCGCCTGCGGGGTAGAGCAAAACGATATTTTAGAACCAAAAAAATAATTTGGCATGACTTTGCCTAAAAATAGGACCAAAAAGAATGCATAGTGCCAAATTCTCGCCGGAACGGAAATGAATCAACATTCCGACAAAATATTGGCAACTATCGCATTTCAAATACCGGTACCTACAAACACAAACATATGCAACACCACAAACATACGTAGATCTAGGCCATAAAAAGTGTGTACGTTGTTGGAGGGAGAAAAAAGTAGATCACTACTAGAAAAAGGGCTATAGCTAATATAGACATTAGTGGCGCACTATGTATGTGGTGCGCCACTGCCAAATAGCGCATAATATAGACATTAGTGGCGCACTACGTAGATCTAGAACATAAAGAAATCTTTCCCCTTAATTACCTATCAAAAAAAGGAAATTTAACCACTTAATTTGGGTGAATCTATGGTGCAAATGAGGTGAGGAGGAGGAGGCAACCGAGACCAAGCTTGGTAGAGGTGGCGAGAATGAAGTGGGGAAACTGAGTGTGGTAGGTGGCTGTCAAAAATATCTAGCTGCTCTCAGGTTACCAATGGCACACCTCCTAAGAATGCGCCATTGGTAACCAGGGTTACTAATGGAGCACCTGGTGTGTGGTGCGTCATTACTAGTTTTGAAAAAAAAATTGAAAAAAAAAATGTTAGTAGTGGCGCACCGTGGGTGTGATGCGCCATTACTAGTTAAAACTAGTAATGGCGCACCAAACCACGGTGCGCCACTGGTAAGTCTGGGGAGGGGGGTGTGCCCTGGAGAAACTTAGAGGTGGCGCACCACACACAAGGTGCGCCATTAGTAATATGAAGATTAGTGGCGCACCCATGTGTGGTGCGCCACTGCTATTTGGCAGTGGCGCACCACATACATAGTGCGCCACTAATGTCTATATTAGCTATAGCCCTTTTTCTAGTAGTGAGGGGTCGAACCAGAGACATTGAACTGGCCAGACCGTTCAAGGACTTGGTTCTTCGGGGTTGGGGGAACTTTGGACCCTGAAACAGGGAAGTGCCGTTGGACGGATGAGCAACTTGCAATACCCGTCAAGAAGCTTCAGAAGTATATCACCACAGCGTAGGCAGGGAAGTTCATTCCCGACAGAGAGAAGGACGAGCTGACTGAGGCCCTCGGGAATCCCGAGCACCCTGGACGAACACGAGGCATGCCAGGCTCTGTTGCGTGGAAGGTTGGGTTTCCCGGCGCAGGCGATTACAAAACCCGGGAGAGGAAGTGGAAACAGGAGCTGAGCAAAATGCAGAAGCTCAATGCAAGAGTACTAAAGCTAGAGGAACAAGTTGAGAGCCAGCGAGCTGCTGACCAACCATCTCAGCGGCACGAAGCTACCCCAGAAGCTACCCCGCCATCTCAGCGGAGAAGCAGCGTGGCTTCCACGGAGCTCGTTTAGCAGCCTTACTTCACGGCTCCTAGCTACCCCGTGGATGCTATCACGGAGGCTCAACATTGCCAGCTTATGACGAAATGTCGGAACCTCACCTTGAAGGCTGCTGTCGGCTCTGTTGCACCTCCTCAACCTGACGGAACTTTTCACTGTTGTCCGATTCCACATGGCTATGCTATTGTGACGGTGGATGAAGTAATGGACGGATTTGACGAGCTCGAGCTTGACCACCCTACAGGTGAAGGGGAGACTCAGCTGGTTTATGCTCCGAGGACTACATGTCTATGGCGGAAGGAGTACATCAAGCTTCCGAACTGGACGCCTCCGCCTCCTCCTCCTCCTCCGGCGAGTCAGAGCACTCCTCCTCCTCCTCCTCCTCCTCCTCCTCTGGCGCGTGAGGGCACTCCTTCTCCGCCTCCTCCGGCGCGTGAGGGCCCTCCGCCTCCTCTGGTGCATCGGAGCACTCCGCGTCCTCCTCCGCCTCGTCAGCAACGGCGGAAGAGAGCCGCCGCCGCTCCGGCGGCTAGCAGTACAAGCAGAGGCGGGAAGTAATTCAGATACGGTCCATCTATCAAGCCTCTGGAAAAGTTACCATACGAGAGGACCGATGAGGAAACCGCGAAAATCAGTGCTGCCGAAGTGCATGAACATTTTGCACGGAAACCTCAACCTCCGAAGGAGACGATATATCCGGTGAAACGGAAGCGCACTATCGATGCCCTGAAGCGACCACCACCATCTCTGCCGCAATCCAACTATGAGCGCATTATTGAAAGGACATATAAGGAAGCGGAGCAGTCGGGAAGTACTTGCATGCATGCAAGGTTAGCAGAACGAAGAAGTGGGAAAAAAATTCCCCAGCTCGGCGAACAGGCGAACCAATCGTGCCCCCCGCTCAAGATGTCTAGCAATATCGTCGCTAATCAGCCGGGGATGGTGCCCGGTACCAATCCTGCTGATTACCTAAGCGATGATGTAGAGTTTGAAATAATGGAGGTGGAAGAATTCAGATACCAGTATGGGCAGCCTCTCGTCAAACCTGATCATCCTCCTCTAACAATGATGATGCGAAGATTCCATGAATGGTACATGAAAACCTGCAGCGAGTCTGGGAAGGATACTTTGATGCTGAGAATTAAAGAGGAGCACGACCTCGTTGGAATGGATATATTGTCTGTTGAATTTGACGAGTTATTCCAATTATACAATCAAAAGGCCCTCGACAAAACACTCGTGACTTGCTACTGTCTGTAAGTACCACTTCTGTAATTAAGTCTCTATATATAGCTCAACTCTTTCATTGCATGTATATATAATTATCCTCACTATATTATGTAGATTGAAGATCGTCGAATGCAGAAATGCACAAATCTACGACATTGGGTTCATTAACCCAAATATCATACATGAATGGACGGTTCAAAAGAATGTCACAGAAACCGAGGACAACTTGCTACAATCGTTGCTTAAAAATCAAAACAAAGAGAAAATACTATTTCCTTACAATTTCAAGTGAGTGTTACTGTCTTGTGCATATTCGGTTTCCCTCATTACTTGAGGTTATAGTAATGTAATTGATGAGTTATGCATGCGTGCGCAGGTTCCACTTTATTCTGCTAGAGATTAAGCTTGAGCGGGGAGTAGTAACCGTCTTAGACTCGAGACGAAAAGATCCCCAGGAGTATGCGGACATGACTGAAATGCCCCAGAAGTAAGTTCAATCGATCATTATCGCACCATATCGGCAACTTTGTTCATTTCCTGATATCAAGTAATTATCTTCTTTGTCTGGCAGGGTTTGGAAAGAGTTCACCGCAATTGCTCCGGGACTGTCGAGGGAGCTGCGATTTACACACCCGAAAGTAAGTACTACTATCTAGTTCCGCGCATCTCCCATTGATTCTAGCTAGTTTCATCAATACCATTTATCATGCTTGATTATCAGTTTGATTGAACTCTATTTCTCGTAAAGTGCTTGTGGCAGGAAGCCGGGAATGATTTTTGTGGATACTACGTTTGCGAGTTCATCTACAACACGACGGCCTCTCAGCGGGGCTACTGTGAAAAACAATATGAAGTACGTAAACAATAATATTCACAATTTTATTTTATTACCATCATTTGTGTTGAGTTTCATTCATATATATGTATTGACCCCCTTCTTTAAATTAGATGTGACAGATGCGGGATGAACTCCTACCACATGATCGCATATGAGCAATTCAAGAGGAATTGGCGGGATTCTTTCTTGACCACATCATACAAAAAGCCCGAGAATACCATGTGGATATAGACTTTAAATGTTAGGAATTGTAACAGATCTTATATTGTATATATGTAGCTAGTAGCGTCGGATAGATATATGAAAACTTGTTGTTCGACCAATCTCTCGGAGAAAGAGAGGTCACTTCTCTCTGTATATGTTCATGACGATCTTGTGTACTTAATGGTTCCTTCATTTGCTTACTAGCTAGCGTGTCGAGTTCTCTCTATACGTATAGTAGCTAGCGTCGACCAAGCACGGAGATAAAGAGAGGTCACTTCTCTCTATTAGCTAGCTAACACAATATGAAACCCCTAAATTAACCCTCCAAAACCCCTAACCCCCCCCCCCCTCCTTTCAAAAAACAAAAACCCCAGCTCCTGCCAGATGCTGACGCGTGGATGACTTTTGGTCCCGGTTGGTGTTACCAACCGGGACTAAAGGTCCTCCTGCCTGGGCGCCCCGCAGCGGCCACGTGGAGCCCCGTCCGTCCCGGTTCGTAAGCGAACCGGGACTAAAGGTTTTGGGCTTTAGTCCCGGTTCCAGAACCGGGGCTAATGGGCCTCTGGAACCGGGACAAATGGGCCATTTTCCACTAGTGAACCTTTGCTGTGTTAGTGTCGTTCGTGAAGTCGGTCACACTTGGTAGTTGGGTTTTGACTATTTCAACCTCCCACCACACTTATCTACATATATTAGGACACAATGCAAGTTTTGGTGCGATATCGACCCTCCGAAGACCCCACAGCGGCCGAACACTGACACGTTTGACCTGTGTCGTGTACCCCTTTGGCCTGCATTGAACGACGGTTGACCAATGGACTTTTCTACTTGGTTGTGATAGGTTAGACCATAGTAACATGGAAATCAAGTTTAAGCCCAAGTTATCCCAAGGTTCCCTCCGGTTGACCCAAAGTGGGAGTTTCCCGCTCTAAGTGCGCAACCTTCCTTCGGAGTTAGTGCCGTCCGTGAAGTCGGTCACACTTGGTAGTTGGGTTTTGACTATTTCAACCTCCCACCACATTTATCTACATATATTAGGACATAATTCAAGTTTTGATGGGATTCCGATCCTCCGAAGACCCCACAGCGGCTAAACCCTGACCCGTTTGACCGACGTCGAACACCCCTTTGATTGGGCATAGAACGACATTTAACCAATGGACTTTTCTACTTGGTCGTGTTAGTATAGGCCATAGGAACATGGAACACCAAATTTGAGCCCAAGTTATCACAAGATTCTCTCTGGTTGACCCAAAGTGGGAGTTTCCCGCTCTCAGTGCAGAACATTCCGGTGGTGTTAGTGCCGTCCGTGAAGTCGGTCACACTTCGTAGCTAAGTTTTGGCTATTTAAACCTCCCACCACATATATCTACATATATTAGGACACAATGCATGTTTTGGTGGGATTCCGACCCTCCGAAGACCCCACATAGGCCGAACCCTGATCCGCTTGACCGGCGTCGAACACCCCTTTGACCGGCGTCGAACAACATTTGACCAATGTACTTTTTAGTTGGTTGTGTTAGGTTAGGCCATAGGAACATAAAAAACTAAGTTTGAGCCCAAGTTATCACAACATTCCCTCCGGTTGACCGAAAGTGGGAATTTCCCGCTCTAAGTGCAGAACATTCTTGCGGTGTTAGTGTTGTCAATGAAGTCGGTCACACTTGGTAGCTCGGTATTGGCTATTTAAACCTCCCACCACACTTATCTACATATATTAGGACACAATGCAAGTATTGGTGGGATTCCGACCCTCCGAAGACCCCACAGCGGTTGAACCCTCACCCGTTTGACCGGCGTCGAACGGCATTTGACCAATGGACTTTTCTACTTGGTTGTGTTAGGTTATGCCATAGGAACATGGAAAACAAAGTTTGAGCCCAAGTTATCCAAGATTCCGTCCGGTTGACCCGAATTCGGAGTTTCCCGATCTAAGTGGTCAAGAACATTATTGCGGTGTTAGTGCCGTCCGTGAAGTCGGTCATTCTTGGTAGTTGGATTTTGGCTATTTAAACCTCCCTCCGCATTTATCTACATATATTAGGATACAATGCAAGTTTTGGTGGGATTCCAACCCTCCGAAGACCCCACAGCGCCCGAATCTTGACACGTTTTACCGGCGTCGAGCACCCCTTTGACCGGCATTGAACGACATTTCACCAATGGACTTTTCTACTTGGTTGTGTTAGGTTAGGCCATGGAAACATGGAAAACCAAGTTTGAGCCCAAGTTATCACAAGATTCCCTCTGGTTGACCCGAAGTGGGAGTTTCCCGCTCTAAGTGTAGAACATTCCTATGATGTTAGTGCCGTCCGTGAAGTCGGTCACACTTCATAGATGGGTATTGGCTATTTAAATATCCCACCACATATATCTTCATATATTAGGACACAATGCAAGTTTTGGTGGGATTCCGACCCTCCGAAGACCCCACATAGGCCGAACCCTGACCCGTTTGACCGGCATCGAACACCCCATTGACCAGCGTCGAACGACATTTGACCAATGGACTTTTTACTTGGTTGTGTTAGGTTAGGCCATAGGAACATGAAAAACCAATTTTGAGCCCAAGTTATCACAACATTCCCTCGGTTAACCCGAAGTGGGAATTTTTTCGCTCTAAGTGCGGAACATTCCTGCAGTGTTAGTGTCGTCTGTGAAGTCGGTTACACTTGGTAGCTGTAGATCGGGAAACTCCACACATAGTCAACGGAGGGAATCTTGGATAACGGGGCTCAAACTTGGTTTTCCATGTTCTTATGGCATAACCTAACACAACCAAGTAGAAAAGTTCATTGGTCAAATGCCGTTCCACGCCGGTCAAACGGGTCAGGGTTCGGCCTATGTGGGGTCTTCGTAGGGTCAGAATCCCACCAAAACTTGCATTTTGTCCTAAGATATGTAGATAAGTGTGGTGGGATATTTAAATAGCCAATACCCAGCTACCAAGTGTAACCGACTTCATAGACGACACTAACACTGCAGGAATGTTCCGCACTTAGAGCGAAAAAATTCCCACTTCAGGTTAACCGAGGGAATGTTGTGATAACTTGGGCTCAAAATTGGTTTTTCATGTTCCTATGGCCTAACCTAACACAACCAAGTAAAAAGTCCATTGGTCAAATGTCGTTCGACGCTGGTCAAAGGGTGTTTCGATGCCGGTTAAACGGGTCAGGGTTCGGCCTATGTGGGGTCTTCGGAGGGTCACATCCCACCAACTTGCATTTTGTCCTAAGATATGTAGATGTGTGGTGGATATTTAATAGCCATACCAGCTACCATGTTAACCGACTTCACAGACGACACTAACACTGCAGAATGTTCCGCACTTAGAGCGAAAAAATTCCACTTCGGGTTAACCGAGGGAATGTTGTGATAACTTGGGCTCAAAATTGGTTTTTCATGTTCCTATGGCCTAACCTAACACAACCAAGTAAAAAGTCCATTGGTCAAATGTCGTTCGACGCTGGTCAATGGGGTGTTCGATGCCGGTCAAACGGGTCAGGGTTCGGCCTATGTGGGGTCTTCGGAGGGTCGGAATCCCACCAAAACTTGCATTGTGTCCTAATATATGAAGATATATGTGGTGGGATATAAATAGCCAATACCCATCTATGAAGTGTGACCGACTTCACGGACGGCACTAACACCATAGGAATGTTCTACACTTAGAGCGGGGAAACCCCCTTCGGGTCAACCAGAGGGAATCTTGTGATAACTGGGCTCAAACTTGGTTTTCCATGTTTCCATGGCCTAACCTAACACAACCAAGTAGAAAAGTCCATTGGTGAATGTTCGTTCAATGCCGGTCAAAGGGGTGCTCGACGCCGGTAAACGTGTCAAGATTCGGCGCTGTGGGGTCTTCGAGGGTTGGAATCCCACCAAAACTTGCATTGTATCCTAATATATGTAGATAAATGCGGAGGGAGGTTTAAATAGCCAAAATCCAACTACCAAGAATGACCGACTTCACGGACGGCACTAACACCGCAATAATGTTCTGCACTTAGATCGGGAAACTCCGACTTCGGGTCAACCGGACGGAATCTTGTGATAACTTGGGCTCAAACTTGGTTTTCCATGTTCCTATGGCATAACCTAACACAACCAAGTAGAAAAGTCCATTGGTCAAATGCCGTTCGACGCCGGTCAAACGGGTGAGGGTTCAACCGCTGTGGGGTCTTCGGAGGGTCGGAATCCCACCAATACTTGCATTGTGTCCTAATATATGTAGATAAGTGTGGTGGGAGGTTTAAATGCCAAACCGAGCTACCAGTGTGACCGACTTCATTACAACAACACAACACCGCAAGAATGTTCTGCACTTAGAGCGGGAAATTCCCACTTTCGGTCAACCGAGGAATGTTGTGATAACTTGGGCTCAAACTTAGTTTTTATGTTCCTATGGCCTAACCTAACACAACCAACTAAAAGTACATTGGTCAAATGTTGTTCGACCCGGTCAAGGGTGTTCGACGCCGTCAAGCGGATCAGGGTTCGGCCTATGTGGGTCTTCGGAGGGTCGGAATCCCACCAAAACATGCATTGTTCCTAATATGTAGATATGTGGTGGGGAGGTTTAATAGCCAAAACTTAGCTACGAAGTGTGACCGACTTCACGGACGGCACTAACACCACCGGAATGTTCTGCACTGAGAGCGGGAAACTCCCACTTTGGGTCAACCAGAGAGAATCTTGTGATAACTTGGGCTCAAATTTGGTGTTCCATGTTCCTATGGCCTATACTAACACGACCAAGTAGAAAAGTCCATTGGTTAAATGTCGTTCTATGCCAATCAAAGGGGTGTTCGACGTCGGTCAAACGGGTCAGGGTTTAGCCGCTGTGGGCTCGGAGGATCGGAATCCCATCAAAACTTGAATTATGTCCTATATATGTAGATAATGTGGTGGGAGGTTGAAATAGTCAAAACCCAACTACCAAGTGTGACCGACTTCACGGACGGCACTAACTCCGAAGAGGTTGCGCACTTAGAGCGGAAACTCCCACTTTGGGTCAACCGAGGGAACCTTGGGATAACTTGGGCTTAAACTTGATTTCCAGTTACTATGGTCTAACCTATCACAACCAAGTAGAAAGTCCATTGGTCAACCGTCGTTCAATGCAGGCCAAAGGGGTACACGACACAGGTCAACGTGTCAGTGTTCGGCCGCTGTGGGGTCTTCGGAGGGTCGATATCGCACAAACTGCATTGTGTCCTATATATGTAGATAAGTGTGGTGGAGGTTGAAATGTCAAAACCCAACTACCAAGTTTGACCGACTTCACGAACGACACTAACACACAAAGGTTCACTAGTGGAAAATGGCCCATTTGTCCCGGTTCCAGAGGCCCATTAGCCCCGGTTCTGGAACCGGGACTAAAGCCCAAACCTTTAGTCCCGGTTCGCTTACGAACCGGGACGGACGGGCTCCACGTGGCCGCTGCGGGCGCCCAGGCAGGAGGACCTTTAGTCCGCGTTGGTAACACCAACCGGGACCAAAAGTCATCCACGCGTCAGCATCTGGCAGGAGCTGGGGTTTTTGTTTTTTGAAAGGAGGGGGGGGGGGGTTAGGGGTTTTGGGAGGGTAAATTTAGGGGTTTTCATTTGTTTAGCTAGCTAATAGAGAGAAGTGACCTCTCTTAATCTCCGTGCTTGGTCGACGCTAGCTACTATACGTATAGAGAGAACTCGACACGCTAGCTAGTAAGCAATGAAGGAACCATTAAGTACACAAGATCGTCATAACATATACAGAGAGAAGTGACCTCTCTTTCTCCGAAGATTGGTCGAACAACAAGTTTTCATATATCTATCCGACGCTACATCTACATATATACAATATAAGATCTGTTACAATTCCTAACATTTAAAGTCTATATCCACATGGTATTCTCGGGCTTTTTGTATGATGTGGTCAGAAAAAATCCGCCAATTCCTCTTGAATTGCCATATGCATCATGTGGTAGGAGTTCATCCCGCACCTGTCCATCTAATTTAAAGAAGGGGGTCAATACATATATATGAATGAAACTCAACACAAATGATGGTAATAATAAAATTGTGAATATTATTGTTTACGTACTTCATATTGTTTTTCACACGTAGCCCCGCTGAGAGGCCGTCGTGTTGTAGATGAACTCGCAAACGTAGTATCCACAAAAATCATTCCCGGCTTCCTGCCACAAGCACTTTACGAGAAATAGAGTTCAATCAAACTGATAATCAAGCATGATAAATGGTATTGATGAACTAGCTAGAATCAATGGGAGATGCGCGGAACTAGATATAGTACTTACTATTTCGGGTGTGTAATCGCAGCTCCCTCGACAGTCCGGAGCAATTGCGGTGAACTCTTTCCAAACCCTGCCAGACAAAGAAGATAATTACTTGATATCGAAATGAACAAAGTTGCCGATATGGTGCGATAATGATCGATTGAACTTATTCTGGGCATTTCAGTCATGTCCGCATACTCCTGGGGATCTTTTCGTCTCGAGTCTAAGACGGTTCTTACTCTCCCCGCTCAAGCTTAATCTCTAGCAGAATAAAGTGGAACCTGCGCACGCATGCAACTCATCAATTACATTACTATAACCTCAAGTAATGAGGGAACCGAATATGCACAAGACAGTAACACTCACTTGAAATTGTAAGGAAATAGTATTTTCTCTTTGTTTTGATTTTAAGCAACGATTGTAGCAAGTTGTCCTCGGTTTCTGTGACATTCTTTGAACCGTCCATTCATGTATGATATTTGGGTTAATGAACCCAATGTCGTAGATTTGTGCATTTCTGCATTCGACGATCTTCAATCTACATATATAGTGAGGATAATATATATACATGCAATGAAAGAGTTGAGCTATATATAGAGACTTATTACAGAAGTGGTACTTACAGACAGTAGCAAGTCACGAGTGTTTTGTCGAGGGCCTTTTGATTGTATAATTGGAATAACTCGTCAAATTCAACACAATATATCCATTCCAACGAGGTCGTGCTCCTCTTTAATCTCAGCATCAAAGTATCCTTCCCAGACTCGCTGCAGGTTTTCATGTACCATTCATGGAATCTTCGCATCATCATTGTTAGAGGAGGATGATCAGGTTTGACGAGAGGCTGCCCATACTGGTATCTGAATTCTTCCACCTCCATATTTCAAACTCTACATCATCGCTTAGGTAATCACAGGATTGGTACCGGGCACCATCCCCGCTGATAGCGACGATATTGCTAGATCTTGAGCGGGGGGCACGATTGGTGCCTGTTCGCCGAGCTGGGAATTTTTTCCACTTCTTCGTTCTGCTAACCTTGCATGCATGCAAGTACTTCCCGACTGCTCCGCTTCCTTATATGTCCTTTCAATAATGCGCTCATAGTTGGATTGCGGCAGAGATGGTGGTGGTCGCTTCAGGGCATCGATAGTGCGCTTCCGTTTCACCGGATATATCGTCTCCTTCGGAGGTTGAGGTTTCCGTGCAAAATGTTCATGCACTTCGGCAGCACTGATTTTCGGGTTTCCTCATCGGTCCTCTCGTATGGTAACTTCCAGAGGCTTGATAGATGGACCGTATCTGAATTACTTCCCGCTCTGCTTGTACTGCTAGCCGCCGGAGCGGCGGCGGCTCTCTTCCGCCGTGCTACGAGGGCGGAGGAGGACGCGAGTGCTCCGATGCACCAGAGAGGCGGAGGGCCCTCACGGCCCGGAGGAGGCGAGAAGGAGGCCCTCACGCGCCAGAGAGAGAGGAGGAGGAGGAGGAGGAGGAGTGCTCTGACTCGCCGGAGGAGGAGGAGGAGGCGGAGGCGTCCAGTTCGGAAGCTTGATGTACTCCTTCCGCCATAGACATGTAGTCCTCGGAGCATAAACCAGCTGAGTCTCCCCTTCAACCTGTAGGGTGGTCAGCTCGAGCTCGTCAAATCCGTCCATTACTTCATCCACCCGTCACAATAGCATAGCCATGTGGAATCGCAACAGTGAAAAGTTCCGTCGGTTGAGGAGTGCAACAGAGCCGACAGCAGCCTTCAAGGTGAGGTTCCGCCATTTCGTCATAACTGGCAATGTTGAGCCTCCGTGATAGCATCCACGGGGGTAGCTAGGAGCCGTGAAGGCTGCTAAACGAGCTCCGTGGAAGCCACGCTGCTTCTCCGCTGAGATGCGGGGTAGCTTCTGGGGTAGCTTCGTCCGCTGAGATGGTTGGTCAGCAGCTCGCTGGCTCTCAACTTGTTCCTCTAGCTTTAGTACTCTTGCATTAGCTTCTGCATTTTGCTCAGCTCCTGTTTCACTTCCTCTCCCGGGTTTTGTAATCGCCTGCGCCGGGAAACCCACACCTTCCACGCAACAGAGCCTGGCATGCCTCGTGTTCGTCCAGGTGTCTCGGGATTCCCGAGGGCCTCAGTCAGCTCGTCCTTCTCTCTGTCGGGAATGAACTTCCCTGCCTACCTGTGTGGTGATATACTTCTGAAGCTTCTTGACGGGTATTGCAAGTTGCTCATACCGTCCAACGGCACTTCCCTGTTTCAGGTCCAAGTTCCCCCAACCCCGAAAACCAAGTCCTTGAACGGTCTGGCCAGTTCAATGTCTCTGGTTCACCCCTCACTACTAGAAAAAGGGCTATAGCTAATATAGACATTAGTGGCGCACTATGTATGTGGTGCGCCACTGCCAAATAGCAGTGGCGCACCACACATGGGTGCGCCACTAATCTTCATATTACTAATGGCGCACCTTGTGTGTGGTGCGCCACCTCTAAGTTTCTCCAGGGCACACCCCCCTCCCCAGACTTACCAGTGGCCGACCGTGGTTTGGTGCGCCATTACAGTTTTAACTAGTAATGGCGCATCACACCCCACGGTGCGCCACTACTAACATTTTTTTTTTCAATTTTTTTCAAACTAGTAATGACGCACCACACACCAGGTGCTCCATTAGTAACCCTGGTTCAATGGCGCATTCTTAGGAGGTGTGCATTGTAACCTGAGACAGCTAGATATTTTTGACAGCCACCTACCTACACACTCAGTTTCCCCACTTCATTCTCGCCACCTCTACCAGCTTGGTCTCGGTTGCCTCCTCCTCCTCACCTCATTTGCACCATAGATTCACCCAAATTAAGTGGTTAAATTTCCTTTTTTTGATAGTAATTAAGGGGAAAGATTTCTTTATGTTCTAGATCTACGTATGCGCCACTAATGTCTATATTATGCGCTATTTGCAGTGGCGCACCACATACATAGTGCGCCACTAATGTCTATATTAGCTATAGCCCTTTTTCTAGTAGTGATCTACTTTTTTCTCCCTCCAACAACGTACACACTTTTTATGGCCTAGATCTACGTATGTTTGTGGTGTTGCATATGTTTGTGTTTGTAGGTACCGGTATTTGAAATGCGATAGTTGCCAATATTTTGTGATGTTGATTCATTTCCGTTCCGGCGAGAATTTGGCACTATGCATTCTTTTTGGTCCTATTTTTGGCAAGTCATGCCAAATTATTTTTTTGGTTCTAAAATATCGTTTTGCTCTACCCCCGCAGGCGACCATGGTCCGCACGATGACCGAAGGCATCGTGAATATGTTTTTGAGTCCGCGAAGGCCGAGATGGCTTCAAAAGAACGAGACGGAGATAAGATTCCGTGTCGAAGATGCAAGCTGAAGAGCCTTATGGACCCGAATTCCAGACAGGTGCGGGACCACCTGCTCTTGGTTGTTTTCATGGATGGCTATCGGTGGCAAGCTGATGAAGATGATTATGAAGTCGTCCATGGGGGCCGGGCAAGAAATATAGGAAGGGCACAAGACAATAGCGGCGAGGGCGGGGCGAGAAGACGAAGAATCTCCAAGACATGATCACGAAGTAGATGCAGGACACAGTCATCATGTAGAAGATGCCGGACATATGATGAGGAAGATCAAGATGAAGGGCATGATCATGAAGATGAAGATGCCGGAGCAGACGACGATGGACCATCGATGGGCTGGGTGCAGGACCCTCTTATTCAAGAGCTGCTTCTCAAGCAGACGGGTAACGCAAGAGCTGCCGCCCGAGAGAAAGCCAAGCTGGATCAACTGGAGATAGACGCGGTTACTCCATTGTATGAAGGATGCAGCCCGAGGATACCCGCCTGAAAGTAATGCTCATGGCTCTGGAGATGAAGGTAAAATACAAAATGACCGACACTGCTTCGACGAGAACATGTCATTCTGGCACGAACGTCTTCCCAAGGGAACAAGTGCCCGACCAGTTTCGAGGAGGCAAAGAAAATCGTGTGTCCTCTGGATTTACCGCACGTGAAAAACCATGTGTGCATGAACGATTGCATCATTTATCGGGACGAGCACACGAGTCTACCATATGTCCGGTGTGCGGCGTCATCTATACGAAGAGGAAGAACGTGGTCTGGAAGATCCTCCATGTGCCTCACCAGCCTTGATGTCATGCATATCACGAAGAACGTGTGCGGAGTCTGCTTGTACCCTGCTCACATGCCAGAGAGGACCAAAGATGGGCCGAAGCAAGGGCAGACTTGCAATCAATGGGCATCAGGGAGGAGCTTCACGCAAAACGCCCTAATGATGATGATGATGATGATGAGGCGAAGGACACGGAAAGTCGTCGCAAAGGCAAAAAGGCCAAGAAGATCGAATATGACTTCCCTCCCGCGTGCTTCACTCTAAGTCAGGAGGAGATCGAGCAGTTTTTCACCTGGCTCATAGGAGTAAAACTTCTTACGGTTACGCAGGGAAGATAAGCAGATACCTAGACTCAGCGAAGCAGAAGTTCAGCGGGATGAAGTCTCACGACTGTCACGTGCTGATGACGCAGATACTTCCAGTTGCAATCCGTGGGATCATGGACACGCACGTCCGTGAAACGCTATTTGGCCTATGCAACTTTTTCGACGTCATCTCTCAGTAGTCGTTGGCGTGAGGCAACTCAGAAGGCTACAGGAAGAGATCGTGGTGATACTATGCGAGCTTGAGATCTACTACTTCCCGCCCAACTTCTTCGACGTTATGGTGCATCTGCTGGTCCATATAGTGGAGGATATCATCCAACTCTCGGGCCGACGTTCCTGCACAGCATGATGCCGTTCAAAAGGATGAATGGTGTCATCAAAGGATACGTTCGCAACAGGGCACGTCCAGTGGAAGCATAGCCAAGGGCTTTCTGACCGAAGAGTGCATCTCCTATTGCAGGAATTATCTAGGCATCGAGAACCCCGTTGGTCTGCCCTTCAACAGGCACCTCGGCAGGCTCGCTGGATGGGTCACCGCGAGGGCGCCGCGAAAATGCATGTCGACTTCAAGGGTCGACTCGCCGACTTTGAAAGAGCAAACCTAGTCGCGCAACAACACATAGACGTGGTCGATCCTTGGGTGTTAGAGCACAAAACTTTTATTGAGAGAACATACAATGACTGAGGCCAACAGAGACGGACGGAGATATAATCAAAGAGCACAACTCATGTTTCACGCGTTGGTTCAAGAGAACTTCTGTCGTACACTTACATGAGGATTTCTCCGCGAAGAAAAACTCATATTCGCCTTGTCACAGGGCGCCGAGCACAACCTGATGACCTATGAGGCGTACGATATCAACGGCTACACATTCTACACTGAGGAAAAGGACTAAGAGCGATTATCAGAACTCCGGGTAACGATGGAATCCTACACGGTAACGACAAGGACAGATACTACGAGGATCGAGGAGATCTGGGAGCTGAGCTACGCTGGAGAGAAGGTCCCGAGTGTTCCATGTCAATGGGCCAAGAGCGTCCTAAAAGAAGACCGGTATTTCACCACCATGGTTATACCCGAAGCCAAATCCAAGACCGCGGGCGCAAACGTCACCGCGAAAAATGAGCCATGGGTACTGGCTTCCCAAGTGGACCAATGCTTCTTCATTACCGACCCGTCAAAGCCCAGTCGGGTTGTCATGAGGAGAGGCAAAAGGAACATCATCGGAATGGATGAGTCGCCAATGAGCAAGACTTCGACAAGTACGGCGACCCGAAGATGGAAGATGACGACACGATGAAGTACCATAACCACAAGAAGAAGCAGGACCACCTACCTAAAGGACGTCCGTTCAAGTGAAGAACTCCATTTGCGAAAAGAGGGGCAAGAAGATGTGAAAAGATAGCTAAGATCGAATCACGACGTGTCGGCCGCTGTGTGTGTGTGTCAGTGGCAAGCTCATTATTACATCAACTAAATTATTACATGTATCACTTGATTTCAACCATGTCATCTAATTCTAAATCTTTGCACAATGGTTTTATCACTCCATTTGCATTTTCCTTTTCTTTTATCTCAAATCTTAAATTATTACATGCAACTAAAAATCCAAAAAATAAAAAAAAAATTAGTAATGGCGCACCAGGAGAAGGTGCGACATTGCTATCACGGTGTTTACGGCGCACCCATAAAAGGTGCGCCATTGATATACCCCTTTTTATGGCGCACCCCTAAAAGGTGCGCCATTGCTAACCCAACCGGCTAGCCGCGGCCCACCAACTACTACGCCCCTCCCCTCAAAACCTGCAACCACTCAAAAAAAAACCTAGCAGCCTCGCCCTCGCCTCCACCTAGTCTAAAACCCTAGCCTCCGCCGCCGCCTCCCCCTCCCCGAGTGCCCCATCGCCCCGTTCGACACCGCTACGGTGATAGCCGTCCCTGCCTTCCTCAGACGTGCCCTGGAGCTTCACCTCTCTCGGCTACGTCGATCCGCGCCATCCGTTCGAGCGGGGAGGCCCTGCAGCTGCCGATCGCTGCCGCCCCCCTTCGTCTCAGATTCAATGATCCCCGGCGACCACGGACTCCCTCTTCGCTGCCGATCCCGAGAGGGCCTTTGTGTGCCTGCACTGTAAGCCCCGCCTCCTCTCTCCCCGATCCTGCGCCGTTTCCTCGCCTCTAACTAGCCGAACGCGCCACTGCCGCCCCATTTCCTTACCCGCCGTGCTGTCGAACTCGCTGCAGTTGCTCCCGATGTCGTCATGGCCATCCGAGCTCACTGGTGAGCTCGGGCACGCCCGTAGCACCGCCAGACCTTTTCAAACCGCTCGCGAGCATGCTTTTAGCCGTTCCCCTAGATGCCCGTAGACCGCCGCCGCCCCGTCAATCCGCTCCGCCCTACTCCGGCCGCTTTCTGGTCGAATCGATGGCACCACGTGACGCGCGGCACTGCCAGCTTTCGAACGCCGCAAGAAATGCAGAGGTCCACCTTAGTTCGAGCTCGCCGGAACTCGGAATCCATCCTGAACTCGCCGAGCTCGCCGGAACTCGGAATAATGCATTTCATCCATGTGAAATGTGAAGGTTCTACCCTGAAGACTATCGTCTCACTGTAGTGCCATTTGCAAGCACACAGTGGTTCAGATTTCCTACCTTTTCATACATACTTACAACCTTGGTATCTATATGTGCATATAGTGATAGTTTTGATGACTATGAGCATGCTTGTTGAAGTTCTCTACCTGATGCTAGATCTAAGTTAGGTATTTCTCGAGAGAACTATAATTTCTGTATGCAGATGGCATTAGCAAAGAGGCATAGATGCAAACAACTACTTTTTTTTCCTATTAGGATAAGCGAACAC